>JAWWMP010000001.1:60966620-61098808 GCA_035047865.1 Dendrocincla tyrannina
GAGAAAAAAAGAAAAAAGAGAAAAAAAGAAAAAAGAGAAAAAAAGAAAAAAGAGAAAAAAAGAAAAAAGAGAAAAAAGAAAAAAGAGAAAAAAAGAAAAAAGAGAAAAAAAAGAAAAAGAAAAAAGAGAAAAAAAGAAAAAAGAGAAAAAAAAGAAAAAGAAAAAAAAACCCTTTCAGAAACAAACATCAAGATCTTGTGCATCCAGACTTACTACTGTGCATCCCAACTTACTAGCCTTTACACAACACTACCAAAATTTAATTTCTGGTTACCAAAAAACTTTTGCTTTGAGAATACTGGGAATATTTCCTTAGCTTTACAAGATAAACACAAGTTTATAGAATCAAAGTATAGCACTGAAGTCATAACAGCTGAGTTTTAGGTGATGACAGAATGTTACTTCCTATGTAAATTCAAGGACATTGTAAAATCCTGTATTTTAAGAAAAATTATTCCCTACAAAAGAATAGTAGAGGCAATGAAATAGGTAATTTCAAGAGCAAGAAAAAAACCCTGCTTTGATCATTTACAGAACTTCATCTCTGATCAAGTTTGAGAAACAGCATTAGCTTGGCACTGAATATACCTACCATGGTTTGAACAAGCATTGAGTTTCACGAGCAACTGTTACTTTGTTAAACACGTTATTTTAAGCTAGCATGCAGCCTAATTTCAATATTAAACATGCAATCACAGGTATCTTAACTATAGCGCACGTAAACTGGCACAATTACCTGTGTCAAGCTCATTTAGTCATGATTAGAGCACACTTCAAAGCCATCCATACATTTCTGCTACTCCCACTGAGTATGTTACAGATAATTACCAGTTTAGTGAGACTTTGCCAATTAACTAAATTAACTTCAAAATTATGATAGTTTCTTGTATCAGTAAGGATTGCTACTGCATTAGTAGTAAAGTTATTTGCTTAGCACAGACAAAGCAAAACTTAAGTTTCTTACCACATCATCTGTCAGTGTCTTGATATTTAAGTGCTGTAAATCAAACAGGAAACCAGTCACACCAAAATTGTGCAGTTAAAAGAAACCAAACAAACAACAACAAAAAAACCACTACAGCAACAACATCAAAACAAATCTCAGCTATACTCAATTATAGTTATCTTTATTCAAAATTAGATGCAAGTTAAACAGTGTTGAATCCTGACACTTGAAACAAAGTTATATTTTCTCAGCAAGTTATACCTTGTTGGTTTACAGAGCACAGCAAGTTATACAGGGAACAGTATGGTTTCAAAAAAAATCTTCAGTCTGATCCTCAGACGGAATAATACCAGAAGAATATAAACCAAGCACAGGTTGAAACAAGTTGTGTTTTATTATATTTTATAGCTAAATATACTGGAACAGATGATCTGCTCATAATCCAGCTGCTAGACTTGTGTCTTCTCAAAATGGCTGTGAAGACACCAACAACAAATCAGTCCGGAGATTTTAAACTCAACAGAAGAACATGGAGCTCCTCAAAAGTTCAAAACTATCTGTCAAGCTGCAACACTCAAACAACTAACACTATTGAATACTCTCAAGCAATGCCTCTGTGGCAAACAGAGCATGAAATTACAAGCAAAACCTGACATAAGCATTTAGTAATAGTAACATCCAAAAAATCTACAGATCACCCAAAATAGCAGGTCCTAAACCAACATTTGCAAACACAGCAAGTGCCAGGATGTACAGCTCTTGAACAACACCAAAGAGCAACAGAGAACGTTGGCAACTGAAGAGTCAGTGTTGCAGGGATCCCATGTATAGTTTTTCTGACGAAGGTGAGAACAGTCTTGGCAGGAAGATTTGAAGAATGTGAAGTAATGTACTTCATGAGATAGACTCTTACCCTTTTCTTAGACTCCACTCACTGCCTAGTGTGCAAAGCTTGGCAATGGCTATGGCAACTGTCAATTGCTATATCTAAATTAATCAGATTTGGAAACTCTGCCTTCACCAAGTTAACAATATTCAGCTATCGCTCTCTACAACTACCTGACAGGTTACAGCGAGGTCAGGGTCGGTCTCTTCTCCCAGGTAACAAGCAATAGGACAAGAGGAATGGACTCAAGTTGCACCTTGAGGAGAGGTGTAGCTTAGATAGCAGGAAAAATTTATTCACTGAAAAGGTAGTCAGACACCGGAACACACTGTCCAGGGAAGTGGTTGAATCACCATCCCTGAAAGTGTTCAAAAGGCATGCGGAGATGTGGCACTTGGGCATAAGGTTTAGCAGTGAACGTGGTGGTGGCTAAGTTAACAATAATGATCTCAGAGGTCACTTCCAACCTTAACAATTCTGTGATTTTATGATCACCACTTCTGACATCATCTCTGGCTCATCCCTCAGAACTGAAGAACAATTTGTGTTAAGTCAAATATTATCACACGATAGCTCTACTATGAGTATTATTAAGAAACTGAGGAAGAAGCATCTGATGAATGGTTATGAAGCTAAAAATAAAAAGTGAGGTGCAAGAAAACATAGTATGCAGTAACACACCAAGTTCTACTATAAAAATAAATTAAAAAATTGGAAGTAGGTCAGTAGTGACTATTCCATTCCATGTTCAAATAGGTGGATTTCTAATAAATGAAAACAACATTAAAGAGAAAATATTTCAATCCAGTCAAGAGACTGAAAATCTGTATCCCAGTCTTCCCACTGGTGTTCTCCTGCTGCAGGGGTAGATCAGACTTTTGCCCCACACACTGCCATGGAGCTGGGTTTTATTACTTGTTTTTCCCATTTTGCTAAATAGCTACAAAGACAGTATGAGTGTTAATTTGTGTATTTGCAAAAGCTCACAACTTGGCAGTTAGCAAGTTTTGGTATAATACCTCTAGCTTTAAGTGAGCGAAGCTGCAAGAGAAAACACTAACATATGGCCTTACACTGCAACTAGGTATTGAAGAACATAAAAATGCATTCCTTTTTCATACAGATCACTTAAATCACTAAGCCTTAAGCAATGCACAGATACCATTGTGAAGCTCCTCTAATATAGCAGATCATATAATCTGTTTAGAATGAAAACCACCTGCATTCTGTGCTTTGAGGCAGAAGTTCAAGATTCATGTCAAACTCATATATTCCAGTAAAAAGATGGGGGAAGCAACAACATCATGTTCATTGCCACTTAAGAACTTGGATGTTTTGCAATTGGTCTGTAGAAGACACCATCACTATCCATGTAACCAGGCAATTTTGGACTCAGGTTTCATTCTCTGAAAAAGGCAGAAGTTAGTGGGCTAGGTCAAGCCAGTGTTTTACTTTCCATTTATGTTGTGAAATTCAGCAATGAAATTTACTGTCGTAAAGGGTGAAAAATTTCCCATTGTGTATATCAAAACACCTAACTGACCCAGGTCATCTGACTAATTAGTGAAAGAAGACTATGACACAACCAGTTAGGGACACCATAATTGTACAACAAACTCAGCATACAGGTATGAGTCTCCTCTATAAGTCTTCATCTTACTGGATAAATACAGTACAGGAGTGTAAAAATAGCAGCATTTCTTTCAGACGATATTCTGGAATCTGGCTCAAAAGTGCTAAAAGCAGCACTGAATATCAACACTGGTGACACTGTGTTTGGACATTCTTTATAAAGGAGAAGAAACAACCTAATGTTCAGATCTTTTAGCACTCCAATATTAAAAGGCTGAATGACTTACTGCAAGACATCTCTAAAGACTTATATGGTGAATTTTATGTTACAATATTTCTCAGACACAGGAGCTGGTTAAAAGATAAGAACTGGGGTTATCTTCTTCACCTCTCCCTTAACAAGTCCTTCTTGTCTGACAAGGTTGTACAAAGCTAGATCAGTTACCAGCTTCACGGGTCCTCTGTAGCATTCAAGGATATAGGGGATACAGAGAAGTGGAACATAATGTGCAGTGTTAACCAAAAAAAAAAAAAAAAATAGCTTGCCACACTGGATCTTTTAATGGCATTACATTTAGAGGCATGCTGTGACTCAGGAACACGACTGTATTTTCATTCTTGCGAGACTGAACAAAACAAGCACATTGCTAGTAAGGGGAAAAATAACTAGACCAGGAATCCAGTAAAGACCAGGTAGAAGCTGGAGTGCTCTACTGCCACAGGAACATATTTCTGTTTTCAGACCTGAATACAGCCGTTCATAGAAGATGTATTCTGCACAAGTAAACAGGTTGCCTTAAACACAGGCCTGCAAGTAAATAAATCTGGCTTAAGTAATCATCATCATTACATCATCATCATCATGGCTAGGCTTCACGAATGAAGATTTGAGAAGGGTTCTTACCACGCTTGCTGCAAGTGGGCTTAAGTAATATACCTGTAATATTCCATCACCACTAAAAACATGAAAAAGATTACAAAATACTGCTTTGCAACGGATGAAAATATTACTATGCTATTCTCTGCCTTCCATGAACTACTCCAGAATAATAAAATTATTGCTTTGAAAATACAGGAGCTATGTACAAGTATTCTTCTAATCTGTTTATAATGTAGAAAGTAGATACGCAAAACTGAAAAACAATAACAATACTTTATGCTGACATCTGTTTTCTAGTTAAAGATACACAAAAGCATGAAGAGAAGAAGGAGTTAATTAGGAGAGTTCAGAAGGAGAGTTTATCAGTAGCATCTATCTACAGAAAAGCAGTAGCACCATTGCTTAGTCTTCAGCTGTACAAACACATTTATAAACAACTAACATTTTAAAATTACACTTTCCAAGATAACTTAGTTTTTTAGTTTGGGACATGGAGGAAGAGGTCATTTTGTTCTGCAGTTGAGGAGAAGCAGTTCAATTAAAGCTAAGTCAAATTAAAAAGAAGTACACAGATCTATCACTTTTGAAGAAAGCAGACAATGTGACACAGAATTACTCCTTATTCAAAATGATGTCCCTCAAGCATACTGTCAATTAACTGATGTCACTAGACTGAGGATATACACACACATTGCAGTATGTGGTACAGTGTTCTTGATAAGCTGTCAAAAGGCCTGATCTCAAAACCACCAAGAGCCTTAAACAGAAGCCAAAAGGCACAATAGGATACAACATCTGAATTTCACAACACAAGAACAGCAACAAGACAAAGAGTACAGTATCTCTTGAAAAAGTCTATATGGTGAAGCCATGTGTGATGCAACTTTCACACCACTCAGCAAGGGCAAGGAAGCCAAATGCTATTTGGCTTCATATATATTCACAATAAAGAATCTTATTGTCACGCACAAGATAATGATCTTAGGTTACATATCCAAACAGCAGCACATACTGGAAGTTCATCTGCAAAACACAGTTTAACAATTTGAGAAATTGCCTATATAGTTACCCCAGTCAACTCCAGGTAGAGACAGTGAAGTGAAGCAAAGAAATGAGAAATGTCACTTAACTGGATCAACACTACTAGTCTGATATGTTGGGTTTTTTACATCTATTTTGCTATCTTTGCATATGCATATTTATAAACCAAATTTTCTCTAGATGTGGTACAAGCAGTTCAGGCAAACAGGACTGGAATTCAGGAGAAGGACATCTTCTCACTTTGGACTCTGATCTCATGTCTTTAGTTTTTTTTCACCAGCCCTACAGGTCAGTGTGGTCTGAAACTGATGAAGACTACCTTAGTACAATATTGGGTATAGTCTGTATCATCTAAAATTTTTGGCACTCTACCAAAAGGGGCAGTATCTCCATTCTCCACAAGTGTTCTTTTGACCATCACATAAGCACAAAATGATGGCTGCTCGTCTAACTTTCTGAATGAAAGTATCTTTTATAACATAGTATGTTTTGTATTGGGACTCAGATCATGCCTGGCAGGGATGGACATTGCCAATATTACAGAGAAACATACAAAGTATGGAATTAGAAGACAGACAAGCACACCACCATACGCTCCTGCCAGTATGAGGGGAGTTTTAGGCATTCAAAATGACAGGATCTCACACAGCTGAACAATTTCAACATGCATATCCCTCCTCCACCCTGAAGCACTTTCAATTAACAAAAAGCTAAAAATCCCACAGCCCAGTATGACATGTGAAAAAAGACCCCACAACTAGGTAGTTGTAGAGAAGGTATGTTTATTCAGCGCTGGGTGCATGGGGGATTGCTGCACCAAAAACATGCACACCTTGTCTGCGCTCACAGGCTTGCTTAAATACAGGTACAATATGCATATTCATTATTTCCTTATACATATGCATTATTTTTTTAGAAAAGGCAGGGTTATTCTAATTAGTTACAAGAAGTAATTTCCATTTTCTCTGCCCTGCGCTCCTCTCATCTGAGTTTGCGCATTGGTTTCCATTTTTCCTGGGACGGGGTCTTTGGGGGTCTTGGGGATGAAGATCATGGGTCTTCCTCGCTGCGTCCTTTTCTCAACTTGGCTCAAAAAGTAACTTAAACCAGTTCTGTTGGCAATTCAAACCAGTCTAATTAGCAAATTTCTATAATTATCTTATTCTCTTGACATATTTCCTGATTTATCTTATTTTCATATGGTGTCCATTCTATTTTAGAGGCCTCGAGGCTAGGTACTGATAGCAACCATAACATATTCCCTGTTTCTATATTTGTAGCTAATTATGGCCTCAACCATGCAGTCTGTCTTTGCGAACTTCACCAACAGCCCCTACACTTATTTCTATTAACCCTCTCAGTTTTAGCTCCGTATTGATACCTTATATCAGTTCCCTCTCAGTCTTAGTTCTCTATTGATACCCTATATCAGTTATTGATACCTTATATCAAGTATCTAAAGCCTTTTGAGATCTTAATTTCTGCCTTCCTTACAGATGAAAACAAAGAAACAAAACCACAAAAACACACTTTCCAAACCACCACACACGTATAGGTTCTTTGATATATTACACAGAGCTTACAGTCTGCATGTAGCTATGAGAAAAGAAAAAAAGAAAGGCTTAAGCAAGATATAATAAGTTTTAGAAGAACTGGCCAACTTCGGTCTGAACGCTGAAGCAAGATAAACTAAGACTAGGAATGTCATATAATCATACAATCCCTTCTGTACATTTTTAAGTTAGAAAGTAAGAAAAAACCCACTGCTATTAATTTTATCAACAAAAAAGTTTCAACACTAGCTGTTTCTTGCCCAAAGGATATTCTCCAGCAGAAATACAAGTCGAAGACTGAAGCAAGGTTTGCAAGGAAACCTGTAGACTTAGAGAAATGTTAATTGGATGATTACAGTGAATGCTATTACTTTAGGATCTCCTTTGTCACAATATTCCCTCAGTAATTTTGCTACCTCAGTCTGTAAACACAATTTACAAACTGCACAGCATTTCTTAATTTTCAATATACTACTTCAGCATTTAGTTAATGGTTTTATCACACACCCTCTGTTGCTGGGAAAGCAGTCTGAAAAACAATCAGGGGCAAAGCTATCTTAACATGACAGTTTCTACACATTCTATTGTCTATGCTATTCACAATGTCTGTTCTTTAGACATTGATGAGTTAAACTCAATATTGGTGCTTACAGGTAAGATAATACAACAAAGTGCTAGAATAGAGCACTAAAATTTAATATCATAACCCACAGCGTTAATTCATGCCAACAAAAATAACAGCATGAGGAATTTACAGTTTCACAAAGCTGCGATAAAGTGTTTTAGGTAACATCTGTTCAGCAATCATTTCTTTAAAAGACTAATTTAGATTCAAGGTCTTACACTGCAGCATAACTGCAGCAATAATTCAGTCACTTCATAATTAAAGATATTGACACAGATCGGTCTTACCTTTCTACTCTGTGCCAGAGAAATGGAAGTGCTTTTGCTCTTAACTACATCTTTCTTTGATTTATAGACACTGTTAAAAGCAAGTGTTAATTTGTCTATTTTTAACAGATTGGAGTAAACAAAAAAACCTTCTTGACTCATAACTTTCATAAAGAACTTACTCAGAAACATAACCTGAAAGTCATTGAAGACAAGTCACTGGTATACTGAAACTAACAGAAACGTCTCTAAGCTGAGCTAGAAATTGCAGTTGATCTTTTAAGGACTAGTGTCTACAGGATGTAGTCTCAATAAAGAAGGAATTATGGAAGTCGCATAATCTGGTACTCACTGTAATGATTTCCAAACATTTCTACGGGGAGGGGGGATCAAGGAGAGGAAGTGGAAAGCAATCATTTTTTGACCTACCCTGCCCCAGCAGATTTCAAAAGTTTCTTGCTCAGTCAATGTATACATAGAAAACAGGTACGATATCTGACATCCTTTAGTAGATTTCCTCTTTTTACAAGGTCCTAAACCACAAGGGTGAATGCAAGACCTTTCAGTAAGCTGAAGTACCACAGTATCGCAGAACATCTTTTACCCTTTTAAGAGTCCCACTCTTCTAAAACCTTGGATCTGCTGGTATGAGCTTCAAAATTAACCATCATTCCTTAAAATAAAAATAAAAAAAATAAATTATTCTGCGGAAGAACTGAGAAAACTGAGGCTTAACACTCATTCACTTCTTCTGAGAAACTAGTTTATTCAGAAAGGCAGTCCAAGGCCTCATTTGATTAGACTGAACAGTTACAGTGATTGATTACAAAGCCTCTTTCTGTGTCCTCTACCCCTCAAATGCAGTGATTTTTAAAAATTAGTATTTTCCTCAGCTAAACAGAATTTTCTTTAGAAGGAAAAAAAAAAGGAGATACATGTTAATAATGTCACCTTTGTCAACCAGCAATCCAATTTCACCTCAAGGTTTGTCAGGGAATCAAATTATTTTGTAAATTAGCATATCTGCTATGACAGATCAATACATTGCATTGACTGGAAGGATCCGACCTGGAACTTATTTTCAAGCCTTGTGCAGTGAGGAAAATTACACTTGCACAATCTGAATAACTTGAGGTCAATAGATCTAACAGCCAATTTACTTTGACAAATGTTCAACTGATCAGAAATATAATCGAGGTAACATGAGGTATGACACTAAATATCCCAAACACAGAAAAGGCCACAGCCCAAATCTAAGACTGAATTACAGAGAGCCTAAAGGGGTGAGAGGTAGGCTTTATGCATTCTGATGCAAAACTAATTTAACTAATAAAATGATATTGAAGAGGTATCATGGGAAGAGTTAGATGCAACCAAGTCAACACTGATTAGCTCAGTTGGTTAGAGCACAGCGCTAATAACACCAAGGTGGTGCGTTTGATCCCTGTATGGGCCATTCACTTAAAAGAGTTGGACTCAATGATTCTTGTGTGTTCCTTCCAACTCAGAATATTCTGGGATTCTGTGATATAATAGATTAGAATTACTTAAGTTGAAAAGTACTTCTGAGATCCAGTCCAACCCTAAACTACCAAGTCCACCACTAAACCACATCCCTAAGTGTCAGATCTACATGTCTTTTAAATACCTCATGAGATGATGACTCAACCCCTTCCCTAGGCAGCCTCTGCAGTGCTTGACCACATTTCAGGGAAGAGAGCTTACCTAATATCCAACCTAAACCTCTCCGGTACAACTTGCGGCCCTTTCCTCTTGTTCTATTGTTTATTACTTGGGAGAAAAGACCAACCCCCACCTTGCCACAATCTCCTTTCAGGAATTTGTAAAGAACAATTAAGGTCCCATTCAAGGCTCCTTCTCCAGGGTAAACAACACCAGTTCCCTAAGCCACTTTTCACAAGGTTTGTGCTCCAGATCCTTCACAGTTTCTTCGTGCTTCTCTGGACAGGCTCCATCACCTCAATGCCCTTCCTGAAGCCAGGGGCCCAGAAATGGACACAGTACTTGAAGTGAGGCCTCACCAGCACTGAGTACACAGGGACAATCACTGCTCTGGTCCTGCTGGCCACACTACTTCTGATACATTCCAGGATGTGGCCTTCTTAGCTACCAGGGCACACTGCTGGCTCACGTTCAGCCAGATGTTGACCAGCACCACTACCATCCTTTTCTACTGCGCAGCTTTCCAGCCACTCTGCCCCCAGCATGTAGGGCTCCATGGCGCTTGTTGTGAGCCAAAAACAGGGGCTGGCACTTGGCCTTACTGAACCTCATACTGTTGGCCTCAGCCCATTGATCCAGACTGTGTAGATCCCTCTGCAGAGTCTTCCTACCTTCAGACACTCCCACTCAACTTGGTTTCATCTGCAATCTTATTGAGGAGGCACTCAACCCATCCCTCTCACTTTTGGAGAGGGGAGACAGCAGAGGTGATACACCATCTCCATCTCAAAAAAATCAAATCAGTCTGGTTTACTAATTCTAGATTTAATAGCTAAGTGATAAATATTCTGTCTTGCAATATCTTGTGGTAGAAATTTTTCTAAAAATGGAATGAAAAGTTTATCTCAGTAACACTTCAAGTGAACCACCCCAATCAAAGAAGCTGGTTGATGTGTCCAACTATTACAGTAATTCTACCTGTACCACTCTGTCTGTTTCTCCAACAGAAATTATTAGCCAGGACAAACCAGGGATCAAAGATTACAATTCATGGCTCCAGCAGCTCCTTAGGTTTTGAGATATGGAGCAGCATGCTGTTTTTCAGTAACCACTAAATTCCACAACTCAAATTTGTATTTAATTATTGCATTTAAGTTTACATGAAGACAGAGACAAAATCCAAGACTCTATTCAAGAAATAATCGACTGTGACTCTTCTTAAGGTCACCCAGTGAGGTAATAGCATACCTGGAACACAATCCAGGTTTGAAGAACTGTAATTTGTCAGTGGCCTATCAACACCAAGAACAAAATCTTTAAGAGATTATTTAAAGATGAAAAGCAGGACTACACTCTAAGGCCAAAGGCTTTTGAAACTTTCAGTTTGACAAAGTATTCTTAAGAATTAAGGACATTCTCACTTATATCTGCTTACACAGTTTCAGAAACTGGGCAAGGGAAAAAGGGACAGGGCAAAATAAAATAAAATTAAAAAAAAAAAAATCAAAAAACCCCATACCTACCTATATGATGGACATATGATCTACAAAACTAAGTCAGAAACCCAAATTCAACTCACTTTATTTTCTGTAGCTGGGTCAAAAATCAGCACTACAACCTCAAAGAGGCCGTCAGCTGGTGCCCACATTAGCACATTCTCAAAACTACCATTGGATAGCCTGGGTAGCCTAGACATACATCAAACGAGCTCACCTGCACCAAAGAGAAGGCTTCTCTCACTGAAAAGATAGTCATACTTCAGAAAAAGTGATACTAAGTCATTCTAAGAAAAAAATCTCTATGGCTTTTATTACATATCTGGGAAGGTTATACTCCCTATAAACTATTGTACTGCCATTTTAACACACAGTTAGCAAAGCTGAACATGACAGCAACACTCTATTTCTGTTTGAACACATAAATGGAGGGGGAAAAGGTGAATATTATTGCAGTATCTTATTTGCAGAAGACCTTGACAGTTAAAGTATCAGTAAAAAGTAAAATCTCTTAACCTAGAGCTCTTGTCAGCCTCAAACACACACAAAACTCACATCTCCTACTCATCAGAGAAACAATCCAACCATCAAGTTGTATACCAGTAACAATATCCACCCTTTTGGACTGGGCAGGCCACATAAGCTTTTTCCTCATGGGTCATATACTAAAGCATGTCCAGCCATGTCATCTGCATAGCTAAAATGCATGCACAACCAGTAAAAACACAGCCATTTATAAAGACAAGCAAACAGCTCTGGGTCACAGTTTCATATATGCCCATTCTAATATGTAGAGAAAGGCACAGCAACATGGTCCAAACAGCAATCTCTGCAGACACAATATAAAAAGATTCCACGAAACAGGAATGCCAGGAGCAAGTTGTGACCTCCCAGAACAGGTTTGGCCAGGCTACAGTTTGATACAGCTTATTGGATAACTTTTTTGAACCTGTGCACAAGTGCCAGACACTCAAGTACTGAATATTACGAAACACACCTTAGAATCAAGAATCTAATATATGTTAGGTATTATAGTATCTCTCTTGTAAGCATATAATGAATACAACTAAGAGGAGGGGGGCTCAGGGACACCTCAATTACCAAAATATGAGCATGGGATACATCTGCTCTGCTTGCAGTGAATACTGCTGGGTACAACTGGATACAACTACCTGAAAGGAAGTTGTAGCCAGGAAGGGGTGACTAGCAACAGGACAAGAAGATATAGTCTCAAGGTGCAGAAGGGGAGGTTTAGGTTGGACATTAGAAGGAGTTCCTTCACAGAAAGGGTGATTAGTGGGCTGCCCAGGCAGGTGGTGAACTCACAGTCCCTGGAGGTGTTCAAGACTGGACGTGACACTCAAATGTGATCTAGTTGACAAGGTGATGTTTGGTCACAGGTTGGACTCCATGATCTCAGAGGTCTTTTCCAACCTAGTTGATTCTGTGATTCCATGATCCTGGAGGTGTTTTCCAACCTAACTTACCTTGTCCATACAACACCTGTAGAACACATGTTCGTTCCAGCCCTAATACTTGGGAATTTCATAATGTCCAAATAGAAACTGGTTATTCGCGTGTACTCTTTAGTTAGAGCACACCTCGCAGACACGTTATCTTGTGGACACTTATTAGCCCTTTCGAATTTCCCAGTTTCTTCGTGCGCTAGCCAAAAGCTTGTAAAAGGAGGGCTATGGGGCGGATTCAAAGCCTCAGTTTCTCACTAGACACTCCCCCCCGGCGCCCCGGGGGCTCCAGGCAGTGACCGGCCTGGTGTCACCGCACGGCCGGGCCCCTGCGGACAGGCCCGGAAGGGCGGCGCCCCTCGGGCAGGCCCCACACCTCCGCGGGGCCGGGGCCGGTTCGGGGCCGGCTCGTACTTACGAATTTGGGCTTCCTGCCGTCCGCCGCCTCCTCGGGGCCGCCGGCGCTCCCGGTGCCCGGCGGGCCTTTCCGACGGAGCCCCTTGTTCTCCCGCCCGCCGCGCCCCGGCGGTGAGGACGGGGCGCAGTAGCGGGGCCGCGGCGGCTCCATGGCCGCGCCCGGGCGAGCAGGGGAGAAGGACGCGGGGAGGGGACGCGGGGGGAGCGCTGCCCCGCGACCGGGCCCAGGCCCGGCGGCCCTGGCCGAGCTGGGCGCCTGCGATTAGCGCGGCTTAGCTGGGCTCGGCCAGGCAGGGCGCCGCGGGGGGAGGGAGGACGGGGGGGGGCTCAGCGCTAAAGCCGCCGCCTCAGCGCAGCAAAGGATTTAGCGAGGAGCAGCCCCTAATCCCGGCGCGCCGGGCAGGGGCAGGAACAGGGACAGGGACAGGGACGGGGAGAGGAGAGGAGAGGAGAGGAGCGGAGCGAGCGCGCTCCCAACGGCCGGCGCGGCGCGGGCTGTCCCGCCGTACGAACCGTCCCGCCACGGCCCGCACCGCCCCCCGCTCCGCCGCGCGGCCAATCAGCGCCCCTGCCACCGCCGCGCGGCCAATCAGCGCCCCTGCCACCGCCGCGCGGCCAATCAGCGCCCGCGGGGCGAGGGGAGGGGAACGGCCGCCGAACGGTCAACGGGAGAGGACGGGCGGGAGGGAGGGAAGGAGAGGAGGAGATGAGGGGAGTGTTCCAGCTGCTCCGGATGAGGCGTTCAGGTGCGCTTTCCCTGGAAGGAAAGGTCTATTTCCTTACGTCTCGAATTCTGACTTTTCTTCTGCAGGATGTGAGGGCCTGGTGGGGGCGGGGGTCCCTCACCTGTTTGGCCTAGAATGCCCGTTTCCAACACCTGGTTTTGTTGGAAAGTTCCGATTCCGTACGTCGAGCCGCTGTTTGGCAGGTGGAAAGTTCTTCATCTATTTCTATATAAACTATAATACTATTAGGAGGCTGATTTTTATATGTAAATATACATTATTTTATAAAATCATCAAGGTTGGAAGAGTCCTTTAAGATCATCCACTATAACCCCTAAACCACATCGCCCAGCGCCAGATCCAGGCACCTCCTGGGATGGTGACTTCACCACTTCCTTGGACAGCCTATTCCAGTGCCTGACAAGCCGAAGAGTGAATCTTTTTTAAAGTTTGATCAGAGTTGCCCTTATCTCAGCTTAAGGCAGTTTCCTCTGGTCCTCTCACTGCAGGCACGGTAGGAGAGACTGACCCCTGATGCACTACAAACCTCCCTTCAGGTAGAAAACTATATACATATCTATAGATATAAAATTAGTACTCTAGTACCACTTTTATGCCATCTTGATGGGTATAAACATCTTGGTGGGAATAACACAAAAGAGATGTAGTCCAGATCCAAAACAGAGACAGTGTTTTCATCGTCCTCCTCAGGGCAGGTTTTTGTTTTGTGATGGACACAATCTGTGCTGCTAAGGCCAGAAGAACATGTCCACCTACATTCTCCATTTGGTTTTGGTTGTTTTTTTTTTTAATGTAGTCTGTTGTTTTCCATCACTGAATGACCTCCAAGACTCTCTGGTTTACAGGGTAATACATAAATAGAAATTTCTTTCCGCCAAAAACTAGCAAATTGCATGTGCTTTACAAAGCAATTGAATTCTCATTACTACAAACAATACCTTGCATTTATCTTTATTTTAAATTAAGAGTAGGTCGAACAATTACACAAGCCAGGGACTTATGTAAGGAAAAGTCTTTTTCCAAATCTCAGGTGTCATTAAGAAATGGAAGGCTAATACTTGGCATCATATGTCTAGAGTATTTTCTAAAACAGAAAAAGCTTTTCTCTTCTGTCAATCAGTAAGAAAGACATTTGTGTTTCCATATTGTTCTTACCATTTTGTGTTGCCTTGAGTGCACTGAAAATAGAATGCTCCTCCCAATAATTGCTTTGACTTTTTCCACACAGTCTGAGCAGCTTTCATTCCAATGCAATGACTTCAAAAGAATAAAAAAACTCTCGTTCCTTCAGCATGACTTACACAGGCAGTGACGTACAAAATGTAACATCTGCCAGTACACAGAGCTCTGGTGAAACATAACAGAATTCAGCCCCAAACTGGACCTTCTCAAAGCTGGGGTTTAACACGGGAGCTGTGGGGCTACGCAGAGGAAATGCTGTAATTATTTGTATACATTAAACCGTTCATCCTTTGGCAGCTTTCTATAGATGTTTTGTAAATTTATATTGGAATTCTTCATGGAGAGTATAATTAGCAGAACACTGTTTAATGTCATGGTTAATGATTTCCTGGAACATTTGATTAGAAAATTAATCAGCCTATGTGTGTGTATGATAAAGCTGTTTAAATGGGCCTCCTAATTGCCCTGTGGTAGAATACAATGGCTTGTGCCAATATATCACTTTCAAGGTACTGTGTTGCAATAATAGAGAAACACTGAAGGGAATAATTTATCAGACAGGTTTCCTAAGCCAAGAGTAAATGTTAGTACTTTTGATCAATTATTATTTTATACTACTTCTCTTGTGCTCGTTAGGTGCTTCACAGAACAAATACACTCTTGCAACAGCTTAGCTGACCAAGATTAATCATGACTGAGGAAAAAAATTGTGAGAAAGAAATGCATCAGTAATACTAAAATTGTGCAGAGATTCTACTTAGCATGCACGTTGTCCAGGGCGTGCAAATATCTTGACCATTTCGCATTATGTTTGTTCTGGAATGAGAATATTTCAATTATAAAAGTCTGAGACAGTAAGTCCAGAAAGTTAATCATCGATATTTGCAAAATCAGTCCTTTAGGTTGATAGATTTATTTAGACTTGTAACATTCTGTTTAATCTATTGGGGTTTTGGGGGGATTTCTCTTAATATACTGTGACTCGGGTCTTAAAAAAAATACCCTGCTAATATTCATTGTTTCAAGGACACAGTTTTTAAATAAATTCCTGTTCAAAGTGTTTCAAAGCTGACATTTGACAGAGTTTAGTCAGTTCTCCATATTTCATTTGGAGACATCTAGTTCTTTCCTATAAGAAGATAAAACAGTCAATTAATTGTTCCTTCATTATATTCACCCTCTTAAACTGTAACAAAAGTTATGAAGCATTTTGTCAGCAATGTTATTATTTTTAAAAAGCTAGCATACGAGTTTAACACTATTTAAATATGCTAACAAGGAAAACGTTCCAGAGCCACAGTTCCTGTGGCTTGGCAGAAGCAAGGAAATTGCAAATAGAAATGTCTTTTCAGGAAAATTACTTCTTCTTTCTCCTATGAAAAGCACCAAACAGGCTATTCTAATCGAAATCCCTCAAACTTGCACAGCTATTTATAGTTGTACCAATTGAATATGCATCTTATACCTTTCCCAACAGTTAATACAGGAGTTACACCAAGATGGTGTAACTCACAATGCCAGTAAAAATCACGTTGAAAAAACACGGCCTGTCTTCATGTCTTGTAGATGCAATTGATGTTTTATCTAAGGAAATCTTTAACAGTTGCATTTTTATATTGCAACAGTGGTCATTAATAATTTAAATGTATTGCAATGTAATATCATTAAATGTAACCTATGGGTAAAATGTTAGTTAATTTTCACAGCATGGGTGGCTCACAAAACATATTATTCCGTTATTAAGATAATGGGTAGATAAAACCTCAAATTATTCATCTAGTCTAGCCTATTAACTTTACAAGTTTATCATACTAATAAATGAACAAATTTATGTTACAGTTATGAGAAAATTCATACTCTCTTCAAGAAATAAAGTTTTATTGAAGAAAATTTGCTATGTTTTTTTTCTTGCAAACCAAACAGAATTATTTTGGCTTTTTTGGACATCATTTTATTGTCATTTTTGGACATCATTTTATTGTCATTTAGCCGGTGTCACTATCACTATACGAGTATATGTCATCTCTCTTTCTGTTTGTGACATGGACTACGAAAAATGAAAATCCATAACTAAAACTCTGTGCTGGAAGTAGGGAGGGACTTATGACAGGACAGATAATTAAAGAGAATTCTGTCTTGCCTAGTATGTCAAATGGCTTGTCTAGAGAGACAATCAGCTTTGAGCTGTTTGGATCACAGAGTTGGTAAAGTTGAACTGGTCAGGCCTCTTGGCATATATATTTCTTGTTTCTTAAAAATCTCTGAGCTAGAGTCTTCTGACAACAGTTCTTTTCTTCCTTTTCTTATATAAAAAGAAGTATTATGGTTGTATTTCAGAAAAGTATTATGGTTGTATTTCTTGCAATTTATTTCTGCTAACAACAGAAATACTTTTGGAAACCAGAATCTTCTTGACTTTGATCCCAGTTCGTTATTGCTAGGCTTCTTGGACAGTCACACTTGTACAATGGTATCAGTGTTAAGTGTCAATGCAATATGTATCTTGCAACAGTTATAAAAAATACTTGTGTTTTAGAGAAACACAAAGGACATCAGGACTCTTCTTCAGTCTTCCATGGCAGTAATTTACAAGCATTTAAAAAAGTTGTAATTAAAGGACTCAAGCTGAAATTAAGTTTTCACTGAGAGTTTCACTGAGAGTCTAAAAAACTTCTATACATATTTTATTATTACGGAAGAAAACAACAAAGCAAATGGTTTTGACAGATCCTGAAGATATAGTTGTATATCTGTTTTTACTCAAGAATGTACAGACAACAAAAGCATCCCTGAGGACAGCATATGTCATGATCCTATTATTGATTTTGTATCAGTCATACCTTTTTGAAATATCGAACAAAATTTTACATGTAATAGATTTATTTTATCTCTTTTATGGTTTGAATTTAAAATAAGGAATTTCAGAAGTAGTTGCATTCTGAATAGCACCATTCTCCTTCTTGAAGCTTTCAAAGTCACCCTGTAAAAGATGAGGATATAAGAAGTAGGAAGGTAGTTTGCTTCGTCAGTTTATCATGGATTACATGTTGCTAATAATTTCTCACAAAATATCTTAGGCTAGCCTCTCATTCAGCTGAGAAAATTTAATGTACCTCCTCCAAGATACTGCCTAGATGGGAAAAAATCAGCAAAGAAGTCCATTATGCAGTTCATCAAATGGATCTTTATGAGGATATTGGAGATGTGATTTGTGGCACTATTTAGGATACATTGCATACTACATTATTATAAAGTTCAGGTTTGTAATTTAATTATAGGCCAAATTATCTTCAGTTCTAACTTTAGTTGAAGTGACTAGGCCAAGCCTGACAGCTGATATAAATTTTAAGTGGTCCGAGTGTCATGGGCTGCAGTAAAGGCTGTGTTACATAATTTTATACTTCGTGTGGGATTTTCAGAGCCACCTAAAGAATTAAATGAGGTCTTCAAATCTTGTCTATTCTAACATTATGCTATTAAGTGTTCTTAGTAAAATTATTGCAAACAGTCAATATTTCTCAAAAGAAAATAAATATGTTTTCAAAGGATAAAATTGTGTTGAAGATTTTTTTGTGAATATAAGGGTCCATACAAGTGTGATCAAGCATAGAGATTTTTTTCCATGGCATTTGCGATAAAGATTTTAAACCTGCTCTCAGAATTCTGGGATGTAATTATCTTCCATTAGTTCTTGATAAAACTTTGAATTCCTTTTTTCTTTTTTTTAATATATTTCTGCATTTCCCTTTATTAATATACTTCTGTAATTTTTTTTATTCAATTTCCAAATTTCCTTCTCAGATGCTGTCTTTCATTTTTACCTCTAATAATTTATATTATTTTCTATTAGGGCATGATACAGTTTGCTTTTGGAAATCCCTTATTTTCTTTTGACAGATGTATCATTTTAAGAGAGAGAGGGAGAAAGAGATAAACACTATATGTATGTGCATATATAAGGCCTTTTATGAGTTGGTTATGTATTGAGGAAATCTCAAAATTTACTATAATTTGCTTATATAGCTTTTATTTTTCTCTGACTGATTTTCTTAGCCTAATCCATCTTTAAGTTTCTTATTCTAGCTTTTCCTCTGTAAGAATAATGGATATAATCATATTATGGTTACTGCAACTTAATATTCAGGTACAGTAAGTACTGTATATGTATATTAAGAGAAATGCTTCTTCACATTTTAAAAAACCATATATATATCACTTGGGGAAAATCCTGAAATCTATTGTATATGAAACATAATCAGCAATTTTGTGGGTAACAGAAGTCACTCTATTGCTGTTCAACGTGCATATTACTTTTTGATCCTCTGTTCCTCAGCGTGTTTCAGTGAACAACTTGATTTTTAATGGCTTTTTAACACATGTAGTCATATGTTTCTACTAGAGTTCAATGCACTGCCTTTCTTATGTTAAACAGAAGCTTAATCTCTTGCCATAGGAAGATGAAGAATGTAATTGGAGGGTGTACTTTGTATCACAAGTGCTCTTTGAACGCAGCAGAGCTACTAAGCTAAGGGTTTTTTCTAAGAATTTTCTTAAGTGGCAGTTTTATGACAGGTGTGAATCAGAACACGCTTCATAAGCTTGCATTTTCTTTCACCCATGTTATAATAAATGAGAGCTGTTGGTTAAGAAAAATGAACACTTTCACTTATATTTACAAAGTATTTCTGCAGAAATGAGGGAGATGATTATGTTGAATTGTGATATAGAGGTTTTCCTATAGAACCTGGAGATGCAACTAGCTCTTACGTATATATTTGGGGAAGGGATGGGGGGGCAGTGACAGGTGAGAGAAATTGTATTGTAGTTATTACAGGAGTGCCTCTCAATTGGCCGTAAGATCCCAAGATACTTTTGGTTCTTTGTACAACAACCTAACCAAAATGAAGACTTATGAAACCAAGGCATATTTGCCCAGAAAAACACAGGCCAGTCAACATAGTTTTTGTTACCCTATAAATGGAAAATTTAGATAGAGCAGAATCTCAGCCTCTGTTTAAGTGTCAGGATATAGTGAGCACCAGCTCTCCCTAAGGGATGTGGTGCTGAGGGAGATACCATGGCCAGCAGCACAAAGGGCCTTGCTAGCCAGGGCCCATCCCACTGACCTCAACCGAGGCAAAAAGACCAGCCCAGGGATAGTAGCCAGGTTTAACCAATCAACAAAGACCTCTTTTTGTTCCATTAAAAGGGAAGGAATATGAAGACCTACACAGGTTTGCAGAATGCTGACTGTACTGGAAGATTAATAAAGGCAGCCAAGCTGTGGTAATCCAGATACAGTATTTGGATGGATGATATGTACTTTCAAACAGCTTTCTTTATAAGAATTACAACATGGGAAAAGGAAAGATGTTGCCACATTCTTTGAACCACAAAGGTGGTTCAAAGCATACGTGATTAAAAGCAGTACCTTGATCAACTCTTTTACATTCTTCGTTGAAAATAAGAATAGAGCACCGCCATAGAATACTTTCAGAAGAACAGCATGCACAGGAGCAAAAGCAGCGTGCAGGGTAAAGATATCTGCAGCAAAAGCAACAGGCAGGCTTATGTATGGAATGGTGCTGAGTACTGAGCATTGAAAGGTACTGATCCCAAATTAACTGCATTACTTTGGCATACCGTGAGCTCGACTCACCTCTCCTCCACCCGCCAAGAGCAGTGCCACTCACTGTAAGGCTCTCAGTCCCTGTAATGATCACTCCAAGTTCTGTTTAGGTGATCTGCAGTGACTTTCCTGTGGCTGTGGATGAGTGACAATATAACTGAAATTAGAAAGTATTTCCAAGTACTATGGTTCTGTGAAACAAAATATGTGGGAGTTTTGTCGCATTTATGCATAAGGGAGATTGATATTCTCCAGCTAAGGGCAATCTAATAGGTAAAGAACTAAGCTAAGCTCTTTCTATGATTAATGAATTAGCACTTAGCTGAAGTTCTCACTTTTATATATTAAAGAGAAACTAGCGCCTACAAAAGGCAGTTCATCCACTCTTAAAATACGAATTTAAAACAAATGGAAAGAACCTCTGGAGATCCTTCAATGTCTTCACTGACTCTACAAGACACTTTGATACCTGGCTTAGACTAGAAGAGTACATTTTATATGCTGAAGGCAAGTGAGGTAAATCTCATTTTTTCAAATTGTTCTGGGGATTTCAGCAATTTTCAGTCAATAAATTCACTCCCTTTCAATAGATTTTATTATTCATATTAATTCAGAAAACGCAGATATATTTAAATAGCAAGGTTAATGACTCCTTGGAATTAACAATAAAATTCTCTTGTGATTCTCACACAATAAAATTTTGAATAATCATACTTCAAAGGTAATCTGCACATCTTTGAAAATAATTTTTGATAGTCTGAAAACTGAAGACAGATTTTTTTTCCCTAAAAGGTTTAATGACTAGTTCCCTTACTCCTTTTGCCGCAGGCTGTTATCATTATGGATATTAAACTACTTCAAAAAGTGTGGGTAGTGTTAAGTTGCAAATATACTCTCCTGTTGTACAACTTCCTTGGATGGTGATTAAAAGGATTGATGCTGCTACTAAACAAAGTGTTCTAACACATTCTCTTGGCAAAGTCTACTCCATCTTTCTGTTTCATCTTTTTTTTCCCCCTTTTTTCTGCTACAATATATTGGTTTTTCTCACGTGCAGAAATTCCCATTCAACCTTGGAAACTTTTGCAGTATGAAGAAACTAACTGTTTAATTAGTGCAAGACAGCAGTCCCATCATCAATTTGTTAGATTTCTAAACTGGTACCTTTGTGTGTTCTCCCTAGAAGGCATTCAGTCTATGAAGAAGTCATGTGTAAGCATCCCCAAGCCACTGTATTATTATTTTTTTAAATCTTTCTTTCGAATGTTCCTTCTCCAGTCTGCCCACAGAAACAAAAACTTTAATTACAGCCTTTTTCACTGCTAGGTGTTGCTCCTGATGTGATCTGTATCTCCTGTCTCTCTTCTACAAAGAGGCAGAAAGCTTTTGGGACACTGCCTTGTTTTCATTCAAAACACTTACAGCTCTAGGACCCTGCCATTTTACAATAATAAACATTTTGATTAATACACAGAGCTTGATACTTGTGTTACATGCAAAAACCAGAACACCTAGACTCTATTTGATTTCAGTACTTTCTCTTTGAGTTTCTGCCTGCATTTACATGAGAAAATTCACCAGAACAGATATATCAGAATAAATAATACTTGCTTTCCATACTTAACTTTCCACTCTTCAAATAGGACCAGAAGTAACTAAGACCTGTTGTAATTTCTTATGTCCATCATGTTTACTAAATAATCCATATTTTGTGGTTGCCATTGTTTAATACAGCTTTCAGACTTGTGGTATATTCTAGCTTTGAACTATACATATGCAGAGTCTCATAACAATGTTTTATCCCCACGTCTTTTAGACGTGAGAAGGGATATAATTATCTGTTTATGTTTTAGGTGGAAATAAAGAAAACTGGCCTGTATCTAGGACCAAAGTCTGTCACTGTACAATTTTAAACTGGGAGATTATACAAGCTCTATTCATTCAGATTCAGTCTGTGCAAATCATGGCTTTGCAATCACTTAGGAGTTGTGTGGCATTAATCTAT
Source organism: Dendrocincla tyrannina (assembly GCA_035047865.1). Taxonomy (NCBI): domain Eukaryota; kingdom Metazoa; phylum Chordata; class Aves; order Passeriformes; family Dendrocolaptidae; genus Dendrocincla; species Dendrocincla tyrannina. The sequence goes on from JAWWMP010000001.1 coordinate 60,989,014, forward strand.
AGTGACAGTGTTCAACAGAGTCTAGAAAGTTGTTTGATTTCACACTCTGTAAATGACAGTTCTTGATTTCCTGTAATATTTTGGATCAGAGACAAAACCTTTTTTCAGTAACTGCGTATTAGATGGACAGTTACAGCTGAATTGCAGAATTGTTGTGGTTGGCTGATATGATCAACATTCATCACAAGCTAATAATGGTGATTTCGAACATCTTAATTGGAGATCACACAACTCTGTGTAGTGTGAAATAAGATGTCTGGGTGATTGCAAAGATTTTGACTGGTCCTTGTGCTGATAGCCTCCAGAAGATTTTAATATTCTGAAGTCACACCAGATGGGCAATCTGCTGCAGTATATACCTTGGCTCAGTTTTAAACTGCAAGGGTTTGATATCTGATGTCACCTCAAGGGAAAAATAATAAACAGCTGCCCTAATTAAGTTTTTTAATCTCTCTACTCTTGATTTTCCTAGGCTTTGACTGATGCAATAGTCAGCTTAGGTTAACTGTACAAAGGCACAGACCTTCTACAATGCCAAGACATAAAAATTCATGAGGGGATCAGAAATGGAACTGGAAAAAAATGAGTAACTATTATTTAACCGTTCTATGCATGCCTTCTAATCCTATGTGCAAAAATTTAACTTATTGCAAAATAGGTTTGGAAAAGCATACAGATATAAGAAAAAATGGCAGAGAAAAATGTAAAAGAGTGCAGATAAAATTTTGATTAATTTTTATAGCTACAAGAAATGTAGTCAGTTTTCTGGATCGATGAACTTATTTATTCTGGGAGTGAGGAGATAGCAATATCAGCACTCCCCTACTCCAAGGTTTTGCTGGATAAATTCTTTTGTAGAATATTCCATGGAAATAACCTGAGTTAATGACAGTTCTGTAGTCCTTGATTGCAGTCCCCAGAATTTGACTTTTGTCCATTTTAGTACTGGATAATTCATAGCTTCAGGTATTTTGTGGTGTTGTGCATCTCTTTCAGTGTGGACTTTTAGTACAAAAATGACTCATAATTTACAGTTCATCAGCTGGGTAATCTGACCGGTAGGTTATTCAATGAATATGAAATAGGGGATGTATTCAACTTTTTGAACAGACCTGTATATTCCAGCTGGAATTTTTTTCTGTTTGCATCTTTTTGGTTTGGGGTTGTTATTTGTTTTTTTTAATCAGTTGCTTCAGACTATAGCAAACATGTCAGGTTAAGAGAGAGAAATGTGAGGAATTAGGAGCTGTTGATATAGATAGCTGGATTTGCATTAGGGAGCAAAAGGAGGAACTACAGTAATGTGTGTTCTATTATGCAGAAACATATGGAATTTGTCAGTGAATAAATAAGTTCTCATCTAAGTGCTTTGCCCTACTGTGGCTGCTGAACACAAGTATTACGAGTAAATGGTAGAGGAAATAATCAGAGTTGAAAACTAGGACATGTAAAAAATCGCTAGAACTTTCACCTGGATTCTGAAAGGAAAATGAGATATTTAAGGAATATTTTGATTTGCCATCTAAGCACTGAATGAGGAGAAAGACCATCAGAACATCCTTTACTTCCAAATATATCTGTTTCTGTCACTTGTTATGCTTTGTAGTTTTTAATTAACTCAGGCTAATTTTTAAGTAACCTCATCATCTCAATACACTATGAAGCCTGACTGAGGGTGGGGCCTTTCACACAAATGTGAAATGCATGAAGGATGCATTTTAAAAAAAAAATCTGAAAATATATAAAAGCCTGTGAGCGATGCAGAAGCCAAATTTATAATGCCAGGAAAGAAGAGACAAAAGTCTGACAAAAGTCCTGATTGAAATTGGAAACTGCAATACACAGCTGAAGTTTCAGAATTAATACATAAAAGCATGACATAGCTGCCATTTCCCTGAGAATTGAATTCAGGAGGGTCAAAATAAGCTTGAGGAGCCTGCAGTGCTCTGAAACTACAGACTTGAAGCACTAAAAAGATGATAGACATATGATAGAGAGACACATGGTTGAAATTCCATACATACCTGTTCATACAGGACAATTACCAACATGCTAAGTAAAAAATTGACCCCACTACTCTGCAGAAGTTACAAGAGGTGACAGTGTGTGTAGTTCACAGAAAAAGATTGTGCCAGTCCCATCACTGATCCCAGTTAGTCCATCAGTACAGCAATATATAAAAGTCTCTAAAGTAATGGGGCATTCAGCTTGTCCTTTTCACTTTTATAGAGAGTTGCGCTATATCAAAACCTGACATTGGGACAAGCTGGGAATTGCTGGAAAGCCACTTTGTAGTTCTGAGCTATTTAATATACACTGGGTTAGGAGACTAAGCTCCCAACATTTTTCAAAGTCAGGACAAGATGCTGAGAGAGTCTCTTACCACTTGAAATTTTCAGAATTAGTTCTTTCACCTTCTGTCCCTGTCATTAAAAACCTTGTTGGTTTGACCTTTCTTTTTTGAGAATCCTAGAAAACAAGATAGAAGGAAGAAGGAAAATTACATAGGACTCTATTCCAGCACATTATAGGGTAACTTATACTTGACTTGCCATGAAGAAGCTGAAAAGCCAGAGCAGTGAAGTGATTTATTCTGAAAGTTTGATTTGCTGAAATGTGCTGCTTCTGTTTGAAAGTCCACAGATAAACAAATTGCACTAATCCTAAAGAAGGTTTCTTCATATTGTTTAACTCAAAGACAACATATCCAAAGTGGATTATGACAGACATGGCTGCCTTATGCCTGAGACCTGCTTAAGAACAAGTAATGTCGTGCACTGCTCACCTCTGAAGTACTGGTTAGTGAACAAAACCCTTCCCAGAAAAAAGGATCTAAATGTCTCCATTTCTAAGAGAGGTTGTATTTTTTCATAGTGATGCACAGCACAATACGGCAATTTAAAGTAATTTTGGAGTTTTGTAGCTGAATGTCATTCCCTTTAAATGAGATACTGGCAGTTAGATGGCTTTGATTGCTGCCAGCTGTCAATACCCCTGAGGAAAGCAGAGATACTTCTATGATAGAAGATGAACAAGAAGCCTGCTGATCAAACACATCACAAGTTGTGTCAGAGGATTACCGAATTAAATAAAATAGATGTGTGTTTACACTCTCATAGTCATAAAAAAGCTGTCCATGAGCTTGCTTTTTTTTTTCTTACAGAAAACACTTCATACTCCAGTATGTTAACAGGTTTTTTTAGGCTCTATTCTTGCATTATGGCATACATGTCTCTAGAGAGAGAGGAAAGTAGCTAAAACAGCCATTTTCCTGTCATCCAAATGTCTGTCCATTTTCCTTGGGTAAGTACCATTTAAATAGAGAACAAGAGTGAAAGTAGTTTACTCTTTACTGTTATTTACTTTTTGTAGTGAATGGATATTTGGGCTAAAATTTCAAAACTAGGCACTGGTAACCTGAAATATGCAGTTTATTCATTAATCCAATACCTACTATGCAGTACAAGGCGTTGCACACAGTTACCTTCTATTAGTTTCTATATGCATAATTTAGAAATACACACTAGATTATGCCGTGTTTTGAAAAATGTAGTCCATATGTTTTGTGAGTCCTCTTCTGTTTCTTCTCATTACACCTGCTTGCTCCTAGTTTTCAGCAGAAAATTAGCTGAAAGCAATAAAAGAGGAAGAGAAGACCAACAATGCAGTTTAAAAAGCCTAACAACAGTCTTTAAAAGTTTAAATCTGTCTTTATGCATTATCAAGTGACTGAGAATGTAAAGTGTTTCTTTGGGTTGGTATATTCTCCTTTAAGGTCTTCAATGTTTTAAAACTGTTTTAAAAAAGTGACATGTTTTAAAAGTCTGTGGAGCTGACTAATACTGGATATAGGTATGTAATCTTAATAGACACCTTCTGGGATGATGTGTCCAGCCTTAGCAATCTTAATAAAGGAACAAATAATATGTAACTATCTTACATGGTAAGTGAGTGTGAAGTTTCTATATATTTTATTCCTCAAAGGAAAACAAAATACATTTTTTTTCTAGACAAAGGGCTAGATTTAATGGAAATTAGCATAAATCAATATGAAATATATCTGAGTATTGCATGAGCACCAAGGTTTCTAAAGTCTGCAAAAATTCTTTATAAACTCATTGTACCTTCTGTGGCACCAACCACTGCAAAGATTTTCTTTTTTCTGAGTTTATTAAAAGCTTCTGAGACACTTTTAATGACAGGTAGTTTTTTATGTACAGCCACAGCAGGGAGTCCTGTAGTGTTATGCATCTCATTTGTCAATTGTCTTTCTACTTGGAGAGGCATACTAGCTAAGTAAGGAGGCTAATCACTAAGATCCCCTGTCCTTTCGTGAAACAGTTCTTAAATCTCTTTCAAGAGACGGAGAAATCCTAGACAACTGACAAACTGAAAAAACAGACCAGACTGAACAGTCAGCCAACATCAGTCATATGAGAAGGGAACTAGGGAAGGGTTAAGAGCCTGGCGTGTATCTGAATGGAGGGTGTCAACACAATAGAGACTGGCTCTTCTAGATGCTCAGGCAAAAGGACAAAAGGCAATAAGCAGAACCTGGAATACAAAAAGTTCCACCTGAATATGAGGAAAAACTTCTTTACAGTGTGGGTGAGTGTGCAGTGGAACAGATTGCCCAAAGAGGATGTGGAGTCTCCCTCACTGGAAATTCAAAAGCTGTCTGGACACAATCCTTCGTAACATGCTTTAAGGAACTCTGCCTGAGCAGAAAGGTTGGACTAGATGACCTCCAGTGGTCCCTTCCAACTCCAGCCATTCTGTGGTTCTTTAATTATGTGGTTTTGTGTATCTTATTCTCTTCAGAGGCAGGTGGTGTGTAAGTTTTTCTCAATGATCCTGACTTAGGCTTAGCTATATGCACAGACCAAGGCAACCTAGACTAAGAATTGAAGTCCTTAGAAGTTTTTTGTTTTCTTACTCTTTCAAGAGGTGAAGGTTATGTACATTACTGCAATGAGATTTAGGCCCCAATTCAGTTTTTGCTCAGATACAGATCCATGATGACTCTGGAAAAGCAAGTGGAGGTTCTAAAAACCATTCAAAAGGCTGTTAATCAAGGCATTTTAATATCACTCCCAGCTTTCCGGACAAGGAGAAAACTGAAATGCCCTGTGTCTGTCCTCCCCAAATGTGCATTCCATTTCTGTGTGTGCCCAGTGGTAGATGAGGAGTTGGTATGCACATCAGGTCTAGCTCCGATAGTCAGTGAATGCCTGGACCAGGGAAGGCTTCCTACTGTAAGTGTAGCTGATGAAGTGCTTCTAACAAGCAATGACATGTAATATAAATTGCTTTCTTAACATCATGAAGGTTGATTCTCTTTTGGCTTTGCAATGGCCTGCTAATGTGGGCACCTGACAGACTGGGTAAAAGGAATTCTCTCCTCCTCTTTTGTGCTTTGACCCTGTTAGATGAGATGCCTTTTTTAATCTTCCCGATTCCTTCCTTTTGCCTTCGCTTTGAAGAGAGCTTTTATTCAGTATCTTCATCAAGGCATTCTCTCCTTTTTTTTTTTTCCCCTAGACCTTATGACTTAAATGTCTGACAACCTCAAAACTCAAGTGCACTGATCTTCAGAACAGCACTGTGAAGTGGGAGGGCTCACCATCTCTCCCAGAAAGGAACTGAGGACTAAAGTAGCTCTAATGACTTCTCAGCAGCTACACACTGAACCTGTGGATGAGCAAAAACTCCACTTCTAAATGCCATACCTGCTCCAAACCATGTGTGTGCAGGGGTTGTGCATGTGTTGTCACTGGCAAACTCCAAGTTGAACCCTCCAGGGAGTACGAGCCCTGGATCCAGGCAGGAGTATCAGGTGGGCAGAGGGTTTGTGCTGGTTTTTGGGGGAACCCATGAGTGTGGGGTGCTGCTGGGACAAGTGTGTGAGTACCGTGTGTGTGCAGTGAGCATCCAGCAGGATCAGCCAGTGAGTCAGGGATCTGTGGGATGGTAAGGGGTTTGGGATCCAGGAAGGGGTACTGGGTGGGCAGATGCATGGGCCATGCCAGTGCTCAGGAGATCCATAAAGGTTAGCTTGTTTACAGCTAAGGAAGTGTGTGTTAGATGAGTGGACCGTGAGGGGGATTGGGAACTGGCTGATCGGTAGGTAGGAGAGGATTGTGATCAGTGGGGGAAGAATAACCCCAAGAACCAGTACAGGCTGGGGGCTGATCTGCTGGAAAGAAGCTCTGCAGAGGACCAAGGGAGTTCTGGTGGACCACAAGCTGTCCATGAGCCAGGAGTGTTACCTTGTGGCCAGGAAGGCCAATAGGCTGCATTAGGAAGAGCATTGCCAGTAGGTAGAGAGGGGTGATCCTGCCCCCCTACTCAGCCCTGGTGAGGCCACACTTGGAGTGCTGTGTGCAGTCCTGGGCTTCTCAGTACAAGAAACACTGGAGAGGGTCCAGTGGTGGGCTGTGAAGATGATTAAGGAACTGGAGCATCTCTCCTATGAGGAAAGGCTGAGAGAGCTGGGCCTGTTTAGCCTGGCAAATAGATGACTGAGGGGGGATTTTACCAATGCATACAAATATCTTGAGGGAGGGTGTTAAGAGGACAGAGCCAAGGTGTTTTTGGTGGTTCCCAGCAACAGGACAAGGAGCAACAGGAAGAAACTGAAACACAGGATATTCCACCTGAATATGAGGAAAGACTTTTACTGTGAGGGTGACAGAGCACTGGAACATGCTGCCCAGAGAGGTTGTGGAGTCTCCTTCCTCAGAGATATTCAGAAACAGCTTGGACATGATCCTGTGCAACCTGCTGTGAGGTGAACCTGCTTCATCAAGGTAGTTGGATTAGATGATCTCCAGATGTCACTTCCAACCCCAACCCTCTGTGATTCTGTGAACCTAGGGAGTGTCATGTGTGTGCTGCACTATTTAACTTCTGCCTCTCCCAGCCCAAGAGGAGGAGGGGATGTGTCTGTCTGCGTCTGCTGTGAGTCCTCAATGTGGGGGCTTTAGGGGCAATGCCTTGTCTGTGGCTACTTATGTGAACAGTGTCCATGTCATCTGTGTATGTGTGTGTCCACATGTGTGTGTGTCTGTGAGTCTCTGGGATATGTACTTAGCTTTGCTGCTGGTTGAACCAGCAAAGGGGAAAGCATCAGCCATGTATCTCAGCCTGGACAGAGGCCCCAGGTCCCTGAGCACCAGGCTGGGCTCCAGTGGCCAGGCACGAGGAATCCCCAGGAGTGGAGCTGCTGGAGCTGGTCACCACTTCTACACTTGTACAGCTTAACATTATGCCGTTGTAACACCGTGTTATCTGGATACTTCCCAAAACTAACATTTTTTTTTTTTTTTATTCTCGCACTGTCCTTCAAAGTTACAAAGGTATAATGCTTATGGAGACATAGAGCACAGTGATTAAGAGCAATATTTTCAGTGACTGTCCTTTTAGGTTCCTCCACTCTAAGAAAAAAAATACAGCATAAATTACTTTCAGTGGATTTGAATCTTGTCATAATGCTGTAGTTAATAAAGCTGGAGTCCCTCTAGGGCATATGAGGCCCTTAGTGCCCTGTAAATAAGGAATTCAAAAAAATGAGGGATGAAAAATTGTTTGACATTTTTGAAAGTTTGGCTTCTGACGTGGTTAATATCACACAGCAGATGTAACATGCCACAGAGGCCACAGCTCACTGCCTGAGGTGAGCTAACTGAGCAAAAATCACAAGGAGAGATTATACCCACAGAAACAGTTTATTACAAGAGAGCTGAAGGGCATTGGCTCTGAATAAGCTAGAGAAATTTATGCTGTATTTTAACCATCACTTTAAACTCCTGAAGCTGACAAAAGAGGCATTTCAGCCTTCCCCGGACTTTTTTTCCTGCTGCTGTGCCCACACAAACAGTTGTGCTGGACAAAGGGAGGTGATGGCAGAGGGGCAAGGAAAATAAATATTCCATTTTTTAACTTGGAGCAAGTTTTTCTGCCTAGTTTACTGCCTGGAAACAGAAACTTTTATGTTGGCACAAGTGAGGAGTTAATATAAGGATGGGAATGAATGGCTGAGCAAGGGAACCATAATGGATCTCTTTATTTAGCTGGTCTATGCTGCATAAAAATGACTGCAGAATTATGGCATTGTAATTGCTTTGTGGATGAGTAGGAAAATGGATTTCCTCATAGTTCATAGCATAATTCAGGTTGGAAGAGATCTCTGAAGGTTACCTAGTCCCAGCTCCTGACAAGAACAGAGCACTTCAACAATAGTTGAAATGACTCAGAGCCTTCCTTAGTTGGGTTTTGAATGTTTTCATGGTGGAGATGATACAATCCCTTTGGGAAGGCTATTTCAATTCTTAGCCCCTCTTTGGAAATAGTTTTTTCCTTATGTCCTGCTGGAGTTTATTTTGACAACATATCTCATCTGGGGGAGCCTTGACCTGATTGCTGTATTTCAAATGCAGCCTCCATAGCGCTGAATAAAGAGAAATAATTGACTTTCTTGATCTGCTGGCTAAGCTTTTGCTAATGCAGCCCAGTATGTGGTCAGCCTTTGTCACAACAGGATACATTGCTGACTCATATTAAACTTACGGGCCATCAGGGTAGCTTCCCCACTGGTACCTTTCAACAAAGCTCTTTTTTAGCCCTGTCTGTCCTGTTGCATGGTGTTTTTTCTCTTACCTTGCAGACAACTAGCATGTGATTGTGTGGGATGAAATACCAAAGTGATTCAGAAAACTTTGAAACAAGCCCACATTGAAACTATTTCCTAGAGTGGTGTCCTTATCTTTTTGGGTCCTCAGAAATCTGCAGTTTGTTGCCTTGCCATACCTGGCTCTCACTCTAAGATTAACTTTCCCCCTCTTGCATTCTACATATCTATGATCTTCCTCTTTGAAAATTAAGAGTAAACATAATAACAGCAAAACTTTTAGAAACTGAGACTGTAGGTGAGAAAGGAAAAGGATAAGAAGGCACAAATGTGAATCTTAGCTTGCAATTATTAGGACCCTGGCACAGACAGTAGATTGCATAAACAATCAAAACAGAGACTATGAAACTAGCATACATTACTAACATTAGTGTTGTCATGCCAGATAAAGCTCTTTTAAAAGTATATTTTGTTCCCTTTGTAATGATTTTGCTTTTGAAATGACTCTGTATGAAACTGTTTAATGCTTACAAGTGTGACTATCCCTGCACTGTTCAAATGCCTTCTCCTACTTCATTTTATTTCTTATCAGGAACAGCACTCCAAACACTTGTCTCAGTGTTCATATCAAAGCAGACAAAATCCAGACCTCTGAAGGACTGAATTGCTTTATTCATTTTTGTTCGTCACAGAGAACAAACCCCATACTTTCAAGAGCACTAGGTGTATTTGTAGCACCTTGCCCATTGTAAGGAAATTTTTCTACTCTTAATGTTCTGCTTTGCTCATTCTTTCCTCCATTGTCATAACTGAATTCATAAAACAGTTCTTTTTTGTTGTTGTTTTATAAATGGAACATTCTTCAGGAACAGAGCAAGAATGCGTGCCCAGGAGTCACTGAAGAGTCACCTCTATTGAGAAAAAGACTCTTTCAATAGTGAAAATTATTAAATTCGGCATATGAAAAACATAAATTTGTTGTTTGCTCACCTTAAAAATACCATTTCACCAAGCAAAGTAATTTAGGAGTAACTTATTTCATATTCTTTTACTTCTATAATAATTTAAAGACAGACCTAATTAAGGTATCATTTTAAGTGGGAAGAAAATGTGATGACAAGGTTCAAGAGTGAAGGTTAGATTCAGCTGGTGCTCCTTTTTCTACAATAGAGTAGCTCTGAGAAAAAGATGTATTGCGTTCCTTTTTTTCAAGTTCTTGCAGCAGGTTAAGAGTTTATTTTGCTATTATATCCATCTCAGACATGCTAAGAAACTACTTTGTCATTTATATCTATCCCAAACAGCAGCAGATTGTTAGGCCTAGACTTGACAGCATGAGTTTGAGCTGCACCAGTCTGAGAAATGGAAACAGTTGGAAAGGTTTGTGTGTTGGGGCTTATTTATCTGTTAAGACCTCCCACCCACTTTGCTCCCAGTTTTTCTTTCCAGTTACATAGAATAATGTGTGGAAAATAGTACAAGCAAAATTTTTCAGAATAAGTATAACCTGTTTCATGAATAATTCATTTCTGTCTTGTATGACTTCATTATGTCATGTATAACTAGCACTTTGTACTGTCAGGCTGAAAAGCTACGAAAAATGTTTAACCATGCAGCATAAATTCATAACTTGTAATTTGAAAAGTGACATTATATTGCACAAGTCCTAGCATTCTCAAATGTGCTTTACCAGATACTTTATTTAATATTTTAAAACTACAAGACTTATTTTTTTCCACATAGAAGTCTGCTTTTATATAAACAAATCATATATTTCATAATCTTCACTGACTGAACAGGTCACATAAAGGAATTACTTTCAGCTAAAGCCATAGCTAAATATTTCATCAGTTATGATGTTATAAGAGAACACAATATTATACCCATCTTCTAAGCGAGGAAACTCTGGCACTACTCACAAATGAATGAGTATTGTTCCCTAATTGCCTAAAGAAACAGTCAACAACACAGCTGCAAGTTTGCTGTTGTTTGAAGCCCAAAGAGTGACATGGCTCATCTGGTACCTGCACATTTGCTTAGTTGGTTGATTATTCCAGTGGGAAGAAGATAAAGGCTTCGTTCAAGACTGTGTTTGCAGCTACAACTATTTGGTTGTGTTTGTATTAATATTCTTTCATGCAGTTTCATAGGTACTGACCATGGAATGTGTTTCTGGGGAAAATGTTCCTAGAAGGATGGTAAGTTGCATATGTGTTGGTTTGCCTTGGGATGTCCTCCTGCAGAAAAGGAAAGAAAGCAATCTAGCCTTCCTCTTCTTACATCTCTTAAACTATGCAAATAAGTTACAAGGTCCTACCTTCAATACTAATTTAATCATAGAATCATAGACTTGTTTAAATTGTAAAAGATCTTTAAGATCAAGTCCTATCATCAACCCAACACAGACAAGTCCACCACTAAACCATGTCCCTAACCATCTACATGTCTTTTAAAGACCTCCAAGGATGGGGACTCAGCCCTTCCCTGGGATTTACACTCCCAGCAGAATCCCCAGAAATTTAATGACACAGGGCTTTCTTTCTCATCCAAACAGCAGAAAGAAATGGAAAAAAAAAAAGATAATGAAGGATAAGGGTGTCTGTACTTAGTTTTAGACACCAAAATTAGGTGCCTGAAATTTCCCTTTAGCGGTGTTTTGAAGGCCACACTTCTCTCCATCGAATAGACAGGGAACCTGAGCACTGACTTTAATATTGCTTCATTCTCAGTGTAAGTTTTTGACAGGTGCAAAGTAAATTTCATACTTCTTTTTTTCACAGTGTGAAATATGGTTTTCTAAAATTACTATTCCTGTTACTAGCAGTTGTTCCTCTGAAGTGTTTAGAAACAGCTGCATTCAGGGTCAACAATTTCATTACCTAGTCATAAATTCAGTTAAGAGCGGTGTGTACAGACTCTCATTGACTTGCCAGTGTGCCCAATAAGGAACAGAATCAGGATTAATTGTTAAGTCTTACCACTCTAGTGTCCTTCAGTCTCAGTGCTCCATGCAGGCTTAAAAAAACCTTCCTGCATTTGTTTTAATTGATTCATTTTTCCATCACAATCTGGAGGCGAGAAGAATCATAGGCATTGATATGGATTTCTTTTTCTGGTAAATAAGATTTGGTTTGCATTTTAGACTGTTGAACAGGGTCTTTTTCTTTCAAATACATATTTTTCCCTTTAAGCATACCATTATGTATATATCTCACAAATGCAGAGAAAAGATCACTACACAGAAATGGGACATGAATGACATTTTGCTATCATGTATCATCATCGTTTTAAAAATAATATGTTTGTTAAGATTGCTCTCTTCACAAACTGTGATCTGAGAGCAAGACGACCTCGTGACAACCAACAATTACAGGCAAAACATCTCAGAAATAGTCTTTAAAGGATGAAGCCTCAGGCAAGTTCTGTTTCCTCTAAAGTCAGAAGAAAAGTTAATAGAAAGTGAGTCTTCAAATGAACAGAAACTAATTTGATACTTGGCAGTAGCTAAGGAAGAGTTTCTTTCTTCTTTAACTTTTTATTTTGCTTTGCTTCTTCTCTTCACAAAGAGAAATTTTTGTACTTTTTCATACTTCTTCATCAAACCTTTAAGGCAGAAGAGTCTAGATAAGACAAGTGATTCATTGAGCCAGACTTCCCAGGTGAAAACTGTATGTTAAAATTACATATGAAGAATGCAGATAGGAATTTTATATTCACCTATTCCCTACAACAGCCTGGCATGTGAGATTATTCAGGGATGCAAATTTGCTCACTAAATTCCATTTTCGCAGGCTTTGAACCAGCAGTAATACTGGGAAGGCAACTACTGCTCGTCTCTATTCAGTATGCAGGTCACTATAAAATTGCTGGTTCAGAACCTCCTCATCTGGCCTGCCATCACCTTTTCATGTCAAAAGAAGTTGCTAAAGACATCAGTTCTAAACCCAAAGAGGACAAATAGATGACTCTGCCATCATGCCTTTGTGGAGGGGTTAGATCAACACTTCCTTGGAACACCTGACCTTGCAATGTCATTGCAAAAAATTAATTCTGGCCTATAGGTAACTTATTTGTGTAGAAGTTGGCAGAAATTGGATGATTTATCAATCTTGTCCTTCATTTGCAATTGTAAATAGAGTATTGAGTAGGCAAGTTCTATTTTCATCATACAAATTGACTGTCTGGTACAGAATTATTCAAATACTAATCCTAATTTGCACCCAGTGCAATACTATTCAAGTCAAAGGGTAAAGCTGGGGGTTTAACCTCACACAGCAATTTACTCATTTAATTTTCATTGTGTTCTGTTTGGCGCTTTATTTGTTAGAGAGTAAAGACGGCATACACCCTGCAATTGTAATCCCATGGATGAAGAAGAAAATTTGAAGTCCTTTTCTGAGGCAGTTATGCAACTGAACACTGTGATCTTCATTGCTGAGGCATGGTTGTCACAAATTAATTAATTTTACTCCTAGTCCAAGTTTTAAAACAACGTAAACTTCACGTGGTCAACACGAATCTTAGAGCCTTCTTCTTCCTGCTGTGTTGCTGGAAGGATCTCTGGCATTAAAGATGGAGTTGCATAAAAGAAAGACTTTGGAATTGATTACTCTTTTTTTTTTTCCCAGCAAATGTATTTAATTTGTCATTGCTCCTTCTTTTCTATCACCTTGGTTATCGCCCCTCAGAGTTTTCTTTTAATCTGTAATGATACCCAGATACATTATTTACTTGAAAAGTTTTCAAACAAGCACCTTGTGTTTTCTCTTATGTTCTCACCTCATCTAGGAATATCTTCTGGGTAACACATGCAAATACAGCTCACTAACATTCCTTAATTCCTTCAAAGACTTATTTCTTTCACTGTGAAGTCTAAACATTTGTGAAAATCATCGGGTAGCTTGTCTTTTAGAACCTTGCTGGTTTAGTTCATGAACATTTTTTCAATAGTTTCAAAGTTTTAATTCATCAAACTGGCCATATCATAGAATCATGAAACAGTTTGGTTGGAAGAGACCTAAAGATCATATAGTTTCAATGCCCCAAACATGGGCAGAAATACCACCCATTATGTCGGGTGGCTCAAAGCCCCATCAACCTGGCCTTGAACATTCTAGGAATCCGGCACCCGCAGCTTCTCTGGGCAGCCTGTTCCAGTGCCTCACAACTCTCTGAGTGAAGAGTTTCCTCCTAACATCTAAACTAAATCTCTCCTCTGTAAAACTAGTTCCTCCTTGTCCTATCATTGTCTGCCCATATAAAAAGTTGCTCTCCAGCTTTTTTTTATAAGCCTCTTTAAGTACTGAAAAGCTGCAATGAGGTCTTCACAAAATCTTGTCTTCTCCACATTGAACAACCCCAACTCCCTCAGCCTGTTTTCATAGGAGAGGTACTTCATGGCCCTCCTCTGGTCCCACTCCTGCAGGTCCACGTCTTTCCTCTGCTGAGGACCCCAGACTTGAACAAAGTACTCCAGGTGAGGTCTCACCAGAGTAGAATAGAGGAGCAAAATCACCTCCCTTAACCTGCTGGCCAAGCTGCTTTTGATGCAGCCCAGGATATGATTGGCTTTCTGGGCTGCAAGTGCACATTGCCAGCTCATGTCCAGCCTCTCATCCACCAGAAAACCATGTCTCTTTTTAAGTTTTAGTTTTGATTTTCCTTTGGATTTTTTTTTGTTTTGTTTAATATTTTTCAATGGTGTCTTTCCCAGTATGATAATCTGTGACTTTGTGTAATATTAATGAATTAGAAAAACACAAAGCCATAAAGCTGATTTCTATGGTGTAAACAATGTGACTGACTAATCCTGCTCTTTTTACATGCACAAATAAGTAACAAAATTAATTGGTAGGTTTTATGTATAGTTCAAATCCGTACCCAAACATCTAAATACAAGTCAATAAGAAGAGGGAAGACATAGAAGCACTACTATGAAGGTGAAGTCTGACACCTTAAGTCCGTATTTTTCTTTTTCCTTATTTTATCTGGTCCCTCTTATAGCCTGTCCCCTAAAACGGTGTCCAGCTCCCCCACCTTCTTTCCCTCTGTCTCCATTATGGATTTTGATTTGAACTGTGATACACATAGACTCACTGTCATGAAGCAAATAAATGTAATGCTATAGAACACTTGCCTACACAATATACAGCTTTTCTTGTTCATGAATTTGTATCTTAAATTTATTGTTTTAATATCTCAAAGTCCAACAGCTTATTAACTGCTCTGACACTCAGAATACACTTTTTTTGATCATGTGCCACTCATTCTAATGGCTTTGTTTTTTGAAGGACTACTAAATCTTATGAGCAGAGGTTTAATTTCCTCCTTTGAAAGAAAAGGAAAAAAATGACAAAAGTACTTGATGTTGGCTGTATAGCAATGAGGTATTCATCTCTATTTCTGTCTATTGAGATGCTTTTCACGCTAATAATTGGGAATTGATCATTGTACAAATCTATATTACAGCAACAAAAATGACATATGCATTGCACTGATAGGATTTTAATATTGAAATCAATTTTTCATAATGATATTGCATGGGGACACATGAACTTTTCACACTTAAAATGTATTTTGAGAGCTTCAAGAATAGTTAGTATTTCTAATTATTTCATGTAGATTTTGATTCCCCCACTTGAATTGTTTAGTTAATAAGTACTGGACTTTTAAAATTACATTCTCTCACATTTTTTTTTCATTATTATGATGAGAATTTTATCTTCTTTGGGCATTTATATTTCCATAGGTAATAAGCATAGTCAGTTGTTGCAAATCTCCTGATTCTGAACTGGTTTCTGCCATTTTTCATACTGTAAAATTAATTACAAAAGTTCAGTAGTAGAACAGTTGTGAGAATCAGATGTGGGGTGAGGGGCAGAACAGAGAAAGTCAAAACGTGGAGAATTAATTGAAGGAGGAAGAACCTGGACAGGGGTCTGAGCCACAGAGATTGAAAAGCTATTTCCTGTAGTCGCAGGTAGAAAAGTGTTTCAGGTTCATGAGGAGAACATGACAAGGTGGACTTTGTGGTAAGGTGGTGTCCATCAGATGAATCTCTTACCTTTTTGGGGTGCTAAGGTCCATTTCCACCAGAACTTGACAACAGCTAGGGAAAACTTTCTAAGCCTTAATTTTCTCCTGCAATAGCTGTGGTAGCAAACAGGCTAGCAGCAGCCCTGGCAAAGCATCACACTAGAAGAGAGCATACACACAGAGACAAGTAAAGGTCTACACCGTAGCATTCAGTTGGAGGCAGAGGCATCCTTACGAGCTGAAAAACGTTAGAGGGGGTGCTGCTCTCCACCGGTTAGAACCCATCTGGTCCCTATGTGGTTCCAAATTGACTCTTGCCACATGATTCCAGACCTCTGGAATCAGCTTGGGGCATCTGCTGCTCTTCAATTTGTTTGAACCAAGGCTGTGTTTCTATCTCAGTTAGATAGAAGTGTTGAAACAAGAAGATAAATTCAACCTTCCCTTAAAGTTTGATGCTCAAGAAAAAGAGGTAGAACTAGGGTGACCCTCCAAGTGGGGTATTTTGAGGAGCAAATTCTGAATCTATGTGGGACAGGATTTGCATTTTTGGCCTCTCTTCTATTGTTCTTGTATCTGTACTATTAGATACCCTGGATCATGCAGGAAATGGGAGTTAGGAGACTGATTCTCTCCTTTATGCTTAAGCAGGAGATGCTTGTCACTATGCTGGTGTCATTCTGTACTTCTTGGTGGGGTGCTGGCAATGGGGACTGCAGGGTGGCCCCTACAAGGAGTATCCAGGGCTGCCGCATGCTGGACACAGCTGGTTCCAGCAGGGTCCATCCCACTTAGCACAGGGCAGGGATGGGCCCTCTGGCCAAGGGAGCATCATTTTGGGGAAAAGATATTTTTAAAAGGGTCAAACGCTGCACATGCAGTGAAGACTGAGGAGAAAATGTTAAAGAAACAGCCCTAAAGACACCAAAGCAAGAGAAAGAGGAAGGGAGGAGGTGCCCCAGGGCAGAGATTCCCTAGAGCAGCCCCTAGAGGAGACCATGAGAGCATGAGAAAAGCGTGAGGAGGAAGGAACAACATAGTGGAGCTGTTATGGACTGACTCCCACTCCCCGTTCTTCTCCATCACTCATGGGGAAAGAGGGAGAGAGCTGGGAATAAAGGAGTGGAGTGGAACCTGGGAAATAGGCAAGGCTGGGAGGGGGACATGTTTTTGGTTTTGTCTTTGTTTCTTACCATTCTATTCAATTGTCAGTAAATTAATTTTCCACAAGTCAAGTTTGGTTTTCCCATGACAGTAGTTGGGGAACAATTTATCGGTCCTCACCTCAACCCATGAGCTTTTTCATCACTTTTTCTCCCCTGTCCAGGTGAGGAGGAGGCTGCGTGAGCAGTTGGGTGGGAGTTTGCCTCTTAGCCACTGCTGACCCACCACACCTACAACACAGAATTATACATGGTCTATAGTTCTGTTACTGACTGACTATCCATAACTTCTTCCTCTATCTGAAAGAGATTCAGAGATACTTCCCCTGCATCAACACCACAAGCTTTAAGTAGCTATTGTCTATAAAGTGGTACCTCCCTGTTACTCTTCATAGTTGTACAATGAGTGTAATAGATAGTGAATTGAACATAATTTGTTAAACAATCAGCAATATCACAAATACAGGCTTAAGGAAGAAAATATTTCAAGTAAAAATGTGCCAGGATGTGCCCCTTGGCTAATGTCTTTTATTGGACTATTGACAAAATTATTAGCTGCTTAATAGTAGGATGATTATTTTATTAATAAGAATTAATACCAGATATTGATACTAATTAATGATGCCATTACAATTTAGACTTCCTTTTTAGTATTCAACTTAGCCATTTTTCCCAAGGCATTTTAAGGTACTCACAAGATTAATTGTATTTAGGTGCAATTGCTATTTGTTTTGACTAGTAATGGCCTATTGATTTTCTGAGACAATGACATAAGATCAATGAGGATTTGGAGAAGATGAGTAAAGTAAGTCCACAAACAGTGATGTCTTGAGTGACATAAATATTTTCACCTTTGCTACTTTGCTTTATGCAGTCAGAATTAGCCAAAAGCTGGTCAGTATTGTCCTATAAGCCTCTGTGAAACAAAACAGGCAGAGCTCAGTCTACTTCAAGGTCATTACTTGGTTAGTATCAGGTCAACCTGTTTTACTGGCACTTTATGAAAAGAGAGTGAAGACAGATTAATAACAGAGCAGCAGCTGCTCCAGTCCCTTATATTCATGTGATTGGAAAAAGCATAGGCAGATGAGGGCTGCTATGCCAAAGCCAACATATTTCCAATACGTGTTTCTGGTTCTAGTGTATATGGCACGTCCTGTTCTGATGTGGATATTGGCTCTGGCACATCTGCTCCCTGCACTTTGTGCAGCAAGGAAATAAACCTTGGGGATTTTTGTGGAAGGTTTTACTAGTGGAGATGGATCCTTCTCCCCAAGGTAAAAGCCATTCCTGCATATAAGTGGTTTCTTCTGCAGTCACCACTATGTATGATGCATTACGTGGACTGAATGTATCTGCACAGTTGATAGATTTATTTTTTCTTTCATTTTTAGTCTGAGGTTTGCTCAATGGTAAAATTCCTCCAAATTTAAATTCTTCTGAAAAAAAAATAGTAAAATTAAATGGTATAGTTTCAAATTTACTTAATTTTTGTATTTTTTTTCTGAAAACTGTCTTAAAATATCTCAGTAGAGAAATAATAAATTTAAGTATTTTCTCATGTACAATGCATTCTGCCTTTCTTATTTAAGTTACAAATACTTCATTTTTTAATTTGCTGAGTATTTGATTTAAATGTGTGGTAAGTTTGTAGAGGGTATTACATATTGTCTAACGGTTCTACAAATGGTGCTCTGGGTTCTGTGTCTTCTGTAAATTCCTGTTCAGCAACTGAAAATCTTTTTTTCTCTCAGATACATAGAAAAGCTCCTGATTTACACTGACAGAGAGTTATTCATTAGCTCTGCTTACATTCTGAAATTTGTTAACTGCATAGACCCAAAGAGATCTACAAAAGATAGCTGAGAAGCAAGCCAACCAGAAATCCCAGCGGCTTCTGTAAGTTCTGTCAGCTGGTTAGCCAAGCTCTGATGGCAGTCTAGGTAGGTGGTCATACCTGAAACTATAGTTTTCATGGTGTCATTGGAAATTGCTGACTAGAGGGATTTGCTTTAAGTAAATGACTCCTCTGTTCTGCAGAAAACCTGTGGAAAAAAAATAAAAAAGGAAAACTGATCTTTCAGATTTGTTTGACAAGCACTTCTCATAATTTTATATTAGTACATAGTCACATTATTTTGTACATCAAGAATTTATCTACTTATAGATTACAGGGGTTTGCACATGAAAAATGCCCATATATTCATATATTTCTGTGGGCTCATTCACATCATTGCAGTTATTTATGTGAACTTTTTATAGAACTGGAGCCTTGTGATCTCATCCATATATAGAACAGTCACAGATTCCACCCTGAAGGGCTTTCAGGTGAACATGACAAAGGAAAATGTCATCATATGTGTTTTCGGTAACATGCTGCATTAACCCTCTTTCACAAAGGAGGTGCTCCCCTTGTCATCTATACAGTTGAACCCTTGTTGAACCATACACTTTTAGTGTGCTGTTTATAAAAGTACATGCCTTGATGACCCACTGAGTTTGCTGATCTAATTTTGGACATTGGCACTAATACCAGCAGCATGAACAAAAGTATTATTGAGAGTGTCTTTGCTTCAAACTTGCTTTCATTCTTCTGTTCAAATATCTGAGAATTCCTTCATTTACTATCTGAGATTTAAATGACAGGGCAAGAAATTACTGTGACCTCATTGTTTCTTGTGTGATACCTCTTCTTGGCAATATTTGTCTTTAGTTTCACTGAAGTTCTCTGACAAAAAACAGAAAATATTTTTTTTTTACTTGGGATTCTTTGTCTTTCCCCAATCCCTTGCACTCTATACTTTTAAGAAGCAGAATTGTGTGCTCCTTCATTGTGAAGAAATATTGCTTATTAGCTGTGACTGTAATGAAGGTTTCTGACACTGATTTTGGGAAAGTGATATTGCTGACAGAATGTAGCCTACAATTTTGAAAGAAGCTTTTCAATATTTCTCTCCATCTTTACACAAGATCAGTTCCATTTGAAAAGCTATCATGTTTCCCTATAATAGTGCAAAGGAGTCAGCTACTTGGATATGTAAAAACAGTACATCCGAGGAGGACATACTGTTGGGAATCCTGTAAATGCAGCACAGTGAAGGCACACAAAAGACAAATGACAAAGATAAGGAATAGCAGGGTGCTGAGAAAGCCCTGGTTGAAGTTAGAGAAATAGCATGAAAAGAAAATGCAGAAGCAGCCCATGGTTCATTACTGTCACAGTTCCACTTCTAAAAATTCTCCAGAAAATCTAAAAGGATTCCTAGCACCTATACATTTCTTCTGTATCACCTGCTTGAACAACTTATCCCTCCCCACTGCTGTTCGTTCCCCTGACCACAGCCCTACAGAATTCCTTGTTCCACCACCTGCAGCTCCCTGGCAAAATTCTTCTTCCCTGTCTCTTAACTTGTTAATCATTTTTCAGGACGTGCCTCTCAGCATCAGGTAAGTGGTATGAGAGGTGCTGGAACACATTCTGAGTGAAAAAACAGGGAAACAGGGAGCACATGGAGCTCCCTTAGCAAGGCACTTGCCCTCATCTTGTTTTAAACTAGTTTAGGAATCTCCATGGGCTGCTGCACTGAGCATACCCTGTTTAATCCCTCAACTCAGCAGCAGGACATTCTTAGTGTGCTGTACACACGCTGTGCAATAGCCAGGATTGCACAGTTCTGATATTAAGTGGTTCTTTCTTATGTTAGCTAAGTGAAGAGAGGCAATAACAAATTGTTTGAATTTGTATAGCTCTCTCTTACGTGTAAAAAAAGTATTTTTTTAACAAATGTATCTGTTAACAACAGGGTTCAAACCTATTTGGTATTTGGCATGTGGACAAAAAAAAAAGAAAAAAAAAGAGGCAAAAGGGAAACATGAAATTTTGTCTGAAGCAAAGTCATCCCCTTATTCACCTGTAATTATGTACCTAGCAAATATTTCAAACAATAATAGGCTGAGATCTGAGAGCTGTAGAAAGGCTATTTGTAAAGAAAAATATTCTAAAACATCGTGGGTTTAAAAGTATGAATGTATTTAAATAAAAGATATGCACTTACAGTCCCAATACCATTAAAGTTTACTGTGTAAGAATAAATATCCAGTTGCAATGTATCCAGCATATAAATGAGGATTGTCATACATGTGAAAAAAATCCATTGTACTGCTGTTTCTGAAGTAAATGACAAAAATCACAGAGCAATTTGCATAACTTGGAGATTAGAAATGTATCTCTTTATCCTTATTAATATATTTGCCCTTCTTAATTATAAAGATTTGAATCTTACTTTAAAATAATTTCCTACAAAATATTCTTGGGGATAGAAGCTGCATGTTAATTCTGGATGGATTTTTGCCTAACCTTACAAGAGATAAATTGCTTCTATTTGATAATAGCCAATTTAAAAAAAAAATAAAAAAAAATATTGAGGATATCTGGCAAAAAAAAATATTCCTACATAGGAAAAGGGGACTTAACATACGTTTAGCTCATTTTATCTTTGAGAGAAGAAAGTTAATGCTTTGGATGGGTGGAAGCAGGACACATCGAAACACTGTTGGAATAAAATACGATGAGCATGACTATACACTGAAGGAAATGAGTGGCAAACAAAGCTTCTGAGGTGGCCTCCAAGCTCCCAGGAAGCCCTAGCATCCACACAATGAAAGGTATTTTACCAGTCTAGATGGTCAATGAAAACACAACGTGGTGTGTCACAGCATGTATCAACAGATAAGTGTTGACACAATGTAGAAGAAGACAGCCTGTTCTTTCAAATTCTGCTCTGTTCCCTATACAGTTCTGTGAACACTGGACTGAACTGTTTTTTTCTTTTTTCCTTTTTCTATGAAACTTGATAACATTAAAAACCCCCAGATGTTCTTTACAATTTTGAGCTCAATACTTCCCATCAGGGTAACTGCAAGACTCTCATTGCAAAGGCATCTCGGTCCCAGTAAAGCAGAAAATTAGGGTAGAAGATACATCGTCCTCCTCCTGGCAAGGGAGAGTTTGTTCCACATGTAGACTGCTGTAGTAGATGGAAAATAGT
Source organism: Dendrocincla tyrannina (assembly GCA_035047865.1). Lineage (NCBI taxonomy): Eukaryota > Metazoa > Chordata > Aves > Passeriformes > Dendrocolaptidae > Dendrocincla > Dendrocincla tyrannina. The sequence goes on from JAWWMP010000001.1 coordinate 61,010,889, forward strand.
TGTGAGAAACCTAAAAAATATGAAATGCAGGATAGAAATAAAAATGAGTAACTGCTAAACTTGTCATTCTTATGGGGAAAAAATCAAGTACACAACATTTGCAAGCAGCAATTTTATTCAGAATCCCCAAGGTACAGTAGTACTATTGAAAATGTCCCACTTAGGCAAGCTTCACTGCTTTTAAATGGCAGAAAAAGTCAGTGAACATCTGGCTGAGATCTATTATCAGCATAATCCTAACGCTGCTTTCGTCCCCTCATTCAGTTATCCGGAGGCTCTGTCTTCTTATCCATATCTCTTTATTTTTGATCTCCATAGGCTTTTTCATCTTCCAGTGAGAAAAAATAAGATGTGGCTTCAAATGCCACCATGCAACAATAAGAACTAAGTATGGGTGCCATCTCTATATCCTTAAATTTCAATGTGGCTAACAAAAATTGGAATATCAGAAATAACTATGGGAATTGGGGTATTAGTAGTAACATAATTTAATTGATTTTATGATCTTAACTTACACAGGGTTTACAGAGGCAGCTATATGCCAATGATTAAATAGATCTCTGCTGTTTTATAAGTATAAATATTTACTTTGTATTTTCAGATAGTGTTTACTTAGTATGGACATTGGGTTATGTGTCTAATACGTCTTCATCTTTTTCTTTAAAATAATCCTTTCTTCACCAAAGAATGTAATCATGATGTAGTGGTGTCTGCAGGATCAAATTCTAATCTAGTTAGTTTTGTTTATTCAGCTATTATATCAAAATGAGATCTCGAGTAGAGCAATTATTCTGAAGGAAGACTATCTAGCTTTTAGAAACTGATATTGCATATAACTACTTGTTATTCAGACTTTTTAATAGCTTAGGCATCTGCCTGGACTTGGCAAGCACGAACATGAATCAAATGACACAATAAATAATATTGCTATTTGAGGGAGATGAGAAAAACAGAATAGCCATAATTAATTCCTAAAGAACAACAATAACAACTTTTCCTTCTGGGGGATGTGTATGTGTGTGTGTGTATGTAAATTGCTCTTTCTCCTGAAATCATTTGCACTCATACTTTGAAATTATTTGGGATTCCTGGGCAGCACTGATTCACAACGAGCCAACATGGTGATGTTCGTGTTAGCTAACCTCCTCCCTGCTAGCTGTGCCTCCTGCTGCCAGGCACTTGTTAGCCATGCTTGCCTGGGGCTGCCAGGGCTAGTTGCTAGCACTCTGCACTTGCCATTCTTCCATGAGACTAACCCTGGAGATTACTGTGTTTAGAACAGAACATTCAAAAAGGAGTCCTTTGCATCATTTTTCTGTTGCAATCTTTTGTATGTGTAAGTGCATGTAACAGTCAAGCTATTTCTACAAGCTGGAAAATAGAATTAAAAAAAAAATTAAGTGTTTAGGAGGTTGTTGGATACAGTGATGGCAGAAATCACAGAATTACACAAATGCATAAGGCAAAATAAAATGAATGTAAAAAATAAACGGGACAATAACATGGGTTTGGGGTCTTTCACAGACTTCGACTTTCACAGTTTTTCTTTGGTAAGGTCATTGGATAAATTTACCCTGAATTTGCGTTCCTAATGATGATGAGGGTTTTTTGTTGACTGCTTATGTTTTTCTAAGAATTTTTTTTCTATTCGTTTAGGCAGTCAAATGCTTGTTAATGGTATCTTCCAAGTCCTAATTTTTTTCTGTTATTTGCAAAATCCTGTACTGATTGAGATATAAAAACTTTTAATTGAACTCTTTTTTTCTCTTTTGGATTTTGTCACTCATCACTCCGTACTGCATCACTATTTTGTGTGGTATATAACAGCATTGCTTTCCCTGACAAAGCAAGAGAAATCAAAAACTGAGAAAAAATAGCAAATATGTCACATCCTTGAGGCACAGCTGAAGGAAACTTTTCAGAAACAAGTTGGTTGCATTTAATTATTCAAGATAAAATCCATCATATTTTCATGTTCTGAGGTTATGAATGTCTGTTTGTTGAGTTCACATGAAAAGGGAACTTTTGGATTTAGCATGAAAGGACAGAGATTTAAGAATGTCCTGATTGATGTGCTGAGATTGTTTGATGCAAGTCCAGAAAAAACATCAGCTGTACGATTGATGCAGCCCATACAGTGACTGGTGAGACAAATTGTTCTGCTGGCAAAAGAGAAGTTTGGGTCAGAAAGGTCTACCCCTGACATATTTTCTTATGATATTTCATTCTCAGCTTTTCCAGCCACTTGACAAGTTAAACTCCCTTTGTGCTGTTATAAAACAGTGAATTCAAAATGAAGATCTGGCACCATAGGCAAATTCGGGCAATTATGTAAAGTATTACAAACTTGCAGTTTCATAGAATGTTGTAACATACTGAGGTCAAATGTTTTCATGAAGACAAATGGTCATACCCATTGCACATGCTTTGCACACTGGCAATGGGTCGATGGTAGACAGTTTCCAGTTCTAGATGACATCTATAAAATATTTTGCACTCTAATGTATTGTTTGGGTGAATTCCAGTTGGAAAAGACTGAAGTCATCTGAAAGCATTTAAAATATAATTGCATATAGAATTTGTAGTTTGTGACAAGTATTTCTAGAGTGCTTCCTGGTTGCCATTTCTCCATTTTTTGTTTATCAGATACAAATTATGGGAAGACAGAGACCTCTTCTCCCACATCACAGGATGACTACAGGAGTCTTCCTGTCTCTTTGTATTTGTGGCACCTTCTGAGCTGTGTTTTGTTACCTTTCCTTTGCCACACAGGGAATTGGGAGTAAGGAGAGAAGAGGTTGCAGCTACTTGGTCCTACTCCAAAAGGGACAGCCTACACTGACAGTATTAAACAAGGCAAATTGGTTACTGTGGGTCTCTCTTAGGGTTTGCTTAATTAATATGATATCTGACACTGGACTTTGACATCAAGTTTAGAGTTCCTTTCTACACATTTGGGGGCCTTTGTACCTTTATCTGCATATAGCTATTGGCTCTTATGTTACGTTTTAGCCCGCTGGCTTTGCTATTTGCAGTACCCGTTTTCCTACTTTCTTCTCAGCCTAACTGCATTCCAAATCCCATGTAGTTCACAGCATACAGAATCTTTTCTGAAATGGGCCAGAAGGCTTTGATGATATTCTCCTCCTCCAATTCAGCTCTCTCATAGATCATACCAAAAATCAGCATATATCTAATGGCTAGATATATATTTTTTTCATCACTTAAACAGACTTAACAGACTTTTGTCTGTTAAGTTTTGGTTCTTCATTTCTGCTGTGATGTCCTGTTCTCTGCCTACTGCACATTGAGGTCACTTCTGACCATCCAAATAGCAGAACTGCCAGAGCTCTTCCCTGTGTGCCTATCCCTATGCTGACACAGCCATGAGAGATGTGGCAGCTCATCTCTCAGGGATCTCATGGAGAGTGACCCTGGCTCTTAGCACTTCACAATTTAAAACAATTTTAGAATTATCTTGCACTGAAGAGTGGAGCACCCTCCTTTCCCTTCTGAGTTTCTCCATCTCTATGTGAAAATTGCCTTGTTGGACAGTACACTTATTGAACTTGGGTGCTTCCTGCTCTTTATGCTGTGCTGGTCCAACAAGGTCCAACAATGAGGAATTGTGAATGGGTGAATCATTTCTTTTGGTATTTATGCTATTTCTGTAATAGAGTTTAGGTAATAGGTTGTACAGTGCCAAGGTTTTTGATTGGCAGGGAAATGTGACATTGCCATAGACCTGTAGTGTCATTTGAGAGACTGTAGGGTACTGCTCTAATGCCTGTTGCCATTCCTAATACCAGTTGCAATTGAGGATCTCCTGCAAATTCTGTATTACATCTGCTAACCTTTCATGATGTCTTTGAGACCTTAGGGCATCCATCTCAAATGAAAATGGGCTGTTGCATCTACTTAAATAAACACACTTTCACTATGACAACCAAATAATTAAAGATTGCAGAGTTATTTGAGTTGCTGGGTGGGTTTTTTTTTTCGTGTTTAACAGTGTGTAATAGAAATGCAAACCCAGAAAGTACATTTAATTGCCAATTTCAACTGTATAACATAGGTCTGCTAGTCCTACTATGAGTTTCTTCAGGCTGATATTTCCAGGTGATTGTCTGCCACCCTCCCTGCTGCTACCATATTACTTACTGGCTGTATTTCAGTATTTAGTGTTTTTCTTATATATAACACAGTGAATTAATGAATACAACACTGCAGTTTTTTCCATGGTGTTTATAGGCTGCTGAAAACACACATTATTCTTCAGCATGAGCTCTGATCATTCTTCTAGACAGTATGTTTTCAGATGCCATCTTTAATTTGTGATATTAATACTGGACTTGATCACTGTTCAGTGGTTTTACTGAAGTATTTACATATAGATTAGTGAAGTATTTTTTTCTAGAGTATGGAAAGCTCTCCAGGCCAAATTGGAATCATAAACTTTACTACAGTATCTGTATGACACGAATATGATTTTTGCTTATGAAATGGCCTTGGAGGTTTACTTTCAAAGCAAATGCAGTGCATTTCCTCTGCCTCATACATTTAGCTCTGACTATGTGGGGAATGATTTGGCAAGTGAGTGTTTTGAATGAGCAGCAGTGAGTTTATTCTGAGAATTGTTTTTTTTCCACATCAGCAACCTTTTAAGGAAGATGAACTATCTCAGTGAGTTTTACCAAAAAATTACACTTTAAAATAATGAACCAATTAGTTAAGACACACATTACTTTATTATGGAAAAAGAAACCTTTCCCAGAGTGATAACTTAGTTGCATAAAATACTTTTTCATTTTATATTAAAATGGAAAGACAAACCTGTTATAGAAAACTTGGACCACTACTATTAATTATCTGATTTGAAGATCACCTCTGGCTGTTAAAAAGATTTATATTAATCTGTACTTGATAGATTCAGAAGGATTAAAGGAGTGAAGGAGAGTGAATAAAAAGAGAATATCTTCCCGGCTTCATTGTTAGATGACCTTGTGCCATGGTACGTTTAAATTGCTTACTTCCTATAACTCTATAAAGTTCTGTGTTTTCATTTCTGGGTTAGATTGAAGTGTCAACTGTTTTTGATGAATTACACTAGTAATATATGTTCATGTTCTTCTTTGCTCTTTTTTATTTATATATGTCCAGTATAATTTAGCTCACCTAAAAAAGCTTTTAGGAAAGATCTTTTTCTTTTAATTACAGTTTTAGCAAGTTGGTTTTTGTTTTGTTAGTTGGTTTGTTTTTTTGTTTTTTTTTTTTTTTTCAAATGCCTTTACTGTTGTTCTGAAGAAATAAAATGTATGTTCAGATGTTTAAAAAACTCAAATGAAAAGTTTATGTCAAATGTTCTGGTTTTTCATGTTCTGAAATTCAGAATATTTTGTAGGGGACAAAAAGACAGTTATGCAAAAAAAAAATTACAAGTTATTGCAACTAGTGATTTAAATCTCTATCTTTTAGCTTGATCTGTGTGAAACACTACTGAAATCAGAAGGTCTCCTTGCAAGAGCAAGGATTTAGCTTTACCTTCAGGATTGGGGTCATATTTATTTATTGCTGAAAGGTGCAGAGGGGAACAGATAGCTATAATGCTTTACTTCTGTTATTGAAGATTCTCACTGATGCAGAACCTGAAAGCAGCAAATAAAATCAAGGCACATTTATATATGGTATGTGTGCTGCTGAATTATAAAGGACAGTACATATATACACTGGTTTATAGACTCACATGAGAAGGGACAGAGATATATATATAGTTAAGTGTATTTTGTGCTGATTAACTGAGATTATTAAACTATTACATCTGTATATTTTTCATGTGAAAGTTGTATAAAAAGCAACAGCTTTTCTACACATTAGATAGCCCTGTTGTGTTAAACTGCAGTGAACACATTTTGTATAAGCAAATAAAAAAGTAATTTAGTATAACCATCAATAAAGTACAAGTTTGTATTTTTTTTAACATTGCAATTTAAAATTAAGAGATTTGTGTTGTTTTCAGGGTTTTTTTTTGTCTTAAAGAAAGCTTTTTTTTCTGAAAGAACAGGGTAAAGTCGGAGACGTCTGTGAACAGGAAATTGGTTCTTGCAACTTTGACTAGTGTGAAGAATACTAAACAAAGGTAATAAAAACATAAAAATATTTTATAAGTATTTTACATATTTCCTCATTTCAGAAGCTGTCATGAAGGAGTTAATTACACTGTACTGTACAGGGGAAGTGGTACACTATAATATCTGGTGCATATGGTCCTCACTTTTTTTCCCAGTGGATGTTTCCACTAGCTCTATTCCACACAGAAGTGAGAGCATACACTATTGCAAGAATAAAAACAACCATAAGTTATAAAGGGTTAAGTACGAGAAGAAGTTATTTATCAGTGCCTACTGAATCTCATGAATATCAAGAGCTTTTTGTGTCTTTGTTAAGGCAATCCATGCTTTCTCTTGTGGCTTTAAGCAGCATCTCTGACTATTATATTTCTGTATCCCACTGTGTGCTGCACCATCTCAAACAGACTGGAGCTGCAGTTGCACTTCCACTACAAATACCTGCCCTTCTATCTGTTGTTTCCAAATGCAACATTCGACTGAGCGGAACAGGTTCTAAGACTTTACAACATTGCTCCTATTGCCACCTGTCATTTAACATGGTTGCTTTTGGCTTTGCCTGTGTTGGATTTTGCTTCCAAAAGAATACAGACTCTTGAATGAAAAAAAATCGGAGAAAATCTGCTCACAAAATGAGACATCTAGACAGAACTGCCTAAAGAAACAACACTGTCCTACGCAGTTTATAACTGTGGTTCAAATACACAGAATCACAGAACATTCTGAGTTGGAAGCACTCACAGGGATCATCAAGTTCAATTCTGAAGCACATGGCCCAAGCCCTGGCATTATTAACAGGAGTAAATTAGAAGATGTAGCCTTCTGCTCTTAGCCAAAGATTTCCTATTGTGGACTTAAATGATTAATATTAGGAGTCATGTGATTTTGCTGGCTGTTTTTCTGCTGTTTTGAGGCTTCTTCCAATTGCTTTTTAAATTTCAACTTTCTTGTAGCTTTCTGACAGAAATATGTTGCCACAGAGAAAACACATAGGAAGTGCTGGCTCTAGGGACATCACTTTGGGCAGCTTAAAAGCCAATTGTTCCATTCCTAGGGAGTGAGTTAATAAAGTTGCATAAGACTCTGTCAAGTAGTTGTGAAAGAGAGTAGTTGCTAATGCTGTAATGTTGCTAATGCTTCCAAGATGTTACAAGTCCTCCGACCTGAACCATCCTACCTTGTCTTATTTCGGTAGTATGAGTTTAGGCTGTTAGCTGAAGGATGGAGAAGGGAAAAGGACAATGACTGGCTTGGGGAGGAAGATCTCCATAGATTTCCTCAGTTGTTAGTGGAAAGACAGAAAGAGAAGTGTCCTTAGAAGGAAGATCTTCACGAGGTCACGTGTCAACAGTCTGAAGTGGTATTTTGGAATGCTCTCTGGCATGGCAGCTTAACTGTAGATATTTATAATTTTTCAGGATGCTTCTTGGGTAGTTTTTAGCCCAGGCCAACTGTCTATCCAAAATTTCACCGAAAATTACACCAAGATGTGTTTCCCACCTTACGGCCTGAACTGGCCAGAAAATACAAATGTATCCTGTCTAGAACTGCAAATACCTCTTCAAACACAGTGCTTCCAGTGTTTCCTAATTTCCTGTTTGTGCAAAATGAAGGTGGAATGGCAGTGAAAGGGGCAATGCCTAAGCATTTTGCAGTATCTGCTAAGGATATGTGGTTACATTTCATTCACCTGGGATGCTCTGGAAATGATGGCTGTGAGATGGGGATAGCAGGATTGTCTTTCTCCCAGTGTGCTGTAAATGGAGAAAACTTTGTCTAGTAAAAAGTGTTGCTAATTGCTTTATATTTTAAAACCTTTCAGTAATAGTAAAAGCAGCCATGAGGAATGGGTCTTGAACCAGCACGTAGTATCATGCAGCTTTGGTTTCACCCTGAAAACCTGCTGCTTTCTTTGCAGAGGATTTTTTTCATCTGCTAGGGATATACTCTGATTTTAGCCTATTTCTAATTTAATTGCATTATCTGCTTGCACTTTTTGTATCTTTGTGTTCATATATCTCAAATTAATTGTATACATTTTCTGTTCTCCCTCTGCACCTGAAATTTCATGCTGCTTATGTATCCTTTTTATTTATCTCTTAATATATTTTTCAATTCTGTTTTTATTTGCTATGGTCTTTTTCTCCTCCTAGTGTACGTATTGTGGGATAATATGCTTCACCCTTGGATATGCTGTAATTGCTTTCTGAACAGTTTCCATTTCCTCTGTGTCCTTCCTTCCTCCCACTCCTCCCATTAGACGCTTAACCCACTGGATTGCCTCCAGCACTTCCCCATTCTTCTACGTTCAAAGTCCTTGGGGGTTTTTTATTCCTCTTGCAGGTTCAGTCTGCAGTAATGAATCCAACTGGATTATGGTCATTAGTGAGTCCTCCACCTCTGTCTCCTAACAGCTGCACTGTTGAAAGTCAGAACTTTCGTCTTTCTTGCTGCCTTTTAATACATTGAGGATATAGTACATGACTGTTGCTTGATTTATTTCTCTCATTGTGTCCCTGTTCCTGTGTGTCTGGGTAGATGAAATCTGCTCTTATTAGTTTTGACATTTTTCTATATCTCATAATCTTCTTGTTCTTTCTGATCCTACTTTTTTTCTGGTTTATATCTAGTCCATACTGCCATCTCGCTCCCCCTATTGCCTTGAATTTTGAGCTATGATGATCCTTTCAAACAACTGCAAAACTTTCGGCTTCTTCAAAGTTTTGGCCTGTAGGAAAGAGAGAGTTTTGAACTAAGCCATTACTACCAGAGTGGTGCCTGCCTTAGCAGAGCGTATTCCCCCACCCATGGCTCCCTCCCACAGCGTTCTGGGCAGTCTGAACCCAAATCAAGCAATTAAGTACATTTTAAGTTCAATCACGTGAGGAGCACCATTAACTCAGCAGGAGTACTTACATGCTTAAAGTTGGCACAGGATTAAATGCTTTGCTAAATCAAAATGTTGGAGCTGTGATTTTAAAACAGCTTGCTTAATGAAGGCTATACGTCCCCATGACATGAAAGGTGCACAGTAACCCATTCTGGTAGACATTCGGGTGTGCAGGCAGAGAATTCAATCCCACATCTGGGTCTTAATAGTGTGCATGTCTGTATGCTTTTGCATACACACACAATTGCAAGGAGGATAGCTCTGAATTTGAGAATATCAAGCAGATTGTGAAAGCAAATATAAAGAATCTAGACCTTATTCATTACCTGTAGATGCAGTAAGAAACTCCCATTGACTTCAGCAGGCACAGTTTGGGGACTAAGACAAACACTGCAACAGCATTTATCAAACAGCTCCATACCATGGACATATCTCTTATTGCAGTTTAACTTTACTGTGCCTTACACCATATGCACAGACTTTACAGGGAGCAGTAGGTTGAGTTAGTGTCCTTCTTATGGATTATGCTAATACCTGAAAAAATATTTAATGAAGCATTTATTAATGGTCTCATTTTACTAACCTTTATCCTATCTCCTGCTCAGAGTCTTTAAATGTTAGAGTGATAATTCTACTGAGCATTTAAATAATTATGTATCAACTCTTTCCATCACACATGACTTAACAAATAGTAGATTTGCCTATTTTATTTTAGTTGTAGGGAGAACACTGTCAAAATTAATACCCATAAGGGTCAAGGATATTCATTCTATTTATTCTAATATATGTCTTGTAGTTTTCAATAATGTTTTAAAGAAAATTAAATCACCTCTGAAAACTGAATTCTCAGGGTGAAATTACATATTGTCAGAGCCATGATGTGTCACATTCATTTTGTTACAAATGAATATATCAGCTTAGATTTATTTTAGCATGGTTTATGCTTTCCAAATTCAAGTTTTAAAGGTTCACTCTGATAGTATTTCAGAAGAATGCATTTGGAGACAGTTGGATCTCATTTATAAGTATCTTTCCCTTTCTGCCTTATGCCATAATAAATGTTCTCAACTGTAAGATTTTAGACGAGATCAATTTTACTTCCCACTTATCCCCTTTTCTACTGGCAAGTTTTAAAAAAACCCCATGATTTCTTTTTCACAGCATTTAAAAGGGGAGGACTCACTTGACTCGCTTCTTTAAAGTAGATCATTTAATATACTTGGAATTACAGCTTGAATTCCATCTGTAAGTTGGCATTTATTATAACAAGCAAAAATAAGAGAACTGCTCACATCACAGTCTCTTTCTTTCACTGCCAAGAACTGTTTGCCATATCAAAGAAATTTGTCTCCAAACTTTTCTTTTTTATTATGTTATAGTTTTTAATGGTTGTCTTTGACAGGTGACTGCGAAAACTGAATTCCTAAAATGAATAAAGAGCTCTAGATTCAAAGTATCCATTTATTATCTTTGTGAATAATTCTGGCTTGGGGAAAGTTTTAAAATCTTTAGATTAAAGTCCTTAAAATATCTGCTATTCTTTTTAAAGTGAAGTAATTTACACCTCATGGCATAGTGAATAAGAAACTCCAAATGCAGACATTTAATGTTTGCCAGCCTTACTAAGGTTGTAACAGAGGGAAGGAAACATCAGATCTTTTGGGAAGCACCGTAAGGGATTTCACCTCCACAGAGGGTAGTAAGAAGCTTACTGACTGGGATGGAGCTAATGTTCTTCCCAGCAGCCCACAGGGCCCCGTGCTTTGCATCTGTGGCTAGAGCAGCATGGATTACACACCCCTGTGTGTTGGCTATGGCTGAGCAGTGCTCCCACAGCATCGAGACCGCCTCTTGTTTTTTGTCTCTCACCTCCTTCTCGTTCCTCCCCAGGAAAGCATTCTGAGGGTGGGCAAGGGGCTGGGAGGGGACACATCTGGAACAGCTGACCCCAATTGACGAAACTGACCAACACAAAATGGGAAATAATGAAAGACCAGGTTTTTCTGTGATATTTGTGTAATCCAGTGAAAACTTCTGGAGATGTTGTAACAAAACAAAATAGTCTAGAATGGAAGGTGGCATAAAAGATAGACATTCACAATATTTTCTTTGCTGTTCAAATATCAATACACTATGTACATTCCTGAACTTCCAATATCGCCACTATGTGATAAGACATATCAATAATGTGTAAAATGCTAATAAAGTAATAAAAGTGAAAGAGCTGATAAAGGAGATCCAAAACTATGTTCTCCATTGATAGAAAAGTGTCTGTGCTTAGTATGTGATGCCATCATTGACAGATTATACTTTTTTAATTACTAGTTAACCAAGAGATGCATATAACATAACACATTCTTTAAAAGAAAACTGGAGGGGGAAAGCCCCCTATTATATGACCACAGGGCTAATTTTCACAGCAAAAGTTGAAATGATTTTCAGCCCTACCAACAAATAACCCAAATCCTGTTTGCTACATTCATTCCAGGACTCTGCCTGAGCAAGTGAGGCTCCAGAAAGAAAGCAATGTCATCAAGCTCTGCCAAAATGTTAGCTAAGAGTTAGTGTGCAATGCCATTGTATGATGAATTGGGAGGTGATAGTTGGCAGCTTTCTCAGGGAAAGTCTGAGGCTTAGCTACACAGTGAGCTTTCTGAGATCCACAGACATATAACATAATAATGGGAAGAGGGGACAATCAAGTTTCCTCCTTCCTAAATTGAGGCACTTTCCCTCTGCTCATATAAATAAGGAATCTCTCTCTTGCAGATGAATACCATAATGGAAAAACATTTCACAGTACTTTTCCCTAATCACATAAATCAGTATAATATACATCTCTCTCTGCTGAAATGTCAACTTTCTGCAATATCAAATCTATTCCTGATCTATTTCTGATCATAATACAAAATTAATTGAATTTCATGTCAATGAGACTGCAAGTATGGAATTACTCCCATCTAATAGAATCACTGTCACAGTTTTTAAGAAAGATTCATCAGAAATTAATGTCATAGAGGTAACGGTGGTGTTTTAATATCCAGCAGGTGCCCAAGACAAGGAACTGCAAGGTATGGAGGAAACTACTAAATTTCCATACTCTTCAATAAGAAAAAAAAAAAAATGGAAGAGGAATCTTGCCAGCAAGTGTCTTTCTGCTGAAAAACTGCTGCCAGTATTTCTATTAAATTTGCTACCAATAGTTGCAGTAAGTGCAGGTTCTAGAGAGACCATGAGGAATGGGGAAAAAAACTGTCAAAGAATTAGATTTAAGTGATGTTAAATAGAATTTAGTGTAAGAAGGCGTAGAAGCAGTTCCTGCTAAGCAGATCATGAAAATACTCCATGATAAGATCTTACAATACATTTCCCTAATTTCTCCTCATGCAAGGATATATGACCTGGCATCTGCTGGTAAAAAGATGAATGAGTTTGAGTGTAGAGTGTCATTAGTCATTTTTAAAGAATTATTCAGATATGGCTGATTTGTTATGAGAAGGTAGAAAGACTCATGCCACCCCTTCTGCCTGAGGTTTGCATGCGACTAACACACTTAACCCTTGGCTATTCTGGGTGAGTGCCCAGCTGGTGGATTACTCTGACAGCGAGGGCGGGGCACGGTAGCTGGTTCTGGGCAGGTCTGGGGCAGACCTGCAGAGGCTATTGCTTCAGGCAAAGCGTTGCATGATCGCAACCGCACTGCTTCCAGGGTCAGCACTGGTAAGTCAAAAGCAGTGTTAGCTACTTCTCCACGGCTGATTGATCAATTCATGACTCCTACAAGCTCGAGCCTGCTCCTTACAGTGAACCGAGAGTCCTGGGGTGCATGTTTCAGAGGCAATTAACTGTCCCTCAGCAGAATCAGATGGGCTTATTTGCTCTGGCTCGGTCCCAGCGCCCCGCTGAGCGCCACAGGGTTAGTCTCACGGCTCTGCATTATTCCTCCCAGGGCAGTGAATTCCTGGAGGTTTATTAACTCCCCCGGCAGCACTGTGGGAGCAGACAGAGCCGCTCGGATCCGGAGCTGTGTGCCAGAAACCATTGATCAGAGGGTGCTAGAGAGCACAGCGAGGAGTCTGAGTCTTTTTGTCCTCAGCTCCATCTCATGCCGAATGCTGGCTGACTTCAGTGGTGCTTCTTCAGTATTCTGGCACCGTATTTCCTACTGATCATCTTTTGGGGGATTTACATTAGTTTGTCTTAATTTACTCCAGATAACAGTGAATTACCTGTAACATTTTTGGAGCTTACCTCATTGGCAGATGGAAGAGTTAATTTTTCCAAGGGCGGTTCCTGGGTGGCTAAGTGACCCCATAGTGATCTCAGCCCTAAAGCCTATCAATTGGGAAGTATGACTGGATTATGTTAACTGTACGTAGACCATACAGCCTAGTATTAAGGTTGAGCTATTTAATCCTATATTTAAGAAGCCTGGTGCTATTATTAAAGACTGCATAGAAGAGAATCACCTCCAGGAGTGATCAAAGGCACATATAAGGTGAACATGGAGCCTGTTAGCTACAACAGATAAAAGAAGTGTCCTGCCCTCCTCTTGGGTACTGCACCATCTGTAAGAGGAGGCAAGAACTGGCTGAGCTTGGTATACCAGACAGACAAATCGGCTGCTTTCCACAAGATGTATGCAGGTGACAAAAAATTTAAGCAAGCTACTGTTTCAGGTAATCTATGCAGCACCTGCATACTTCAAAGATCTGCAGATCAAGAAGTGAAAGTGTATCCTTCTACTTCTTTTTTTCCTGCCTCATGTTAAGGAATATTTCTTTCATGTTCTGCCAGTGCATGAAAGCACAAAGAATGAATATATGTGCTTGTGAAAAAACCACTTCTGATAATACTTTCTAAAATCTTAAAATGAGCTCCCAAATTGGCCTTTTTTGTGACTAAGTGCTGTCAAAGTTACAGAAGAGCCTCCTGGAGCAACTGTTGTGTGTAGAAACCTGTCGCAGTAAACACTCTTCTGTGTTGTTTCTGTTGCTTAGTTTTTATGTTGTTATGTGCAATAGGGAAGGTAATAAGAAAAGCAAAAGAATAGCTACTAGAACAATTATAACACTTAAGGAAAAGGGAAAAGAGCAATGAAACTGTAGCTAAGGAAGCTTATTTGGTCTCTGTATTCCTTGAGAATATCCAGTCTATGCATAATTCTGTGAAAGCAGTCACAACAGTTGAATCACTGTCAGAAAATGTATATTTCTATGGAAAAACCCAGAAACAAAATAGTTGTATTAAACCAAGACACAAAACCAATTTCTTTCCCAATACAGGACTAGAAAAAAATTGCCACTTTTTTCTTGTCTCAACCCCATAAGTGGGTTTCAGTCCTAGCTGGATTAATTTGATAATCTAAATCAAACAACCATCAACTTGCTGATTTCATTTGTAACAGTATTTTTAATTTGATTGTTGTATTATCTCAGTTTTAGTTTAATAAGTAATGGTCTTTAAGTCCTAATGTGTTTGTTAAATCTTTATATTTGCAATCTAAATTTTTTTAATATGCAATAAAGAAAACTGTAGAGAGTAATTTGTTCTCTCAAACTGTATCTGTTTCAGCATGTGACGACTGAAATATATCAGCTATACTATTTGTGTACCAGTTCTCATCCTTCTAACGAAAATGTTCAAAAGAAAGGAACTCAGAGAAATGAATTCTGTCTCTGCAGAAGAGAAAAAGTTTTCAGTGAAAAATAAGATATCAGCAGACAAAACCAGTTAATACAGATGGCTTTGGGGAAAAATCCCTTTCACAGAAAACACAATATATTGGGGAGTGCTGAGATGACTACTTGATTTGCCATGGTACATAGAATTATAGAATCATAAAATCATAGAATCACAGAATCATAGAACAGTTTGGGTTGGAAGGGACCTTAAGGATCATCTAGTCCCAACCCCCTGCCATGGGCAGGGATATCTTCCACTAAATCAGGTTTCTCAGGGCCCAATCCAGCCTGGCCTTGAACACTTTCAGCCATGGGTCACCTATAACATCTCTGAGAAACCTGTTGCAATGACTCACCACCCTCACAGTAAAGATTTTTTTTCTCACATCTAATCTAAATCACTGCTCTTTTAGTTGTAAACCATTAAAATTATTCCCCCTTGTCCTGTCAATATCTGCTCATGTAAAAACTCACTCTCCCTCTTTTTTATGACTCTTTAGGTACTAGAAGGTGCTATAAGGTCACCTTAGAGCAGCCTCAGCTCTCTCAGCCTGTCTTTGTAGGAGAGATACTCCAGTCCTCTGACCATTTTTGTGGCCCTCCTCTGAACTCTCTTTAACAGGTCTATGTCTTTCATGTACTGAGGACTCCAGATTTGGATGCAGTATTCAGGTGGGGTCTCACAAGGGCAGAGTAGATATTTAAGCTGAGCTGCACTGAAAACATAGATGTAAAAATGGACTTTTCATAGTCAGCATGAGTCTGTTATCACTAACTTAGGCAGTACATATTAATGACAGTCATTGCCAGCGGATATCTGAGAAATGTGCCTTTATGTACTGTTTGCAAGGGTTTGCACAGGTGTGATTCCTTGCAATTACTGCCAGCTGACCCTCAGCACTGTGTATGCTGATGCTGTCAGGAATTACATCTCATGATTTGGATAATAAACTGAGTTCTAGAATTACCCCCAGGCTTTCAGTGACTATCCTTATTACTAACAAGTGAACTTACTACAAGTGAATCAACTGTTAGCCAAACTTTGTTAATTTGCACCAATAATGGGCACAACAACTCTACCTGGTATTTACCAGCACCTGCTGCAGTTCAGCCTTCAGTCACTGAGCAGCCCATGCCTAAGTCATGGAAATGGTGGAAATCTATTACGGAGCATAGCTGCCACCAGTTCTGATGATGAGGAGTTTCCTTCAGCAATGGCCCTTTCCTTTTTTTGGCACTTTAGGCACTTCTGGAGCTAAAAGAAATAAAATCCACAGCTGTCCAGTATTAAAGAGTGCCAAACTTATTTCAGCATTGGAGATTTGAGTAGGCTGAAGAAGGATTTGAAAGGGAGAATAACTGAATGAAGGGAAAGTCAGGAGAGGGTCATTCAAGAAATGACCAGAAGGAAACCTCTCACCTTTTCTGAAGATGTATTTCTAAAGCCTGTTTTTCTGGCAATTGAGGGTTTTTGTTTATTTTCTCTCAACTAGGCTAAAGGTTGATCATTTAATGATCTCTGTAGATGCATTAGCTGTCTACATCTTCTTCTAAACACAGACTATTGAAATATTATATCTGATCATAGTTTCTTTGAATACAGAAGTGGCTAGGTCAGTTGCTATTACATACCAAATAAATGTAATTAAAGTCAAACTGAAATAGAGGAAAAGCAGAAAGTTGAGTGCTGCATTAATCTGTCACTCTCACCCAGATCCAGAATTCAATCCTAAAAAGAAACCCCAGGTTTTTTCTGGCTGTACTTATATATGATTAATTGCAGAAATTTATTCTAGGTCTCATTCATTTTGGATTATCCCTATTTGTAAAACGAGCAATTGAAAGGACCTTGATCAAGGAGTATTTTTAAATTGTTTGCTTTTTAATGAGAAAAGAGAGATCAGATGGTAAGCTAGTTGTACCTTAGAGAAATGAACCTGTTAAGGGAGTGCAGTGATTAGTGAGATTTTTATCTGTGAAGAGGAGAGAAATCTAAAATTGCTCATTCAGATTCCTGTCTACTTCACCTGTGCCACTTAGTGAGGAAAAAAGCTTAATTTTAAATTTGTACACAGGAGAAAATCTGCATTAATTTAAGCTGACTAAAAGTCCACAGTGGGTGAATTTTCTGTTTTCTTCATTGTTTATTATAAATTCTTGATTGGGTTAGATCTAATAAATTGTGTCTGGGCAAATGATCAATAAACATGTTCAGATAAAAAGAAGAGAATATTTTGTGTTTTACTTATATGTGCAGTCAGGTGGCCAATTAGTACTTTTTCCGTGTGAGTGGCTGCCTCATGGGAATGTTAAATGGTGAAATCTGCATTTTGACCTAGCACGGCTCTGAGCCACTCACCTAGAGAGAGAGAGCTGTGTATTCCCCTGAACCACCTGCATATATCTTTAATATCAGTCTTCTCCCTAACACGTGTGTACTGTATATTATGTTTTATGAGTAAATCTCCTGCCATGGGAATTTACAATTAAAATAATCTTCATGTTGAGGACATTTCTGGTATTAGCTCTGTCCCTCATTATCCTACTTCTGTTTAAGCCTCTTAGGTGTGAAATTGAAATGGTTAGTTGTATATGGTAAAACAAGGAAAATCTATTTTCATTTTTGAATGATGAAACTTCCTGGTGCATTGGCTGGGACTAAACTCATGGGCGGTAAATTTTCACCATGGTATGTAGGGAGTTAGCTACACGACTCATTAACATTAATTCCCATCTGTAAATAATTTTGAAATACTTCAACCAGCAGGGGAGCTATTTCATCTTTTATACTTAGCTGATTGTAAAAATGTATGCTAAAACCATCTGGCCTTAGTTTTTTGTTGGACTTGAGGCTCTTAATAGCCACTCTGATTTTCTTCACTGAATTGGGGTTTTCTAATCCCTGGCTCAATTCTCCTTCCAAACTAGGTAATACCATGTTGCTATTTGTTTGTCAATCAATGCCTTTCTCACCAATTGAGATGAATAACAGAGTTGCTATAAAAACTTAGGAAGGCTTTGGGCCTAATTCTTATTCATGCTAAAGTTACTTTACTCTACTCCAGTTGCTCATTTACTGAGTGTAAATGCAATTTACTGTCTGAGCAATATAAAGCAACTGTAACATAAATGAGAATCAGATCCCCTATGTTCAGAGCAGCTAACAAATTCAGATTGCTGAGTACTATTTTCCCACAGGAGCTCGTGTACTAGAATTTCAATGCATATAAAGAATGCAACAAGCCAATTAAAAAATGAGGATATTAAATGAGAAATTGAATGGTTATTTCTACGGTCTGCTTAGAGGTGGTTTTCCCAAACAATGGGACTGACTAAGCCTGGCTGTTACAAACATATCAACTTCATCTAAAGTTCAACCCTGCGTGATACTTGGAGATTTGCCACAGTACATGGAATGAACTATCTATATTACTTGGAGAAGAAGGACTGTATTTCAGAGGTGCACACAGGGCTCCCTGACTTACCTGACAGCATTTTCCTTCCAGGGACTGTCACTGAGGTTCAGCAGTTATTAACTAGTGATGAACAACAGTGTGTTTTGATACTGGGTGAATGGGGGGACAATAGCAAAAGTAACTGGAAAGTGTAGTTACCACAAATGCCAAAGCAGACACTGCTACCTCATACCTTTTCTCATTTCTGAAGTCATGTTTTTTGTTGTCTAAAAACTTCAAAAAAAATGGATTTCCTTATAATCCTCCATGATGACAGTTATGATCTGAGCCAAAACTGGTCTATACTGAGGAAGACATTTAATGGCAAGTAGACTGTGGAGTGGGCTATTCCAGTTTAGACAGAGGTCAGTCATCCCCATGTTCTTCTTACACCTCTGTTACATCAACAAGAACACCCACTTTGATGCGAAGTCCACATTCCTGTCCCTGTCCTCCTTTTCTTTTGGTCTGCCAAAGACACTTCAACAACCCGCATATTAACAAGGGTTGTTCTATCGTAGAAGCCACAGGCACAAGAAGATTGATTTGTGATTTGCTAATACATGAATCCGTATATGCCATAAGTAAATTGTTCTCTGTGCTTCTTTCACTACTTCAGGCCTGTAAATCTTGTGCCTATTCTTCTCTCACCAGCTGCTAGTCAGCTGATTTCAGTCCCACCTTCACCTTGCTGAAGAGCATAGGGAATGTAGTGTATATGTCACCTCATGCAAAGATTGATAACATGCTGTGGTTGCTAAATAATAGCCTGGCTCTCTAACCCAGGGCTGTGTTAAGGTGTGCATTCATAATCCAGATCCCTCCTCTACTACAGCAGCGTTCTGAGACACCACAGTGTCTTTGAAGTACTCCTCATGAGAAGGTCCTGACACTTGATTCTGTGAAGTAAGTCCCATGTGGTTCCTCTCCTGAAAGAGCAGGCATGTTTCTGTTGCACAAATAAACATCAACAAGGTTTGTGTCCATTTAAAAATGTCTTTTGCATTGTTCTAAGGGAGACCTATGCTTAAAATTACTTTGCTAATTTTTAAATGAAAGGTAAAAATCCTTTTACTGCTCCTATGTAAGTACACAGCAGGCTTTATGGGTGCTAATAAATAGAAATCTCTTCTTGTTCTTTGAGCATTGTGATTTACACCAATGTAATTGATAGTGGAATATTTTCCACTAGTTTAGTGGAAATGATTTATCATTTCTGATTTTAACTGGTTTCCACCAGTTCAGATAAATCATTCTAAGTAGTAAAACATTTTTGAGATCTTGCTCCTGCTATCATAACTTTCAGTTTTTCTGTAAGAAAAAAAAAATCTATGTAAGTGTTTTAGAGCAGAGTTGATCGTCATATATTACTTGGGCAGTTATGATTAGTTTTGCATATGTTAAAATGCTATATCATTATTTAATGTTGTGCTGAATGCAGGAATTACTAGTGCCATCTATTGTTGGAAGATACAGACTTGTAAATGTTAATTTGCATATTCTGTGGTAAAGGAGCATTAAAAATTTAATGGTTTACTGTGTTTTATTACAAAATTAAATAGTTTATGTAATTGCATGTTTGGAAAGTTTGTACTTTGCATTCTTTGAAATTTGTCAGTCTTCACAAAGAATATCTCTTCATTACAATCTTGCATCTGAAATCAAACTCTATTTTAGTTTTGGACCCTTAATAAAAGCTTGTAATGCTTTACTATACAATAGGAGAGAAAACAATTATTTTTTTTTCTTTCTTTTTTTTTTTTTTTTTTGCTAGACGCAGTTAATTTTCAGTGGAAGATTCTTCAAAAGCACACAGCAAAAAGTGAGAGCTATTTCCTAACCCCAGGGGAAGTACAGAAGAATTGCTACAGCATATCCAGAGCTCTGTGGTCTCTGGATGCCAAACCAAGTGCCATTTGTCTTGGTGACTTTCGAGTGATGATGTCTCAGTGTTATTTTACTGTCTTTGTTTACTTTACTTTGGTCACTGTGGCTGCTGCATTGCTACACTCCAAAGAAGAACTCTTTGTCAAAAGATGGGCCAGTTATACTCCAGGATTGTTAATCTGTGTCAGCAACACCTCCAAGCCACGGTGGTGGTGTCTCTAACGACCTTAAATGTTCATTCACAACAGCCTCATTGGCATTTTCGGGGTGTGCTTGCTTTTTGGCTGCTGTTATTGTACAGTAAATTGTAAAAAGATTTTTACTACAGGAAGACAACAGTGACTGTCTACATCAAGAGGTACATTTGAAGGATACTGATATCATCAGAAGGGATCCAGTCTACATCCCTCACAGCAATCCATTCCACTCGGTCTAACCCCTTAGACACTTAAATTTGCTGGTAGTGTGTTCCTGCCTGTCACTTCATGCTCCATTGCAATCCCTATATAGGCAGGCAATCTTTTGACTCAATCAAAATCCTTTAAATATACTCTGATTTTCAGACATGGTCAAGTCATGACTTATGCACCATTGTTTATTTCAGCATACAAGGATTACGTGGAAAAGCCAAGAAGCAAAGCCTAAAGAAAGATTTGTCATTAAGAGAAGAAGAGATCTCCGATTTCCAGACAGGTGCACTTTACTTTAAACCACCTTTGTTTAAAAATACCAGCACTCTTCAGAGCAAGGACCAAAGATTCCTTCCCATGTTCTAGCAGCGTGCCCAGAATACTTCATGTTTTATCATTATGGTCTTGAGCAGCTTGTGTTTTTTTCTTTTTTAACATGTTTTCATGGTAAAAAAGGAAATGTAAACTTTGACAAGTTGTTTTAATCCTTTACAACTGACAGGACTATTTTTAAAGTTAAAAAATAATAATGTAAAAAGAAGTAGCTATATCATAGAATGATAAGGATAATACCAAATGAAAAACATCCCATTTCTGTATGGCAAAATCAGCATTGCTGTTTTGCTTGGAGTAAATCACTTCTTATGAAAAATATAACATTTAGATATAGAATAATTTACTTTTAAATTACAAGCTGTATATTTTGGTTTTAAATGAATGTAATCTCTCACTGGCCCTCAAATATATTTTTGTTTTTCCTTTGGTTTGTAACACACAAACTATAACATTTTGGAAATAACACTTCTTTTTTCTTATAGTTCTATAGTAAGAAGAATAGCAAGATACAATTCCATAGAGTTATAGCTTGAGACTTAAGCAGTCTGAGACCTTTCAGATTGTTTTATTTTCCCCTGAAATTGATTTTCCAATCAGGAATGTCTTTGTTGTAATCTTGTTTATTTTTGAAAGATGTACATGAAATCCTATTTTTCTGAATATGGTGGAAAATAAGAAACAGGAGACACATCTTTCACCTGATAACATTTTACTTTGAGTTCTCTGGTTTGTATTGCTCTCTGAACTTAATTCTCTTGCTGTTTCCCGTGTTTTCCTTCTGTTGTACACACATCCATACATAGTAATTTCAACTCTGGTCATCTATTACCACATAATCTGAACTTCGAGCACAAGTCCTATGAGAAGCAGCTGAGCACTTCGGGTTTTCTTCTTTGGAATAAAGGAGACTGAGGGGCAACCTCATTGCTCTCTACAGCTTCCTGAGGAGGGGGAAGTGAGAAGAGAGATCTGATCTCTTCTCCCTGGAACTCAGCAATAGAACAGAAATGAATGGTTCAAAGCTGCATCACAGGAGGTTCAAACTGGACTTTAGGGAGCATTTCTTTATGTGAGGGTGGTCAAACACCGAAATAAGCTTCCTAGAGATGTGATCAATGTCCCAAGCCTGTCAGTGCTTAAAAGGTCAATCAATGGACAATCCCCTTAACAACATGCTTTTACTTTTGGTCAGTTCTCAATTGGTTAGTCAGCTGGACTATGCTATTGTTTTAGGTCCCTTCCCACTGAAATATTCTATTCTAAGATTCCATTGCTTCGCCATTAGTAAAACAATAAGAAATTAAACTGTTTCCTTGTTCAGATTAAATTAAATAGCTGGTCTTGCTAGCCACATCAGCTTTTGAAAACCAGTGGTCCTATATCAGCTAAAGACCTAACAATTATAAGCCATTCAGCTTTCTGCATAAGAGCTGAATTAAGACATTTTTAAGCTTTTCAGTTGAGATATTTGCCTCCCTTGTGGTTTTATGGTACTTGGGGCAATGGAAAAGATTGAGACTTGAGTGTGTACAATGCAGATTAATAATATCATGTCATGCCAACTTTCAGAAAGAAAAGACTCTCACAGGCAAAAATGAATTATGAAACATGAAATAAAAAGAGATGGGAGTGCTCTAACACAAAAATCAGGACCTTTTCGAAGAAACTCGGCTACAAACTAACTTCATTTTTAGCATAACGTTGAACTTTTTGGGTTCGGTTATAACAATAGATGAGCCACTGCCATAAATACAGAACTGCTTTTTTTTTTTTTTTAAAAAAGAAGTCTTATAAATAGATGCAGGCAATTTCAAAAGTATAAATCACAACCGTTTTATTAAAAATATCTTGGTAGATTTTCAGTTGCCAATTTAACTCCATTCTGAAATTGGATAAAAGTTTGATAAAGTTGATCATTCATTCGAGATGAATTAAGTTTATCTTCATTCAAGATAAAATTCAACATCTATCAAGTACATTATAGATCTTGTAGCTGAAATAATTAGGTGTCACTAGGAAAAACAAGTGTCAATTAGAATCTGAGTTTTATGGATCAGATGTACTCAAGTGCAATCCACTTGACTGAATACTGCATGTACATCAGATCCATTAGAATCACTTACAGATAACTGTAAATATTTTTTGAAGGTTTAAAGGTACTTAATAGAGATGATGTTGGAATGTCAATAGCATTTGTGGTATTTCTTGTGTTATAGTGATGCAGCTTATATAAGTTCCAAAGTTCAACCCTGCTACCTCTTACATATTGATTCCCTAACCTAAGAGCACTGTTTAAATCTGTCATTGCCTGATGTCTGGAATTGTGAGAATGCCACGTGAAGCCCGAGATTTCTCTACCTGCCAGGAGAAATTGTCTTTGTTGCTTGACCATTCATTTCTTTACATAAGTGATAGTGCCTCAAGAAATCCATGCCATGGTCCTTGTGAAATTATCAGTATTATCCTTCCCTTCCTGTGTTTCAGACTATGCAGCAATAACATTGCCCTCATGGAGCATGCAGCAATGGATATCTGCTACAGTTATATTTTACAAAAGAAAAGATAAGATGATTTTAAATTTGTAAGCTATCTGCCAGGTTGTAGAATTTAATTTGCAAGACCAAACTTCCACAATATTGTGTTTATATTGCAGTGCCATTTACTGTTTAATAGAAACATTCAGAATGCCCTAGTTCCATCTGTTATAAATACTGAAAGCTGATAAACACTCTGCAAACACAAGATGCAGCTTTCTGGCAAATTATGTTTAGTACAGTCCCCAAACATAAAGCAAGATTTATAATTTTTGCATCGCCTCTTTTTTTTCTTTAAAAAAAATTTACTATACAGTAATGACTCTAGAGCTTTGAGTATATATATATAAATAACTTTTAAAGTATTATGTTAAATTATTGTGTGAGAAGACCAGGCAAGTATACACACATACATGTTTCACACCTTCAGTAGTACTGCAAGTTACAAATCTTGTTATGGCTGCAGAATCTTTGCTATAACTACTTGCAAATACATTTTTGATCAGATAAATACAGTTGAAAGGCAACCCCATATACTATTACGCATTGTATGAACAAAAATCTCAGTTTTCAGTTAAGAAAATGGAGATGAACCAGATGAGTTGCAAAGGGCTCTGAGATGAATAGCCAAAGATGAAGTTACTGCTGTTCCCTGCTCTCAGGAGAAAGGGAGAAACAGAATGAGTCAGTCACTGAACAAGACTGTTGGAAGGTGTGGGTGAACTGTCATAGCAAAAGAAGGTTCCTGGTAAGGCTGTTTGGGTGTGAACACTTCATTACCTGCCAAGACTGAAAACCAAATCATTCCATACAGTTAAACAAACTTGGAATTTGAAACACCTGACATAGTCTACAGAAACACTTGAAAAGACAGAATTTAAGTAAGTTTATTCTTCTTTTGCTCAAGCTGGATGCCAGCAGGTGACTCACACATCCACTCAAAAAGTGGAAGAAAGATTTTTTTGTTCATTTTTGAAGCTGATTTAGTTCAAAGAAATCAACTTGACAAACCTCACTGCAGTCACTGCAGACAGTCATTAAAGCTAGTGGATATTCCTTCCACTGCAAAAAATGTTTGTTTATTCTTCCAGTTGAGTTGCCTGACTTTGACTTTGCTGTATCCTTTCTACAACATATTGACACCATTTAAAACTTCTGGCTGTGTGAGCAGATGATGCTATAGACTGGACCCTTTGAAAAACGAAGCTTAAAACACTTGTTTTTGGAAAGAGAAGGAATAAAAAGTTCTGAGATTAGTTTTACATCTCCTCAGTTATACTTGATTTTGGAGTAATTAGCAGAAGAGATATTCTTTATGGCAAAAGCTGTATTTCTGAAATCAACTGTTTCCTAGGCTTTCACCCCTGTGCAAGATACTTTTTCATATCCACAGCCTTAGCTGGGCAACCCACAGTGAACACACATCCACACTTTCATCTTCTGTTTTCCCCAGTGTTTTAAGTATTGACTTCTCATGTCAATACAGGGACATGACTTTGATGTGAGCCTCAAACTGTAGAGGAAAACAGCAAGGAGGATGTATATATATACAACACACTGGGCAATGTAGCTGTCGTTTAATCCACTAAAATGTTTATTTTTCACTTTTTGCTGCAATAGAATATGTTTGGTTTCTGCAACAAAAGTGCAGCATTTTAGGTATATCAATTCAGAACACACAACCAGACACTGACCTTAATGTGGAACACAGTAAAGTGTCAAGTAAAAAGATTCTGTCAGAAAGACAGAAACTTACAGAAAAGGCTGGTTCCTTACCCCTCTGGCCATTATTTCTTTAAGTTCTGGAATTTTAAAATATGAACTCTTCTCATTCTTTATTTGTGACCTTTTTTATAAGGACAAGCATTTTCTTATCTTTTTCTTCCTGGAGTCAAGTTAATTTAATTTACTGATCATATCAAAGGCCTAATTCTTATGTACGTGTTTTTCACTGGATTAGTTTAGCTGGGTGTAAAAGAATGTTAAGTACAGATAATAGAATGATTCCTGTGAACACAACAGGTACAAACGAAGTTGTTAACTGTATTATATACCTTGCATTGCTTATCATATCTGATAAGAAAGCTCAATAACATTTAGCTTTGGCACAGCATGTAGCTTCATCAAGAACATAACTCTTTGGACAATTTTTTAGATGCAATGAAAGCAAAAAAAAAAGGCTTCTGATTCAGAAGTTGGTTTTGCCCGGGGTTCCATTCCGTCTCAATCATCTGCCCTCTACCTGCCTTGGGGAGAAGTCAGTGTTTTATGCAGGAGCTACTACTACATTGCTGGAAATTACGGCATGGTCTAGTATGAGGAACTAAAACTTGTCTATTGAGTAGAACTGAAATTTATGCCAGTTTACCATACCAGGTTGTGCTGTTAAGTGAAGTAGTTTTAGCTCATGCAGGAGAGACAGGGGTGTTCAAGAGAAGCACGACGGATGAAAGATGTGCACATCCAGCTCTTGTTCACTGAGTAGCCTTTTCTTTGTAGGAATCAGCACCCTCATAAAAATCCCTGTTTCTGTCAAGTACCATGTAAGGTCTGTGGAGAAAGGTCTGGACTTTGAGCCTTAATTACAGCATCACTTCAGTTATACCACTGAATTAGCCAGAATTAATTATGACTAATTAATTAGTCATAGAGTCAAGGTCATTTAGACTGGAAGGAACCTTTTGCAGGAAGGGTTCTGGCGATCCACCACTCAGAGTAGGTCTGACAGCTTGCTCAGTTTGTCCAGTCAAGCTTTGAGTGGGTGGGTGGAGGTTCCTCAGGGTAGAGATAGCTGTGGCTGCTTACCCTCAGTAGGAGTAATTTCTTTTTCTCATAATATTTTACCAGAATTTCCTTTGCAGCGGCTTGCATGCAGTCCATCTCCTGCTTTTACTCTGCATCTTCAAGGAGAGTCCAGCTTCATCTTCCCAACATGCCCCCATAGGCATTTGTAGACAACAACTCCCCCAGCCTTCTCCAGGCTAAGCAAGCTCAGTTCTTTTAATCTTCTACTCATAAGTCATGTACTTCAGGTTTTAATCACTCAGAGCAGATAAATGTTTTATCTAAACTTGTATGTCAAACATTGTAAAGTGTTCAGCTCTTGAAATTCAAGTCCTAGACATACAGAAAACTTATCTTTGCATTCAGGAGGCAGAGGAGCCAAAACAAATTACAAGATTTATCCTAGATGCATGTAAATTGGCAGGCTAACCTAATATCTAAAATGTCTGAATTAATTGCTGTGATCCTTAGATAATAACAAAGGTGTATGTGTATGCTTATATATGGCACTATTGCAGAGATGAGTAAGGAGCAACATTATTTTCTTCTGTCTAGTCTTTAAAAATACACAGCAAATACTTGTAGCTTTCTTTGGAATCTTTTTTTAATTTGGTAAGGTTTGGAAATCTTACCTTAAAGCCAGAAGTTAATGACTTTCATTTATTAAATTTAGCCAACAGGAAACCAGTGGTTATTTGATTGTAGTCTGTCAGTTTGTACACTGGGATGAGACTTAGATCAGAGAATTGTGAAATCCATAAAACAACATATAAAAGTAGTTGGAAGACAAACATATCAATTCAAGCTAAAATAACATACATCATTTTAGCATGATGGCAATTTACAATCAAAACAACTTACCTTGAGAATTAAGGAACTTGTCACTATGTGAAGCCTTTAAATTATGACTATGTATCTTTCTAAGAGATGTACTCCAGCTCAGTCAGAAATTATAGGTCAGGAATTAGGCGGTGAAGTATTGTGACCTCTGTCATGCAAAAGCAGTTTTTAACTCTGTGGATGTATAAAGCAGACCCAGAGTGATGTGCTACAAAGTTAATCCCCAGTGGCTGCCTGGACTGGAAGAAACACCTTACTTCTGTGTCAGATACTGCCATCTTCTCCGTTTTTCAGATTTCTAATCACCTGCATTCGTTACTGCAACATCTGTGCCAAAAGACGACAGGAGGAAAATATGGCTGGGTATTTTGTGGGTTGGGGGGTTGACATAAATTAGATTCTCTTCTTTTGATATTTCAGCTTGGGTTGTATCCCATATTGCAACTAACTCAGTTTTTTAAAGGCAATTTCTGACCACTAAGCATAATGGAAATGAAAACCACTAAATAATCTAGGTGGATTAGAATCTCTAATAATATTTCACTTTCAGGTCCTTTGAATTTACGTTATATTTCTTGAACCTACTGGGTATGAAAGTCTACAAAAAAACCCCAACCAACCAACCAAAAAAACCCAAACCAAAACTCAAACCTGATGCATATAACTTCAGAAGAAAACAGTGTTTCAAATCTAAGAAATAATTTGACTTTTGCCTTTTGGCTACATTTGAAAGAAGGGAAACACTTAGATCACCCATGGAAAGCTCTTAGGACAACTGTGAGCTAGAATCGCTGCACTTCATGTTTTTGTGATGTTCCTAGTGAGAAAAGCATTAAGTTTCAATTTTCCAAGATTTTGTCTAAAAAGCCCTGTCTTCCTCGCTGGGACTCCTGCTTTGAAGGACTGGGCTCTTTGTCCCTGGAGCTGTACCATCACTTTTGGAGTAGCATACCATGTGCATCCCTCAGCCTTCTTACACAACAGGTTGCAGTAAATCTTCAATTTACCATTCTAAACCCTTTTTTTTATAAGGCATAGAAATAAGCTTTCCTTCAATAAGTGATCCTTCCTCAGCTTTCCAAAAGCACAACATAACTTGAGAAACCTAAAAAAAATTGTATATATGTTCTGTAGAAATCCTCTAAACAAATAAAACAGAGACATTTTATAGCAGTAATAATTTCTTACTTGCAAGTGTTTCAGAAGACTCCCACAGCAGCAGGTGTTAAGGAAGCATCCATCTGTTCTTGTTTCTCTGCACAGAAGTATCTTGAATAGATAAGAGTTTCTAAATGTTCAGGGTTGTCATTAAAATGGGTTAGCTGTGATCGTCACTTAAGGCATTCCTGATATTGAAATTAAAATGAAGACTATCTCTGGTTTTGTTGCAATTTGAGAATGCGATCAATGGTTCCCTGAAGAAATATCCTGTCAACTGGGTACTTTTTAAATTATCTTCTGAAAACCACTTCAATATTCCTGCAACTGAACTGGAAATGCTGTATCAGCAACATTACTCTTCTCTGAAAATATGGATCAAACCCCAGCTGTTGCAGATATGTTAATTGATGAATAAAGTTAAGAGATCTGAAGCCTTTATACTACACATGAAACTTATGTTTCTATTTAAATATTGAAGGCTTTTCAGCTTTCTTCTCCAATGCGAAAAATTACTTGAGTGGCTTCTAAGGAAGGCTTCAGGGTCTATTAACTTGAATGCTACAGTATAAAGACCAGAGGACTGGAGCATCATCAAGGCAGCAGCGAAATCAGCATGAGAAAGGGGAGATGGCACACAAGCTGTGAAAAACAACACGTCAGTTTTTTCGGAGGAGAGACAGAAGATATATGGAGCAATAGTATGAATGAAACTACAAAACAGCTATAAACTTCTGCACACTCTGAGGTTTTTTTATAGCTTAGGTATTTATATTTAAGCTACTACATTGTCATATATTCAGATCAGAAAATGGATTTTGGCAAGCAGCGCGAAAGTGTTAAGAAAGAAAATTCCCTCTTTGCTCTTTTAGCATTGCACCCCACTCAACAGAAGGAAACCAAGGGTTTTGCATGTAGCATATATAACACTTATAATATCTTTATAATTAAAGCTAAAATAATACCAATTGAGGTATTAAGGTTTTGTATTATTTTGTGATTTGCAGAGTCTGGTAGTTTCCATCCAAGAAAATGCTAGCAGTACCTTATTCGCCAAAGTCTGATCTATTCATTATGTTTTCACTTTCTGTATTCTTGATACTTTGCCCTTTCATGAAGGCACATTGCTTTAAGTCCTATGGAACACTGTGCTATTTGTATGTGAATGACTTGGTGTGGATACCCAGTAGCCAAACATTCTCATACCACGATGGAGCAGTTCTGATATTGTCTCCCACAGCTGTTTACAGCTGAATCTATCTGCAGAGCTTGAGGATCTCTGCTTCCAAACCATCAGTTGAAAAATTATAATACAGAGCTTTGAATTTTCCAAAGAATCCTCTCAAAGAAGCAAAAGCTGGCCAGCCTCCAGCTGGTAGGGGGCCTTTCCAGACTTAAAGTCCAACCTTAAATGTAGTCATAAATACAAACCTCAGATTGGACATTTGTGGTTTATGGAATACTTGATTTTTTCCTTGGTTGTTAACTTTACTGAGAGTTTTAGATCTATAAAAATGTGAGTAAACTGGGGAGTTTTTAGAAAATAGTTTGTTAGCAATTTTGTTGTTGATAATTGCTAAAATTTCAAGAACAGCATTGTTACCCAGGAAAAACAACCCAACAAACAAAAAAGCAACCCACTCTATTATGATCTGGACAACCGAGATGCGATATACTAATTTGTTTGATGGAAAAGTATAGATTGCGTGCTAGGATTGTTTTGGCACTAGGCATTTTGCTAAGCCACCTGCCAGGTTAAGCCACTCTAATCATGTAACCATGGTAATACTGCTGGTGTCAGCGTGAAAGACTGATTTGTGCAGCCAGTAAGGACCGGGCACCTTAATGCATTAACTGGAGCTGTCAGGAAATGTTTGGAAATAAATATGCAAAACAGGTATAAAAGGTTCTTTTAGATTGTTTAGTGTTTTGCTTCAGGCAATATTTGTTAACAGCAGGCTACCCTGTTTATCGGGATAAGTGAATGTGGTTGTGAGCACTGAAATAGATAAAAAACTGCTGGTAAATAACTACTGGTTGATTCTGCTCTGCTGCTTTGCTTTTCGTGCTTTGATGAGAAACAACTGTTTCGCTTTTAGCTGTGTTAGCCCATGCTTGTGTTCTGATGAGGTAAACTGTAACTTACAGCAGTAATTGCAGAAAATCTGAAAATAGGACAAACCCCAAAAAATTTGAAAGTTTTAATTAGGCTCTATAAAAATGGTCAGTGAGTTGGTCAAAGTGTTGCCATCATATATTATACCTCTTCTTCCTATTCCTCTATTGTTTTCCAAATGCTTTTCCCACACCCACATTTTCTGTCCCTCACATTTGCCTTTCATATGCCCCTCAGTTATGTGTTTTCCTCACACCTTTAATTTGCAGTTACACTGCTCCACAAGTAATGGGTTTGTTTTTTTCCACAGAGGCAATGATCTGATGATATACTGTCTCCAGCATCAGTGCTGACTTAATTAATTTCTACCCCTATCTCAACGCAAGTGGTGCTGGACTGTAATGTGAATCAGACCAGAAAAGAGATCCACTTTAAAGTAAAAATCTCAGTACCTCGTCTCTCCAACTTTTTTTTTTTTCAGCCAGGTGCCCAGTTCACACAGTAGCCTCACAAGAATAAGCATTTGTAAACATAATTAAAGGAATGCTTCAATGAATTTTACAGAGAGTGGAACAGAGTACTGTTTATTTCTGATTTTGTGGTCAGATGAGGGAAAAAGATAACCTTCTAAAATCTGTATTTACCCTCCAAACCAAAAGGCCACTTGCATGAGAAGAAAAGAAAGAGTACCTAATTACCTCTCTGTACATTTTTATGTTGTGTGTGCTTTGGTTTGCTTACTAGCAGCATTATTTGACATACGATTTTCATGATAAGAAATTATTTTTATTCATTTCATCTTGTTTTAGTGATCTGAATTCCAGTTAACACAGGTAGCCCAGAGTGCTGCATTATGCTGTGGCCCAACTGCTGCCAACTTTTCTTTATTCTCTCAATTTTTTTATGGTCTTCCTTCACAACTTTTTCTTCTGCTCTCTCATTCCGCTCTTTTTTCCACTTTTGGTCATTATTCGTGGTGAGTGCCAATTCTCAGTGGTTCAGTAATTTGCCAAACAGTACTGTTCTCTCTGGAGTGCAGTTGTGTCCCCCAGACTGCCAGCTGTTGGATTCTGTATAGAATAGTTGCTGCAATAGCACATATATTTGCTTCAGTACTGAATCAGGACTTTTTGTAGGCTGTGGAAAAAATGCATTTATGATTTTGCACTGAAATAAAGGAATTAAAACTTTTAAAACGATTGTGGCAACAGGAGTCCACTTTAAAATGTGGGGGTTTGCATCTTTTTCCATCTTTGAAGCTCTTCCTTTTGCTGTTATGCCCCATTGCTGTGTGGACTCCATTTGAACTGTCTTAGGCAGTCAGGATAAATATCTAAGTCATGGAAGTTCCAAGTGTATAATTGCAAATAATGAGAAGTAGTTCAGCGATCTAGCATTTCTCTTTCTTCTCATTCTTCATCCTTGAGGACAGCAGAATTTAACTTAAAAGTTAGCTGAAACATATAGTTGGGAAAAGAATATGTTGCTTTTAATAACTTATAAATATCTAAGGTTTCTTTAAGGATGATTCTGTAATTTTGTAATTCCCCTCATAATTCTGCACTTACTCAGAAAATAGGGCCCAATTCTCTCTTGAAAGATTAAAAAACTACTGTGCAGATCAGATGATTCTTTTGCATTCTTTTGGTTTCTTGTGTTTTGCTAACAGGCAGGAAAGAAGGAGCACAGAGGACAGAATAATAACTGAAGAGATACATAAATAAAAGCAGAAGAGAAAGAAATCATTTATAAGTGAAGGTCAGCAAACAGTATGCCCAGTTACTGCCCTTGGTTATTGGAAGTGTTGATTTTGCTGCTTCTTCAAAGTTCTTCTTAAGAAATGTAGATGTTTTTCCAAACTGCTTTGCACTGCTTTGGGTCTGCAGACTACAGGGGAAGAGCAGTGGTAGGCAAAAGCTGCCACATCTGAATAGGAAAGATACCTAACACAGTATATTTTCACTGCCAGGAAATAACACAGAGGCATTCTTGCCTGTTTAGTGTGTATTAAATCACGGATAGAAAGTCAACTGCTTATCTGGAGTCTGGCATAGATTTCCAATAACTCGCTTTTCCTCAAGCACAAACATACGACAGCACTTGAGGAAAACCACAGAGTGAATCTTTTATAATACAAAAATAATCTTTTCAGATTTCCATGAGAAAACAGTAATTATTTACTCAGTCGTTTTCTCTCACCTTGCAATTAAGTCAAGTGCTGACACAGATTGCCAGATCATTTGTGCCCCAAACTATTCAATAGAGATGATATCTTCTGGTATTGTGGATAAACAAAATTAAAACTTTATGTGTTTTAATAGTAATAATGGCAAACCCCATATACAGAGTAACTGTACAGCCACATATATTGCTGTGTAATAGGTAGTCACTGTTTTGCTTCACAGCTGTGCTCCCCAAGCTAATCTATGTTTATAGCTAAGGATCACATCCTGTTAGTGTACTGTGTGGGAAGATGATGTCTATGCCTACATGGCTCTGAGAGCCTGATCTACAGGCTTCCATCACCTCAGTGTTTTGGGTGTTGCTGTCCTACCCTAGAGAATTTGGCTTAGTTTTAACAGGGATGTCCATGTGGCTGGACAGGCAACCCTAGGGTGTTCCATCCATACCCACCCTGCAGGTATTTTACATCATGCTGAAAGCTGACACTGTATGAGCTGTCTTCTTGCATGACACTCACTCCATAAGGCCTTTAGCACATCTGTGAAGGCCCTAAAAGCACTTTCCCTAACTTGTCTGCTTATATATATGCCAAAATTTCAGCATGCAGCCCTTCATGAGCAGTTCTCCAGCATTCAATAATATTGACCTTAATTTCACTGAGACAAAGCTATGACAAATTCAACTTGAAAGTCAGGGGAAGCATGAGGGAAGCAGAAATCTGCATAGAGGACCAGGAATTCCTTATGTGCTTTCCTTCTGTTTGAGGGCACTATTAATGTCTTGTACATTGAGTCACTGTAGAGCTGGCAGCTGGTCTGAGTTTTGTTTGGCTGCATCACGTGTGTTGATTTCAGATACCAAGTGATTGCCAAGTGACTTCTCCACCAAACATACCACATTCAGCTCCGGGATAGGAGCTCTCAGGAAGCAGCAAGCATGGGCTGCCCCACAAGGAAAGGAACCCAGGAGCTGAGGGCCATAGCGAGGCAGGTAGGGCAATGATCTCAATCAGGCGGGCATAATGCCACGGTATCTGAGCAGGTACCATGCAGGTGAGCAGGGTCAGCCAGTATTCAAGACGACAAGACATGTCTGCAGTGATGAAGCAGCTGCAAGGTCAAGCCAGCAAGTCAAATCAGTGGCTCTGGATCAGTAAGGCACATGGACAGGCACAGGAATACCTAAGGCAAGTCTCAAGGAGGGAGGCCTGAGCTTCAATGCAGCTCCCAAAGAAAGAGCAGGAGGCCCCCAAGAGGCTACCACAGCTGTGTTCCCAGCAGTCTGATTCAAGGCTGCACCATATCGGAGCTGCAATGGAGCATGGGCAGCCAAACCTTAAGGAAGGGGGAAGAGGCTGCAGAGCCTCTTGGTGTACTCAGAGCCCTGACAGCAGCATGCTTATTTCCAGATTTCTGTCCAGTCCAGAAGGTATCAGTCTCTTAAAAGTAATCTCATTAGAGGCAAGACACAGCTGTTCAGGACCGGAATGTTTACTGCAGCCTGGTAAAATCTGCAAAGCCATATGCTGTTTGATCCTCTGCTCCCTGGCTATTTACCAATTCAGTGTCCAGAGGACCACTAGGTTGAGTTGTGCCAGAATCACTGACAAACACAAGCCTTTCTGCTGGCCCACAAGGGACCCTGAAAGCGCCATAATTATATGAGATTACATTCTGCAGTTCTTAGTGATCCATCATACCCTAGTGATCATTGCAGTGGTTCATCTGCACTTTCAGGTCAGAACTGTTGACATTTTGATAAACAGCCATGCACAGATCCGACAGCAGCATCATCGTGCCATATATAAATACCTCCATCCTGACAACCACTGTGCCTCAGTGAGTGTCCTGACAGCAGTGATGCTGTCTTTTTCACTGACATAATGCCAGTGTGAACCGTATCTTTAAGATCACCATGGCCTGTCAGGCACTTAGTGACTTGCAGGAGAAAGTGGGGAGTGTGGTCAAACTGAAGGGTTCCAAAAGCAGATACTTAGATGACAAAATCAATTAGAGCAGTCTGACAAAAATCTCAGCCTTGGCCTTAGTGGAAATTACTTCTCCTTGAAAAACCACCTTACAGTCTGGCTATAGGTGGTGGTATTATGTTCAAGACTTCATAATCCTTTACAATTTTCAGGCTTGAAAATATGGCCTCTTTCCTTCATCTTGCTCCTTTCCAAACCTCTCTGCTTCCTCTCCCCCATTAAAAAAAAAACAAAAAACATCATTACTTCTGTAATTTTCACTTCTTCTCTTTACTCTATGAAAAGTCAATTCCTTCTCTGGTTGCCATAACAGACAATAGCCACTTGATTGCCATGAGACAGGACAGATCAGGCCTGCACCCTCTCCCACACCCACTAGCAATCACCAGTGTAAAATGCTTGTAGTAATCAGCTGTCTTTGCTCTTTGACTACAATTCAGGGAAGTTCACGATAGGATAAGAAAAAAGACTGAGTGCTGACTACTGTCCTCTTTCTTCAGATAACACATTCACAATATTTTAGCTAAAATATGACAATACATGTAGTAAAGCTGATTCTTCTGACTGCACTGAATTCAGTCCAGGATCCAGCCCATCATAGGACACTGAGAGAGCAGCACTTTTGTTGAAACTCCAGCACACACCTAGAAATAACAGGGACCAGAAGGAAAGGCTCTTTACCTTCAGTACTCAGTTACTTTCAGCTACAGATCCAGGCTAAGGACCACCTGCTTTTGCCTTCGGTTACCTGTTACCTTCAGATAATGTAATGGAGAAAGAGTATTCTACAGAAGACAAAAACTGAGATAAAAGCAGCATTTCTGGCATTGTGGGGACCTCTTGTTGAACTTGGTGTTCCAGATTTTAATCCCACTGTTGTTGGTTTCAGCACAGCAGGTTGGAGTGAATGATGCCATAACTCACAATGAGCATTGCAGGTTTCTGCTCTTGCCCTTTGCTGGCAGGTATGGTCAACAGTTTCAGCTCCCTGGTTTTGGGAGAACATTGCTAAACCAAGAGGATTGGGCCTGGAATCAGCAGAAGATGAAGGCAACAAGGATGAATCAATCTACCTGTAGGGCTGCTTCAAAAACTGGCTTTTGCTGTCTTCCCTGTGTGGTGGTTCTTCTGTTCTCTGCCTTACTAGTGCCCTAACTGACATGCTTGGGTAGGCCAAGTCTTTTTGGTATTTACAATTACAGAGCATGGTGAAATAACCTCTTCGTCATAGATTAAGTTGTCCCAGGTCATACAGGCAGCAGCCAAGAACTGCATTTTAGGCAGTTTGGACAGACAGAGTCCAGGTGAATTTTGTGAACAGTGGTGCACTGAGTAACATGCGTTTTTCAGAGAAGGCTATGGAGGCACCGAGCCCCTTACAGGTGTGTGGGAGTTTAGGCTGGTCCCTGTACACTGATGCTCTTTAGCTTCAGCAGTGTCATTTATTCTAAAGGTGATCAATATAGAAAATATGCTCCAAGAGTGTTTTATCATGAACAGTTGGTACAGAGGGTCTCATCCCTCCAATTTGTGGTTTCCTGACTGCCTGGCAGGCATTGTATCACCTTCTGTTTTACTGTGGAGCTAACTGTTCACCTCCCTGCAACACAGCCCACAGCAGCTAGAAACAGTAAAGATCAGGCAGTGCACTCCATGAGCAGAGAAAATACACACTAACAGGGACTTTTCATGTACAAAAGGATGCACATGTGTATGTATTACAGATAGATACATCTCAGCTTGCATATAATGGATGTGATAGAACAGATGACTGCAGACCTCTAAGAAGGACAGCACTTATATTTTCTTTATAGATGGCATTCTGTGCCATGAGATGCAACAGCTGGCATAAATTGCTGGTATAATTGCCTGGAGATTTCAATGAAGATTTAAGTAAGCAAAAGCCTCCATGTCTTAAACTAACATAAGGTAACACATAAAGTCTGTAATTCTCGTTACCTTCTCCTAGGTCATACTCCATCCCTTACTAATTGGCTTTATGAGCACCCCATTTTGAGTTACAATAATGTTTACAACCTTTTCTTGATAATCTACTGTGCAGACAAGTCAGACTACAAATGCAAGGTGCATTTATTCCCATTTCTTTTGCATAATGAGTGTCTGAACTGGAACTACACTCCCACTTACCTCCTAGTGCTTTTCCATAGCAGCTGCTACTGTTAAGTGTGCAACAAGGATGTGACTTAGCCACTAATATTTCAGTGTGACTCTTCTACTTAACTTTCCAGTATTCCTCCTTCACTAATTTAGGTGTTTCTTTGGTACAGACATAGAGGAGGTCTATTTCAAGGCTCTTATGTTAGTTAGTTCTCCTTGACATCATTCCTTCAGAAGCTCACATTCACTAGGAGTCTTGTTACGACATGGGGCTGCATAACATCTGAAAATCCAAACACATGATACGGATACTCACACCATAAACTAAAGAGATAGCTGGGTTGGCTCAGTCTCCTGAACTCTGTGAAGATGGCTCTGGTAATTGCTCTCTATGAACTGACATCAAAAAGCATTGTTGCACTTTTCCAATTGTTTACTCTGCTAATATTTTTTTAATGACTACCATGAGGATTGAAATTTCCCTGATTGCAATATTCATTGTGTTTGACATTTTGCTGGCAGAGATCACACATCTCAGTCTCCTTTTTCAAGTTGAAGTATTTTTTTTTTCTTTTTTATTTAAGGGCTAGAGTACATTCTTTCTGTTAAGGCTCCTGATCAGGAAAGCTTCAGGGGTATGTGCAGCATTAGACATTGCTGACTCTGACTACTACAGGGTGTGTTTCTTCCTTCTATGTCAAGTTTCTTATAATTATCAAAGATATATGTGCCTTCCTGAAAAACAGCAGCCACACAGGACACCATATGCATTGGCTGACAAAATCTTTGTCCTAGAGTATACAATCTATAGATATGAAAGAGAATACCACAAATTATCAGCCCAGAGCGTTGTATGTAAAAATCCTGAGTGATTTGTACTCAGTATAGCAAAAAGAGGTTTTCAGGTGGATTATTAAAAAAAACCAGAAACAACAAAAAACCCCAACAAAACAAACAAAAAAAAACCCCAACCTGCAAGCTTTGACTTGAAGATGCTGCATGAAAACTGAAATATCCCAAGGATGAGAATGACCCATGAAGAAAATTCCATTTTTAAAGACAAACATAGTGTGTAGCTAAGTTTTGAAACCACAATGCAGTAGAAGAGAATTAACATTTGGCACTGATGTGTTGCATTAGTAGCTGGACATGACTCACTAATGCAAATTGTCAAGTGTTTTCTGGAAGGCAGCTGCCCTCACCTGCAGGCAGAAACCCTGACCACCAAGGCCTTGATTGCATTTTCTTAACTCCTGATGTGCTCCTGTTCACGTTGCCCTTCTGGGGGTTTCTCTGAGTGTCGAAGCACAGAGCAATGGGAAGGAGGACACCAGTTCCACCTTGCCCGTCTCTGGCACTTAAAACAGCAATGATGTAATAGTGTAATATAAAGTATAATTGCCATTAAAAAGGCAGATTAAAAAACCTATCTGTATCAGGGTCCAGCATTTTAGGTCAAATCATTAAAGAAAAAAATAATGATAAATCCTACAGGAACAGCCTTCACTGTGGCTGGAAAAGGCCACTAAGGTTGAGCCCAGCCCTTAACCGAGCAGTAACAAGTCCAGCACTAAACCACGTCGCTCAGAACCACATCTACACGGTTTTTGCACACCTCCAGCGACAGTGATTCCACTGCGTCCCTGGGCACCCTGTGCCAATGGTTCATCCTTCCTCATGTCCAACCCTCCCCCGGCACAGCCCGAGGCCATTTCCTCCCGCCCCCTTGCCCGGGCAGAGGCCATTCCCATTCCCATTCCCATTCCCACCGCGCTTCCAGGCCGTGGCACAGCGCCACTCCGCTCCCGCAGGCCGCGCGGGCCCAGCCCCTCCGCACACTCAGGCTCTATCGCCTGAAAATCCCTCTTGACCCGCAACGCCGCTTCCGAGGGCACGGAGGAGAGCCCTTCCCGGCACAGCACTACTATCAGTATCGCCAGTTATTATTTACAGGCGAAACGCGCCTCAAGCCAATCCTCCCGGCCCCGCCTCGCTGCCCTCACTCCTGCCCTTCTCCGCCATGGCGGCGGTGGCTTCCCTGCGGGCGGCACAGCGCCCGCCGCCGCCGGTCGCGGGCTTTGTTCGTATCAGCCTGCGCCGCCCCCGCCCCTTCCTTCCTCCTTGCCCCGCTCCGCTCCTCTCTCTTCCCCTCCGTCCGTCCTTTCCCTGCCCGGCCCGGCCCGGGGGGCGAGCGGGCCCCGCTCCCTCCTGTCCCTGACACTGCCGGCGGCCCCGCGGGCCCGGCTCGCTGCGGCTGAGCGGCGGCGGGAGGCGCCATGGCCGACAGGGCGCGGGCGGCGCTCTCCGAGGCGGGATGGTAAGTAGGGCCGAGCGCCGCCGGAGCGCCTGGGGGTGCCCGCCCGGGCTGCGGCTCCCGGCCCGTCGCGGCGGCCTTGGGGAGGGGGCTGTGCCGCCCCCGGCGCCCTCGGCCCGGGGGAGCCGCTTGCGGGCACGGCCGGCACCCCGAGCCTTCCCGGTGCCGCCCCCCAGCCTTCCCCGGGCCGGCGGCCACCAGCCCGCCCCCCTGCCTGCCCCACCGGGAGCCCAGGTGCTTGCCCGTAGTGCTGCTGTCAATTACACGGTGTGGCCCTTCGGCGAGGAGGGGTGGAAAAAGTGAAGTTAAAGTAGGGTAGATGAGGCCTTGAGCTCGGGTAGCTGTGTTTTCTGCTAATTGTTGAGCACACAATATCTGTTTTGGAACAACGCGTTTGTGATGAGTCGTGCTTTTCAAATAGCTACAGCAAGCGCTTATTTGCTGGCCTGGAAGTGGTTTTGCACTGTAGGAACTTGTTTTGTTGCAGGTTTTTGTTTGTTTATTTACTGGTTAAAGTAATTCACTTATTAGTTGACGCTGACTTTTTTCCCTAACTGTTTGGAAGTCTTTGACCAAAACAAAAGTTCAGTGCTAGCCAAAAGCACAGAGTGACAGACCTTGGATGTAATTGAGAAAAAATGCTCGAATTACAAAATGTTAAGTTGTTGCCAGTGGTATTTTGGGCATGTTTCTGTTTTGCTGTTCCTGGTTCTTCTGTATTGTGATTTCATTTATGGCTAACATGTAAAAGATTAAAGCAGATGTCATGTGATTTAGAATAAAAAAGGTTGGTTCATTTGGAAGGTATCTACAACAATCATCTAGTCCAATTGCTTGACCACTTCAGGGCTGACCAAATCTTGGTATTTTATTGAGGTAATTATCCAAATGAGAGGCTTGAGGCATCAACCACCTCTCTAGGAAACCTCTTTCTGTGTTTGACCGTGCTCTCAGTAAAGAAAGGCTTCCTAATGTCCAAAACCTTCCCTGACACAACTTTGAGCCATCCCTGTCCATCCTATCCTGTTACTGGATACCAGGGAGAAGAAATCAGCACCTCCCTCTCCACTTCACTTCCTCTGGAAGCTGTAGAGAGCAATGAGGTCACCCTTCAGCCTCCTTTTCTCCAAACTAGACAAGCTCAAAGTCTTCAGCTGCTCCTCATAGGACTTGGCAGTGGCTTTGTTGCCCTCCCTTGGAGACATTCAAGGACCTTCACATGATTTTCCAATTGTGCACACAGTATTCCAGGTGGGGCCATACCAGTGATGAATACAGCAGCATAATCACCTCCTTTACCCAGCTGGTGTTGCTCTGTTTGTTAACCCAGCTTTTGCAGTGCTACCTTGTATAGATAATAGATACTGTATATCTATTGGATAAGTGTATCCAGCTTCAAAAATACTATTCTAAGTGGTTTTAGAGTCCACAATCCTGTGATTCCTGACTATAGTGGAATTGAAAGACTCAACTATTTCTGCTGCTTTTCATGACATTAGCTTATTTAATGGGAATTTTTGACTGTAACT
This sequence comes from Dendrocincla tyrannina, assembly GCA_035047865.1. NCBI lineage: Eukaryota > Metazoa > Chordata > Aves > Passeriformes > Dendrocolaptidae > Dendrocincla > Dendrocincla tyrannina. Next base: position 61,051,240 of record JAWWMP010000001.1, read on the forward strand.
TGAAACTCACCCCTCACCTCTTCTGTACTTGCTCCTCTCTGAAAAAGCAGAAGTTTTCCATAGAAATGGCTTTTATTTTTGTAGTGTTCCTTCTATTACCTCTTCAAAATTTTATTACAGTTTTCAACTCTTAGTTGTTTTACTGCCTTTTCGGTTGAATGAGTGCCATTGGTAAATGGTTTTCAGGTTTTGACAGTATAAATATGAGGTGTCTCTGAAACAATCTGCTATTCTGCAGTGTTTGCCTCCCTCCTTGGGGGCATATACTCTTGAATGGCAGTAAAGACTTGTTGTTCTTGGAATACTGTAAAGTGTGAGCCAGAAGCTGAAAGGTGATTGGGCAAGTAATGGGCTGATTATCACGTCCACTGGAATTATGCCTTGACCTACTTGCGTTGGGAAGGGTAGAATGAAAGAGAGGGAAATTGATGGATTTTGAGGAATGTGCAGTGGAGTGAAAAAATAAATAATGATTCGAAAAATCTTGTTTAGCTAAGTGTTTGTGCACTTTAAATAATAGTAACCTAGACATCTGTGCTTCGAACTGTTTTGCTATTGCTCTTATGCTTATGACTTTTCTTGTATTATTAGATTTTTAATGTTACTTAACACCTCTATGAGTAAGCCCTTGGTGGTATTTAATGTAGTGTATTTCTGACTACGCTTGACTACACCGGTGGTTAAATCATGTTTTGTACCAAATTGGTTGTTACTGGTGCTGTCACCTGATGTCAGAACAATATATTTTCCAGTACAAAACCAAAACCAAAACTGAGTTTATATGTTAAAAACTGTCTCCACGTAAGCTGCAGAAGCACAGCATGGCACTTCAATTAAAAAAAAACCCAACATTGTTCTTGCTTTGTTGCAAATCTACTAGCTTGCCTGTACTGACTGGATTTTACTATAACTCTTAAATCTTTCAAGATAAAAAGAGTTAACATAGACACTTGTTTATGTCAATTTCTGCAACTAGTGTTGAAGTAAAAATAAAGGCATTTTTGAAGTAAACCAGTAACATCATGTAGTTACTATAGAATAGTAATTATATATTTATTTTCCCTGCCAACGAGGTAATGAAAGAGTCACCTGTTACAAATTTACTGGCAACTTTACAGTGTTTGGCCTCAGTATATCAGTTACATTTTTGTCAGCTTCTGAAAGGTGAAGTAGCCCTACATAGTAAATGCAACAGTGGTAGCTAAAGCTGAGACCCCCCCCCCCTTTTTTTTTTTTTGTTTGGTGGCAGTGGTGTTTCATGAAAATTGCTAAAAGACTCCTGTAGTTTGTGTGCAGAATTGTAGTTTTAGTGAAGATATGTCCTTACAACTCTCTTAAAAGTATGCATTTTTTGATGCTAGTTCTAATTATGCACTACACTGTACCTGGGAATGAGATATTGGCTCCAACTTTAGGGGAGAGATAAGGTATGTTTGTATTACGTGCCAGTGGAAGAGATATGCTGTCTTGGAACAGAAGTTCTGTATTAACTTTTTATTTAATTGCCAAACACTTATGAGGAGGAAGGCTAGAGGGTAGAGTTACCTTTTGGTATTCTTACAGTTACATTCATGAATTCTGGAATGAATTTTTCATGGTTCCCATGAAAATATAGAACTTAATGAAATGTGTTAGTGAATCCAGTTTTGTTACTAGAAATGAAGTCCAAAAAGACTGCAGAATACATTCCCTTATGTAGACTATGAGTTGCAAAGCACTTCTTACTGCCTTGCAACAGAATTTTTTGTTAGCCTTTTTTTTTTTTTTTTGAAGTCTCCTGGGTGGCATTTCACAAAAGAATATGACAACCCAAGACCTCTTCAGTGTTCCTAGATCTTTGCAGAACTTGGGAATTTATTGCATAGAAATGACAGTATATTGTAAAAAGTAAACAATATGTCATGTCCTACAGCAGGTTTAGCCTGTAGTTCCACAGATCTTGGATCTGATGATTGATCTCTGTGGGAAAGCAAGATGTGCAAACTGGGTAACTAAATAATTTTTTAGTACAACGAAATGTGTGTGTGAGTTCCTTGTCAAGTAGTACAGATTTTTTTTTTTAATTGGAGTGTGTGATGCCATAAAAATTAGTAACTGTGGCAAAAATATATAGTCTTAGAAAACTTCCCATATTTTGAAGAATGTAAACAACATTGTGACTATGAAAAGTTATTCCCAAATATGAAAAGGAAATGGAATTGTACTGTTTGTTTGGGAACAAAGGAATGCTGTTTAGTAATCCATGAGAAAACCCTTATATCAATGTCATTAATGTAATAATGATGTAGTTTGTAAGTGAAAAATACATAGTTGATGTACGACAAACTTTTAAACTGAATTTTTGGTGTTTCAGCAAATAATGTGCTGTGAACTGGGTAACATTAGATTTAAGATTAGTCTGTTCAAATGTGTTCTCTTGTAGAACTGATCATCTGGTATGATCTAAACTCTAACGCAAAAATAGGTGTATACCTGAAAACACAGGGAAATGCTCACAAGGGTGAATCTAGGGTTGAACTTCTTCCTAAGAGTACACTAGGCGCTCGGCAAAGTAGTCAGTTCCAGGATCCTGCAAGATGATCTGCATTTCCCTCGTGTTCCACTGAAATGTCTTTGGAAACCTCAGATGAAATTGGTCCTTGCAAGTGGAGCAAGTCCAGCCAGGATACAAGATTTTCCTTAGACACAGGTGTAACAACAGTGTTTCAGAGGAGAGATGCATCTGTTTTGAGATTCTTGATACTTTTTTCGTGGTGCACATAGTTTTGTGAAATTTGGTTGGTACCATGAAATCTAAGTGCCAGCATGAAACAGAATGCCACATCATTCATTTTTTGTCTCTTCAGGTCTTCCCTTACTGGCTGCTCTGTTCAGTTGTATTCCTGCTGAATCACAAATAATGGGTAGTTAGAACCAAAATTCTTTGTCATTTTCACACTGGAAAAGCAGAAAAGTCCGGCATTTTACATTTTGTTAAGGCAAACAACACCAGGAGACTAATACAGATCTTAGGGGTTTTTTCCCCCTTCTTTTTAAAGAAGTTACTAGCTGTTTGAAAAACAGCTGTTACTGGGTGGAATTGTCACAACTTTTACAAGAAACAAATTGAGGGCTATAATTAATTGTTGAAAAGATGCAAAGAAGGGTAGCTAAAATAAGGAGATGAGAGATGTAGGGGACCAACATGTTTGAAATGCCTCAGTTTGCAGAAGAGAAAACTGAAGGGGATGAACATGGTGAAGTTCATGTAATTTGCAGGCAGTACATAAAATGAAAGTAGAGTTCTTACTCGCCAAATCCTGTGTGATTATTGCTCACTGAATGCTGCAACTCTAGAATTGGAAAGCACTTAACCAAGGTTAGTAGCAGACTGGTTTAAAAGTGGGTAAAATTCTTGGCCAAGGACCTCAGCCAAAGCTTATTTTCCAAGGGTAAATGGTTATCCTGTGGATTAGTACAGTTGGTTAAAAGATGAGAAACTAGATTGATGAATGATTGCTTCACGTTAGAACAATGTTAGCAAGTAGATTTCTGCTGGGACTTATGGTTCGTATTAAAAAGTATTCTGAAGGAATGATGGTGTTGTGACACCATGGCAATTTGTTGACCTCTGGGGATTGGTAAAATCTGAGCTGATTGAGTAATTTGCGCAAACTCTTATGAAGGCAACGCTATGTCCAGTGCTTTGACATACAAATGCAGTTGAGTTCTGGTGAGTGCCAAATGATGCTCATGCAGGGGAAAATAATGCTAACCTTTCTACATAGTGATGAGCTCTAAATTTGCTTACGCTACTTACTCTGAGAAGGGCAGTGGTCAGACAGCTGTTGGAAATTGTTCAGAAGGAATTAAATAATTGTTAGGTGATTATGTGTATCAGTGGTGTGTCCAAATCATTAACAATGTGCATTAATGTAATCACCCCAGCACAGCAAAGGTTTCATAGTGAAAAAGTGGGTAAGAGGTGTGAAAGATCTTCTGTGCTGGGAAGCTGAAGGTCTTTAGTCTGAAAAAGAGAACAACAGGGAGAGAGGTGATAGAGGTCTATAAAATCTGTAGATCATACAGAAATGATGAAGAGAAAGCACCAGTAGCTGTGTTTCTTGGGACAAGAATTAGGCCACATAGACAATTAAACTTGCTATCCAATGGAAAATTAAAGTAGCTTGTCAAGCAATGTGTAATTAAATTGTGTAACTTAATTGCCACGTGATATGGTGGAGCGGAAAAGAATGTAAGTGGGTTAAAATTGTAATTAGGCAAAGTCGGATAGGGATAGATGCATTGAATACTGAACTCTACGGTGAACTTGGACTACCAGCTGTAAAATGGCTGAAAGCTAGGAATTATTCCAAACACTTCTAGATATTTGCTGTGTTTTGCATTCTTTACCTGAATAATCTGCTTCTGGTCACCCTTGAAAAAAGGGAACTGTGTTGCATAGACCTAGACTGTATCAGTAAAAGCTGTTATTTCTAGGTGGTTAGGTAAGTGTCTTCACATGTAGTTCTGCTGAAGAAAGGATTCTCTCCTCGTGATTGGAGATGAGGGAAGAGGGAGTGAGAATTTGGAGAGAAGTGAACCGAACTGTTGAAAAAAGGACACTGAGAAAAGACAAAGCAAGTGTGACAGTCCCCATCTCAGTGCGCTCCATCTCAGCTGTGCCTTGCTGCAACTCACCCTCCTGGTTTTCATTAGTGCTGCAGCTTGTTATGTGAGATCTCAAATCGATTTATGCATCATCAGTGGAGACACAGACTTCACTTGCTGGTTTCTCTGCTAGGAAGCTGAAGCAGTAGCGTAAGATGTCCTTCATTTATAGAATTGTTGCAACTTAGAGTGAAGTTGTTGCTACTGTGAAACCTGTACTCAACAAAAGAAAAAGAGGAAAGAAAAAAGCTTATTCAACTTGCACCACACCTAAAGTTGAAAGTACTTTAAATTGTTACAAACCTTTTTTAACACCTACATTTTCAGTGGCCTTTTCTTGGTGTAGTGTGTTTGATTCTTTCCAATCAATGATTTCTGTGGGAGCTTGTAGGTTTTCTGTAGCTAACCTCCTTTTTGGAGTCCTTAGAATTTTGAATGTAATTAAGTCTTATTTCAACAGTTATTTACTTAGCCATTTAATTCTTAGGTTTTGCCATCTTTTTGGGATACAAATAATTTATTAGGACAAGTGTCACTTAATGAGTTTGACTGGGTGACATAGTATTTTTCTTCTTTCTGCTTCTTTTCATGGATGTGCTCTTTGACAAAGTTGTATTGAACAGTTCACATTATCTCCAATGTCTGCTGAGTTTCATAAAATTTTCTATCATTTTGTCTGTCGTTAAAATAATTCATATCAACACTTAAAGGTGATTGAGTGGAGCTTATTACACAGTTTTGATTGACTGTTTTGGGCTAATTTAACTCTGCCCTCACAGAAATTTTTTTTCTCATTGTATGTGATTTTGGTAGGGATTTGAGGGAAGGGCTTGGGCAGGATAGAATAGCAGCATGCTTGGTTATTATTTGCCTTTTCCAGCAAACTCAAATGAACTTCCCAATAGAAGGGTGAATTAATAAAAGCAGCACTGTGTTTATGAAGTCCTTGAGCAGCAAGGTGGTGAAAGGGTAGCTGGTGATTTTGGAATAGGCTACTGTTGTCATTCATACTGATAACGGAGTGGAATTCAGTAGGTTTCTCTATGTGCATATTTCATGTGTTAACTGCTGAATAAAATACAGCTTTATGTAAATAATACATGTAGGAGTATGTAGAAGTATGAAGCTGTCCTGAAGTTTTTCTTAGCTAGAGTTACACTTAGAAATGCTGGATATTAAATATCCTATATACTGGTTATTTTTTAATAGATTCCCTATTTTGTGACTGTAATAACAATATAATTAAATTTAAGACTGATCCTCCAAGATGCGCATATTGTTCATGTTTTCAGGAGTAGTGCATTTTCTACTTCTTTAGAGCAAAAGGAGCATATTTAATTCCAGTAATTCTAGCAGAGCTGACAGGAAAGAGGAAAGGCCCTCTGGGAGATGAATGGTATGTGAATGCTTCTAATAATTTTTTATGTACTTAATGTAATGCGTAGTAGTGAGGTGTCAGAATTTAGGAAGAGTGGACTGCTCTAGGACTGATGCACAACCTTTGAGCTTCTTTGCACATTGAAAGAAGAAGAAAGTTCCTGTTTTAAATAATCTCTGTAACACTGGTAAGTAATTAAAGCATGATGGACATTCTTGTATTGGCATCATTTTGAGCCCTTCACTTTGGGAAATGTAGCATAGGTTTTGAAAATGGAAGTGATGGCATTAACTAACAGCAAGGAAATACTTACTGTGAGTTGGAGAAGAGACAGCTGAACTCACTCCTTTGTCAAGGAGTGCTGTCTGGGGACTGTGGTCAAGCATGGCTTTTTCTTTTGTGTTGTTTGTCTCATGGTGCTCCGGGAATGTCTAGGAGTTTCTAATACTGTGTCATATCTGAAAAAGAGCTGTTGAAGTAAGCCAGAGGAGAAAAAGCTATGTATGTTCAGACAGCTTCCAGATACTCTGTGGTGCGGCAGCTGTGTCTGGCACGGCCCCAGACTTGGAATATTTGTGTTCAGTTTAAGTCTAGGGTTGCTGCCAGCATTTTCTTGGGAAAATGCGAGTGAGAAATGGCGTTCACAGCTTGTATCTGTGAAAACAAAAAAAAAAAAGAAGAATTTTGTTAAATGAACAAAGAAAATCCTTGTTGTGACTTTTGTATGTCAAGTTGCTGTGGAATGTTGGCCTCTTATGAATCATGGAGTAGCAAATCTCAAGGAGCAAAGCATGCAAGAACTCGTCAGGCGGTTTCTGACGGCAGGGGCTGTTTCTGGCATCTGCTGTATTACAGCCGAGCTGCTTGCTGGAAGCTTATCAAAGTTTGGAGTTAGTGAGGTTATCTTGGGCACATCGCTGTGTGTTACCTGGAAAAGTTTGACATTTTGCATCGAAGCTATTACTGTTAGATAACGTGTGTGTATGTTATCACTAAATATCTTCCATTAAGTAGTTGTTAGAGACTTATGTTGTTTTTCAATCTGTTGAAGTTTCAGTCTGTTATATTCTTCTACTGTTGTAAAATGCAGTATGTTGTGATCTCAGTGTTTAAACACTTAATACAGTGTTTTCTGTGAATCAGAAAACAGCATGAAAGCATGGACCAAAAGTGTATGCTATCCTGTAGCCCTACCAAGGGCATAATAATACTATTCTTCTCCTACTTAGTGGGGATATGAAATCACTTCGTTCTGATACTGAATGGGTAAAGTACCTCCTTTAACAGGTAGATCATCTCTTTCCATGATATTGCATGTTAGAATGATAGAAACAGAAATTGCCATTTATTATGAAAGCACATTTACACTTATTTCTTCTGGTTGATGTTGCCATAATTGCTGTTAGGGTCATTGTACACTTGGAGTGTGGGAGACTTTAGAAGGCATTGGGGCAGTTAAGTGTACTTGGAGCTTCCAAGTATATAGGTTTTTTTATTTCTGTAACTGTGATCCTGTGTCCAAGACAGTTATAAATGTGAAGTAGAGATGAATTCTTTTTGAATTGTAATAGTAGTGAAGCATTACATTTTTCAACTTCTTAGAACACTTTCTGGTTTATAGTTGAAAGTACTGGTAAGTGTGAAGTTTTCCATTTAACTTATTTGGAGGAGAGTGTGAGGGGGGGAAAATGTCAGTGAAGAAGCTGAAGAGAAGGTGGGTGATTTTCAAGGTTCTGGTTCTGACTGTGCAGAGTAGTGATTTCTGAATGAGGCATACTTCGTGTTGAAGTAATGAGCTGCTAAGGAACATTGAGGATCCTTATGTAAAAATATGATTCATCAAGCTGCTTTTCATTGAAAACAACGCATAATGAGCACAGTCATGATTCTTGGTTTTAAAAACTTATTCAAAGTTGTGTCTTTAAATTCAGATGTGAGGTATAATACACAGATAGACATCAGTGTAGTACACAAGTAGGTATTGATAGATTTGAGAGTTGCAGTTCAGCTAGAATAAGAAATAGCTTGGAGTTTTGCCTTTTGGAAAGTACTTGCCAAATACCACTGCAACTTTTCGCTTGAGTGCTATCCACAATTTTTGATACAAAAGAATATCAGATTTGTGTATTTGTAACTGAAAATCAGAGGAAGCAATGAAGTGGATGCATCATTCTTTATATTTTATATTTTAAGCTAAGCACATTTGAATTTGCATAATAGTTAAATCATTCTTGAATATGTAGCATATAATGCTATCAATCAATTTTTCTGTCATTTAATAGTAAATTAAGTAACAGTTTGGGGTTAATTTTTTTCTAATGGTAGATGAAATCTGTCACTGTGAAATTGGTCTGAAACAGTTCCTGCATACATTTCAGAATTTTATTTCAAAGAATTGTCTAAAATGGGGAGAATCACTGTGGAATAAGTAAATGAGGAAACAGAAGCTTGAAGCTGTTTTTATGCTTGAGATGTTGAGTTTTGTTAATCCACTAAGTTTTCAGTCTTGATCATAAGTATTGCAGAAATTCACAATTGATGCTCATTATGATCTTGGATGCCTTGACAAAAAAATTCTCTATTCTGTGGTTTTGAGATGGAAAAGATTTTCTTGGAGAATGCTGCTTATGATTTACTGGTGTGTAAGTTTCTCTAGATCTGGGAATGGGGAATAGAAGGGTAGAGAATATCTTTATGACCACTTCAGTACTCTTTCTTCTGTTTTCTTAATTTGCATTTTAGTTCCTAACTGAACCATGCCACCATATGATAATAACATGAGGAAATGGAAAAAGCTTAATTTAGTCTAGAAGAGTAATTGCTGTTACGTTCTAGCTGTGATCATAGTTTCTTCCTGCTACTGCACGAGAGGTGAACTTAGTGCTTTATAACTGAATAATTCCACTCTTAAATGTTTCCTAGTATTTTTTCTCTGTTCAGAATAATTACTCTGTTCCACTGTTGTTTGATGCTTAAATTAATAGCATAATTTTTATCTTCTAATAACGGTAATAATGGACTTCCTCCCCCGACTTACTGACTGAACAGAAAACAATAATTTTTCTTCAGCTCAAACGTTTCTGTGACTGACTGGGGAAGGAAAGGAAGTGAAAGCTTGAGTTAGAGGATCATTGAAAAAAGGCAGGGAGAAGAATAAAGACTGTAGTTTGTTCTCCTGTTGCATATCATCAGCCTGGGAGGTTAGATGAGTCTCTTGAGTGTTAGAGCCCTTAATCTAAATCCTTTCTCTTCCTAAGCCTGCCAAAATACTAAATTAAAACTTAATTAAACCAAAGAACATGAGAATAAATCCTAATAGTGAACTGCTTCAACACCTGATTTTTACCTGTTATTTCAAAGAACATTTAAGTACGAAAAGGAATATCATTTGGTGTCTTACCGTGGGGGGTTTTTTTGTGCTTCATTTATAGCAGTAGTAGTGAAAGGTAATGCAGATCTTTTGTGCAAACTGGTGTTTTAATTTTTACTAAATATGGAAAAATGTTTGATCTATTAAAACTCTGGGTGTAACTACTAGCATTTTAATGAAAGAATACTACCAGTTAGGAAAAGTGTGCTCCTTTTTACATGTTTAGACTGCACTTATGGATATTTAACTTGGTTTTGCAGCAGTTTGGATTGTCACCCTCATATTTTTTTACAGTTTTGTAACACTTGGGTTTAGGATGAGAATGCTGTTAAAACCAGGTGACGTTTTACTTGTTGCCAAGCAGTGTTCATACTTTTCAGCTTCTCACCCAACCCCACCAGCAAGGGGGCTCGGCATCACAAGGAGTTGGGATGGGATACAGCTGGAACAGCTGACCCCAATTGCCTCAAGAAATATTCCATACCATATGGTATCATGTTGACTGTATACACTAGGGGTAAAGCTGACCAGGGACTGCTGCTTGGGAAGCCTCAGTCTGTTAGAGGTGAGCAGTTGCACTGTGCATCCCTTGTTATGTATATTCTAATTCATTATAACTATAATTATTTTCCCTTCTTTTTGTGTCCTATTAAACTGTCTTTATCTCAACCTACAAATTTTATTTTTTTTCTTCCCAATTCTCTCCCCCATCCCACTCGGGATGCGAGGAGTGAGTGAGTGGCTATGTGGTGTTTAGCTACCTCCTTGGTTAAACCACAACAGTCTATTTTGGCACCCAGCATGGGGCATAAAGGTTTGAGATAGTGACAGGTCTGACTGGAGCGTGTTAAAACAGATTTGTCATCTTTATAGAGTTATAGGGTGCTGTGGGTTGGAGAGACCTTAGTGCTTCTCTAGTTCCAACCTCCCTGCCATGGACAGCAACAGATTCCACTAAACTGGGTTCCTCAAACCTGCATCCAACCTGGCCTTGACAATTCCGGGGATGAAGCGTCCACAGCTTCTCTGGGCAATCTGTTCTGGTGCCTCTCCACCCTCACAGTAAAAGATTTTTGTAATATTTCATCTAAATCTACCCTCTTTCAGTTTATAATTTTGATTTGTTTTCAGAGTTGTTGCAGAGTTGTGTAACAACACTTGCCTTATGAGTGTATATATGTATATACTGTATAAGTAACAACATTTGCTGTACATGTTCCATATCGTGTTATCAACCTCTGCGTTAAGGTTACGATTTTGTTGTACTTTGTAGCACTGGCTTATGTTAAAATGATGGTTTGAGAGAGATCTGGTGTGTATGCTCAGCACTGCCACCATCTCTGAACTTCTAGAGCCATCTATGGGAAGCAGGAATAATTGCACCGTCTACCTTTTCTCCTCACACAGCGTTGGCTGTGGGGAAGATACCTGCCTCCATCTTTCCCTTCTCCTCCAGGCTAATTACAGTAGCTCTTGAGAACTTTTAATATCCTCAGCATGTTCCAACCAGCATGTTCCTGTTGCTGTGTCTCCTCAGTGTATTTCAGGTCTTGTTCAGGGTTAAACAACTATTTAAGAATATCACCCAGAGATTTGCCCCAAGGCTGGGTAGTTATGAGAGGTGGGGTGTGGGGGATGGTACAGGCAAGAGCCTAGGACAGTGATTACCTCCAAGTTCTGAAACTTCACCCCTGAAAAAAATGCAGAATTCTGAAAAACTGGTAAAATATTTGGAAAAAGTATGCTGTCACCATGGTAATTCCAGAGATACAAATCACTGCAGTGTGCCCTGGCCTATGCTTACCAAGTCCTGTTCAGCAATACTCAGTACCTTCAAGGGGAAGAAAAGGTTTCTCGATCTGATGACAAAGTGAAAGGCACTATGGCTACTCCAACCCCTACAACAGGCACTGCAGCTGAACCAGAGAAACAGCCTGTGCTGGTTTCAGTCATCCCTCTACACAAGGTGAAATATTAGAAGTGGAAATCAGCTTGTTTAGTACCAGATGAAGGTGTTTCTTCCCAGAGGGAGCAAGAGAAAGATGTGGACAAGGCAGACTACTCCAAAGCAGGTCCATTACAAGAACAGGAGGAGGAAGAATGGAGTCAGCTGCTGTTTGGAGAGGAGTAAGAGGGAGAATTCATAAATGAGGCAGTAACCTCCCGAGCCCTGAGTGAGCTGTGAGATAAATGAAAAGATTTTAGTTGTCACCCAGGTGAGCACATTGTCACCTGGCTGCTCTGATACTGGGATAGTGGGGCCACTAGCCTGGAACTAGAAGGTAGGGAAGCCAAGCAGCTGTGATTCCTTTCTAAGGAAGGGAGCATTGACAAAGCAGTTGGAAAATGGGCATGAGTCCTCAGCCTCTGGAGGCAGTTCCTGTCAGGGGTGAAGGAAAGGTATCCTTTCAAGGAAGCTACTGGATGTCAACCTGGCAAGTGGACTACCAGGGAGAGGTATCCAGTACCTGAGGGAACAAGATGATTTATGATGATCTGGACAACAACCGAAAGATCCAGGTGAAGTCAAGTGCGTGTGACTGATGTGCCAGTAGTTAAGTTAGTGTGGAGTGCACCACTGTTGTATGCCAGGTCATTGGCAGCAAGGACCTGGGAAGATGGAAAGGGGCAAAAGGTGAATTAATTAGCTGGTCAGTTCTGGCACACAAAGAAAGTCTGTCTTCCTCCATTGCCTCAGCTGCAGAGAACCTGGTACTGCAATGCAAAGAGGTAGATCCTACTTCCCATCTCTGTTGTTAGGAGTAAGTACTCTTCTGATCACAAGAGAGGATATAGTGGGTACACATTACAGCCCACTGTGTGGTTTTACCTGCATGACCATGTAGAAGGCATGAGGAAGTGAGATGGAAAAATCTGCCATGATCCTAGAGGCATGGTTATGTGATTTGCAAGAAAAACTATCATAAAAGGGGGGTTTTCGAGGAAAGTTGCTGCTTCAGTCTTCAGTGGGCAGCTCCCCAGAGAAGAATGGCTTGTCTTGCTCCTGATCTTGATGAAGGAACTTCTGATATGTATTTATGGGAATTGAGTAGCGAATACCATGACCAGGACTAGAGTGGCTCTGCCTCCAGTGAGGTGGAAGAAAGGGGCAGCTGGACTGGATGGATCCAGTGGCCTGGTACATCAGACCTACAGGAGTATAAGGCTCTAGTACATACCAGTGCACAGTGCCCCTAATGCCATCAGGCTCTAAAGGGACAGAACCCATCTGTACTTCTGGAGCCACAGAGTGATTCCCTGCTAACTATAGCAGAGGCTGAAGTGAGCCTGACTAGGACTGAGTGGCGAAAGTACCCCATTGTGACTGGTCCCAAGGCTCCGTGCCTTGTAGACTCTCAGGAGAGGGCATTTCAATGACCCAAAAAGGTACTGGTGGGCTTTCAGTACAGCTTCCTTGGAGATGGAGGATATTACACAGCTGTCTACCTTGTCTATTTTTTACTTCTACTTTTTTAAATGTTGCATTTTTCTTCCCAATTCTCTCCCCCATCCTGCTGTGCAGGACGGAGTGAGTGAGCAGCTGTGTGATGTTTAGCTACCTGCTGGATTAAACCACGGCACTCATGAACTGCAACTGGGATATAATCATCAGAAGCTGCTTAACAGATGCAGTAGCAATTTTTGTAGTTTTAGGAATATGTGAATCTCTGTAGCTGTAGAGCTTTTCAACTTAATTGTAAATATATCTTTGTGTGTGTTCTTTTACATTGCAAGAGTGCATACCTTCATGCTGCTTATTTTGAATGATATTTTGTAAATATGCTTTAAATCTAATCTTAAATGTCCATGGAAATGGCTATTTTAGCACAAAGTAGAATAAAAAGAAATGGGACACCTTTGCAGGGTTGAAAATATCTTCTCTATGCAGAAAAAATTGCTGTGCTGAGTTAAAATTGTACAGTAATAGTAATAGGAATGTGTATTTTAAGCTTTGATGACCACAGCTTTAAAAGAATTTATTTTCTGCCTGGCATTTCAGTTTTAACCTGTTCTTCTTTGTTTCAGTAGTGAGTATTCATCTTTTACCCTTGTCGTCTGAGCAGATTGTAACTTCCTTTTTTGTTTGTGTCAGTTTTGATATGTAGAAGGGAGGAATGTGCCTTGGGTGTCTTGAAAAGTTAGGTTTTTTTTTACTTAAAGTACTTGAATCAATTCTGTAAGAGTAGTACCTACTACAGCAGCTATTCTTGGTAACTTTGGGTTGTTGATAAAGTTCTGTTCTAAATATTTCAAATAAAGTATTTTCTTAGCATCTTGCTTTTGAGTCAGCAAGCACTGGGCATGTTAAGCGTTTATTATTTCTGAAATTAATATGAAGTGTCTTGAAGCAGAAGTAGTCTAGGTCTTTGACACTGATACAGAAGACATGATTTAATAACAAAATGCCAATTAATAACATTTCGAAGTTTCATTTTGTAGTGTAATGGTTCAGTGCTGCTTCTGTGTGGTAATAAGATTTTACAGCTTAAATTGAGAAATATTAATAGTCTCCGTCATGAGTACAGTTGATAAGCTAAATAAGGTGATTAAAAATGATCAAATTTATACTTGGTCTACTAAAGATAGAGCCCTTTGTTATTTATGTGTGAGGATATTATGTTATGTATTCCAGTCTAAATAAACCAACTTTTAAGTATCCTTACTGGGGAAAAAAAAACCCCACAGAATGTTCCTTTGAGAAAGCATTTTTGGGAATTAATTTTTATAAAGATGCTGGGTTTTGCTTTGTTTTGAGATGCTCAATATGTAATGAAAAAAAAAGTTTACTTGGCCAAATTCTGAAGAGGCCATTCTAGTCCCAGCCCTTGCTCAGAGCAGGGCTGGCTCAGGCTAGGTCACCTTGATGAAGGCCTTGTCTAGTTGAGCTTTCAATATCTCCAGGGTGGCTGGCTCTAGTGCTTAGCTGCTCTGGGAAAATTTTTCTCTCCCTTACATCCAGTTGAGATTTCCCGTGTTTCAGCCTGCGTTTCTTGCGCTTTATCATTTCACTCCACAGTGCTCAGAATCAGCTTCATCTTCTTAAACCACCTTCAGATAGTGGGATGGGGTTGGGGAACTGCTTCCTCCTTTGGCCTGGTCCTCTTTGGGATGAACAAAATTGACAGGCCAAATGGTGCTCTCACTGCCTCTTCCTACAAACATGGACTTCAGCCCCTAAAACATCTTAGTGGCCTGTGTTCAGTTTGTGGGTCTTCTTTCATAATGGGCACCCCTGAAACTGGACATGATACTTTAGACGTGACTTTTGTGCTGCGAGGAGAGGAATAAAAACATCTCTTGATTTTCTGGCTACAGTCTTGCCAATGCAGCCCCAGTATGTCCTGTATTTACCACTCTATGGGCACACTGGTTTGTGTTCAGTTTATTTTACACCATGAACCCACAGAGCTGCTTTCTGTTCAGCCACTTCCCAGCTGCAGTGGTGCTTATCGTTGAGCTCCATGATGTTCCTTTTGGCCAAGGAACTGCTATGATGTATCTTGCATAGTTCAGTTTTCACTACCATGTCATCCTCTACGCCTTCCCTCCCCTCAAAAAAAAAAAAAAAATTTTTTTTTGATTATGAAAAGTTGTGCATCTCTTTTAAACTGTAATGTGGTTGTGTTAGTACAATTTTGACATGCTAGCAGAAGCTATGTTGATGTGTAGGGAAAAAAATGTAATCTGCTACTTGATTATAGAACATACATGACTCAGAAAGTAAGTACTTTATAAGAATCATGACTAGAATGCCTTTTTTTCACCTGGCAGCTTCTTAAATTTCTGATTTCTCAAATTTGTGAACTGGAGTGTGTGGAGAGTGGCAGAAAAGATCTCTTCATTTTATGCAGAAGTGGTATTTTGAGTTGACTTTGCTGCAGATCCAAGAAGCTTAAATCATTCTGTTCATGTATGTCTTTCCTTGTTTAGTCTCCACAGGGGATGATCTTGTGCTGTCTTTTACTGTGCTGATCAAAGTTTCTGTCCCAGTATTGTCTCTAATCAAGTGCAAATTTTTATGTCTGTAGAGAAGCCAGAGAGTGTGCAGAGATGATGTCTCAGAATCTTTCCCCACCTTCCAACTATTGTTTTTTTTCAACACTTTCCTCAGCTAGATGTTTCCTTTCTAGTAAACTTCTGATGAATTTCTTCTGCAAGGATCTGTGCAGTTGTTTCATGAACCTTTGTAAAATTTTAGCAGCTACAGAGTAGTGAATAGTAACTTCACTTGCTGTGTGAAGCACCCTCTTCCTAAGTTTGCTGAATTTCCTGCTTGCCAATTTAGAGTAGCCAATCCCTTTTTATGTCCTTAATGTCTCTTGCAACCATGTGGATATGTTAAATACCTTCTTCAACATTTTTCATGGTGAAGAAACTTGGGCTGTTCTGAGCATTCAATCTGCTTTGTTACTGTCAAGTAGAGAAGGACAGACAGGAGGTAGAATTTTGGAAAAGAAGATTAGGACAAGGAAAAAGAGGAAGATGAAGGGAGATACATATTGAAACTGTCATTATAGAGAAGAGTACAAAATGACTGAGAAAGTGTGATGTGATGCAGATGTGGTATTATTCAACCTCCTACCTCAAAAAAAAAAAAGTTAACGGTTTATTAAGCTAAATGTAGTGCATGGTAGATTACATGAAAGTTTCAAAATCACAGATGTGTGGCCTTTGGGTGGTGCCTTTTAGCCCATTATGTACTTGTGATTTTGGATAGAAGACTGAGTGCAAGTGTGTCAATAGTCATTTGCAGCTGAGTCAGAATCACAGAATATTCTGAGCTGGAAGGGACCCACAAGGATCATCAAATTCAACTCTGTGAATGACACATACAGGGATCAGACTCACAACCTTGGTTATTAGCACTTTGTTTTAACAAACTGCCCTAATGTCAGGGTCTTGCAAGAGGTACACTTAGCTTGTACAGGCTTCTGTGAGAATTGGTGCCTGGATGTGGGTATGTTTCTATGCAGAATAAAAAGGTTTAGCTTTATCATGCCATTTCTCTCTGTGAAGAAGATACACCTGTTTTACTACTTGGCAGATGGAGGGTGTCATCAGTTTCTACTTGTCAGCCCTAGAGGTGGTTATTGCTTGAGATGTCTTACCTCTGCTGGTTCTTGCTTGCCTGCCCCCATCATAAACTGTGAATTATATTTTTCTGCAAGATGCAGAAGTAAATTTCACTATATACCTTGTAGCTTAGTGTTGCTTAGTAAATATGGCACAGTCTTGATTTCACTATTTCTTCAGAATATTAGAGCATAGGCTTTAAAACTCTTGTATTAAAGAAAGTATATAGCCCAGTTTTGAGTCACAGCATCATATGGTTACTTGACTCCACAGATGAACTGGAAAACGAAATGAAAACAAGCTTTTCAGAGCTGTGGAAATCTGAAAGTGTCGTCGTCTTTGAGTTTGTGCTCTTTGCTCTTAAAACTAAACTAATTATTGTAAACTTTCCCCTTTGACTCCTGCGACTGCTGCAATGCCCTTGGTGCTCTCCAGCGCCTGTGTGCTATCATGCCTTTATTTCCTTCTTGTGATTTCTCCTGCCCTAGAACACATTGGGCTTCCTCTCACGTCCCTTGCATTTGGCAAGCACCAGTCTGTGTTATGGCTGGTTTGGAGCTAGGCGAGTGCTTCAATTGACCGGTTGATTGCTGCTGCTCAAGATGGAAGACAGTCAAGTTCTGTTTCCCTTTTCCACAATGCAACTGCTAATTTATATGTCTTGCTTCTACCCGGCAGCTGATTTCTGTGAAACTTAGGGGTAACTTAGGTATTTTTGAGACCTCTGTTTCTCCATCAAATTTTGCTAAAAGTGACCTGTATGGTCAGAATTCATCAATGTGACATGGCTGCTGGACAGACTAATGCATAATATATAATCATTGTTTTCTAAGCATGATTGAACTTCATTTTAAAAACTTTTGGATTTGCTCACTAAAACAAATGTGAAGAAACTAGACTTCAAGTGAAGTGGTTTATCTATTAAATCTGTGAAGTGTTTGGTTTTTCCAAGTATTGAGTACAAAAGCAGGGAAGAGAAATTTGGCATCAGTGCCGGTCTCTGCCTTAATGCCCGTTAGTTCAGCAGTTGGAGTGTTTCAGTATAGGTAAAATGTATACTGGTTCAGGCCCTGGGGATTTGAAACATTTATTCTGCTTCCTGTGCTTTGTGAATCTGTAATAAACACTGCTTTGAATAGTCTTTCTTCTTTGAAGGCACTCCCCATTTTATATATAATTAGACTTTCTTCAGAGTTACCTCAGGATCTCGGGCAAATTACCCCTTAGGCTTAGTGAGGCAGCCTGTGGTTTGTTCCTCCCTCCCCTCCCCCCCCCCCCCCCCGTGTGTATTTTAACATTTAGAACAACTTCAACAGAAGGAATTGACAAAGGCTCACTGAAATTGTGAGAGATGCTATGTTCATATAGTGCCATAATAGAACAATGTTATTTCTTGTACAGTTATCCACTGCAGTTAATCTTTGCGAGGACAACATGCAGCTGTGGTAAAGTGTTTTTAATCCCTTCACGCTCTTAGAAGCAGAAGCTAAGCTCTTCAGTCAAGACAGGTTGGAAGTGACCATTTCCTGAAAGACTAAGGTGGGTAAAATTTCAACAGGTGCAGAAAGGATTTTATCAGAATTTGTCCAAAACAAACAAAAAAAAATAGCTTAGGGGGATCTTATGATTTAGTTTATAGGGCTTATATGTTTATTGTCAGATCATTATCCTGCAGATCAGAAGAGAATAATTTTTTAAGGGGATTTTCTTCATAGCTTCAGTAGACCTTATCTTGATTTGAAGCAATGTTGTCAGAATAAGGAAGATGATGGTCCTAAGTGTTACTTTGCAAATTTTACTCTTTCCTCACTCTTACGATGAGGCACCATAACTTGTCCTAACTTCAAGTTAGTCATGTTCTCCCTGGGAAACAGAAAGCAGAAGTTGTGAATTTAATTTATGTGTTTGTTCTGAGGCATTAGTTTTGCTCTCTGGCACCTCCTGTCCTACCTGTCAGAGATCAAGAGCAGATGCATTTTAAGGTGTTTAGCTCTTGGAAGTAGACTGGAATTTAACTGTCTGTGAAACTTGTAAGGAAAATAGAACCTGAAGTAGTTGAGCGGGGGTGGCAGAATTTCAGGTAATTATGACTTTCAATTAATCAGCAATACACTGAATAGATAACAAGAATATGTGTCTCCTCTTACTATGTTTTCCACATGTGCTGACATATTAGCTCCAGTCAAATAACTCCAAAGCAAAAAGAGGAAAAAGAGGAGAAAAGCATTTTAAAAAGTCAGCTAGTTATCTGAGCAAATGACTGTCATACTAGTTTCCTGTTCACCACAATAAAGACAGGCCTCATGTTGCTCCATTTTTTCTGCATATCCTTTCTGAATACTGCTGACAGAACATTAGACTGCAGAAAAATGAATGATCTTCATTGAAGCAACATTAAAAAATGGCAGAGACAAGTTTACATATTTTATCATTTTTTCTAACTTTGTTCTTCTCTGTTATGTCACTTCTGTCACTCTTTTTTTATCTGTGTCCTTTGCATTTCTGTATAACAAAGCTTGTAGTTTTCAGTCATATTAGGAGCTTAAAGAGATGGTTTTGGTCAAGGGAAAGCTGCCGTGTAAATGCTGCTCATGGCTGGAGGTGAACATCTCAAGTCTTAGTCTCTGTACAGCACCCCTCTGTATCCCGTGGCTTGCTCACAAATTGTCCCATTTCACCTCACTGATAAAGTAGGTGGAGCTGTGAGTACGCTTCTACTTATTGTTATGTAAGTTTTGATGGTATATTGTCATATTGCCTATAGAATATGGAGCTGGAGTTCAGTTAATTCAGACCCATTACAATTTTCAGCCTTAGGAGCAGAATGCATGAATTTAATTCTTGTCGAGAATACTTTGGTGTGCGTTGTACAGTTTATTGTGAGGTGGGACTATTCGCAGTGAATTTTTTGATTTCAGTTGTTAGCACAGAGATCAGGCATTACATCTATCCATCAATCAAACTTCAGAGGAGATAGAGGTGTATGTGATTGCACGTGTGAAGTTAAGCAAAACACATAGCAAAGGTTGTGGAAGAACTAGATGATGCCTGCTTCAGGAAGAAGTCTGTGAGTAAAGAGGAAGTTCTCTGATCAAATTTATACGGACAAAGCAACTTCATGAGATCAGCACTGGGAGTTTTATGGCTATTTGACCAGTCTGCATGAAAGCCAAATTTTGGTTGGCTTTCTGGTCTATGAGCACATATTGCCAGCTCATGTCCAGCTTTTATCCATCAGTACCTCCAAGTCCTTCTCGGCAGGGCTGTTGTTAACTCCTTTGTCCCCCAGCCTATATTGATACTGGGGTTTGTCCTGGTTCAGGTGCAGGACCATGCACTAGACTTTGTTGAACCTCATGAGGTTCCCATGGGCCCACTTCTAGAGCTAATCCCTCTGGATGGTATCCTGTCCCTCAGGTGTGCCAACCACACAGCTTAGATTGCTGTTGCCAAAGTGAAAAATGTCAAGCCAGATGCCAAGTTGCTTGTCTGAGCACATGTACTGAAGTGCTCTTTGCCTGCCTCCCTCTACATGTTGTTGAGTATCTCTGTGACAGCTTGCTGATGATCACCTTGGTTTTGGATGGGAAGTGAGAAAAGACTGCTTTGCATCATATACAGAAGGCTAAGAAGTGAAAGGTGGGAATTCTGACTAGGGAGGAAAGCTAGAGTCAGGACTTTCAGAAGTGCGGATTGCACGTTCAGTGCATACCTCTAAATTCGAATCAAAATGTTAACTACTCAGACAAAAAATAACGTACGTGTTTCAATCAGAGCATTCAAAGTAATGCTTGTCTTTTTGATGCTTTTAACTAAAATCTGACTGCGCTTAATTCCATTTTGTGAAGGGAAGGTAATATCATATCACCTTACAGAAGCCCTTGGAGGCATGTTTGTTTCCTATTGTTTACGTGGATTTTATGATGACAATACCCTTAGTAGCAAAAAAAAAAAAAAAGTCTTGAGTGGCATAGTGCTGTATTTAGTGTGGGCTGCAAGTAGTAGCTATTGAAGATAAGAGTTACAGTGTGTTATGGTATTGCCTGTGCCTGGAGTGGTGTGAGTAAATACATATAAAAATACTGTTTATGAAACCTCAGTCTGACCCTTAATGTCTGCATTTTCTCTGTCTTCTGGTGTTGTCTTTGTGTCTCTGTGATTTTAATATAATTTCTGTGTAGCAATACGTGGGTTTTGAAAACAACCTGTAGTTTTTCGATATATCCTATTGGAGAAATTATTGAGAGCTTTATTTTTCAGTTCCTGAATTTTCTATCTAAATGTGAAATGATAGTTATAAAATGAACTTCAGGAAACTGCTAGAGGCACTGCAAGATGAAAGAATTTGTTGTGGTGCTCATAGGATGAAATAGTAGAGATTGTAAGATTTTTGCATTATTGTTCTGTGGACTGTCTGCATAGCATTTGTGGGAATTTTGAGTTATGGAAAGTAGAAATTCATGGGGATGTCTGTTCACTGAAAAAATTAATAGCAATTTTTTATCTGAAAGCAGACACCTGAATTAGTGGATTTTCAGAGGTTTACAGTTATGTATTTATATTATATATATATTATGTATTTATATACATAATATATATGTATTATATATAATACATATATATATATGTTGTGTATATATATGTATATATATAGTTGTGTATTATTCGCTTGTCGGGGTTTCTTTAATATTGAGGTAGTCATTTACTTTCTGGTGGTAAAGTATTCTAGATTGGACTGTGCAAACAGTTTATGGCTATAGCTCTGCTATTGGCTGTGAGAGTTGAGTTGCTGCATGTGTTCGGAGATGGCGATTTCCAGAAGGAGCATCTTTCACTCATCTGGACTTACGCTGTCTCCCTTCTGCATATTTCTGGAGTCCGCGTCAGCCATTAATGCTCTAGGTGTAAAAGTAATTTGGTGTTGGAAGTAGCACTTTTCCTGGAATCATCCAGATCAATCTATAATTTTTGTGAATCAACAAGTTCCGTCATCAGTGGAGGACAGTAAAATTATTTGCTAACTTCTTAGGCAAGTCCTGTACAAGACTGACTGTGTAGTAGCTGCTTCTGTCTTCCTATTAGAGGAAAGAGAAGAAAGCACAAGTTTAGTTCCTTCTAAGAAGAACTTTTTCTTTGATATTCAGGACACTAAGGGTTTTCTTAGGGTTCTCAGCAGAGTTTGCGTATGTATATACATATTTCTAATTGTTATATCTGAGGACAGAATTTTCTTTTCCCTAGTATTATGATTTGGCTGATGTTGCAGAAAACTATATTTTCTGATGTGCTGAAAGCTTTTCTTGCAGTTGCATTCAAATAGTAGCCTGTGCTTTGCAAAGTATAGCTTGTCTTGATGCCTGTTGTCAGGAATGTGTAGTCTTGGAGTTATGCTCCAACAGTAGACACAAGTTTAATTCTCTGTCTGAATTTAATTGTCTAAAATTTAGATGCCTATGTTGAGCTGATTACTCTTATGTCTCCATTAAATTTACAGAAATAATTACGTCCAGAAGGCTATTCATCTCTTTCTAAGCTAGGTGTCCAAGATAAGAAAGATAAATTGCTGTGGTGATTGCAAATGGGGCAGTGACTCATTCAGATTCAAATATCCAGCCTACCCTTTGCAGTGAGGGTCACTGAATCTCATCAGAACTGTTCAGATGGCACTAGTTAGTTGCAGATTGCTTTTTCCCATTTCTAGCTGGGTAGATTTTATTTATTTATTTGTGTGTGTGTGTGTGTGTATATATCTACACACACACACACATGCTGGAGTGTGTCCAAAGAAGAAGAAAGAGGCTGGTGAAGTGTCTTAAGAGAGGCTGAGGGAACTGGGTTTGTTTAGCCTGGAGAAAAGGAAGCTCCAGGGAGGTGTTATTCTCTGTACAACTACCTGAAAGGAGGTTGTGGTGAGGCGTGGGTCAGTCTCTTCTCCCAAGTAATGAGTTGTAGTATGAGAGGAAATGGCCTCAGTTTGTTCAGGGGAGTTTTAGATTGGATATTAGGGGAAATTTCTTCATGGCAGGGGTGGTCAAGCCTTGCAGCAAGCTGTCCAGGGAAGACACTTCCCCAGGGGTCTCTCCACTCTGGAGACTCAGGGCACTCTGCCACTGGCACTCAGGGACATGGTTTAGTGGTGGACCTGGCAGCATTGGGCTTACAGTTGGACTCTGATCTTAAAGGTCTTGTCCAACCAAAATGGTTCCATACTTTTTAAGTGTAAGGCCTTGTTTGTGCATTTGATGCTCTGGAATTATGGATGAGTGCCTGTTATTTGCTTCACCTTTTGGTTCTAGAGGCCCAGTTCAGAGGGTACAGAGGATCAGTGGTAGTTAGTGGTGAGTTCTTCTCACCCATGCCATTTTTAAAGTAGTATTTGTTTTCTGTGTTGCTTAGCCATAGTTAAGATGGATGTATGATACAGTCCAGTGATTTAATTTTTTTTACCATGGTGGACAATATTAATTGGTTTTGCTTTTTAATTACAGCATCAAATGTAATATATCACTGTATATAAAATAAATGTGCTCTTTTTCTGTGGCATTTCCTTGGCGGATGTGGAGGAAGATAACAGAAGAAGGAATGTGATTTTTTGTGTGTGATCTTTGCAGTGTTTTTGAATACAAGGTATAATAACCATGGTGCTTCAAATGTTCAGTCGTTGATTAAAAAGACTCCGAATTTGCTCATAAAAATACTCATTTTTTGTCTCTGAATGCTTCCCACCTCAAATTCAATTTTCCCTGCAGTGCTTTTGTGAGGCAGAGAGATGCTGTTATCGCTCTGTTATGGATGGCAGCTGTGGCAGAGGCTTTGCTTTCTCATTGTGAGCAGAGCGGGCAGCGTGCCCGTGTGAGCCAAGTGCCAAGTCCTGTAGGCACGAGGGCTCTGCTGTGTTACCTGACAGGCAGGTGTCTAATGCTGGTAGGGACCAAGGGCTGGCAGGTGTGACATGGCTTACAGGAGTCTGGCGTGCATCTGAGGTGGAAGCTGATGATGTCTCACATAGCACTACTAGGTACCTTCATAGAAAGCTGTTTAAATTGAGCTCATGAAGGTTTCAAGATCCCTATTACTGGAGTACCTTATTTTTGGCATGTTCCTGTAATGGTCTGAATGCTTCAGTTCCCTGTGGAAGCTGAAGTCTTCAGTCTGAGCTGAAAATTTTTGCATGAATTGTTGATTACCGTTAGCTCGTAAATGAATTTCTTTTTGAAGTAGAAAACTTTGATAACTACAGCTATTTATACAAAGAAAACAAAATTTTTTGTAAGCATGTTTTTCATTTGTGAAAAGCATATAATTGCCCTTTTACAATTCTATCATGTTTAGACTTAAAGTATGACAGCTTGTTTATTGGATTTGTCTGGCCAAGTTTTTGGTAGCAGGGGCCTACAGGGGTGGCTTCTGTGAGAAGATGCCGGAAGCTTCCCCATATCTGGCAGAGCTGGCACCAGCCGGCTCCAGGGTAGACCTGCTGCTGGCCAAGGCTGACCCATCATCAACGCTGGGAGCGCCTCTGGAATAGCTGTTAAGTAGGGGGGAAAGTTACTGTGCCCGAGAAAATACCAGCCAGAGAGAGGAGTAAGGATACATGTGCCCTGCAGACATGAAGGTCAGTGAAAAAGGAGGGGGAGAAGGTGCTCCAAGTTGGTGGAACTGAAGTTCCCCTGCAGCACCTGGTGCAGACCGTGGTGAGGCAGCTGTGCCTGTGCAGCCCATGAAGGTTCACAAGGATCCACCTGTAGACCCTGGGGGACCCAATGCCAGAACAGGTGGATGCCCAAAGGAAGCTGTGATCCCGTGGGAAGCTCAGCCTGGAACAGGCTCCTGGTAAGACCTGTGGACCCACAGAGAGAGGAACTTGCACTGGAGCAGGTTGTCAAGAACCGGAACCTGTGAGGACTGCTGTTGGAGAAGTTCATGTAGGACTTTCCTCTGTGCCAGGGATCCCGTACTGGAGCAGGGGAAGAGTATGAGGAGGAAACAGCAGCAGCAGAGGCAGCATGTGATAAACTTTTGAGAAGTAGAAAAACTGGTTTTATTACAAGCAAGTAAACTGAACAAGAGTTACTAACCTAAGGTTTATTTTTGTTTTTGATTGTTACTAACCTATAGGCGCTTCGCAGAAGTTGTAAGGCATCCAGTCCAGTTTTGGAATGTACACCAGGGATTAAGCGTTCGGGAAAAGGGCAATTACATATTAACTAGGAATATAGCTGACACAGCCTCACGCCACGTGGCTGACCATGCAGCCAGATGGAAGCTGATATATTGCCTGAAACTCCACCCCTGGCATGAGGGGGGGCACAGAAAAGCCAATCTGAGAAGAAGAACTGCCCCCCTCCCCGTCATTGTAAAATGGGGTTGGACCTTAAGAAAGTTTAAAAGCGCGGTTTTTGAATTGGAAGGTGTGCTCCCAGGGATTCTGTGTGACCTGGACACCCAACAAGTGTTGTAATTAAATTTTCCTGTTCGTTATATTCCTTTTGTTTCGCAGACTTTTGCCGTTTTTCTAAATCTAATAAAAGAGATTTTTCTCACAAACTGACCTTAATCGCCATTCTCCATCCTCCTGCACTTCTGAGAAAAGGAAGGTAGAGAAAATCAGGAGTGAAGTTTGGTCCGGAAAGAAGGGAGGGGTGGGGAGAAGGTGTTTTTAAGGTTTGGTTTAATTTATTACTCTGCAGTGATTTGATTGGTAATAAAGTAATTTTTCCCTGAGTCGACTCTATTTTGCCTGTGATGATAATTGTTGAGTGATCTCTCGCTGTCCTTATCTAGACCCACAAGCCTTTCATTATATTTTCTCTTCCCTTTCCAGCTGAGGAAGGGGATGATAGAACTGCTTTAGTGAGCTGAGGTCAACACACCACAGCCTGGTGCCAAATTTTTTGTAGCTCACTGTGTTGTGAGTTTTCATGAATTCTGTTACACTGCTTATATAGTAGCAGAAAGATATGAACATTTCATTGCAAATTAAGCAAATACTTGAGAAAACAGTAATAGTAAATGTGAAAGCTTAGTTTCTAAGTAAATGGACATAATTCTACTGCTAAGCTTTCTGGGTGTGTTTACACTGTCTATATTTGTAGAGAAAAGGTATGCTGTGCTTGTGACTACCTCAGAAGATGCTAATGATGCTAGGAATAATGCTCTAAAACCTTCAGTTCATAAATCTTACAAAATTGTAAGTCACCTGTATTGTGTTATGGCAAGTACTTTGGTGTGGTTTGTATTTTTACCTCTATATGAGGCAATATAAAACTGCAATTCCAAAACTTACGGTTCTTACCTAAATTGTGGTTGTGATAGGTGGAAGTAAGGTCACAACAATGAGGAAAAAATCTCTTCTTTTTTGTCAGTTCTGTAATAGTTTTCAATCAGTTCTTGGAATTATCTCATCTATAATTGTATGAAAGTGAATTGTATTTCATATTGAATGCTAGATGGGAAACTGAAAGTTACAGTTGGCAGAATTAAAATGTCAGAGAAACATTAGAATCTGAGAAATGTAATTGTTTGGGGCTTTTGAAAGCTGCTCTGGTGCTGGGACACCCATTTGTGTCTTTCTCATACTGCAGAGTATTTCCAGGGGAACTCAGGTGCAGATAAGAGTTGGCTTTAATTAAATTTCAAAAAAAAGTTTTGTTATTTTGCTAAGAAATACGTAGGGCTTTATAATCTCTGCTTTTTGTTGTATGCTGCACATCCCTTCCTAAAGAGGGGAAAGCAAGGTTTATATGAAGCAGTAATGAGTTTGGAAAAAGTGAACAAAGTTTTGGTCTCAGAATTCTTTCAGTTTTTAACTAAGCAAAATGTAAGGTAGATGCAGGTCAAAATACACACAATTATTCCTGTTCAGCAGCTAAAATTTACACTTCAGGTCTCTTGGAGAAGTGTGGGGAGCTGGCAGAGAAGCAATTTAGCAAGGCAAGGGGAGGAAAAGGTGGAAGCAGGGACACTCTTTCCTTGAAGATCATGTCTGAGGTTTTGAGGTGTGTTGTTTGATTTATGGAAAAGGTTTTTTTTGGTGTCTGGGAGTTTTGCTTATTTATTGTTTGAATTCCTTCTGTGGTGTACGAGCTTACTTTTGTCTAGAAAGTTTTTCTCTATACACTGAACCTCTCAAATGTTAACACTCCTGTGCTTAGTGTGTCTTGGCTTTACAAATTGGTAAATCTTCATGGATGCTACATCTGTGTGTAAAACAGGAATATTGTGTTCTGAAGTGTTTTGCCATAGCATGTTATTATCTCGGAGCATATCTGCAGCAATGCAAAGCTGTTGGCGTATGCTAAAATGAACTTGCTTTTATTTTACTCCCTTGCTGTTTTAGTAGGTTTAGAATCAAAATAGCCCTTTGCTCTAACACAGCTTGGGCTAACCAAGTGAGCAGTTTTCTTCATGGGCTGCAAGAGGGCAGATTAGAACTGGCATATTTCATAAATTTTGATAAAAAAGCCTGACAAATATGCTTAAGAAGGTTGTGGAGCCCTTGTGCTTCCAGTTAAAAGCAATAACCTCCTGAGAGTTTTTAGGCACTACAATTGGGGAAATGTGCTGAATTGCCCAACAAGCTTACAGAAGTGTTTTTACAAGCTAAGATATTTTTATAGCGCAAATACACCGCTTTGTTAAATGAAGGAAAGGAATGGATTTACCTTTTATGGCTAAAGGTGGTTGTAGCTGCTTGTACTACCTGCAAGCTGCTTTTTTGATGGCAAAAGCATACCAAGTCTCTATAGAAAGGATTGGGGCTGCCACTGAGAGGTTCCGGATAATCTTTGCCCTGAATTTCACTACTATGGATAGGTATAGTTTCCTTTTTTTTCTTTTTTCTTTCCTGGGGAAGATGTATTCATTCTTTGCTATTGTACTGGTACAGTCACCTGAATTAGTCATAGCAAAAATTTTGCTGTAAGATGTTGCCAGCAGCTACTTGGCTGCCATCCCACAACAAGAATAGACTGCGTCCAAGTTCTGATGCCAAATCATGTGTACGTTAACCTTTGTAACCCATCTCAAATCAACACACGCTGTCTCTGGGGAATAAATCTGGTCTATTTATAGGAATACTCTGCCTGTACTCGATAGCTTGCATGAAAACTATGCAATTAAAGCCTGTAGCGGTTGTTGCTGAGAGGCTTCCCCACTGTGAGGCAATGTCTGTGAGAAAGTATCCTTGTAAAAAGTAAATACTTTTTTCACCTTAAGATTCCACATGACTGAGTCATTGAGTATGGAAGTATCAGTAAGGTGTGTGTCACTGAAATAGTGTCATGTGCAGAAACAAGTTACAGTTCATGTCTGTTCACTTTTATCTGGCATATGACATGAGTGGTAACTATCAACATTTCAGTGAAAGATGATGTGACCTGTGATCTGTGATGCCATGCAAAGACTGTAAACACCACAAGGCATACTGTATGCTGACATCAGTTAAGTCTGACATGCCATATTTGAGTGCTAGCACATAACATAGAGCCCAGCCAATATTAGCAATTAACAAGAGTGAAAGTTTAAATGACCAGCTCTCTCCAAAAGCTGAACAGTAGGGCAAGTATTTTAAGGCAAAAAATGTTTTGTGTTGTGGTGTTTTTATTTCTCTACACTTGCATTAATTAAAGGTGAAAAAATAGGCTTTTGTTTCCAGAAGATAATTTTTTATGTCCTTTTATATTAAAGAAGTATCATGGGCAACAGGTTAAGACAGGGGTCTTACTCTGTGAAGTATTCTTCCTTTCTTATTTTATGTCTTTGATCTGTTCATCTGCATTATCTTCATCCAGGATTAGGTTAAGATTGTGTGCCTATAGTTGCGTAACAAGATTACTTCCAAAATGCCTGCTTTTCACTTTATGTAAAATTGAATGAGTCACACTTCACACTTCTGTAAATGTGGCAGCAGAAGAACATCGGGAGAAAAGATTCATGGGCTTTTGCTATTGTTACTGCTCCTTTAGTTTTTTTCTTCCCTGTAAATATGAGAATCTTAAAAGACTCAGGCTAACATGGTGTTCTGTAAACAGTTTAATAATTTTCAGTGTTTTTATAGACAAACATAATAGGATGACAAGCAACCACAAACAAATTTAAGAAACAAGGCATGACAAGTTTTGACAAGGGAAAAGCAGTACTGTCTTGTTTCTTTAATGAAGCTTTTGGGTTTTTTTTTTAGGTATGTAAGAGAAAATGTAGTTTATATACAGCAGACATAGTTCCTTGTAAGATGGGGGATTACTTACAGTATGAGATAATGTCTAACCTGAAGGATTGTAAGCACTTCAGCAGCAAGTCTTCAGAATTTAAAATTAACTTTGAAAAGGATATGGAATGGAAACAAAAGCAATGTATTTCAATAGGTTTAATGCAGATGATTTTGTGGATGCAGCTAGGATTAGTCACGTGCATATCATATGAGATATGCATAAAAAGCAATTCTTCAGGAAAATATTTTGAGGGTTCTTTTATGATATTTTGTTGTATACCATACAGAGTATGATACAGTATCATGCTGTTGAGCGGGGTATAGAAAGCAGCTCTTCTGGTTATCAGTTATGATGTTTGTAAGATACCTGAAAAGGTTCTTTCACCTTGGTCAGTGCTGTAAGGCATTAGCTGGAGTTGGCATCTAGGTTGGATACAGCACTGCATGAAAGAAGGAAAGAGAGAAAAAGAAGTCTAAGTAGAGAACTAGAAAACAACATGACCTCTTAGTGAAAGGCTAAAAGAGTTGGGGTAGTTTAGCTTACAATGAGAAGCTTAGAAAATTTAAGTCTTCAAATATTTAAAAAGTATTAGTATTTTCTAATACTGTCTGTAATACTTCAAGGGCAGTAATGATCAAGGTGTGGCCAAGGAACATACACCTGATTTCTGCACCTACTTCTACATTTTCCTTTACAAAGTATATTCGGGCAAATTTATTTTGCTTGTATGATTAATGTGTGCCCAGTACTGAAAATGAAAATAGCATTGAGTAGATAAATTACTAGATGATTTACAGGCTAGAACATAAATCCTGTATGTACAAATGTAATAATACTGCAGTGACATGGAGAGCAGTGTGCTTTCAGGGAAATGTATTTATATTGTGGATCTTCGAGAATGTTGTGACCTACCCATGTGAAAGCAATTATGTCATATCTTGGTATAAAGCCTTGGTATTTTACATGCCTTCTTGTGTATTATTATGTATAAAATCAGCTTACTTTTTTCCTGCAGCCCTTCAGTTTAATAATAAGAACTGTTTAGGTCTGTGAAGAAGAGGAAGATAGGGAAGGGAAAGAAATAGAAATGAACCCTCCCACTATTAAAAGTGCTATGTATGTTTATTTGGATAACTGAGGAAAGACATCATCCTCATGTGATGATGAAATATGTTGAAATATGTATATATGGCCTTATGTATAACATCACTACTTGAAGACAAAATGAACAAAACAGAGGCAGGCTAGAGAGGAGAGCATTTACAGAGATCCTTGCCTTTGTAGCTGTTATTGGTAAGGTGAAATCTCAAAATATAAAAGTAGTTTTTGCAGAAGTTTTAATCTGGTGTTGGTGATAGACTCAATTATTTTCCCTGTATTAGCCTTTGAGGTTTAGAAGACTGAAATAAAAATGTTGATTTTGATGATTAGGAAGTATTTTTAAAAACAGTTTAGGACTTCCGCAGTAACAAATTCATTAATGATTATTTTATGAGGAGAAAAAAAATTGTGGCTAACTCATGGATGTGTTTATGTTGGAGCTGCTTTTGCTTTGTCTGAATTTTGAGTTGGTTAATGGAATTTACTTTTTCCTGTCACGCTTCATGTTTCAAATTTTTAAATATTTCCTTTTGTTTTGGCAGAGAACTACTTGTTTCATAGTAGACTTGACTTTTCTATGCAATGGAATGGCAGAAGCATCACAGCCTCGCTCTGTACCTTGTAATAATAATTTAGCATAAGCACTATAATTGCTGCATTTACCTTCTTTTTATAAGCTGGAAAAACACAGTTATAAATTACATGAATTTAGAAGGCAGTAACATCTGTTTGAGTGCAGGAGAAAAAGAGAAACAGTACTAAATTAATATAAAAATTAAATAACAGGTGATTCTGGAACTACATATTGACAAATATGTGCTTATGAAGATGCAACCTAGAATTTGACAGCAAAATAACTACTAAAAATTCGTATGGTTTTATGCCCAATCAAGAGGGGTTGTTTGGTAATTCTGATGTCATCAGGCTACTGCTGGTAATGCTTAATTACTCGATAGCCTCACTGTCATCTTCCTCTGCATCTTAATTTTAATCTTGCCTTTTTGTTGGTGTCTGTCTTGAATAAGAGAATGGTTTCTGTGAATGAAGGACTTGTGTCTGGGCAAGTTTTTCAGTGCTGACATCAAATTAGGGACATCACAGATAGTTACGGTCCAGGTGCTGTGTGTCATCAAACACCAGATTTTTATCATTTAGTCAACTAAATAGTAGTGGGATCTTAGCTTTGGATGACTCATGGTGCTGGTATACTGGAATAAGTTACCCTGTTCCTGCCAGATATTGAGCAAACTGACCTTAAAAAATCCAGCCAAATAAAATCTCTAAATACCCGTTGCAGAATTGTGTTTGAATTCTTAAAAGTGGTTTTTAAAACACTTAGAACTTGTAGTTGCAACTGTTTTGGGGGAGAAGGGAACAAATCAATATTGGTAACACAAAGACTCAGTTACCTACATTTATCTATGTGATAGTTTCTTACACATCTGTTTTAGTATTGGAGACATTACTAATTCTCAACTCCCTCCCAATTAATTAGTTAATCAAAAGATGTACTAAGTTGTTGTACAGTAAATTACCACTTCATTAGTTGTGTTGTGTACCCTGAGAGCTGGTCGTGGTTAATTCTTGTCTGGCTTTTTATAAAAAGCTGAGGACTGTAATCTCTCACGTAGTCGGCTTGATTACACAGAGGCCACACAGGTATCAACTGTTTGCTGTATGTCTTATAAATGCTAGTAAACTAGGATGTTACATTATAAGAGAATTGTAACATTTGAAGGCATATGCCTTGAACCTATGCCGAGGCAGCAATACAAGCTACAACACTTCACGCTCTCAGAAAGATGGGAAGCCTGCCACATAGAGTATTAAATATATTCTGAGCTGGGGTTTGGTATCTTTATCTCTCTTTACTAGTATTAGCAACAGACTTTGTTTCTTGTGTAATTAAATGTAAAATGTATATGTTAATTAAATTATTTGTAAAGAATTGCCAAATCAGTTTATAGAAGCTAAGCAGCTTTTGCTCTAAGGAATGAAAAAAGCAAACAAACAAAATACTGACCTGAAGGGCTGACAACAACATCTATGAAATTGTTCAGTTGATTTTAAAACTGTGGAAATAAAAATAAATGTATGCATATATGTATATAAACCCAACATGGAAATATGAGTAAAGTGTATTAAGTGAGGGCAGCATGACCTTAGGTTCTTTAAAACTAAGCTTCTCGGTTTGTATATTAAAATGTAATGTTCAGGCACAGTTGCAAATTGCACTGAATTCTTGAAATAATTCAGAAAGGTTGATTCTAAGACATCTCAAAGTCATCTTAATTAAAGCTTTTGCTCCAAGGACTTGAGATCAAATCAACTGTAGCTTTGCCTTGCTGTGCCTTGAAGAAATCCATGGATGGATGCTCTGCAGCTAGTCAGGAAAATGCATTTCTGTGCTGCACAGTGCAACCTGTGGTGGAAGTCTGTGTTAAAAATGAAACAATTTGAAATTTTCAGCTTTTAAAACCGTAAGTTGCATAAAGCAACACTATTGCTTAGTAATTTTGATTCAGTTTGCTTTGTTTTATAGTGTCTTGTCTTGTTTTCCAAAAGATCCTACTATTCTTTGTCATTTGGAGTTTTGCTGAACAACCTGTTAGTGTCCAGAGAATAACCACACAACTCCATATTTTTCATTAATGATAAGTTAGAGCTCAGGACTGTGCACATTGTGTGAGGGTTGTTTTCTTCTCCTTGTGCCGTGCTTTGTGTTTCTTAATGTTGAAATTGACCTGATGTCATACCCTATGACCACAGAGAGAAATGAGCTGTAGATTTTGGTGTCATCTAGAACTATATAATCAACACCTTGCTATCCAGTTCTTTGCCTTAAAATTTGTGGTATGCAGTGCAAACTAATATCCAGTGTTAACTAATCTGTTAGAAGAGGGACCACTGTATTCATACCTTTTCTTCATGTTTTATTATGTCAGAAAGGATTCTTCTTTCTTCTTGTGCCTTAACAATTCCATTTCTTTAAGAACCTTGGTGAAGGATCTTCCCAAAGGTACTTCAACAAGTCTTTCTACTCCCTTCTCCTTACCTCCTTTTGCCCTCCACTTATTTTCTTTATCTTTCAGAGAAGTAAGTCTAATAGCTCTGAGTGGGACATCTTTTATGTGCCAGGAGTACTGTCTTCAGCCTGACATTCCCAGTGTTTTTGTGAGGCTGCAAATTCTAGTCTTTGTTACAGCTTGTGTAAGCTTGCTCATAAGGGTCTGTATAACTCCCAGGGCTTCATATGATTGCTTGTTTTAAAAATACTGTGATGTTTTATTGTTTTCCATTCTTCTGGTAGAGGTATTTATTTAAAACATGACAGCAGTTCTGGATTTTGGCTCTTGTAGTGAACACTTGTTGATTCCAGTGGGTTTCGTTGTTACTGCTGTATTTATTGTAAGGTCTTTTATATTGTAATATCAGTTTGAGAAACTTGCTTAGATATGTATTTGAACAAGAACTTTAGTTTGGAGAACTTCCAAATGCCTGCTGTAGAGATTTAGTTTAGAAACAATTTGAAAAAAAAACAACAAACCAAACCCAAACCAAACCAGCTTACATAGTATAACTGTTTTTCATCAATTGTTTTGCATCTCAGTGTTTTGGCACCTTGTCACCTGTCAGGAGTCTTCAATCTGCTTTGAAACGTCTTTATTATTAGCTTTTATCAAATTAATCCTCCAGAATATTTTGTTCAGTCTGTCTTTTGACTTCTTTTTTTTTGTTTAATTGGTATAGTTAAACTCCCTTTATCTTTTGAAAAATGTCCATTAATTTTTTGGTTTTAAATATAAAATTCACTAGCTCTTTGCTGTTTTGTCTAAGCCATCAGTAATAATGGCCATGGAATAAAGTTCTACGGGAAGTCACAAAAGCATGAAACTACCTTTATTTAATTATGAAATAATAATTCCTCACAGTTTAAAAATATTTTTATTATATCTTAACTTTCTGATTTTTCCTGAGCTTTTGATTGTTTTCTTGAACTTGGTTACTAACTCATTCTCTCACAGGTTTTCTATGTAACTACATGGTGATGTGAGAGCTAGATACCTTTGAAATCTTCACAGTAAAAGGGTAGTGTGGAGCCACTGAAGCAGAATAGCATTCTCAGTTTGACTCAGACACTCCTCATCTTATATAGATGGTGTTGAAATAAGTGATTTCTGTGTCTGCTTTTTGGTGGGATTGATGATTATCACTGCATTACCGAACTTGGTTGGTTACTTTCAGTAGAGAAAGTTATGCTCTGTCTCCTAAAGCAGTGGAAATACAGTCATAAGTGAGACAGGCAAAAGTTCCTTCAAGATTGATGCTAAGCAGCTGATGATTTCAATGTTTTATTTGGGGAAAATTCTGTTTGCTTTCATCCTTTCAATCTGTTTGATCCTCTACTTCCTAACAAGTGCTTCAGATTTTGCCATCTTTAATATGAAAAATTTATGCTTCATTAGATGATTTTTGAATGCATACCACCTGTCAAAGAATTTATCAGTAGGTTTTGCGATTGTTTTAAAGTTTAAACTTAATGTCTATTTACTTATAAGCCTTGAGAGTAGTTACCTGTGCATATACTCACAGTGCTGCTAATAATATTTAAAACTATATCATGAATAAGACCATAAAAGTGTAGCTGTGTAATTTTTAAAATTTTATCCTGTCCTTCAGTGATTTTTCACCCTGTTTAGACATGAACATTAGAGCACTCAATGAAGGCCATGTGAGCTTTTTGAAACCATAAGGAAGTAAATTCAACAGCTGCGCAGCCCTTTCAGAGAGTGCCCTGCTTAGAATTTGTCAGTTCAAGTGAGGCTTTTCCACATATATTGCTTCCCTTTCCAGTCACTTGCTTGGAAGAGGTGTCCTGAAAACAGCGTCTTGTAGAACTGTATGATGGGACATTTTCCAGCTTCTAGGATTTCTGACTCTGGTTGAGGGCTTTGCAAGTGATTATTTTGTGTTCTTCTGTTGGGAACTGGAATTATAAAGGAAGGTTGGTTCTGGTTATTACGTTTTTTTATATAGTTTATATAAATCATTTGATGAATGAAATATATTGTGTTTGGGAAGGAGCAAGTGGAGATTGAGGTTTTTGACGGTGGCATTATTGGAAATGTGCAATGTGGCGGTAATGCTGCTATAAGTTTTATGTTTGGTTCAAGAACAAAGTTTTTGCTATTTTTTCTGTTGGGAAGTGCTTGTGAAAGTTGTGCTGCCAGTCTCATAATATAGTTTTAAACCTTTTTGTTTTTTGTTTTTTTTTTTTTTTTTTTTTAAAACAAATCGTATTCACAGCAGTAGGAATTTTATAGAAGAAAATAGGCTTAAAAAGAGCACATATCACACTATGCATCACACTCTGGGAGGTGCTATTGTACAGACTACACTAATGCAACTGTTAAAATGTTTTAAAATTCATGTTCTTTGTGCAAGAACTTGATGAAGAGTATGCTGTAAACTTGCTTCTGATACTTAATGTTTGGAACAGTAATTTCAGAGAGTCTGGAGGGGAAAAAAAAACCCTATTATAATACATGTCTGGTAATTAAAGAGAAGTGTGGTGTGTGGGTCCAGGGAGGTGTGAGAGAGAGTGATGCATTGTCCAGCTAACCTAATAATAGGCTTACAGTTCTCTTTGTGTGTCAAATGTATGAAAGATTAATTCTAAAGCTATTACTGTTTACTTAAGCTTTTGTATGAAAATAGTCCTTGCCTTTTATAAATGGATGAGAGACTGGGTTGGTAAAGGCAACTAAAAAGTCATGAGAGGAATACAGACTTTGAAGCCTTTAAAGCACTGTGGGGAGCTCTGGGGTGTGTTCTGCCTCTGACCCCTAAAAGGAACCTCTTTACCACCAAATCCCTGTCTGAGGAACTATTGACCCAGGGATAAGGCAGCTGTCCTCTCCCATATTATCGTGGATGATGTGGAAAAGGCTGCTTGTTAGGGAGAGCAGTTCCACCCAGGCCCTTTGCCTCTGTACTGTTGGTAGGAGGGGAAGAAACTGACTCTGCAGCAGGATCAGATGGGCTGGGTAGCGAGCAGGAGCTTTCTGAGGGAGAGGCACACTGGGTGGTTGTATTGGGCCTCACATCAGCTGCTGGACTAGTGTTGCTTATGCACTGAAATAATATTTGTAGTGTTTTTTTGCATATGTGTAGGACTGCAGCGCTCCTAAAGTATTGGTCTTTATCCCATTTGTACTGAAAGTTTCAGGTAGATGTAACCCAGGAAGAAGCTAATGCATTGGTCTTATTTAAAGCAGTGCACTTTTGGATTTTGTTTTCATTTTGTTTTTTTTTTTTTTCTTCTTCCTGGCGTTGAGTGTTTGCTGTGCTTTCCTTATGTCATGATTTTACTAACAAAATAGGTTCTACTGCTAGATAATTAATTTGGTTTTGCTTCCTTTCATTTAAAGAAAGATGGGGACGTAGCAATGAGTGTCATTCTGCTTTTATTATGTAATGTAAAAAAAAACCCCTAACTTCTTTTGGTTTGTTTTGTTCTAAAAATACACTGGTTTTCTTAGCTCATGTTGTCATTGGAAGTCAAGTGTCACAGCCATCTGAGAGAGGTTTAGGCCTTAAATTTCGTTCAGCTAAACATCGGAGAACATGAGCTTGAGAATGCATATTTTATGAGTTCCTTTCTGGGGTTTCAGCTTGACCTGGGTTGGAGACTGCACTTACAGAAGTGGTGTGTTCCCAGGAGTGAAAAGTTAGGCAGCTGGGGATGCAAGTTTAACTGCCTGGGGAACTGGGGTGATGTAGTGGCTGTGCACCAGTCTTAGAAATGTCAGTAATATTTTAAAGATAGACTTGTATCTTGGTGTCTGTTCATTTAAATGCTTACTTAGTTGTAACCAAAATTTTGTATTTCTCAGTGGGCTTTTTGGATGGTCAAATAGCTTTTTGCTTGCATTAAGTCCACTTAAAACTTAATGGTTTTTCAACATTGGTATAATCCAGCACATTCTGTTATTTAAACGTTTTGGTTTTTCATCTTTAAGGAGCGAAATAGGGAAAAAGATTAAGTTCCTGTAAGGCAATTATAAAACTAGTTTGACCATACTAGAAGGAATGGCTGGAGGTGGTTCACTCTCAAGATCTGAGGCTAGGTGACAACATCATCTAGGTCATATTTGATTTGATACTATCATTAAACACCTGGATGATGGGGCATGAGGTACTAAGCTCAAACATGAGATAAAGCTTCTTAGAACTGCAAAGCTGTGAGTGCTCAGGTCAGAGTTCAAAGTGTTAATAAATTGAAAAAGTGATAGGAATACAAATATACAGTATATAGCAATAATCATCAGTGTAAGTACAAAATACAGAGGAAGATATACCAAATATACAAGGTAAGAACAAGATGTCAGAAGTAAGTCTTAAAATGCAATTGCAAAAGCAAAAAGGCGTTTCTTGGTGTGAGAGTATTAATAGTAAAATTGCCAAGAATATCACTCAAATGTACGTTTGTCATTCCCTACAGACTTTTGCCAAGTGGGTAAAGCAGCAGTTGGACCTAATTTTAGCCATTTAGTTCTTTAAACTAAAATCTCAGGAGCTGAAAGGAAGAACAATGCCAGTTGCTTTTCCAGTATTGTTATGCAGGTTAAAAGATGTGGAAAAACCTGGAAAATCTGATTTTTCATGTTTAGCATAATAATGTCTTAAAATAGGGGTTGTTTTTCTTCTTTAAACAGCCCCTTAGTAAAATTTGTAACATTGCAGTGTAATTCCTTTATACAACTGAAATTCAGCAAAACGTTTTGAAATCCTATCAAGAGAATTCCAAGTTTTTAAAATAGCTGGTATAGGAGATACGGTTCTTCTGTTGTGGAACAACAGTGTCACCCAGTGGTAATCTCACACTAGTGCAGTCTTGTGAGTTGCCCGTTGCTTTACTGTTTAAATTGTTCTCTCTTTTATGTGGTGTTACCAAGTATCAGAAATTTGAAAACCTTTGATCCTTTTTTTTTCCTTGAAAACCTTATCTTACCTTTTTTATGATTGTATAAATCTGCTTCTGTAGCAAAGTAATGGAAGGAACATTCTGTGTTTTGCATACACACATTGAAAATAGGTATATAAAATTTACTATAAAACTCAAGCACGGTTTTGTGTGGCTGATACTGCATTAGAAGTGGTGTTTAGTGCATATAGTTTGTTGCTAATATAATGATGCTGTGAATCTGAAACACATAAATTTTATAGGGTATATTTATTAATATTAATTTCCCTTATTCTTAAATAAAGCTTCTGCTCAAGAAAATGTCAATTCTAGAGATGATAGAAAGAAATAATGGAGGGTTTATAAAAAAATTTATTATGGGATAGGAAAAGGAAGATTAAAGATTTGTGTTTGTGCATTAACTGTTAATTATAACTAGAGAAAACATGCTTTTCAAGAAAGCTGCTCATGAAAAATAAGTATTATTAGGACAGTTGTTTACCTGGTGGATTTAATTATACAATAAGACTAATTTTAAACCTTTTCAAGTGTATGTGTGTATACAGGTGCATGTTTCTCTGCAGATCAAGTGTTTGATCCAGCAATATAGAACAGATAAAAAATGCATGTTCTTTTGATACTGCTGATTTCTTCATTGTCTCAGACATAGATGGTAATAGAGTGGAAGTACAGAAATCTGTCTGTTTAGGCCATGTCAGGTGTAATTTGTTCTTTATGAAGTAAAGTAGAACATAAAGTGAGATAAATAGAGGCACAGCTGAGACTGGTACTACAGTTACATCCCTCAGCAATGGCAAATACCAAAAAGGAGAATGTGCACACCTGTAATGTGCAAAAGTGGGTTATTAAATTGATATCATACTTGATATGAAGGAGCTGTGGGAAAACAGCTCTGCCTGTCACTGATGTAATATGTTTTTCTATGTATTACAGAGGAAGAATTACTGAAATCTGTTTTTTGTAGAAGCTTATTGAGAACACTGTGACAGAAAAATTGTAGATTTGGATTTATATGTGAATGGTTCACATAGAAAATGCTGATTCGTTACCAGTGGCTTTGTTTTAATGTTTCTTTTGAAGGTAAGAATGCAGGTACTTTCTGGTAGATGTTTTTCTGACAAAAGCTATTGCTAAGAGGATTGTACTGCTACATGTCTCAGATGAGTGGAACTGGATGGGGGAAGGAATAGGGGAGACATTCCTCAGGTTTCTGCAAGCATAATGCGAAGGAATTTCAGTAGAAACATTTATTTTCCTCTCTTCTGATTTTCTTTCTCTCGAGAATGCTCCACAAATAACCATCTCAACCACTTGTGGCAGCTTTATGCCCATTTGGTTGTAAACTGTGATTGTATTTCTTTTTTCTTTTAATTTGTATTAATGTTCCAAGGCTACAGAATCCCCGTGTGATTCATGCAGCACTACTTACTAAAATTCCCTTGAAATCAATGCAATTTTCTTCATGACTTCAATATGTAACTTTTAAGATTGTTTTAAAACGTGCATGAAAGAAGTCCAGTGAGTGCTTTATTTCTTGGATACTAAAGGTTCTTGTGGTGTAGTTAGTTACCAATCCTCATAGTGGTTAGTTCAGTATGAGTGGGGGATGACTGCGTGGGGTTTTTTTCTTGTTTGGTTGGTTGGGGTTTTTTTTGTGGTTGTTTTAAACTCTTCTAAAAAAATCTGTTTATTTATGTCCTCAAAAACATAAACATCTCTTTAGGATGCTTAAGATTTTGGTGGATAAAGCAAAAAATTAATCTGCATGTTTGGACATACTTGCCTCCATTTAAGTCTTTCAGGCTCATTTTCCTGGGTAGTATTGTCTGCACTGTATGTTTAGGAAATAATTTGTATCATTGCTGTCAGTGTAAGATGTCAGTGGTCAGCCACTGGCTGGCCTTGGACTTCTTGGAGAGCTTTGTGGAGCTTGGCTGCTGCTCACTCTATGCTTCTCACCCATTTATTTTACCTTTTATTTATTTGCTCCTTCACTTTAAGTGAAAGTGCATAATTCTGAAATGTTTGTTTATGGAAGGACAAAGGGAATTTAGTTGATTGTGGCAGCAGCATTTGTGTGCCAGGTTGTCCTCAGTGTCTCCTTGCTTTATAAAAAAAAGGGTGGGGACAGCTTGGGATGGAGGCGCGGAGAGCAAGAATTGGCAAAGACACTGCTTGTATAGCACTGCCAGATACATGCTGGGAGCTTGTGAGCTCTTCCAGCAGTGTGGTTTGGTTCCTGTATGGTTTAGGATTGCTTCCTACCCCTTGGCAATAGGAAATGTGTTGGATTAATGTAATAGGATCACACTGTACTTCACCTTTTGTTATCTGGGGTTGTGATAGGTCATGGTATTTTGCAAAATGGGCAGAACAGGTAATGCAGAAGAAGTGATGCACTTGAACGAGTGTAGTAGAGACGCAAAGCTGCAGGGCTGGTTTCTTTGACCACAGGGCAGGTTTTTACCATCCTTGGTTTGTTTGGGGTCAGATTTTTTTTCCCCTTGATCTAATATGGAGAACAAAACATTGAAGGACCTTATGCTGTAAAGGTCCTTCTTGAGCATATCACATGCCTTTATTAGGAGCAGATAGAAAAGGGGACTCTTTCTTACTTCAGAGCTTGGAAAAAGAAATTCAGACCTAATAATCCTTAGGTTGTGGGGGGAAGGATTATGCCATTTGAAGAGATAGCTTTGTCTGTTGTCCCTTTTCACACTTTAGAGAGATAGGTGTATGTTTCCTGTATCAATAAATTTATTTTTAAATAAATTTTATAAAAATACTGATTTTTATTTTCTGAAATAATTTGTGGGCCTGTGGCAGGAAATATTCAAAACTGAAACTTAGGTAGCTGTTGTGGTAGACTGTACAAAAAATGAGGAGAAAAATTTATTTTAAATAAGAATTTTCTGTAAGACTGTAAAGAAAAATCTAAACATTTATTTGGAGTACTTGTTGCTGTATAAAGTCGTCTGTATAAGAATGTTATTAGGGCAAGGTGGAAAAGAGCAATTTGACATACACTCGTTTCAAGCTTCTGTTAACAAAGAAGAAATCTGTGCTTTGCCTAATTCCGGCGTACAATGTTTTCTGGCTGCAGTTTGTTCCCTGGCCAATTTGTGACCATTTCTTATAAATCTGTGGTTTTGCATCCTCACAATCCACATTACTGGAAAGCTCTTTTTTATTCTGTTGAATTTCTTTGGCAAAACTTTACTGACAGTTGTTGATTTGATTTTTTTTTTATTTGAAAGTAATTTTGGTCCTGATCTCTTGCATTAAGTAATTTATGCTTTCATGTAATAAGCATCTTTACAAACCAAACTGACAAACCCCAAACTATAAAACATCCCCCCTACATTGATGTTCGCAGGTTTTGCTTTTTTAATAACCAAGTCAATTAGGTTTTGGGTGAAAAGCTCTGATGTTTGCTTAAATGAAACTAACAGATGTCCCCAGTGGTATTTCATGATTTGTGCCTCAGTGAGGTTGGCAGAGATTTTGGTCAGGTGGGCAATGTTTTTGCTAACTGTTATTGCTTAAGTTAGCACAAGTCAAAATTAGTGGTCTTCTCCAGTGAGTTTCTCCTTATCCTTCTGGTTCAGAAAATTCTCCAAAGAAATGAGACAAACTAAACTGAAAATTCATATATAAATTTACATATAAAAAGTTATAAACTGAAAATGTTGACTAAAGCAGAGTGGGATTTTGACAGCTGTGATTCAGTCTTCACTTTGAGGTGAGAAAGTAAAACATGACTCTGCGGTGAATTTTGTAGTAGCAGAATTAATTTTGTCCTATATAGAGAAATTTTTAATTCTAGGTCAGATTATTGTTTATTCATTCTTTAAAACCCCCTTTTTCTTGGTGGAAAATGGTAGCACTTAGTTGAAGTACTAAGCTAAGTAACTCTGGAAGAGAAGTGCAGTCCTGCTAACTTAAGTAGAACGAAGAATGACTTCATTTACATTTGGAGCAGAAGAGGAGGAATCCTTCCACAACTTAGGCACCAGTCTAAAACTCAGTTTATGCATTTTGTACTCCCCCTAGCCTCTGCTGTTAAACTTATGTTTAGTTTTTATGACAGAAGAAAATTTGTAGAGTTTATGATACTGCTCTTTCTAAGAAGTCTGTTGGTATAATTAAGCCACAGTTGAAACCTTGACAGCAGGACAGTGTGTTGGATTTATCTGTTTCCTCTGGCACAGAGTGGGAATGCTGTTCCACTTTACCTTTTGACACCAGCTGATGAGATCTGTTAATTCACAGTAGTTACATAAATCTTCACAGATTATAGTACTCAAGCTCAGAGTTGCTCAGCTGGGAAATCCTGTATTGCCATACAAGCCACCAAGTCTCATCAGCTTATTCCTCTCAAGCCTTTTATACGAAAACCAGCAGTGTTTCTTCTTATGTTTTTATAAATGCATTTTTTCACCTTTCAGTGCACCTGGGTTGTTTGGTTTTTTTTTTTTCTTTTTACTGATGGTAGGCTACTGACTCGGGATTTGCTAGATGCCAGTGTCCAACTTGAACAGTTATATCCCATCAATGGTCTGGGTTAGAGCACAATTAGGATCATTGCTTAGTATGAGAACACTGTGAGTAGTGGAGGTGATAAAGTTAACTGGTCTAAAATCAGAAAGATCTGTCAAGTGTACTTTCCTCCAAGTGTTTTGCCTTCTTTAGGTGTTATTTTGTTGAAACACCCAGGAATATTTATTTTTAGTATTTCTTAATGTGTATTACTCTTTGTTTCTCAAATAATTCTTTTATTATCTGGGAAATGGTGATTTCTTGGTAGGTAGTTATTTAAATATTGCTTGAGCAAGTACTGCGTTTCAGACTGAGTATCTAGCAAATATCAATTATTTAATGGTTGCTGTGATGTATTTACATAAAATGAAGAGCTGTGCAGAGAAGTCAGGTTGCCAGCTACATAAAAATGAAAACTGGAACTGTAAATAAGTTATATTAGGCAAAATGAACAACAAATGTCACAATTTCTGACCACTTAAGTTAAAATTATCCTTTTTGAAGTGTTTTTTGGAGGTTAGAATAGGTCAGCCCTTTTAAATTGATTCAGGTAATGAATTCGAAATGACATAGTTTTCAGATGAAAAAAGTTATTGTATAGTTACACAATTTTTGCAGAAAGATACTGATTCTGGACTACCACCATCAGGCTCACAAACAGCCTTTCCAAATACGGTTGTGGAGGAGATTTTTCATTCTTATTTCATCTTTTTCCCCATATTTGACTATTCATACACTGTAATGCACTTCCATTTTAACCAGTTTCTTTGTAGCCCAGGCAAGCAAAAAACATTTTCTAGGATAGCAGTATTGTGTGCCCTAGCCCTTGAGGCATTAACCGTGCAGCCTTGCACTTTAGAAATATATATGGTTGTGCTTTGAGTGGGATGGGAATTGGCTATTTTTTGTTGTTTTGCTTTGTTTTTACTTGCAAATGCATGAGGAAAAGAAAGAATGCCACTTACATCAAAGAAAGGTCAAATGATGGATTTTTGAAACCAGGTTCCTATAATTTGGGAGCATGGGCATGAATAGCATAGTGTTACCCTGTGCATGATGGCCGTTGTTACTTTGTAAGTAGCACTTGTTTTTCTTGTTTGCATTTTTAAAACTTTCTTTTATTTAGATATATGGAAGAAGAAATCTTTCTTAACCTTATCTCGGTGTAAGGAATGATTACATTGTCATTTTCAAAGTATTTTTACATCTATGCTTCAACAGCATAAAAGATAGGAACTAAATAACAGTCTCATATAGCAAAAAAATGTTCATGTAATGGATACATCTTGTGATATTCTAATGTTTTTTTCTTTTCTTTAACAGGTATCTTTCAGATGAAGGAATTGAGGCTTGCTTAAGTTCATCTGAAAAAGTTAATACAAATGATATTATCCTAGTTGCCCTTAATGTAAGTTATGATAAATCTTTTTTTTTTTCTGACAAATCATGCTAAAAATGATATAACTAATG
Source organism: Dendrocincla tyrannina (assembly GCA_035047865.1). Taxonomy (NCBI): domain Eukaryota; kingdom Metazoa; phylum Chordata; class Aves; order Passeriformes; family Dendrocolaptidae; genus Dendrocincla; species Dendrocincla tyrannina. Next base: position 61,095,021 of record JAWWMP010000001.1, read on the forward strand.
GCTCGAGTATAGGTTTGTGTGTCTAAGTGCACCATTTTCTGAGTGATTTATGTAAAGGACAAGATACCTATCTCCTTGCATGTATGAACTGTGAGTTTTATTTTCAAACTGTGAAACCTGTAGCAGAAAAATTGAACAGATTTTGCAGTAGGAAAATACTTTTTTGTTTTATGAAATGTAAAACTGACATCAAAGTACAAGCAGTAATACGATTGGAAGTGCTGTGTACTGATGTGAGTATGAAACTAGTCCAAAATATGTTTGTTGGGATGAATAAAAAACCTCTTATGTAGTTTGACTTCTGGACAAGGTTGTCCTTAAAGCACATTCAAACTATACATCCTGTTGTATACATATTTATGTAACTAGGAACAGGTTTTTTTGCTTTACTGTAGAAATCTGGATTAGTAGACATTATTCCTGCCACCATATTAGCACAGGAATATACAAGATAGAGAAACATCTTTGAAGCAATAAACCTTTTTATCAAATCCATTTTTATCAAATGTTTTAAAGCTTGTATGCTCTATATATGGTTTAATGTAAACTTTGTCCTTTTTAATAACTACATATAGTTTCATGGGGAAAAAAATCAATGTAGTAGAGAGCTTAAGAAAAAAGTGATCTTTCTTAATGAAATATGTGAGAGGGGATTATTTTATCCATCCTCAAGATTCAAACACCAGTTGGTTTAAGGTGATACTCTGAAAGAAGGTCCTCTCTGCTCCTTTCATTTATTCTTTAGAGCATATATTCAATCACTCATATGTGTGCAAGCACCAATTAACGTAAGGAATTTGAAAATAATGAAAGCAAAATTATAATTTTAGGGATATAATGGGTAAGCATTGATGGGATATAATAGGGTAAGCAATTGGTTTCTGGACCCTAGTAGCATGATTGTATATATGAGATTGCATTACTGCTATATAAAAAACCCAAATAAAATACTTGTGGGTTGCTGGGTATTATTACCCTGCATGTAATCATCTGCTGGAACAAGTACTGACACGATAATTTGTGACTGTGTTGTCATTTCTGGCTTCTTTGATAGATAATAAAAATAAAATAAACTGGAAGTGTTACACAAGTACTCCAAAACCCGATTTAATTCCTTACCACTGTTTTTGTCATTAAGTCCATTGTTTTTATACCCAGAAGATTAACTGGTCTGTTGGGTAAGTAGGGAATAGCAGTGTGTCTTTAATGACAGGATAACAGTTAATTTATATTTGACTTCTTACAAATTCACAAATCCTTCCTTGACTGCTAGAGGCACATTTCAGGCAGAAGAAATCGAGAAGTCGGATGAACTTTTTTACTTTTTTTTTTTTGTCTGTGTGTGTGTGAATTGCTTAAGTAAGTATGAAATAGCAATGTACCTTCAGTTCTTCAAATGTTTTTATTTTGTGTAACATCTTACAAAGAGTTTGTAGAAGTTGTGTCCCCTTCCTGCTGCTCTGATTGCAAAATACATTACTGGAGACTTGACCAAGGGCTGGTCCTGCCTGACCAACCCAGTACATTCAGTCATGGAGTGACTACATCAGTGAACAAGTGAAGGGCTGCAGAAGTCTGGATATCTGGACTTCTGCAAAGCTTTTGACATAGTCCCTTTGAACATCTTTCTCTGTAAATTGGAGAGAGATGGATTTGATGAGTGGACTGTGAGATACACAAGAAATTGGTTGAACAGTCACATCCAGAGGATAGTGGTCAATGACTCAGAGTGCCAGTGGACATCAGTGACAAGTGGTGTTCCTCAGGGGTCTGTGTTGGGGCCAGTGTTTTGTGTAATATCTTCATCAATGAGAGAGAGAGAGAGTGATTAAGTGCACCCTCAGCAAATTTTCAGATGGCAAAAAATTTGCAGATAGCTGAGTGGTACAGTTATGACACACCTGAAGGATGGGGTGCCATCCAGAGGGGCCTGGACAAGTTCAAGAAGTGGACCTCTGGGAATGTCATGAGGTTTAACAAGACCAAGTGCAAGGTGCTGCACTGAGGTCAGGGCAACCCCAGGTATCGATAGAGGCTGGGGGGATGAGCAGATGGAGAGCAGCCCTGCCAAGAGGGACTGTGCGAGTGCTGGTAGATGAGAGGCTGGACAATGTGCGCTTGCAGCCCTGAAAGCCAGCTGTATCCTGGTCTGTATCAAAAGCACTATGGCCAGTAGTTGAGGGAAGTGATTCCAGCCCTCTACTCCACTCTGGTGAGACCCCACCTGGAATACTGCATCCAGCTCTGAGGTCCCCAGCACAGGAAGAACATCGATCTGTTGGAGCAAGTCCAGGGGAGGCCACCAAAATGATCAGAGAGATGAAGCAGCTCTCCTATGAAAAGAGACTGAGAGAATTGAGATTGTTCAACGTGGAAGAGAGAAGGCTTTGGAGTCACCTCGTTGTGACTTTCCAGTACCTGAAAGGAGCCTACAAGAAAGATGGAGAGAGACTTTTTGCAAGGATGTATAATGACAGGACAAGGAGGAATGGCTTAAAACTGAGAGTAGGTCTAGATTAGATATTAGGAAGAAATTCTTTACTGAGAGGATGATGAAGCACCCAAAGAAGTTTCTTAGAGAATTGTGGGTGCCCGATCTGTGGAAGTGTTTAAGGGCAGGTTGGATGGGGTTCTGAGCCATCTGTTCTGGTGGAAAGTGTCCCTGCCACAGCAAGGGAGTCAGAACCTAGATATCTTTTAGAGTTCCTTTAGCCCAAGTCATTCTATGATTCTATGATATGCATACGGACCACACAGGAACAGTTTATAGGAGCCTGTGTACTATTCAGAGGTACATAACTGGCAGATCAGTTTCCTCGAGTGGGCTCAGATTGAAAACTTAATGTGTTTTCTTAAGACTGTCCGTCTTGTGCAACAGAAATTGGTTTACACATTTGTCCACTCTATAGGTACTCAGTAAATACGCTAAAAGAGATTTTCTACTATTAGTTTTTCATTGTAGAGTACGAGTATTTCTATTGAAAACCAGAATAAACCAATTGTTTACAATGTTTCAGATATTAAAATACAGCCCTGCTCAGTTCTAGATCAGGATGCCAGAACACTAGTCCATTGGCATATATTAATGGCAAGTTAGTGTCCAAGTTCTTGTAATTACTTAGCCCATCTTCTTTTGGAAGTGGTGTTTATGATCAAAATAAATAAGGAGGCTTTTCAGCTTCACTACAGCAATCTGCATCAGCGTGTTCCATTTAAAACAACAGGCTTGTTTCAAGCATTGGAGTTTAAAAAACATAGATGGTGTATGTTGTATTGCTTTATATATGTCAATACGCTAAAACCTAATATGTAAAGTTTAATTATTTTTTATTCCATTTCCTATTTTCACATACTGCACCTTTTAGCTGATATCACTCTGACTGATGTGTTTGTCCAAACAGTGTTAGGTGAGGAAAGGGCAATTTGTTCCTTTGATCATATGAATTCTTTTGTTTAATGTTGTCAGTGGCCACGTTGCACAGTTGCAGAATGATGTCATGTAGCTGTCTATCTCACTTCCAAAAGAACTAATCAGACATTTAAATTAAGAAACATCTAATGAAAATACAATGTAAGCTTGTACAAAATACAATGTAATTGCAAAAATCATCCCACCTTTTTATGAAGGATTTGTGCATGTAAAAAATTACAAACTAAAATTGCTTTTCTCTAAGTGCCAGATGGGAGAGCAAGGAAAGATGTTTACTTCTATCAAACCTTACAGTTCTCACAGTTATGTTTAATAATGAAACATTACTTAGTAATCTTGTTTCATCTATTAAAAGCAT
>JAWWMP010000001.1:61098908-61186619 GCA_035047865.1 Dendrocincla tyrannina
TAATCAACATTGGAAATGTGCTTAAAAATATAAAAAGCAAAAGGATTTCTTTTGTAAATTCTTGAGTTGAAATTTTTTTCATCATACAAGGATAAAGGAGTGGATTTTTGTAATAGTTGTCATTATGGAAAGAGTAACCTTCTCCTTATTTTACATTTTTTTATTTTTTTGAAACAGGATATTTTAAGTTAATATTCTCTTGCCTTCTCTAATAATTTCAGACAGATTTAAGAACAATTGGCAAGAAATTCCTGCCCAGTGACATCAATGGTGGAAAGGTGGAAAAGGTAGACAATATTTTACTTCACTGTTCTATGTTCTGTGATTTCTGTGTGATGACAGCCTTCTATGGTTCGTTAGTCTGGTTTTGTCATTATTCCACATACAAAAGAATGCGATGTTTGAGTATATTATAGTATAAATATATGAACATAAACTTCATAAAAAGAGAGTTATTTCTTATTTATTTCACAACTTTGAAATGCTTAAATAAGCATTAACCTCTTTGGTCTTGACATGATATAAGAAGTTCTTTTTTTCCCCTCCATTATTCTGTGAGGGCAACAAAGCAGGTCAGGAATCAAGTAAAACAACTGTATGATTATGATACATAGTGATACATGGTAATGCTGTATTACTTGGTGTACCTATATACATGATTATAGCTATACGCTTCATGTAGTGTTCCCATGACTGTATCCTATAAGTTACGGGGTTAAACCATGTTAGATAGTGTAGCATTTTGTGCTAGAGTATTACACTTGAAACTTGGGTGTGCTAGATTTTTATTGTATGTTGTGTGTTTAGTTAAAAATTAAATTTGCCCCCTTCAGTATATGTTTCCTGATTTGTTCCTTACATGCAATTAAGAGAGTGGATAAATGAAGTAATTTTATGTTAAATCGAGCACTATTTCTCCCTTCAGTTCATTATCTCTAGCTTCCAAATATTGACAGTCTATATCAGTGATGTGAAAGTTCTGGGGAAATGTATTTCTTTACTGTTGAAATTCAAATAGTGGTAAGTTAAGGTGGATCCATTTTAAGAAAGCAAGATTGATGAGAGAGGCTGTTAAGAGCTGCTTGGATTTGTTTTTTCTGCTTCTGTCTTAATGGAGTGTTGACTGCTGTAAGCACAACAACAACAGGACAACAACAACAGGAGGAACATTATTGCCTTGTATGAAAAGCACATTTGAGACATAGTCTATTGCAGGATCATGGTTTTCAGCTAGGCAGCAGTCTGTGCATGCAGCATATTACTCAGTAAACTAACTTTATGGGACAAGTTTATTATCTTTATTTCTTATAATGTGGAGCTATGTTCTTTGCAGGTATTACTGAAAAAAAACCCCAAACAAACAAACAAACCAAGATGATATTTTATGAAACTGTTTGTGTACCTGTTTAGGTTTCTGGATAACATGCTTTTCAAGATACTTCAGTGCTTCAAGAATTTTTTTCCACCTAAAAGAATTTGATTTAGTGGTTTCTTATATCAGTGATTCTAGTATTTTTTGTTCTCTTCAGTATCTTGTATTTGAAATACAGAAAACAAGCAAAATAGTTGTTTTTAATGTCATCTGGGTTTGCACTTTTTGTTTCTCAATAGCTTAATTATTTAATATTCCCAAGGTCCAAATGTATTTGGTTAAATATAATTCTCCATAGGCTGTATATGCAGTAATGCTTGCCTTATGTAGTGTTACTGTTGAAATATGATTTCAGTTCAAAGTGACTTTAATAGTACCGCTTTTTCAGAGTTCTCTTGCATTATGGTAGGATTTCTTTAGAGGTAGTTGTCAAGTTTTCATTCATCACTTGAGAATGTTCCTAGTAACTTGTCAAGTTTTCATTCATCACTTGAGAATGTTCCTAGTAACTTGTCCATTTCCTTTGAAAAGAACATTGTCTCAATTTCTGTTGTCGTTACATAGCTCAGGTGGTCAGTTAAAGGTAAAAGTGTAATTATTTTCCTCAAAGCTTAGATGGACCTAATATGTGAGAAACTACTTACATGCTTTAAAATGTTTGCCAGTTTTAGCTGCTCAAATCACCACTTGGGTTTTTCATAGTTCTCAGCTTAAAGTAAGGAAGGTGCAATTGTGCAATTTGTTTCCTTGAAATCCAAAACCTCTGCACAAAAATGAGGGATCTGTTCCTGAAAACTGTGGTGGTTAGTGCTTTGAAATACCTGTGAAAAAGAGCAACCCTTTCATGGAAAGGATCCTTCTGCACCTATACACACACAAATGCATCTGTATTTTGTAGGCCCTCAATGATCTTTATTAAAGTTTTTTTTAACAAATGAGATTTGTTAAATTGTAGCGATTTATATAGTTCTATCAGTATTGTTAAAGAGCAAGGATTTTGAACAGGTGAGCTTCTAGTAATATTTAGTTTAGTCTTAATGTTAATCAGTTGCCTTTATTTTGATCATAAATCTTAGAAAATTATTCTAAAAAACTCACCAAACCAGACACTTGCAAACCATTTGCTGGAGGGTGATAATCCTCCAGGTTTTGAAAAGAAGTAATGATTGCACAGAAAAGGTCTGTGTTTGAGAAGGACTCTTACAAATGTTAGCGCAGGCTACTAGATACTATACTGAATTCTTGCTATCTTAACTGTAGTGTTCCCTTTTCTTTGAGTAAAGCAGATTTGACTACTTAATGCTGCTGTTTGGCTTGCAGTATATGCAAATACTTTGTTGCAGAGCTAGATGTTTATAAAGAAGAATATTTGCTTTATGGGACGGGAATGACTTAATATAATCTCTCCGTAGAAAGTAGTAATTTGCAGTTCAGAAATGCTTCATAAAATAACAGAAATTATGTGCTGCTATTGTTCTTCTCATCCAGGACTAAGATGAGTATTATCTACATCTTGGGAACATATGATGTATTTCCATCTTGCATGGAAAATAACTTTATTCTGTAGTATTATTATAATAGTAAAATAGTTGCATAAAAGCTAGCATAGAGCCCTAGTAAGAAACAACATGGGTGGTTATAAACTTAAGTCATTAATACAAAGAAATGTTTTATTCACTCATTAATATCTATGTTTTGTATGGATTTAAAAAAAGTCAACATTACCAGCATTAACCACAAGATGGCCACATTTGCATAGGATTTGGAAAAGCTGAAAGCACCCATTTCTGTCTAGATGGCCATATACCGTAAATACATGTTAAGTATTTTTAATGGAAGAAAACGGTGAAGAAGACTATAAAGTTATCATATATAATTTAACAGTTATGTTACATTTAAGATGTTACTGGCTTTCTTTTGAGAACTAACTTCCATTGCAGTGGAAACATTGATTTCAGAAGAAGCATTCAGGAAGGATTTAATTTATGAGCTCAGAGAGTCCCTTTCTGAGTACAGACAAATTATCGGTAATCAGTTAAAAACATAAGTTGCCAGCAATTTAATTGCTTTTTAAGTTTACTCACGTGCTTCCCAATTTCTGTTTCATCATTTTTTCATTGTGGATTTTGGTTTCCTACATCTTTTTTTATTATTTTTTTTTTCCCAAAGTGTTGATCGGATTTGTTGTTCCAGGTCAGAGGGATCTGCCCCTTCCAGTGAGAGTGATTGCTACATCAGACCTTCTGTTGCCATCATAATAAAGCTACTATGCTTCTTTTCTTTTATTTATTCTCTCTCTTTTTTTCTTTTTTTTAAATGTATTTGCCTCCTGCTTATCTGCTCTCATTTTGTGTTCTTCTGGGCTAGCTATTCTGTTTCTCCAGTATTAAAATCTGATGAAATGTGCACTTTTTTGTAATTTCTGCTCTTAGGAGCTAAAGATCCGTTAAGCAGCAACAGACAATTTTTATTTTTCAGGCAAATTCAAATGACTCAGTTATAGCTGAAACATGATAAAGTTGTTTGATTAGTTGATTTGAGTTTGGGGTTTTTTGGGTGGGCTTATTTTTGTTTTTTGGTTTTGTTTTTTTGGGATTTTTTTTGGTGACAGACTGTGTATTGGAAGATACACTGCATTTCTAGGTAACCAACAGATAAAGAGATGTCACTTGAGGTTGCTGTGTTTTGACTGGACCACTGTTCAAACTTTGTTTCTAGTTCGTGTTTACAAAGCAGTTGTACTCGAAATCTGCTCTTCAGCCAAATCAATACTCCTCTGTGGTTTTTTTTTTTTTTCTTTAGAAGACTCTTATCTGGACTCCACACTATGTTGGAAGTGACAGTATTTGTATGTTTGTTTGCCTCCTCAACTGTTTTCATTCACTTTTTTAATAATTGATATCCCAGAGATATATGAAGCAGCACAACTGTTTCTCTGAAAAAGCCATTTTTATCGTGCTTTAAAATGTGCAGTACGTGAGTGATAGAAATTGAACATGACTGCCTGATAAAATTACACTCTTCTTTGCCTGAGGGCATCTGTTAGTGTGTCTAGATATTACAATGTGTTTGCTTAACAGTGTTAACAGTCTTGTCTGTTTCACATACCTAGCTGGAAGGGCCGTGTGTTCTGCAAATACAGAAAATTCGCAATGTTGCTGCACCAAAGGATAACGAAGAATCTCAGGCTGCTCCCAGAATGTTACGTTTACAGATGACGGATGGACATACAACCTGCACAGCTATAGAATACAGTAGCATGTCAAAAATAAGGTGAACAACTTTCTTGTCCAAGTTTTGCTTTGGTACTTAAATGTCCTTATAGTAATGGAAGTGTCCTTAGTAACATATGAAAAAAATTGCTTGACAAAACCGGCTTCCTTCTTGGATTTTGTGTAAAAAGGAGAAACCTAAATTCAGCATGCAAAGATATATATGAATGTACTTTACAGTACAGTTTATGCTGAAGGATGTAATGGAAGAAAGTGAATTTTTGCAGCCATCTACTGAGTTTTAGTTTCACTGTTTGTGTGTGTGTGTGTGTGTGTAAACTTGAGCCAAATTCCCTTATTTTTAGTAGTAGCAGATCTTTTACCTGACCTTTGCAGCAGGAATGTCAGAGGCTTGAAACACCTAAGCTAATGCAACTAATGCTGCTTAACCATGGGCAGGCCTTCAACTTGGATATTTCTTCAGTTAAAAATGAAGGGTAAGAAAGCTAATGACTGTTGAACATGGGGATTGTTTGTGTGTTTGGTTATGAAGACGCCAGAAATTATCTCTGGTGTTTAGTCTCTAGAGTCATGACGTGCTCTGCATTTTTCTTGTTCAGATTACTTTGATTAAAAAAAATATTTGTCTTTCTCTGCTAGCTGCAACAGGTATAGATATGTAGTTAGCTTTTGAATGTCATCTTTTACTGTTAAACTGCTCCTTCTGAGCGGGAGCCAGCTTGCAGTTTAGAGTGGTGCTGTCAGAACATTTAATGATATTTTAATTTTAGCTTGAGCCAGCAGAACTTGGAATATCATATTCCAATGAGAATATAAAGAGAGCAGTAAAGGAAGGCAAACAGACTCCTATGTAAGTAGAATCTAGATCACAAAATATTTAAAGTTGAACACAGTGCAAGACATAGTTTGAAAGCTTTTTGATAAAATTTAAAAAATGCTAGCGAACTCATCACTTTAGTAATGTTGTGAGCTCTTATTTTTGAGTTACATGTGAAAACTTAATTTGTGTTATATGTAGTTGTTACAGGTTTGAAATTGGACTATTATCCTGGAATAATGTGCTGTTTCAATACATAGCATTTCTTTAAATAAATAAAATCATGTTTTTTTCTTTTAAGTTATAGATTTTTCATGACTATGGTTTCCATTTCCCCCCCTACATAATTTTAATTTTTTTCTCTATTTCTTTCATGTTTGTTTGTTTGTTTGATCTCATTTTGTCTTTGCTTTTGTCAGAACAATACAGAAAATCAGTAACATTGCTAAGATTAAATGCCACTGGTGCTGTAATTGGCTGACTCCAATACGAATGTGCCTCACCATGTGGTATGAGCCTGTGATTGCAACAGTAGCTTCAGCATATTTTAAAGATATGGTTGCCTCTCAGTTGAAAGGTTATGGCTGTGTCCTGTTTCTCACTAGAAAAAGCAGCTTCCGGATTGTTTTGCGTGTCATATCTTTCGATTGTAGTTTGAAGATGCATGATTCTTTTACACTTCTGCTGTAGCTTTTCATAGGGTAGATTCACAGGAGAAGAAGATAAGGTACCTCCTTGTGGAAGCTGATGACAGAAAGTATTCATATGGTTTTAAATTATAGAGTAATGAGAGAAGAAGTACTACGAGATTCATGGGTTTTATATTTATTCTAGTACAGTTCTGGCTGTTAGCAGTGTATATACAGCTTCCATTCTAATCACTCTTTTTCTTTTCTCCCAAGTTAAGTGTCTAAAAAAAATGAGGTGATTAACCATCTGGAGATCTTCTATTAGCTATAAATACATACTAGGATGAGGAACTTATCTCAGTCAGCTGTCTAAGAATATCTTCTCTTAGTCTAAACAAATCACATTCTTAGTTTGTTATTGTGAAATTGGATTTTAACCAAACAGACGATTTGCAAACATTCATCTCTGTTAGAGTCTAATTTGCAGTATGACATTTTTGTGTAATGAGTTGGAAGTGTTCCAATAAAGCTATTGGAAAGTACTGTGAATATCCAAGGAATTATTGCAAAGGTTTTTGATGCTAATGTTTTGTTATGGCATATGAAATGTTGGAAGTATAAGAAAAGTACTCTTACATGTTTCTTTGTGGTGGAATAGTAATAAATGTATTTGAAATATTTGGCTTTGTTTCTACCTCTAGCCTGAACACTCCACCTGGAACAAAAATTAAGCTTTCAGGAATTGTTGAAGTGAGAAATGGATTCTTGCTGCTGGATGACAGTAACACAGCAGTTCTTGGAGGTGAAGTGGAGCATCTTATAGAAAAGTGGGAATTACAAAGGGTGAGGTAACACCACTGCAAATGCTTGTCTTACATGATGCATATTACATTTAATGACATCAAGTTTAATGTCTTGACTGTGAACTTTTTTTATGATAAGCTATTAGAACTGTGCTGTTGCAATAGTTTTAGGGCTGCAGCCAAATTTATGTAAGTAGGTCTTTGTATATTGCTGCAAATTAAGAAACTAAAAGGGATCTTTGAATGGGAACTGATTCCTTCTGCTGGGTTTGAAAACATTAATCAAGCATATTAAATTATTTTTGGTACCATCATGAGTGGTTGCTTTCCTAAACAGTGTGTTTGGTACTAGGACATTATAAAATGCTGCCTTTTACAATTACCATCTGCAGACTGTGTATTTTTGAGGCAAAAATAATAGAATAAACGTACAGAAAGCATTGAAGTTTGTAACCTTTAGCTTGAACCCTGTATTGCAGATTTCATCAGTACTTTAGATAAATTTCTGGTTACAAAGACAATTTGGAAGTTTTAAAATCTTTCAGCAAGCCTTAGATAGCCATAAGATCCTTTACTGTATGTCTCAGTAGAAGAAAAGTGGATGGAGGAATATTTTTTCATACACTTTCTCACAAGTAGGTGGAAGTTCTTAGGGCAGGAAGGTGTGACCCTACTATCATTAGTTCCAAATACTTGCCAGATCAGTTATCGCTACTACTACCACACAACGTCTCTGTATTTTTATGTCCACATCTCTGATGGATAACATGGAGTAGCTGCTTATGAACATGATGGTAATTTCTGGATGAAATACTTCTATTATGGTTGCTGATGTTAAATGGAGCTCAGTAGTTTTTGTTGCAGCTAGCCTTCTTTGACATCAGTTTGGTTGCACTTCATAGATTTCAGCAAACTGGGGCAAAATATATTTGAATATTTGAGTTACAAAGTGTCCATTCTCATAGATTCTATTTGGCATCCTTTTTGTGCTTTTGTAGTTGAAAATTGGTTGGTTGGTTGGTTGTTTTTTTGGGTTTTTTTAAAGCCATTCCTGGTTTTAACTGAAGCTCTGGGACCAACAGCAGAATTATCCCACTTTATAATTTTTATTCTTATTTCATATGAAATCTTGTGAGTTTTAGTATTGATGGGGGCAGAGGAGAGACATATAAAGCTAACATGTTAGGAATGCCATCTAATTTGTAAGACAAGGGTCGATAGAATTGGTTAGTTTATCTGGACTTCAACAAATAAATCTTGCTTTATAATTGGTATTTTGTTTTTTTAAATGAATAGCAAGAAATAACTTGGAACCCATTCTGTTTACAAGAAAGCAAACCATTAAATAACCATCGTTGTGCTGCTGACTGCAACTTTTGGCACTTGTGAGCCAGTTCTGATGGCTTTATGCAATTTGTTTAACAGCGTGGTAGCTGTCACTCATTTGCTCTGCTAAGATACAGAAGGTTAACTATTACCTGTTGCTGTCCCCTCAACTCTCTGGTTCCATCTTGGAGTTTGTCAGAGTATCATTTTCTTTTTCTTGTTTGCCAGAGCACAGCACGTGAATATGGCCATGTCAAAAGCTGTGGGCGACAAGAAATCAGTTTGGACAGGTGAACCATTGTGGCAGGGGACCATGACCACTGGAAACTGTAGTTCCAGTTCTATATCCAGACTGACAGCTAGACAGATATATATATTATATAATATTCTGAAATAATATTCTGAAACTCTAGAATTAAATTTTTTTATTCAATCTTAAGTTATTGCCCTTGCACCTACCTGTCAGCTTCCAGTTCTTTAGTTGCATTACTGTTTTGCTTCATTGAGAACATTGGAGTTGCTTTCAGGAGGAATCAAGTTTTGGGAACGAAGAAACTCACACTACAAATGTAGCACATGTGGAGTGAATGCAGTATTATCACACTGAATAAGGAATAAATGTGCTGTTCCTTATAGCATTCAATTATATTATAAAGTAAATTCTTGTCTTGAAATTTCAATTTTTTTCAAGTGTCAGTATTTAAGGGACAGTATATAAATAACAAAGGAGTAAATGAAACTGTTACTGTGAGATCTTCTTTTTTCTAGACTATTTGGAAATATAAAGTGTCATGAACATCCTTAGGGGAAAGTACAGTTTCAAATAACTATTGCTTCATGGAATTTCTTGTGGTCTGGTGGTGACTGATGTTTCAAACATGAAGGATCAGTATCTGCAAGATATTGCTGGTACCCTTCTTAGGAAGGAAGAGTACTTTGTATTGCCATTAATCAAAATATCAGACAATATGTAAGTGAAGTCTGAAGCAAATTTTGCTGAGATGATAGGTGAAATTGTTGGTAGGCTCTTACATTTTTAAAACATAGGATCTGTCGAATTACAGATTATCTAAAAGTAAAGTTCTCTAGTATACTTAATGATTCTTCTGTTTTGGTAAAGGTGAGGCTTAATATCAAGGCTTCTTCTGAGGAAAAAAGGGACTAATTTTACATATACTTTGAAATGCATATTAGAAAGAAGTGTGAGGGTACAGTAGTACGTATTACCTAGTTCAATCTCATGTTGTAAATACTTGTTTCTTAAGAGATTCCCTCAGAAATAGTTTTTTAATGTCACAATGCAAATACAGCAAAAAGGGTAAAAGAAGCATGCTAAATGTGTTTGTAACAAAGTTTATTGTAAACGATAGTTACTGCTGTGCTATGAGCAAATCTAATTGTAAGTTAAAAACTACTGTTCTTGTTGCCAGGTTGCTTTGTATTTGATGCAATATGAAATGCCATTTCCAGAGCAGCTGCTCTGACTTCTCAGCCGACAGTACTACCTGGGAAGAAAGTGTCAGGGCTCTTATCTACCATTAGATCATTAAAATTATTTCATTGTGGTTAACAATTTTATGCAATAAATGGTTGTGATTCAAAATCCATGTAGCTAGTTAATAAATAGGCAGTCAATTTTAAGTGTTTTTTTTCTGTTTGCTCCGTTGCATGTTTGAGTGGTAGGTTGAAGCAGTCTTTTTCTTCTATATGTTTTTGTGATTCTGATTTGGGAAAGAAAAAAAAGTGTAACCTTCAACTTCAGTGTCTTCTTCCTGATTAAAGGACATGAGGAATTAACTATGATCTGATGCTTGAGTTCTTAGGCTAGCACACAATATTTTTTTTAATTTATAAATTGATTCAGTGTGGGAGTTGATTCCAAAATTGCCTGGATTTCTCTAGGTATAAACAAACAAATAAAAACCCCAGAGTACTGTTTATTGGACCTAGACTGCCTGCCCTGGGGAAGTGAAGCAGCTTGGCCGTGAAATCACTGTTGTACTGTGGTGCTTCAGATAATAGATACAGGAAGGTGTGAACAAGCTTGGTTAGCTTGTAATTCTAAGGCAGCACTTTAAATGAACTGATTGAAACTAAAGCAGAAAAATTTTACGATTTTTGCACTTCTAAGTGCTTTGTTTTGAATAATTTATTGAATACTTTATCAGTGTTTTTTGCTCCAAGGCATGAAGAAAAGGATTATTACTTTTGTTCAGCCTTGAAAGGAATTAATCACCGTAAATCATTCAGAAAATGGTCTTTGGCTCCTGAATGGAGTGGACCAAAAATTTTAATTTGGGTATGTATTAGCTGAATTGATCCATTACTTAGTTTAAGAAATTCTCTGATAATATAGTGGCTTAAAACATGTTTGTGCTTATACTACAGTTCTCATATGATGGATTTAAATCAATTTTGCATTAGGGTAATAAATATATAGGTAAATGCCATATATAGATTTAAGTAATTAGTACTGTCTCTGCCAAATAACATATATAATCATGAATGACTTCCAGTGAGGGAAAAAGGACAATAAGGAATGAAGACAATAAAACAGGTACATTATAGGAAATGCAATTTTGGAGCATTTTAACAGCCTTAAGGACCTGTTCTTCCTTTTTCCACTTCTGGAACAAAATGTTTCTCTGTGATGCACCATAACACATAACCAAATGTCAATTCGAGTGAATTTCATTCTCTTCCACTTTGCTGCTGTTCTCGTAATTTGTAGAGAAAAACTTTATCAACATATGAACAGATATTTTAATGCAGTGTTTTACAAATCCATCTTTTTGTTGTTGTTGGCAACAAGTAATTGTGTTATTGCAGAATGCTGTGTTTTCAGACCTAGGTCACTGACTGCCTGATTGTACCTAAGAGTTTAGAGCACTTGTTCTATCAATATTGTGTATTAGTAATTGTTATGCTTACTGTTACGGTCTTTGTGATTCAAAAACCTCCTGATCAATTTAGCATATATACCATACTTCTTATCAGGTTATTGTGGAAATTTCCTGGTAGCACGTTCTTTTGTTTCCAGCGGTGGCAGAAAGGAGGTGTTTTTTAGGTAGAGAGCACAGCCTGAGCTCTTCTATAGCCTTGGCATCCAGAATTGCTGTCTTACGTTTTATCAGGAGATGGAATTTTGACTAATCCTTTTGTGTTTGCTTATGCACGGGATCATGACTTTTAGAGAATTGTTGAGGCTGGAGCTCATCTGTCTCCATCAGGGACATCTAGAGCCAGTTGTCCAGGACAGTGTCCTGGCAGCTTTTGAATATCTACAAGGATGGGGACTCCACAACCACCCTGGGCAACCTGTGCTACTGCTCAGTAACCCCCAGTAAAAAAAACATTGTTTCTGATGTTCAGAGGGAACCCCTGTGTTTCAGTTTCTGCTCCTTGTCTTTTTGTCTCACTGGGCAACGCTGAAAACAGCCTGGTTCTATTTTCTTTACATTCTCCCTTCAGCTATTTGTGTAAATTGATAAGATCACCCTGGACCTTACCTTCTCTATGCTGAATTGGTCCAGTCCCTTTTTAAACATGCTAAATCTGTGTGCCTTTACAATCTCTAGTGACAGCAAGTTCACAGGGCACTATGTAAAGAAACATCTGCTGCCTATTTGTGTGGCTTTGTTCTGTTAGTGTAGATTTTGGTATATAACTGAGTTTTCTATATTTGCTCTATGATTTTGCAGAATTCCATCATTTTCTTAATTTCTCTGTGCCTCATCCAACCTTCTTAAGTACCCCAGGATTTTAATAAAATCACTGGTTTTTTTCTGCTTAGAATGTCCACCTTGAAAGTTTCATATACTTTCCAAAAAAGAGACATTTAACATATGATCTGTTTTCTGTTTGCAATTTATTAATTATCAATTTTCTTTTATAGAGTTTGGCAAAACACAATAGGAGTAACATTGGGACAGAAGGCGGTCCTCCTCCTTTTGTACCTTTTGGGCAGGTATAATGTACTTCTCTTCATAATTTCATGGAAAAAACCTGTATTATGATATCTAGAGTATACCTGGTTCCAGTTAGATAAAGGCTATCAAAACACCTTAGGCCATGATGACTTGGATATATTTAAAAAATTTTGTTAATCCTGTCACTTTGTTGCACCATTTTCTGTTTGACACTTCTCAGTTTCAAGCTTAATTTTATTTAGTATGTGAAACCTTTGATTGTTCTGGTCACATCATGTAGGCACTAACGTAGCCCCTTCTTAAATGACAAAGGTATTTCCAAGAATCTTACCAACTACCTCATGAACTAAGCTTGAAATTTAAAAGTCTTTTTTGGCCTTTCTGATAGACGAGGGGAGTGTCTTTTTAGCAAAGACAGATCTAGATGTCCTAGGTCTACATTTTTGTAATCATATTCTTTATCTTAAGTTGTGCTACTCTAGTGGAGTAATACTTTGGTCTTTTTTTAAATGCAAGTAGGCAGAAAGAGCTAATTAAAAATTTCTTTTGCATTTTCAGAAGTGTGCATCTCATGTGCAAGTGGATAGCAGAGACCTTGATCGCAGAAAGACACTGCAAATGACAAATACTGTAAAACCTGTTGTGGACAATGATGAATTTGAAAAGCAGAGAACAGCTGCTATTGCTGAAGTAGCAAAGAGCAAGGAGGTTAGAATGCATGTGTTGCAGCACTTTATTTACTGTGATTGATCTTTTCTTGTTATTTTAAGTATTTCTCTTGTAAATGACAAATGCTTTCTGATATTTGGCTGCTTATAATCGTATTCCTGTATCCTTTAAAAGATGAATCAGAAATACTCCTTTTGGACTGATGGCTATGTTCTTGTTTTAATAAAGCTAATAAATGTATCATAATGTTTTGTTGTAGATATGATTTTGTTACCACTATAAAAAAAAGTGGGGTTTACATTTTAGCTAGTAAGATTTAAGTAGTAAATGCAGGTTATCAATTTTGTTCTGGGTTGGTTTTTTTTGTTTGTTTTTTTTTTTTTCCAATTCTCAAAACCCCCCATGATTCCTTGCACTCAGTCTGAAAGAATTGCTAGGAAATTTAGTTCTAATGTGTCAGGTTTTTATGTCCTCCTTTGGTTTTCCTTTTAGTATGTTTTTCAAATGTTCTTTGTAAGTCATAAAACCTAGAATTATATACCCTTTTTACAGCCTACTTTGGGCACAGGGATAAAAATACCTACCTAATAAATTAATCTTTTTGTGTGTGTGTAAATTAGTGCTTTTTTTGTTGATGCAAAGCATAATCATAAAGAATACCACTGCAACAAATTTACTGCCCTTCTTCTACTAGCTGGATATTGAGATTTATTTTTGTATCTTCTGTTTGCTGAAATGTTATTTTTGTGCTTATATAAAGACCAAGACGTTTGGAGGAGGTGGTGGTAGTAGCAGAAGTAATCTCAGTGTGAGTGCTGGAGGGAATCGAAACAGGGAACTGTTCCAGAAAGAGAAGATAGCAAAACCTGAGGGGAAGAATGAAGGTGTCTACCGAGAACTGGTAAGGTGAAAGACTTAAACGGAACCTTAAATGTGTACTACTAAAAAACCCAAAAACTAATATAACAAAATAAAGTCAGAATACCTTGAGGAATAATTCCTTTCCTTTCAATTAATTTTAAAGTCTGCTTAGTTAAGGTGCTTTTGTACCTTACTGAGATAGTTAGGAGTTTCAGTGTGATTTGTGGGTAAAAAGTTATCCAGGGAAAATTTAATGAGTGTTAGATTCTTTTAGGTTTGGAGTTTTTCTGGAGGGTCATGATATGGCTCTTGGAACCTGCAGACACAAGATTACATTCATGGAATTCCAGTTAAGAATGTTTTTGGTTACAGCTGTTCCAGTAGCTGGGTAACTGGTGTCATTTTTGTTGGGTATGGGATGATGAAGGACAGAGGCCTTAGTCCCATTTCATGTTGTTGCATGTAAGTCTGTCTGCACTGGAAGAGGCAGTTTTCATTTGAGTGCTTTAAAGCACAGTGCAAATATAAGGCTATTTTCTGTACTTTGTGGTTCATGCTTTGCCTTTTTGTCTTCATGCTATATACAGTTTAGAATAACAATGCCTGCATTTCTGCACAAGTAAATTGTTTGTATTTCTTTGCTTTCTTCTACAAAACCTCTAGCAATTATATTTTCTCTGTGTTTTAAGACTTGTGTAACTGGGTTTTCTATTGCCTATAAAAGTTGTGGAAGGGTTCAAATGGGAGCAAATGGGAGTGTTATTTTGAGATATTCCTTTTAGTTTTCATCTAGACTAGGAGAATTCGTGCTTGAAAGCACATAATAGTAAAACTGAAAAATAATGAATTAAAAATCATAATAATATTAAAAAAATACCCTTTATTAACTGTTTTTTTGGACCTAAGAGAGATTGTATGTGAGGATTTTGTATAAAACTGAAATATTTATCATCAATTAAATAAGAAATACTGTTTTAAATAAAAAATAAAAGAAATTTTTATGTAAAATCTAGGGTTTATAGAATCTTTGTTATATTTATTAGTTGTTTGTGCACCTTTCATTTCAGGTTGATGAAAAGGCTCTGAAACACATAACAGAAATGGGTTTCAGCAAAGAAGCAGCAAGACAGGCACTTATGGATAACAGTAACAGCTTAGAGGCAGCATTAAATTTTCTTCTGAACAACAGTAAACAGAAACCCATTCAGGGACCACCACCTAGAGGTAAAACTTGCAAAGAGATACTTTAAAACAGTGTTTACAAGCAAAGAACTTTGTGTATGGTGGATTACTAATGTTGTTATAGAAGGGCATATCTGCATGTTTTTTTCCTTCAAGTTAGAATGCATTGCAAATACCTAAGAAAGGCCTCTTTGTATTACATTTGTGTCAAAATGTTTGAATTGGAAGTTACAGATTTGAATATCCTTAAATAGGAAATGTTGTATCCTCAAATCACAGAAAGACATGGGTTGGAAGGGACCTTAAAGATCAACTTGTTCCACTCCCCCCCCGCCCCGCCCATCCTAGGCAGGGATGCTGCCTGCTAGACCAGGTTGCCCAGGGACCCATCAACCTGGCCTTGAACACTTCCAGGGATGGGGCGTCCACAGCTTCTCTGGACAACCTTGTTCCAGTGTCTCAGCACCCTTACAGTAAAGGATGTCTTCATAGCATCTAAGTCTCTTCTACTTTATTTTAAAAATGTTCTCCCTTGTTGTATCTATTCTGTCCATGACAGAATTTTTTAAAGACAGAAAATAGAAGCATTTTATAAATCAAATGGAAAAGTGTATACTTTTTGTATTTTTTTCCCCATTCACAAAAAACTTTCATTTACAGGTAAAGGGAAGGGCCGAGGCCGAATAAGACCTGAAGATGACGAAGAGCTAGGAAATGCCAGACCATCTGCACCGAGCACACTGTTTGATTTCTTGGAATCCAAAATGGGTACTCTAACAGTAGAGGGTAAGTTACTGAAATTAATGTATCTGGAACAAATGTGGGACAGTATTGGTGGAATTCTTTTGCCTATGTCATCTAAAAGGTGACTAGAACTTCCTTCACACTCAGTCATGATAGAAAAAAAAAAAGAGTGCTTCAAGAGCTGTTCCTCTCCTTTGAAGAAAGGTCAAATAAATTGCACTATGATGTTCAGATGCCTAAAAGCCAGTAATTTGAAATAAAGTGACATAAATCAGTTTGTTAATTTGATTGGTTCTTCCTGAATCGTGACTCTTCACTCACAATCTCATGAGTCTTTGCTGTATTTGTCAGAAATGTAAAATATTCAAAGAAAATACCTTTCAAATACACAAGCATTCTGCATTAGCTGATACAATTTAGTAAGCTATGCAGGTAATGAATATAATCATGTTTTCAGAAGGCAGGTGTAGGGAATGATGCTTGAGATATATCTTGGCAACTCATTTAAGTTACCAAGAATTAGTTGGATTTCTACAGTGATCAGAAACAAAAACAATGGTAGTGGGTTTTGTTTACATTATGAACATTGATTTTTCTTTGGATACATTTTGTGCTTATATTGAGAGATTAGAGAAGGCTTTTATGTGGTACTTAAGGACATTTGAAAGA
Organism: Dendrocincla tyrannina; assembly: GCA_035047865.1. Lineage (NCBI taxonomy): Eukaryota > Metazoa > Chordata > Aves > Passeriformes > Dendrocolaptidae > Dendrocincla > Dendrocincla tyrannina. The sequence continues at coordinate 61,115,143 of JAWWMP010000001.1, forward strand.
AAATAATAGAAATAGTCTCTGTGGGTTATATAACTTTCTTATTGTCAGTAATTTTATAGTAAGTAAGTAACAGTAGTTTACCAAGACTCGTGAAATGAGTGAATTGCTTCTTTTAAAATGGTATTGCTGATTGCTATGGGGGACATTTATGATCCTTGGGATTTAGTTACATGTATGTGGGCAATAGAGCATAGTGTTAAGTCAGTAAAGAAATGGTTATACTAGTTATATATATTTTAATTTATAACCTTCAGTGTTGTATTTTAAAGATAAATACACTTGGGTTTTATATGTTTTTTTCCCTCATAAACAAAAATAAAAAGATTCCATAAAGAAGCATAAGAAGAAAAATATAATTCTATTAAAATTTTGTAAAGGTTTTCTACTACTTTAATTGCCAAAGGTTCTGGCATGTTTCCTAGCACGACAGGGTTTTTGGTTTTGTGGTTTTTTACCACTGTGTTGGGTATTTCTAGCTTTATCTGAGTGATCAGTATGCAATATACTGTTTCTGAATCATGCTTTTCTGAAAAATAAAAGCAAACCCAACTTGTTGACATTTTTGAAGAGTTCGGAAGGTGTTTTAATTATTTTGTGATTTATATTTTTTTAAAATATTTCTGCCCTTTTTTCTCCTGAAAAAGGAAAGATGTTGTTATACTTGTAATTTCTAAGGCATTGAAGTGGTTGGTTAGTTTCGTGTTTTTAGTTTTTGTTTTCCCTACTGAACACGTATAAGCCCACAGGATTGTGTCTCTATTTCTATGCCAGGTTTTAGTTTTGTCCTGCAGAATCTATTTTAAATGGATTTGTTTGAGAAATACGTAGGCATATGTGTTCTGTATTTTTAAAAGTGCTTTTTTCCTTGCCAAATTTGAGAAAAATACTGCAGTCTGATGAATTCAAACACATCTTTGAAATCATAAATCGGAAGTAAATTTTCTGCCATTTTTCTGCTGTTTTTTCTGCCTCTGTGGTTGAAAATCATCTCAGTTGAATTTTTAATTTTTAGTTATCTTAAGTTCTACTCAAACTGAGATGACAGGAGTGTTAAAAGTGTTTGCACAGTGATGTATGTGCAGTAACCATACTTACCACTTTGAACTCTTTCACCATGAAGTCTGCATCCAAGAGTCTGCAGAAAACAGGAGATATACATATATATATATATATATTACTAGTACCTTCTTAATTTCACTTTATCTTGTCAACTATTAGCAGTAGACATGTGTAGTTTCACTTAAAATTAGAAAATTATTGTTCAGAAAGGCATGTTGAGAAAACAGATCCAAACAACTCAAATATGTCATATTACACAGCCAAAAAGAAGGTCTCTTCATGATTTTCCTGCACAGTAATACACTAAGGAGGGCCCAGGCTGGCAGGCTTTTCTCCATTTATATTCACCAAAGGCTGTACTATGCTATGTATAAAAGAAGATTGTTCTGCATCTTCTGTGTTCTCCAGTATTTCTGGCACCTCATTGTCCTCTATGGTCTCTAAAATCCCATATTGTTTTTCAAGTGTTCAGAGAGATGGCCTTTGTATGGGGATAGTGGTCTTGAATAAATGAGCACGCCCCTACTATACAGGAATGCACATGATCAAGAGGATATGATTATCTGAAGTGGCTATCTTTGTCATTATTGCAAACATTAAACTTCTATACACTTAAGACAGAGTGTAATCTCTTCTAAATGACCAAGAATCTATGTAGAAGCCAAATAAAGGCAGTTTAACTGAGCTAAAGATTTTTAAATTCTGTGCTATGCCTCATTTTCTTGAAAATCTGCCTATGTGATCTGGAGAGAGAAACTGTCTGAGAAGAATTGTTTCTTTTCAAGTACACAGAGGATTGATTTGCTTTTCTCTGTCCATCACTCCTTATTTTTCTTATGTAAGATTTCTAATTGCACGCGAAACCTCAGTACTGTGGAGAAGTTCTAAATTCAGTTCTGGGTTTGCAATAACTAGGCTGGGTGGTTCCTTTTGTGAACAGAAACTGAAGAACAGTTGTTGAATTTTTTCTCTTTGCTTTGGTACTTTTTCATACTTGGATTTAGACCAAGTAGAAAAACATTTATGAATGGAAATACCTTTGTGGGTTTTTAGAAGGTACTTCTATTCCTTTTTAGAGATAAGGTAGCACATTAAATTTTTGTTTAGTGTTTGTGTTTTCTGTTTTTTGGTTTTTTTTTTAGAAGTACAAATTAGTTATAAGAAAGCAAGTTGTTAGTCCTTAGCCCCCTAAGTGGTGTCTTGTGATAGTTTTTTTTATGTTTACCTTCTTTTTGCCAGTTAATGAAATACTGTTTGAAGTAATTAGAGCTGTCAAAAGTATTAAATACCTGACTCCATGATCTGCTAGTTCTTTAAATGTAAAGCATAGCATACAGTAAACATATTTTGTTTAAATGAAATGCAAAGAATTAAAACAAACGTATCAATTGTTTATACTGCATGTTTGTTTCTTTATTTATTTTTAACTGGGAATGGTTGGCGGCACCTATGAAAGTGTTTCTGTGTTGAAATTCAGTAGTTTGAGTTTTGGTTAGCAAGAGAATCCTCCTGACTGCAAGAGATAACAAAAATGGTAGACAAAATTGCTGTAAACCAGCTGCCTTTGCTTGCACTTGGATTATTTCTGCTACTGAACACAAATGATTTTTCCATTAATCTTCTTCCTATTTTTTTTCTTTTGTTATGAGGAACAATTCTTCCCTCTGTGCCAGCTTAAATAAGTAAACACAAGATTTATCAGAGAGAACAAAACAGTGCCAAGAGCTCTGACTGTAGTGTTAAGGAATAACGGGTAATATGCTTTATATATTCCCAAATAAGTTAAGGTTTGAAATAAATCAGTAATGCAATACAATGCAATTAAAAGATATTTATAATTCATTTTTGGTTACACAATTTCTTTGAATATCTATGAGCAAGGGCACTTGGAAGGGAAAAATAGAGTCTGACTTTTTGGAGTTAGAGGAAATGTATAACCTTAGGAATTTACCATTTAGTAGCCATGTTTTCAACAAACATGGTACCCTATGGCAAGAGATCCAAATTGAATAATGATCATGTTTATTATTCAGCTTTACTTTTAAAATTGAGCTTTAGTCAGTGTTAATTGTGAATATCAAAAAAACCCACTTATATTTGTTGTAGTAATACATTAACATTGGTGACATATTTTGAAGCTTGTATTTTTATTTTCTCTATAAATATGGAAGAGAAAAATATAGTACATTTCATACATTTTAAAGAAAAATAAAAAAAGTCTCTTTTTGTTCCAGTCCTTTAATCCTGTAGGTTAAAGTTTGTAGTGAATGCAACAGCAGAATGTTTTGAATTTTTTTTTTTTTTTGCAATTGTTTATTCTCACCCTCCTCCTTAGCTCGTATTTGTTTTGTTTCAACAGAAACATGAACTCAGGTTCCAGTTCCTCAGTGTTACTACATTTTAGGAAGAATTATGTTGATATTTATCTAACTTGACAAAGCTATTGACTAATGGGAATTTCACTCCATGGCATTAAATGTATCGTTAATTTTCTTCCAATACTTTAATCTGTTGTCCAGTACAAGACAGAACATGCCCTAGAGGTGGCTGTCCCTTCTATACAGTTACATAAAAATATTACTGAGTTTGAAAGGAGAAACCCAAATCATTGCCACTGGTGTGGGAAGGGCCACAGTCTTTGAATTTAATCACATTATTAAACATGATAAAATCCGCAGCAGAGAGCCCCAGGAAACTGTACGCTTTAAATTCCATTGTGCACAGAGCAGTGCTTTATGGATTGTGTTGGCTGAGATTTCCAAGTGCAGCAGGTCCTGCTGGTTTCTTGTAATCACGGGAATGTGACAGGTTCTGTACAGTCTTCTTGCGTCATCACATACGAAAGCTGAAATGAGGAAAATAACTGAGTGAGGGTTTCAAACTGAGAAACGCTATTTGTCATCTTAAAGCTTCCCAGTAGTTGACAAAAGCCTTGTCTTTAATTTTGAAATGTATTTTTTTGCAAACCTTGTTCCCAAACCTCTGATTAAAATGATGATGACAGGGTTAACACATCTTGCTGTTTGAAAGGAGCTTGCCAAATCTTCTTGTTAAATGGCAAATTAATATTTGTTTGTCACTGCCCTGTAAGAAACATTACTTTCCTAGGAACATTAGCTAATGGTTTGTTGGAATTGGGGCAGGAAGTAGAAGGAAGGAATAGCAGTTGAAATAGATAATCTATCAACAGCATCCTTTGTTGCTTAACTTTTTCTCTTAAAGAAACTTTAGAATTCCTTCAATTTTTTGGTGATCAGGCCAGACATCACAAATACATGAAGAACCAGAACTATATCCCCAGGCTTTTCTTCATTAGCTGTGGTTGCCAAAGTAACATTTACTGTTATTTGGCAGTTTGGGAATGATTTGTGCTTGAATGTTAAACAAAGGGTTAACAAGTCCTGCTCAGTCAAGGCTGTCACATATGAGATAGTCCTCTGGGAAACTTTTAGCACAATAACTGCATCTCTGTAGGAAACACAAGTTTATTGGATTTTACATATCTTACGCTTAGAGTAGAAAGATTTCAGATGTTTAGTGAGCAGCCTTTGCAGGTCACAGTAAAGACACCTAGAAAGAAGATGCTCATGTTCACTGTTTTGCAATTCTCTAGTCACTTTGCTTGCTGTCTAACATGTATTATTTTAACTTTCCACTACTATCTAAAATAAATCTGTGACAGAAAGATCCAACACACTTTTAAGTCAGCTTGTTGCTTTTGTATTATGATCACATTATGTAGGGCAGACAATAGGTAAAATTGCTTATTTCATACTATGAAATTGAATAGAAACTTCAGCAAACTTTTTCCAGTTATTGAAGAATGTGTTTTGGTTTTCTTTCAAAGCTTTAACTAAAGTGTAATTGCTGTTCATGCTTTTGTGTTGCAGTTGTAGAGTCCTTGTATGTACTAGGTGCTACCTAGGTGACTACACATCTCAGCTCAGGAAATGTTTATTCATTCAGACAAAGGGAAAGGACAGCCCTCAAGAGGAAATGTGTAGTCTAAGTCAAACCTAAAATCCTGCCGCCTAGCCAAGTATTACCATGCCCAACCTAGTCATAAACCAATTTCTTCTTTTTTTTTCCTGTTGGAACAGTGACTTCTTTTAATGCATTTCATGTTACAAAATATTTAATAAGCTGATTTATAATCAAGTATTTTAGAGTATTATACACATTTTTTCTTTAATCGTGTATACAAGGGAGTAAACACTCAGGAGTCTTCAAACAGTTCAGTCATTTCATGTGTAATTAACATTAGGAATAGACATAAGAACTTAGGTTGGGAATAGGAAGAGTGGAAGCCCCAGTGTTTTACTCCCAGAGGAGAAGAGGTATAAATTAAGAGTGTCATGAACAAAGACTGTTCATTAATTAGGAAGTTAAATCTGTCTAAACCATAGGAAATCTAGAAGATTTGTGTGTATTATGCAGAAGTGGAAAAGTGTAATGAAGATACTTACTGAAAATTTACAGAAATAAAGAAAAACAGTGTTTTCATGTGCTGTTTGTAAAGAAGCAATAAAGAGGTACTTTTAAAGTTAAAGATTTTAGTCTAGCAAAAACAAATTTTAAATGATACAAGATTCAAAATAATCTTTTAATTTTTAAAAAGAAAATGCATATTTATGAAACTTGTTTCTGAGTAATATATATTTACATATTAATGCATTAAAAACATGATGGATTGCAAAGTAATAAATTATGCAGTAAGATGTATTTTTACCAAGATCGTGTTCTCGCTAAGCCTTATGTATGCTTATGTCACTTTAAAAAATAAAAAACACTAGAACAGTGTAGTCAAAGATTCTGACTTCTAAAAGTTATGCTACATCAGGTATATGTAAAAATAGAGCTAGATTCTTACTAGCTAGTTTACAAAATTAAATTGATAGAAGTTCTGTGAACTATTAATAATAATGTGATATTTCGAAGTGTTTTCAAAAAAAAAAATAAACCAGGTGAAACTTACATTGTAATTTTAACTCTTACCATGTAGTATCTAATTATGAAAATTTATACATTTGCTGTCAAGGATCAACATTCATTGTTTCTAATGGTAACATGTGAACTGAAGTTCTTAGTTTTTCCTTCCCACAGGATTGTATGTGAACCTGAGTGCACAGTCCCACCAGGCTTGGGCATGCATACTGGGCTCCTGCACACAATATATCCATGGCCAGATTCCATGGATGGGCACAGGCAAGAGAATGACACCTCTGCAAGCACCCACATGACACAAAATTGTTCATATAAACATGAATCACTCTAATGAGTTTGTTTTCCATTGGGTTTAAAGTGTGCTGGTGGATCTCATACCCAGCCACCATCATGCATGCATTCACATGAGTCTCTCCTGGTCCGGAGACCCCTTAACCTCTGGCACTTCAGATTCTCTTGTCCAGCTTGTTGGGTAGTACTGGTAGCATTCAGCTGCCAGGTTTTCCTTGTCCCAGTTGTCAGCTTACCCTGTCTCAAATTTGCCAGTAGCTTTAAAAACGTGCCCCCTCATACACAAAATAGAGAACTTTGAAACCAAATTTAATAATAAGAAGAGACAGGTTACAGTGATCATATGCAGGAGTGTATTAACCAGGAGCCTACTTACTTGCAGCTATCATCTTTAATCTCATTTCTTCTTTATTCTTCTCATGCATGTTTTTTCTAGGTTCGTTTTTATCTCTCCCTTCCTTCAGCTCCTCACCTAAACAACCCATTAAAAATTGCATGTTTGCCTAAAAACCTTGTAGTTCCATAAAAAGTTTCACAGATAGCCCCAGTTCCCCTCCCCTCCAGCAGGCCATAGGAAGTTTCCTCTTTCTTGTGAGGTTCATGAATCTTGTCTTCATTCTCATCAGTTAAGAGTTCTGGTTGAATCTCTTGAAGATAATCGTTGAGCAGTTCCTGGTACAGCTCATTGATCAGAGTCTCCAGAGTTCTGACAAAACATAGATAACAAGCCTAGTTGTGTTCATTTCATCACTTCTATTTTTTGCCTTTATCTTTTATACTGAATAGCTGTTAGCAAGTTATTTTTCACAGAAAGTTTCAATTCAGATTTGAAGTATTCCTTTTTTCTGCTCCTTGTCCTCCCTTTTCCTTTCTTTGCATGTTGGAATTCTATTTTTCTGTCTTAAATGGCTCTTATTCAATTGAGTTGTTGATGTCTGTTGGGAGGAATGAGTAACCTGGAGATTTATGCCTGGTATTTCTCATGCTGGTAGGTGGTTTGGCTCTAAGTACAGCCACGAGTAGTGTATAATTTCTGATGACTAGGAATTACAGTTCAGGCGTGTCTGCTAAATTTCTGTGTACCATTCCATTTCTGTGTCACAAAGGTAAATACTGCATACATTTCTAAAGAATACTGTCGCTTTATCAGAGTCTGAAAAACTACTTCTGAAACATGTTTGTGTGAAATAGATAAATAATGGAAATAATTTTTTTCTTTCTAGAACCAAAATTGCAGTTTCAGCCACCACATCAAATACAGCATAAAGTTATGAATACAGAACAGAATGGCATCAAAGAGAATCATTCAAGACACATTTCTCGCAATGACATGAGACAACCGAGGAACGAAAAACCCCCCCGTTTTCAAAGGGATTTTCAGAATTCAAGACAGGCTTTGGATAGTGGGTTACCAAGGAATAGAGGTCCTGAAAGGCACAGCTCTTTAGAACATTGGACAGATGAAAAAAATAAAAGTGACAGACATTATCCTAGAAATGATAGGCCAAAGGATTTGAGTTATCCCATAGCCACTCACCAGAGTGATATTACTTTCAAAAAAAGGGATAACAATATGCAAAGCAGAATAGGAAAAGGAGTGTCTTTCACAGAATTCAAGGAAAACTCTGCTGTTCAAGATACTATGGACAACAATAACCAGAAACGTGGGAAAAGGGAAAACCAAACACACAATTCTGAAAATTTTTGTGATAGGAAGGCACGAACAATAAATAGTGAAGCCTTTATGGTTAAAAGTGAGCAACATTTTAATGTTAATAATGATTACCAAAATCCAGGCAGAACTGATAATTTTAATGCTGTACCAAATGGAGATACTGAGCATCATCAGAAAGGAAGACGAGTAGGACCTATCAAATCATCAGGACCCCCTACAATCCCATCTTTTGATGATAAAATGTTGTATTACAACACTGGTCCCAAAAGGAGAACTGGGCCCATCAAACCAGAGAAGATATTAGAACCATCTATTCACATGGAGTATGGAAAAAGTTGGAGGCCAGGGGATGAATGTTTTGCTCTTTATTGGGAAGATAACAAGGTATGCCTTTGACAAATGAGAAATACCTCAAATTTTACTTCTAATGTTTTCTTATGCACATGTGGGAGATATTTAGCATGCTACTGCAGAGACATGGATTTTGTTCATAGGTGTGTAGTGTGCTTCTTGGGTAGCTGCAGGCTCTATTTTTTAATATTTATGAGATATGTCACATATTCATTGCATGAAACTTTTATGTGCTTAAATCAAGTCCTTATTTCTCTCGTTTAGGTGGAGTTTAGGATGATTAAGCTCCTCACTGAAGCATTTAAGTGCCAAAAATTTGAAGAGATGAATATGGATATAGGTGCCCATATTATTTGCTAAGGATCAAAACAAGGATGCTATGAATAGTCTATAGAATATATAGACTATTCTATATAGTCTATATAGAATATAGAATAGTCTATAATGGTAGATGTGTAATACCATTTTCTGGAATACGTAAGTGTGCAACCTTTAGTAGCTCAAAGGCAGACCAGAGTCTGAAGGAATGGGCTGTTTAAAAAAGCTCCCACTTTTAATAATTACAGAAAGGAAATAGTGAAAGGCTTAATTTTGATTAGCATTAGTAGACTATAAGCTGAAGAATTTATGGAACAAATGAGTTACGCTGCACGATAGTTTTGTTTTACTGATTTTTTTAAAAGTTTAAATACTTCCATTTCAACTGTTGTTCCCATTAATAAGGTTTCTCTTGCAGCATCACACTTTTTGCTTTCTTCTCCTTTGCTAAAACAGTTTTAGACTGTTTGCTTTGATTTGTCATTATCTGTCCAGTTCTCTTTCACTGTTCTTAGGCACTTTCTTTGGGTTTTGATTCTTTCTGATAATCTGAGAAGGGAACTACCTGAAATACTGTTGTTCTTTGAGTTGGTTTTATTCACACCTTTTTCCTTTTTTCTTTTTTTTTAATGTTATTTATTTTAAGTGGTTTTTCCTTTTTTGCTCTGCATTAGCTCAGCACCATGACATTTTTCTCTCTTTTGCTTGTATGATTAAAACAAATGATAAGCCAATTTTTTCGTAATGTCAACATATAGTGAGTTGACTCTCTTAAATAGGAATTCGTAGTTTGAGTGAATGGATTAGCGTGACGTATAATGAAGTATTATTGAATTGTTTCCTGTTTTGAGTAGCATACTTGAATTACTGTAGGGTGAGTTTTTGAAATTCTGGGAAGTAAAAACTTGCAACATAAATACATATGAGGTAATCCCAGACTGTGATTTGAAGTGTATTCATCACATTAGTAGGGGTGTTTGGGGTAGTAATTAATTTGTTGGTAGTTACAATAAATGCTGCTGCTCACATCTGGGGAAATTTTGAAATGTCGTGATAAATTACAGTACTAAACTTAACCATGTTAGGACATAGTAATTTCTTTGTGTTCAGTAAGATAAAAGTGATTGAATATCTTCCAAAAAGTCATATTTGCATAAATGTCAAAAAAACCAAGTATTTCAAAAAGGGACTTTTTAAAGGGGCAGTTTTACCATATTTTTATGCTATTTTATTATGTTATAGGATAGGTATACAAGTATGTACAGTGTATATGGATGATGAGGACTTACTGATACATGTATTTTAAGTAAACATCGTACAGTAATATTTCCCTCTATAACAGCAGCATTTGTGTTAGTGATGAAGTTGTTCTGCTTTTAGAGAAATCAAAACAAGTCTTTTAAATGTTCGGTCTACTTTGATAAGCTGCATATTTTCTCAATGAGCATTCTAAATACATTCTACCATATCCTTGCAGTCTACCATGTGAAAGTTTAAGATATCTGGTTTAATATCTGGTAAAATTTAATTCAAAACATCGTACTGTCTAAGACTAGATATTTATATATATACACACAGAAACATAGATATATTTATATGTGAAAAGGTAATTATAAATATAATTGTTAGCTATTTGTGGTATTTCTGGTAATATTTTATGACCTTTGACAATTTCTCTTTTAAGTTCTACCGGGCAGAAATTGAAGCTCTCCATTCTTCTGGGACAACTGCAGTTGTTAAATTCAGTGATTATGGAAATTATGAAGAAGTGCTTCTCAGCAACATCAGGCCTGTTCATGCAGACACATGGGTATGTGATAACAAATTGTATTAAAAATACAAACTACATATTCTGTACAAAGTATGTAACTCTTAAGACCCTAATGCCTACTCATGCAAAGAATGCTACTCACATGCGTAGAAAAATAATTACTCGAATACACAAAGTCTCAAATTTTAGTTGTCTATATGAAACTTCATAGGAGTATATTACAATGTGGTATTCTTCTTGTATAATAAATTTCAATTATATTGTTTGAAAATGAATAATTGATCTGTCAGCCAGTCTTATGCATGTTTTTTCTCTAAAAGTTGTTACTTTATTCAACCCAGTTTTCTGTTTTTCATGTACATTGTATGTTCTGTAAAGATTAGGTAGTCTTTTAAAAGATATGTTCTGAAGCTTTTCACTACATATGTATGTATTACTAAAAATAGACATCTGTATCAGTTTATTTTGTATCATGATTTTATTCTTGTTTCAATGATTTCTTCTTTGCCAAATATTATGGTAGACATGTATGCCTCAAAATGTGTTTTATGAAGTTTAGAATGTATTAGCCTTATGGCAATTCAAAATTGGAAATTTCAAAAGGCTTTATTAGTGACTGTCATGGAAACAAAGATACATTTTGATTTAAAAGAAAATTAGGATTACACAATTCTTTGCTCTTTACTCTTACTATAAAAAGGTGCACAAAAGAAATACATATTTGCATATTGATTCCTTAATGATGCGTTGACTGTGCTGATTTTAATTTCTTACTCTTGGGTCACATAGCCATGTTACTACTGCTGCAGAGGCTGAACAGTCAACTCCTGTTTCCTGCCAGTGGTCTCCTAACATGTAGTGTTGCCTGTATGTCTCAGATGCCCTTACTGCCTCTGAGATTGCTTTTGTGTACTTAAAAATATCTCTAGAGTTCTTCCAAGCTGATGTAACACAGCTTTGTAGGGTAAAAAGGAGGCACAGCAGACTCTGAGAAGGGGCGAGGCAGTGGCAGTTTATTCAAATGAGACTCAGGCTTATATAGAGGGTTCAGGAAGGTTCCAGAACTTGGGTGGAGATTGGGAGGAGCATGCAAATCCTCTCACATGGATGGTAAAAGAAGGAAGGGCAACAACCGTATAGAGAAAACTGGGGAGGAGATAACCATAAATGATGAGACTGCACTGTGGCAGATCCCAACCAATGGGAAAATGGGGTGAACACGAGGGGGAACTGGGGAACTATTCTGAACAATATAATATAGGTGCGTACGTATATAACAACGAGCATGCAAAACTGAGAGAACATGTAATAACATTGGGAGTCATTAAAACAGTGTCCAGGTATATGTATATCTTTCATGCTTGGACAGCTCACAACTTGATGGTCTTCCTCTTCATCTCTAGGTCTCAACAAACTGTTCCATGCTGTTTTTTCCTTTCTTCATAAGACCATTCTCCCACACTGATGAATTGCTGTTTCTATGAAAACTTACCCTTCCCTCCCCCACACTGCCTTCTTTTTGCCCCACTAGCTGAGTTGTAAGGTGCTAGTTACTTATTGTATAATTGTACTTATCGTGACCCTTTTTCTGGGTTAATAATCAGCCTTTTTTTGTGCTTTTGATTACAGTTTTGAGGAGTGGCTTTTATTTTACCTTAACCCTCTGAAAGTTATCCCTCACAGTCTGAAAACTTGACTAGTATTAAAATTCGTTTGATCTTAGTAGTGAGGTGCCAGCCTGAAGCAGTGGTCATTTTCCCTGCCTCTTCTGCCTATATTTGACCACATATTCTTCCTCATCCCTCTTCTCCCATGTTGAGTTGCCAGTCATATAGCCACAGAATGAGTTGAATTAAATGGACCACTTTTTTGTTTCCCCCAGATTGGCTTGTTTTATTCCAGAGTTAGTTTGTTTAAGCTAACAAACTAGCTTGTTAGTTTGTAAAGACACAAAATGATGGGACAATGTATGGAGAGGGGATTCTGCCACTAAGTAGCAGAGTCCTAACATTGTGCTGCTCCTGATTGAGTCATTGAAGCTTTCTCTGCTGTTACTGAGTACAAATGAGGGTTTTCCAAGGAGTTTCAGTCCATTCAGAAGTGAAAGATATCTTTCTCAAGCTTCTTTGAACTGCGTAAATTTAAATAACTATATTTTAGATCATTATAGTTATACAAGATAAATAATTGCCAATCAACATCTTCACAGTAAACAACTTTATCTTGGAGTTGTTTTGTTTTGTTTTTGTTTTTTTTTTTTTTCCCCTCGTGAGTTACTCTTTTATTGCTAGAAGGTCCTTCCAGCTATGGGATTTTTGCAGAAGAAAGTTGATTAGGACCTTGCTCTTAACTTCTTTGTGTTTGGATGCTAAGTCTAGTCCTCTATTTGTATTTTTAGTTCTTAATCACCTATTGGTTTCATGCTCTGATGCTCAGGTTTGTCTTTTAAGCTGAACACTGTTGGTCAGTTTCTTTGTCTCATAAATCTAGAAAGCACACATAAATGCAAAATGAAGTTCTCGTGCTGCTTAATACTTAATTCTTTGACATAAGATTTAAGTAACTCTATGATATTTCCTCGTTACAAAAGAACAAAACAAATTTTAAACTGACTTCAGTAATTACTTTTCTTTCACTGATTGATGTTATTTGCACCAATGAATTTGTATTTCAGTCTTTCCAGATAATTTCCAGATAGCTAAGTGAGGCCCCCTGAGAAAATGTTTTTTTCAGGTGCTGGTCACTTTTTAAACGTCTCCTCCTAAGGGCACAGGAGTGGGCAATTTCTAAATGTCAGAAGTCAAGCAGGTGAGGCAGAAGGCCACCTTGGCTGAATGAGGATCTTCTCTTGGAAATAAGGCAAAAAAGGAAGGTGTTTGCCCAGTGGAAGCAAGTGGCATGGTTAAGTTGTGGTAAAGTTACAGAGAAGTTAATTCTGGGAGGTATTGAAAAGGTATTGAATTGTCCTCCTGGAGGACAACACAGTCACTGGTCACAGACAGCATAGTTTCATGAGAGAAAGTCCTGCTGGTCAAAGCTGATTTCCTTCTGTGACAGGGTAACCCAGTGAGCTGATGAAGGGAAGCCAATGGATGTAATCTTTTTTGACTTCAGCAAAGCTTTGGGTAATGTCTCTCACAATATCCTTCTGGACACAATGTCCAGCACACAGCTGAATGTTATGCAGTGGGTGAGCAACTGGCTCACAGATCAGGCACAAAAAGTTCCAGTGAATGGGGTAGCATCAGGCTGGTGACCTGTCACTAGGGAGGTTCTGCATCATCCTTGGCCCTGTTCTCTTCAACATCTTCATTAATGACCCTGGTGCAGGAGTGGAAGAAGCACTAAGTAAGTTTGCCAGTGACACCGAACTGGGAGGAGCTGTGGTCTCGCTTGAAGGGAAGGCAGCCCTGCAGAGACGTTGACAAATTGGAGGACTGGGCAATCAGAAACCATATGAAGTGTAACAAAGGAATGTGCCTGCTTCTGCACCTTGGATGGGGCAACCCTGGTTATGTGTATAGACTAGGCAATGATCGGCTGGAAAGCAGTACCACAGAAGGGGACCTGGGGGGGTCCTGATTGATAACAAGATGAATATGAGTCAGCAGTGCCCTGGCAGCCAGGAGCACCAACCATGTCCTGGAGGCATCAGGCAAAGCATCGCCAGCCGGTCGAGAGAGGGGATTGTCCCACTCCGCTCTGCAGTGGTGCAGACTCCCCTTGAATATTGTGTGCAGTTTTGGGCACTGCAATATAAGAAAGACTTTAAGCAATTCGAGAGTGCCCATAGGAGGGCAGCAAAGGTGATGAAGGGCCTTGAGGGAAAGCCGCATGAGGAGAAATTGAGGTCACTTGGTCTGTTCAGCCTGGAGAAGAGGAGATTGAGTGGAGACCTCATTGCAGTCTCCAACTTCCTTGTGAAGGGAAGAGGAGGGGCAGGCACTGATCTGTTGTCTGTGGTCACCAGTGACAGGACTCAAGGAAACGGCATGAGGCTGACTCGAGGAATGTTTAGGCTGGATATCAGGAAATGGTTCTTTCCCCAGAGGGTGATTGAGCACTGGAACAGGTTCCCCAGAGCAGTGGTCACAGCACCAAGCCTAACAGAGTTCAAGGAGCATTTGAACAATGCTTTCAGGCACATGGTGTGATTTTTTGGAGTGTCCTGCACAGGGCCGGGAATTGGACTCTATGATCCTGATTGGTCTCTTCCAGCTCTGTGTATTCCATGATTCTTTCTTAGCTGTCTGTACTGAAGACTTGTTACTAACGTAGAAATGTATGTGAGTTTTGATGTCCTGGTAAGTGCCAATTTTTCAGACTCCTTTTTGAAAGAGTTGATACTGAGAAAAGATTTAGTAAACTGACTTAAAGACTTAAATTTAGTCTGTCTTAGAATTGATTATTCTTTGTTGTTTCAGCACACTCTTTGGTACTCATGTATTGAATTTAATTTTTTGCCAAACAGATATAAACTGGTGAAAGTATGCCCCTGGTGGGGGGGGAGGGGGGAAGCAAAGCATTGCTCAACTAGTCACTTGAAAAAACAGTGAAAGTGCCACAGTGACCCTATTTTGATGATATGGCCTATTATTTAAGCACCTAACCTTCTGATCTCCTTTTTGCAACCTTTATAATTATAAAAAATAATAAATTAATGAAAATCCTTTACATTGTTAGTAGGTTTAATATAATTTCATTTTCATTTCATCCCCTACTAGTTAACTTTCTGTTCTCTGTTCCTGCTGTCTCTCCAATACTGAACTGCACTACATTAGTACAAATTATGTTGTTTTGATAGTTTTTGGGCAGTTTTGAATTTTTTTGTCAGTTAAAGGATTTTTTTGTTTGTTTCTTTTATTTGTGGTGTTTTGTCTTTTTTTTGACTCTAGATCGAATCTGCCTCATGTTCTCAGAGTACATTGTACTTACCACCTTAATGAAAAAAGTGTAACTAGATGTTCAAGACTCCTTAATTATTGACTGTATACTGTCCATTACCCAGTTTACTCAGAGTTCTTGTAAGTTTTCAGTCTCTCTGACACCTTACATGAAGCTCATCATCTTTCTGATGGCTAGAAGTATAGAAGATAAGCTGAGTTTTAAGTTAGGTAAACCAAAAAGCTAGTGGGGAATTTTTTTTCAATAATCACATACAATACCTAAAAATATACTTAAGAACACTAAAACTGTTTATTTTTTTTCTTAGTGCCTGAAAAATGTCTTAGGTATACAATTGATAAATATTTTTAATAATAAAATTACATTTGGATTCCATTGTTCTAGAGTTCTTATAAGTGTCTTGTATGTAACACTTCAGTACTGTATCCCTCTAGTTCCATCAATGTAGCAGGGGTCACTTAATGAAAGTATTATGATCCAAATAAAAAAAGTCACTGAAAAGCCATTGTAGAAATAAGAACTGTTTGTTTTTTTCTTGTAAGATATGTAAGATTATGCTAACAACTGAAAAGCATGGAACGTGAAGGACTTTCTTGAATCATTTAATAATTTGTTCTGTGGAAAAGAAAAATAAAGTCAAGATGATACTTTCAACTCTAAGTCTTAATTTTATTCTCTAATTTGTAGGATTTTTTTTCCTTAATAAATTATGAAAGTGTGTAGCCTAAGTGCCTATTGTGTGACATTTTCTCCCAAAGCCTAGTAAGTCCTTGCTGTTTTCCATCCTGTATTTCCTTAGTGGTATGATAGGCCTTTTCCTGCCCCAATTACACTACAATTACCTTTTCTTTTTTTTTTTCCTGCTATTACTGTATGAAGGAAATAAAGATTGTAGTGTTCCCTATATATGTTATGTAGTTTCACATATATATCTTATGATCTTATCTGATTGCTCTCAAAACAAGCTAGAATTCGTATGAATCTTCACTTACAGTATTTGTAATTACTTAAAAATTCTCATTATGAAATGAAGTTTGTATTTTAGTTTCCACTTCCTGTATCTTGTGGTATATTTATGCGTGAAGATGTAAGAAAGCAAGAATTATTATCAGAGCATAAGTATTATACATATTTTTAGTTTTTCTATGATTTTTTCCTGTTCTGTGGAGACTGAAAATCCACTTTGCAGCTTTCCTCAACCCATTCCTCCAGTACGGAATGAGCTGAGGAAAGAAAATAGCAGAGGATCTTGGATTAGAGTTAATTCATGCTGGCAGACATTTGAGAGCTGAAATTTGATAACCTTGTGTTTTGTCACAGAGCTCTAAGAGCTTCTACATGCTTTGAGTTACCTTAAACTCTAATTCAGGGCTTGCTTATATCTGTCCCCTATTTCAGGTAAGTGAAGACTCCTGTGAGTTTTCTGAATGCGACTGAACCTCTCTCCAGCAATGTAAAGGGCAATTGAAAACGCCTAAATCGTAAAGCCTTACAGCTGCCTCTTTGAGCTGGAGAAGACTTTTGCCTGACTGTTTTATGGAGGTTTTATACCTATTCCAATGTCTTTATTTCTGACAGGCAAATATCTCATTGAAGGATTGGATCCATTTCTTTATGGCTGTTAGGCCTGGATGGCCTTGGCATCACACTGTGGTCTTTCCATGTTCTGAGTCAAGCAGGAAATCTTTGCAATTGAATAATTAAGTAGGTGCAGTAGGTAAATGTGTCTTGGTTGAGTCTCTTGTCTAGCTTCTGTTCTCATTGACTACACTAAAAACAAGGCTGTTAAAATTGAGAATGGTATAATCTCCTTAATCAGTTCTAAGAGTCTTGTAGAAAAAATGTCCCTGGATATTGCATCAGGGAAGAATTTGATCTCTCCAATTCTTTAATGTTAGGAAAATCTCCAGATTAATTTTACAGTTCATAATGACTCTGTGCCTTAATTAATTAAATGAAGACTGAGTGTTTTGGACTGCTCATCTTCCTGAGTGACGGTGGATATTTATTGAAATTAATCTAAAACATTATTTGTGTGAATTTAGTCTCCACAAAAGGGTACCTTTCAGCTTTATGAAAGAACCTGTGATAGGCAGTAGTTTTGTTGGGATGTGCCTTATGTTTTGTCTCATCAGTAATTGGTGATTTTGGTTGCCTCTGTCCTGCCAGGCTGAAAAATTGCTTTTCATATTTTGTCTTTTTTTTTTTTCTCACCAAAGACTTTCTGTACTTACTGGAAATATTGCCTTAAATTCCATCATGTCTTTTGCAAAACATCATCATACATGCCTTACATGCAATTAACCTTCAGGTTCTGCCGGGATAGTTCTTTCTATAATTTATTAATTTTCCCAGCCTTCTTTAAAAGAGGCATTATTTAGAGAAAATCATTGTGGAAACCACTTATCCTGTTAGACTGCTAGTAAGTGTTTTTCTTTAACACTAGCCTCTGAGAAACTACAAGTTTTTAAGACTTTAGGTTGTTTTATCCATGTTGGAATATAGACAGATGTTCACAATTTAACTGTTCTTCTGGAAGTTACTGACCCTTAGCTGAAATGTAATAGCTGACATTGAAAGATGGTTTTTACTTTTTAATAGACTAAAAGCAGACAAATTTCAGTCGAGGAGGCAATTTATATGAAGTAGCCATAAAAATGGTTTTCCATTTTCAGTCTGTATCACTAGGCATTGCAAAATATGTTTAAATCTTCAATTTGAGCATTTCATATTCATCAGACTGTGAAATATTGTTGCAAATTATCAACAAATATACAAATCAGATTAATAACACATTCTTTTTGGAGTTACTGAAAACATTTGGGACAGTTAAAGCAACACACTTGGGGCATTACACTGTTCTCCTTCCCCTCACCCACTAGTTATTAATTCTTCTTGCATACAATGACGATTCATTATTTGGAGACTGCACATGGACTCCTTAGTTTGTTTATTTTGAGAGAGATGGTTTCTCACTCAATATCTTCCTTTAAAGTGACTTGAAATTTTGGGTTGAGATGGCATAGCTTAACCTGGTTTAAGTATTGCTTTTGATCCTGTTGTCCTGTGATTAAAAGTTCCTCAGATTCTCATTTTGAGAATTCTGAAGGATTTTATGCTCGGATTTCTCTGTATTGCTTGTGTTGAGATTTAATATCTCGAGTAAGTAAAAGAAGTTTGTTGTGTAAAAGCATCTGGACTGTTCTTCCCATTGCTGTTTTCCTGTCACTTTCACCTTTCAGTCATCTGAGATTGTCCACATTTCATAGATTAATTCAAAGGATTTTAATTAAAGAAGAAATTGGAGGAATTGGTGTATTATTCCTGACTGTTTGCTTGAGAGACATGATCCTGTTGGCTTGGTCTTACAGAAAAGAAGCTATGACAAATATAATCTGTAGTGTGTGTATGATACCAGATCTTACTCCTCGTGTATACAGTGCATGGAATAGACACATTATTTAATGAACTGAAGTTTCCTTGTACAAGAATGGTTAATATCTAGAATGCTTGAGGGGTTTTTTTTCCTTGTTTGATGATCTGCAGGTATTATCAGTAATAATATCTTTAGAAAAGAAGTCTTCTGTGCTGTCAGAACTAAAAAAAGGAAGTTGACTGTGAAGGCAAGATTCTTTTTCAAAATGGTGATTTGTTTTTCTTCATAAGCATTTGAGCACAGGGAGTTGCTCCGTTTTCTCTCTTCTTTTTTTTTTTTTTTTTTTTTTTTTTGAGGATGGAAGGTTGGGGAAATTGGGTTTGTTTTTTTTTTTTTTTTTGGTGTTGAAGAGCTCTTTAGCAAAGGGCAATGCCTCTTCCTCTAATAAGGACAAGAGTTGGTTATAATAAGAAAGCAATAAATACATGATGGCTATATGGAGGGGCTTTTTTCCCCTGTTCTCTGCATTTATTGTGAAAATCACACATGTTGAACATCAAACATGATAGGATCTTCTAACTTTATAACTTGAGACATGCTGTTATGCAGGAGAGTATCAGGGATTGTCTCATTGCTCAGAAAGATTGTTTCAGATGCTCCTGAGCTTTTGAAACCTATTTATTGATGGTCATTTCTTTTTGTGGTGCTGTGGGTTTTTTTTATGGGTGGTGGGTTTTTTTGTTGGTGTTTTGTTTTTTTTTTTTTTTTTTTTTCCTATTTGCTTGCTTGGGGTTTTGTTTTGTGTTGTTTTCTTTAGTGCCTAATTGGAAATGTTTCTGACTTCTTACTTGAGAGCTTATTTCATGTAGGTTCATGATAATAAAATATTTTCCTGAAAAGGTTTATATATTATGTAGTAGCATCCAATTTTCTTTTTTAATTTGTTCCCTGTGTTCATCTGTTTTGTCATCTGAGCATTTTTGTTCTTTCCCATGACTATATTTGTTCATATGGGACTTCCACTATGGGTCCAAAGCAGTGGTGTTTAACTATCACAGTAATCATTGTTCCTTTCCTGTTGGACCTCCCACAGTGTGGTGTTTCAATGAAGGGTACTGTTGATGAACATTCTTGAGTGCTAGGACTGAAAGTAACATTTTACAAGATACTAGATACAGTCTTGTGACGTTTCGCTTCTTGCTTGCATTCCTTCTTGGCCTGTTCCAGTCTCACATCTTTTCCCTGTGCATATGATCAGCCTCTTTTGATGTCAGACATACATGAGGTTGTGTCAGCAATCCTCACCACTGGGCATTTTGAGGCCCAGCCATTGGAAGTTGCATCATAAGTCACAAGAGTTTCATCATCTGTCTGGGGAGAGATGTTGAGTCCCCAGTGAGAGAGCTCTATCTCCCACAAGTCCAGGCCATTTAAAGGAGGGAGCTGCTCAACAAAGGTTCATCACTCAACCTGCCAATGGACTTCCCTCCATATCAAGGTGGGAAGTACTGCAAATGTGAGTAAATTGCTGAAGGGGTTATTTGCTTTTTTTACACATGGAAAATTTTTTGGTGTGGTTTTTTGTTTTGTTTTGTTTTTTTTTTGTTTGTTTTTTGTTTGTTTTGTTGTTGTTGTTGTTGTTTTTTGTTTTTTTTTGTTGTTGTTGTTGTTTGTCAGAAACCTTTATGATCATCCAGTCAAGCCATTAAACCAGCACTACCAAGTCTCCCACTAAACCATATCCCTAAGTGCCATGTCTACATGTCTTTTAAATACTTTAACGGACAGTGATCCAACCACTTACCTTAGTAGCCTACTCGAAAGCTTAACCTTCCTTACTGTGAAGATATTTTGCACATATTCAAGCTAAACCTCCCATGAGACAGCTCGAGGTCATTTTGTCTTTTCTTGTTGCGTGTTACTTGGGAGAGGAGACCAACCTTCACACTGCTACAACCTCCTTTTCCAGGTAGTTGTAGAGAGCAGTGGGGTGTCCCCTGAGCCCCCTTTTCTTCAGGCTAAACAACTCCAGCTCTCTCAGCTGATCCTCATATGACTTGTGCTTCAGACCCTTCACCACCTTCGCTGCCCTTCTCTGTACAGGCTCCAGCACCTCAGTGTCTTTCTTGCAGTGAGGGGCCCAGAACTGAACACAGAACTCAGGGTGCAGCCTCACCAGTGCTGAGTAGAGGGAGACCATCAGTGCCCTGGTCCTGCTGACCACAGTTTCTGATGCAGGCCAGGATGCCATTGGCCTTCTTGGCTACCTGGGCACACTGCTGGCTCATGTTCAACTGGCTGTTGACCAGCAGTACTACATCCTTCTCCGCTGGGCAGCTTTCCAGCTCCTCTTCCCTCAGCCAGTAGTGCTGCATGGAGTTGTTGTGGCCAAAGTGCAGGACATGGCACTTGACCTTGTTGAACCTCATACCACTGGCCTCGCCCCATTGGTCCAGCCTGTCCTGATCTCTCTGGAGAGCACTCCTACCCTCCAGCAGATCAATACCATCATCCAGCTTGGTGTCATCTGCAAACTGACTCATTTCACACTCAATCCTCTTGTCCAGATCACTGATAAATATATTAAACAGAACTGGTCCCAATACTGAGCCCTGGGGAACACCAGTTGTGACTAGTCATCAACTTTTCTATCCTATAGCAGTATGAAAGGTTCATAATGTTTTTAAGCATATTTTGCCCATCATCATTTCTTGAACCTATTACAGAACTTGCAGGATGACATAGTCTATTTTTTTTTTTTGAAGTCATGGCTATTAACTAAAAAATGGGTTCAATTTGGCATGTTTTATTTTAAAATGTAAAACATAATAAGATATAAGTAGTGCAGAGGTCCTGACTTTCAAGTTAAGATACTCTCTCTTTTATGGGGAGTTCAGTGTTGTCTTATAGGCAGTTTACGTTGTAAGATTCTTAAATTGTTTTGTCTCTCTACTATATGTATGGAGTGTTGGTGTGCTTTTTTTAATTAGGAGTTGGGATTTATATATTTCTTTAAAAATTTTCTGTATATTTACTGAAATACCTTTTGCCATGTTGAACTTTATCATTTTTTTGTGCAGTCAGTCATACACAAGTAAATTCACATAGGTTTTTGTTTACCTGTGTGTGCGGCTTCATGGATTCGTATGTCAAATCGTGTCATGGATGAGGGTGTGCACACAGCCTTCTTTTTCACCTAAAACGTCACCAAAGCTCCCTTACTCCCTGTTTAGGTTTTGATAGTGAATTTGTGCCCTAAAAGGAAAGCATTAGATAATTTCTCATGTATCCCTTAGTGTTTTCTTTCTGAAATTTTTGTTGGCAGGATTTTCTGTTTACATTCTAAAATAAGTCCAGCAATTCAGCAAATGCTTCCCCCTCCCACCACCCCCTTCCATGGAAGTGCATGGTTTTGTTCAGAAGTGCATTTAGTGCAGAGGAACTGAATGCTGATTTTTCTTTTCCCAAGTCTATGCAAGTATTGCTTTCTGCTGCATATTTAGGATTGTCTGTATTACCAGCCTGTTGAAAACATTTCCATTTCCACTTTGTGGCTTTCTTCTTGCTGAATTGAGAAAACCCAATGTGTTCATTGGTTGTGTGTTAATTTATGTAGAATACCTCACTTTAGTGCATCCACTTTTCTTTTAGAAGTTAATTGAAAATAAACCTTGAAATATTTAGAGTTTGATACTGATACTGCTCAGTGAAGAAAGTTTTACTAATTAAATGGATATGTTCGGAGCAGCTTAAAAATGTATTTGTAAGGAATTTTTAAAATTCATTACTTTTTTTTCTGTATTGAGAACACAGTGACAACTTGCAGGAAAGTATGTCTGTTTCAAGCACAAGCCTAACAAGAGGAGTTGCGTGTTTATTTCAATATGTGCTGCAGGGAATGACTGCACATATGAGTAACCTGTGCAATACCCTAAAGGGGAACCATTATTCTAGAACAATGTCTGTGGGATAATCATGCCCCAGGCTTACATTATCCTAGTTTTATGGAAATGTAATTGAAAAGTTGTCTCTTTAGAAAATGAGTGCTTTGTTTCCACAGCTGAAGCAGTGAAGTACAAAGAAATGTCTGATTCCAAGTTAACTCTTGTGTTGCTTTTAGTTGTCTCAGATAAAGTATAGAATTATTTTCCTTGCCCATCCATTTATTTTCCATTTTTTGAGGGTTTTTTTTGAAGACTATGAATTTTCTGTCACTTGCTATCTACTGGTTATTGCTTCACTTGAAACTCTGGATATGTATGGTTTTAACAGAATAATTTAAAAATTACCTTGTTTTGAGCTCAGCTGCTTTGTATTTTCAGCAGGGGAAAAATGAAATAATTTTTTTTAAAAATAATAGTGTATATTATTTTTTCCACATTACTGAATAATTTTATTGTAAATTTAGTGGTTTTAATTAGTGTGTAATAAGGCATTAATTGATAAATTGCTGGTCCTGAAGAATGCTTCATAGAATTTTACAAAAACTGGCCAAGAAGGTGTAAAATTATTTGACTTATGTTTGGTTAGTAAAAGTTAAGAGAAAATATTTATTATTATACATTTACTTAAGATGCTAAAGAAAAGGCTGCTCAGAGAAGGGTCATCTTGAAATTACAATTTGGAAAACGCAAAAGCAACTGTTGTTATGGTATAGCTCCATGCCACCTAGTTTTACGTACCATAGTTAGAAACATGCTTACTTGTGGCCTCTGTGTGTTCGATGGAGAAAAAGACATACCCTCATAAAGATAATTGCCTTTTTTTTAGTGTAAATAAGGGAAACAATGGGTATATGTTTTATTGTTTTGCTGTATTTTTTTAATGGCATTACAGCAAGTTTTTGTAGCAAATTGTCAGTAACTGTTGAAATTGACTGCTCCTGCATTAGAGAAATCATGAACTGAATTCCTCCCTTGCACAAAAGGCCTGAAAATACATTGTAGGGTTTTATTTGTATAGTACAGCAAAATCTCATAGAATTTGAGAAATAGTAAAGGAGAGAAAGATGTCACTGGTATAGTAGATTAAAACGTTTTGTAAGTGGGTAAGAATTATCCGGTCTGCATATAGAATGGCAAAAAACAATAGCTGTGTAGTTGCAATTGACAGTCTGGGATGTAAATCATAATGCCATAGAGCAAGTCAATTTTATCCCTTTAAGGACATTGAAATTTCCAGTAAATTTCTGTAACACATTTGACATTTCCATTTCCACTGTCTTACATGGGATAATATATTTTACTGTAGTGGAGCTAAAGCTAAAAACTTCAACAAAGCTATTGATGGTTTTGATGTAAAGGTCAAATCAATTACATATGGAGGACTAGAGATGTAGCATATATGACTTTATATCTGTATAGTATCTGTACTAATTATCTTATTGTTTTAATGTCCTGTATATAGTGAGGTGCTTATTGGGTCATGATTTTCAAGTAGGAGAACTTGTATACCCTATAAGTCCTTTGCAATTGTTTATCCAGTATGTCCTTTACAGACAATAATGCATTAATAGAGCTATGACTTTATATTAATGATGTGATATCAGTGAGGGGTCAGCATTATGCAGGTCTAGCAGTATAACTTTGCTCTTGTCATTCATAATTTAACTCAGAAATTTGTATGCCCATAGGCCCAATCTAATATAGATGTGTTCTGTGGAAAAAAAATTAATTGTGAGCCTCTGTAGGCTTTCAAAGATTACTGTGGGAGAACATTACTCTGTGAAAGGAACTGATACTTTAAATGACAAACCTAACTTGCAAAGAAAATTGATCAAGAACAAATATGTTGAATAATTCTGTAACAGACACTTCAAAAAGGCTTTTGTCACAAAGTCAGTACTTGGTTAAGATCCTTGAAAAATCTAATTCAGTCATAATATCTCTTTTACTTGGAATTTTTACACCTCATTTGATAGTAATTTTTGAAATTATGGCCCAAAGCCACACTAAGATTGTATAACTTAAAACTGTTCTGTTTTTTTTTTTCTCCATGAAATCCATTTTCATTCTTAGTTATTATGGAGTTTAAAGAATCCAGATAAAGTAAAAGTTTAAGGAAATACTGTGGGCATTTCACCCAGTTATTTTTTCCCTTGCAAATACGTTGCATATAGAATAATTGCATTTAGCTATTTCTAGGACTTGTGGATTTTTCTTTATGGATGTAGTATGAGTTTTCTCTTTGTTTTCTTTTTTTGTTACATCTGGGAAATCTTGCAGTCTGTTTTCAAATGATACAAGTATGGGTAAGTAGAAAATGCAAAACCAAAAAAAGTACTCAAGGAGATCGACACCGGATGATTAAACAAAAGAAGCAAATTTTAAGAGAGGAATTCAACCAGCAAAACAAGAGATCACTTGGTGTGTTAACAGCTGGAGACAGCTGTTGCCAGCATAGTGGGCAGTGCAAAGGGACATTAAATCTGGATCCAGAAGTGGAATTTGAAATGCACAAGGAAGAAAAGGTCATTTTGCAAGGAAGCAAATACTCTTTTTTTGTACTGAATCCAGCAAGTTCCCCATGCATTGAGTGTGTGGGTGAAGTGAAAACTACAGCTTAAACTGAAACAGTGGTTTGACACTACTGAAATGGAAAATGTCTTCTGCTTGCTTTGGTTTCTGTCTCTTCTTTGTCCCACAGTCCCTGACCCCACACTGCTTCTTCATGCCTCCTTGCACAGACTTGGGTGCTCATCCGTTAATAGCTCACAGAGAGCTATAATTGAAAAGCCTTAGCAGAAGAGCCCAGTGAATGAAGCAGAATTTTCCATTCATAAGCAGTAATAGACAGAAGTAACTAGTTTGTAAGTGCCAAAGTGCAGGAGCTGCTCAGCTGTGACTTGAAACTGCATCGTAAAGATATGTGAGCACAGCATTCAGCAAAGTTTTTGTGTCAATTCGTAAGTTCTGACTTTTTAATGTAACCCACCTGTTCATTGTTCTCAGAAGTTATACAGTTAAGTATTCACTTCAAGGACTGTTTTTAAAAAGAAAAGTTTCTAAGCAGTTCTTTTGAATGCACTGAAAGAACTCTTGCAGTTGAAATTAAATAAGAAAACTTTTAATGAAGTATAAATTTACTGTGCTCTAATATTGTTACTTTAGCAACCAATTTACTCTTAAAATTATTTAGATGCTGGATTGATAATTATATTCTGCAGCTATGAAATGCATTGAATTTTTTATGTAAAAGCAAACTGGTGGTCATTTGGCTGCACTGAAGTTACTTGCTGGATTCAGTAAGCTTAGCTGATCAAGTATGGGTGTGTGGTACAAGCTCTTTAGAATGTATGGCTTCAAAGTGAAAGAACTGGGTGTGCATATATTCCCATTTTACTCTTGTTTAGTTCTTGTCTGTCTTATGAGATGGAACAAAAACATCAAAAGTAAGAGCAGATTTTTATGGCAGAATTTTGCCATGAATGGAAGCTCTAATTGCCAATGGCTTATACTTCCTTGTTCACCCTTTTTTTTAAATACCTAAAGAATGCTGACATGCTCTAACCCCATTACTCCAGAAATTTATTTGTGCATTTCATTGTTTGCATTGTGAACCTTTCCTCTCTTTTTCCAGTGGATCTGCCACTTTTTCCCGTCTTTTGCAGTTGTGGTTAGTACTATCATTTGATCTAAGGGTTCACAGTCCTAGGTGGGCATTGTGTAAGTACTAGCATCCTGAGTCCTGGATCCTAGCATATTAGATAATGAATAAATAAGCTGAAGGATGGAGATTAAAAAAATATATAAGTTTTTGGATCAGTGTATTAATATAAAACCTCTACTAGTAATAGAAGGAGACTGAAAATGCGCTAAGAGATGCTTGTGGCCACTTTGCTTTATAAAATGTAATCTAGATTTTATATGGATAAGAATAATTTAGAATGAGTCACAAGCAACTGATAAATTGAAAGCAAGCAGTAAGAAAGATTGGAAAAGTAGAGTTGGTAGCAAGATGTGTGACCTAACTGAATGCAGTTATAATGGAAGAAATGTAGGCAGATGAAGTTTCTGGTTGAAGAACAGAAAGAACAAGAAAGTGAACATAAGAGGTACTAAGTTTTGTCTTCAGAGTGGATGCTGTTCCAGAAGAGGGATGACAGTTTTTAGCATGGAGTGGAGAGATTTTAAAGTGAAGTGAGATGAAAATCCCTAAAGTGAAATTAAGGGTTTCCTTAAGGAAATAAGGAATTTCCTTAAAATAGAAATAAGGATAAACAAACTGTGTCTGTTTTGCCTGGAGAATAGAAGACAGCGGACTCTTAATAATTTGTATAAGTATCTGAAGGGAGGTTGCCAAGAGGATGGAGCCAGACTCTTCTTGTTGGTGCCAACCAGTAGGACATGACGGAATGGGCAGAAACTGATACAGAGGAAGTTCCAGTTGAATATGAGGAAAAACCTTCTTACTGTGCGGGTGGCTGCACACTAGAACAGATTTCCCAGAGAGGTTGTGGAGTGTCCCTCACTGAAGATATTCAAGAAGTGTCTGTACACAGTCCTGTGCAGTGTGCTCTAGGATAACCCTGCCTGAGCAGGAGATTGCATCAGATGACTCCCTGTGGTCCCCTGCAACCTTACCCATTCTGTAATTCTGTGGAAAAAAAAAAAGGCAATAGAGGGTATATCAGGAGTGATGGATTGAGAGTGATTAATAAATGGTGACAGAAAAGAAATTCAGTTACTTGTAAAACAAGAAACATTTAATAAAGATATGACTTGGAAAATTGTTATTTTGGAGAAAATTAGATCCATTTAGGAACAAATGTAAATAGGTAAGACCCAAGAAACAAATGACAATGTACCATCTGATGTGAAGATGGCAGAGTTCAACAAGGCTGTTTGTAATTGCATGTGGCGCCACCAAGCTTGCAGTTGAAAGATGTTCTATGCTCATTCGTTATTATCATTTGCTGAATTGCTCACTTCCACTTTATTCAAAGCCTCAAGAAAGTGAATGTAATTTCACATTTTACTCTTGCCTATTGCAGTAAAAATACTTGATTTGGAATGCCTGCATCTGAAGTTTTTCATTCTATGTGTAAAGACAACTGCACCAAAATAGAAATGTGTAAGACAAATTCCAGTTTTGATTTTACTGAATTCAGAGGATCAACAACATTAACTTTGAGATTTGATGAAGATTTGCTGCTCTAAAAATTTACTCTGATATGCTTATTAGTTCAGAAAGAGATTGACTGTTACAAGTGAGGTGCAATACACTTAACTCTTTAATTTCTGTGCTTTTTGAGCAAAGACCACCAAGGGTCCAAAGAAAAGAAATAGTCTCTGATTTGCTACACTCTCTTGAAAACAGCAGTATACATGGCTCAGTTTTCAATTGTGCATATGTGCCATCTAGTTTTCAGGTTTTGGAGAAATCCAGAGATTGAGGACACAAAAGTTTACCAGTTTATTCTTGAAGAGTGAGTGCTCTTATGTTCGACTGAAGCTTTGACACAGACTTTTAAGAAGGCTTGCAATTGCATCTTTCTGTTGGCAATAATATGGAACTGTTTTCAGCTATTCAGGTTTCTTAGAGTATACTGAATGAGTAAAGGTTTTTAGACCATTTCAGGAATCTAGCTTACCTTTTAACATTTTGATGCTAGGACAGCTTGCATTGTCAGTGATGGCAAATTACCTCATATACTAAATTGAGGAATTGTACTAGGGCTAGTAATATTGCAAACTGTGTGGACTTTTATGTTAGACATCTACTTCTCTATTGATTTTGAGTCTTGGTTTTGGTTTTTTTTGGATAATCAGTGTCTCTGAATTTCTTTATATGAGGGGATTGATAGTGCTTCAAGTGGTATAAGTACACTGAGAAAGCTAAGTTTTATGGCAGAATTCTGCTTCTCAGCCTTTGGCTACAGTGAAAAAAAGTTATAAATCAATTATTCTGTATTCAGTTGTGCTGAAAATCTGTTATTTTCCGCAGTTATTGCACACTCTCTGTAGTAAGGCTTAATCTGGAAATATAGCTGTGACCACAGATGTGCCCTTTAAATAGGAGACCTTACCATGAGCAATGTGGTTGTCTGTAACTGTTCTTTTAATAATGCATGTTTATTGATATTTAAGCTAATGCAGAAAGAGATTTCTTGAGTAAGATTGGACTTTTCCCAACAGAAAGAAACTCAGGCTGTAGGTTTTTCCTTTCTGCTGCTTACAGTGAAATATTTTACTGCTGTGACTTGCTTACTCTGTTATGTGCATGCTGGACTAAGACAGTTCCTGGGTTGTTCATCAGTTGTTGATGAACTTTTAATGAATCATTCAATGCTCTTGCTTTGTGTTGCTGAATGTTCCTATGGTGTGAATGAAAGGGATTAAGAGTTACATACTCAGTATTTTTTTCCCAAAAGCAAATTTCTTCCTGCATGTTCCCACTAGACCTGGTGTCTGCTACAGTGTAGTGTTAAGATATTAAAGAAATTAAAAATAACGGTTTTTCTGAGACACCGTTTGGCAACCATACTCATTTTCAGGATCATTTTTATTTTTTCAGCCTGTAATTTTTTCTTCTATTTCTCTATGGTACAAACTCTTATGCTCTTAGAATTTTTCTCCTTCTTTAATTTGTACTTTAAAATTAATTTTAAATTTAATTTAAATTTAATTTAAATATTTCCTCAGATGAGTATTTTTCTATTTGGTATTTCCTCACCAAAGTAAATAAGTAGGTCCTTTAATCTTCCTTTGTAAGTCATTCTGCAGAATCTTTATTATTTTCAGGTTTGTTTGTTTGGGTTTTTTTCCCCTCTGAATTCTATGTAATTTTTCAATATCTTACTGGTATGAAGATGCCTAGAAGTGAATGCAATATTGCAAATATGTAATTACCTCTCCTCTTGTTATTCCGGGGGTATATTTATTATTGCTGCATATAGAAAATTCTTGTCTAAATTGTTCATTATACTTGTAGGCTTTTTTGATTATTACTGCATCATAGATTTTATCTACTGTTTCAGATTTATGTTTCTAGCATGCAATATTGCCAGATGCTGTTTCTTATATTTCTACTTTCTAATTATTTTGTTTCATTCCATCCACATTTGTGAACTCCTGGAAGCTTTCTCTTGCTCTGGCAGGTTATCAAGGTTACTTTGCTTCTTGAGTTTGTTGCCTGTATGACTCTTGGAAAATAATTTTTCTTTAATATGTATGATTTCTTTTCCCCCTGCAAATATTAAATAACTTTTGCTGCTGCCCTGGGGGATTGAGTTTCAAGATTCTCCAGCATGTTATTGTTAGCTTTCCTAGGTTTGAAAAACCCACTCCCATATCTTACTTCATTAAGTGGTCATCAGTACAGAAGCAGCAGTTGCTATTAGTGCATGGATTCATCCATACATGTGTATATGTGTATGTATGTATGCATATAATGACTCACATATAGTGCATTTTCCAGCTCTTCTATTTAAAACAATGCTGTTTACCTGCAGGAGGACGAAGAAGAAACGTATGAGCAAACTCTAGAATTCCGCAGAGGAGGTGATGGTCAGCCAAGACGGTCCACACGACCTACTCAACAATTTTATCAACCCCCCAGAGCTAGAAACTGATTAATAAGGAAAAAAAAGGTAAATATAAGATGTTGGCATTTTATGTATGTGTTTAGATTTCAAGAAAAGCAGATCTGGATTGTTCTCTACTTTTTTTTAGGGATATTGTTACGATAGAATTTGGGTATCTCTGTTCCTCTGGATTTTGTGGTTTAGGAAGAGGCTCAATATACCTGATGGAAGGCACTGAAAACAATTCAGCAAATAGCTTTTTAGTTCTGCTTTATTTCAAGACTCATGTCATCTCAGCAAGCTTTTACCTGATACTTTTTCACCTGAGCGCAGCAGCAAGATTCTCTTTCACATATGTTGGACCAGCTGCTTCTCTGAAATAAGTGGTTGCAGTCTCTGCTCAGCTCAGGACTATCTCTTATCTCTGTCCAAGGTCCCATACTCTACTTTTTATGAGCCATTTATGTGAATAAATATCCTTTCTGTTGTTTTGCTTACATGAAAAGGAGAATTTGCAACACTAAAATATAAAATCTGTGATATCACCATTGAATGGTGACAAGACCAGATTTTTATTAGAATATTTACCATACTCCGAATCTTGAGGATATGCTTGCTCCTATACTTTATTAATTTCCAGAAATTAAGGGATTGTATATCATCCTCAGAAAATACACCTAATACATATATTCAGAAATTTAAAAAGGCCAGACAGATAAAACAATTACAGTTATTTCACTAAACAAATCATGTAAACTTTACTGCATTTGTTTTACTTGTTGGTCTTCTAAATCCTTAATTTACAAAGGATTTTATCCTGAATAAAAAAAGTTTTGGTAAGTCACATGCTATTTCATGTACATCTGCATCTGATTTTTTCCCTTACTAATCAGTTTATTTTTACTGATGTCTCTTTCTTTCCTTTTCTTGCTCCTTCACATTTTGTTGGCTTAACAGATGCTGCTTACCTCTGCACCTTTTGATATTTCTGACATGCAGTAATGTCTGATTCTACTTTTTTGATTATATGCTAAAAAACTTTTTCATTTGGGGTAGTACTCGCAGTGTAAGAGCATACTTTACTTCTGTCTTTTGCCAAGGTGATAATTATTCTATTTTTGCCTATATAATTTTATTTTCTATTTTAAGTAAGTATATCAATCATTATCCACAAACATATAATGAGGTAGTTTGTGTAGAAATTATTCTGGCATATGCACTGAGTGGAGTTTTAACGGGCTCATTTGGCTCCAAGGAGTGTCAGTGTGATCAGTTGAATGAGATGTGTCAAGAGAACACAGCAGTCAAAATCTGGGAATTTTTTTGTGCATTTAGGTAATATTTTTGCACTTTCTCTAATTTTACAATATAAATATGGAAAACTGTACTTAGCTTTGGTCAGCTATGAGGCACCAGAGGGAGTGATAGTAACTCCTGTATCTCAAGAAGAGTGAAGAAGTTGTTGGCAAGTAAGGAACAGCCTTTCAAAGGTACAGGTGGTTGTTCCTTGCAGGTGTTTTAAAGATTCTGATGGGATCCCAATTTAAATGGACAGCAGACTTGATATCAAAACCTACCTACCATAGAAAACAAGCCATCACAGCCTTTCCCTTCAGTTGAGCTTCTCCAAAAACAAGTGATTCATGTAATCAGTTCTTCCCTGATTTTAAATGCAGGCAAAAAATCAATCTTTTTCTAAATTGCTTTCAGCTTACCCAGACTTGTACAACAAAGTAGATTTAATGTCTTGACATAAAAAGTTCAGGCATATTGGATATTCCTAGAAGTGGATTTCTGTATGAGTTTTGCCTCCTTTTTTTTCTTTTTATTTTCCTTAGAGCTTTTCAGAGCATGGCATATTGTTTCTATTTCAAATTTTTGATAACCTGTTAAATGAAGGCAGGATTTATCAGGGGAAATTTTAAGGAATCCAGTGAGACATAATTTTACCACAACTTTCCTCTGAAGGATGCTTTACCTTTTCAATGGGTCATTAATTAATGACACCTTTACTTATTGAAAGGGAGTACCTCTCTCTTATGTAAATTAACTTAATGTCTTTTTCCTGAAGAGAGATGCGGAACTCTGGATGATGTTTTTTTATGTTATAAATTGGTAAATTCTGTACTTCAAATTCAAACTTCAGTGTTGTAGTTTGTAATATTTAAAATTCCAAGGTGTCATGTTCTCGAAGGCAACTTAGACAATACTAGAACTGAAGTTTGTTTTTTATTTGGTATGATAAGGATGTATCAAATATGAAGCATAGGGTCCATACAGTAGACATACCACCTCATACCCAAAACCTCTTAGATCTACCTGTATAATCTTACATCACGTAACAGGGAGGATTTGTTAGCAGTGGTGCAACAGTGCAGTGATGAAGCTGTAGTTGCTTCCTGGATTAGTGTTAAGAGTACTTGTTCAGGTGTTGAGTTTGCGCACCTAAATCTGGAATTAGTATTGCCAAATAATCAGTGCAAAAAATCTACATCTACAGTGTAAGGGGGTCTTTAGTGTGAGGAGGTTTAAGTTTTTAAAATTCTGAGATGTTTTTTAAAAGTGAAATTTGGATCCAAGGGGTTGTTCAGTCTGAAGAAGAGAAATCTCCAGAGGAGCCTTAGTGCGGCATTTTGGTACTTAAAAAAGCAGCTTATAAAAAGATGAAAACAGACTTTGAAGTAGGGTCTGTTGCGATAGGACATTGCTGATGGTTTTAAACTAAAAGAGCTTAAATTCAAACTAGATTCAAGGAAGAAAATTGTTATGATGAGAGTGATGGAACAGTGGAACAGGTTGCCCAGAGAGCTGGAGGATGCCTGGAAACATTCTGTGTCAGGCTGGAAGGTTCTCTGAGTAACCTGATATAGTTAAATATGTCCATGCTCATTGCAGGGGGGTTGGGCTAGATGACCTTTAAAGGTCCCTTCCAACTCAAAGTATTCTACGATTCTAGCCTTCTGAAAAGGTTTTTGTCTCACTGTTACAAGCTTTGAGTATTAAGAACAATTGCTGCAGACTTGCTGGAGGTCTTGGCCTGGTGATTTTTATGAGGACAGAGAGATAGATTAGACATGGTAAGGAGAACAGAAGTATGGGGTAGTATCTCACTGTGGTTCCAGTTGACCTAGAAATTATCATTAATAATATCCAGCAGTGTGAGGTGGAGAACGTTAACTTGCAATTTTATCAGAGGGAATTTTATGTGAGTATGAGTCAAATACTATCTTTAACAGGTCTGTAAAATAAGCTATTCCTCCTAGAGTGTCAAGATACAAGAATTAGAATCTAACAATAATAAAAATAGATCCTGAGATTACATTTTCTGTATAGAATGTCATGATAACCTGAAAAAGAAGGGGAACAAGTAATCAGAAGTAAGTGTTTTGAAGGGCCGTAGCTTTTGGAGGAGCTTGAAAGAACCTACAAATGTGGACCTGTGAGTGCTTGGTCATTATATATTTTTTCGGTCTTTGCTCCATGACAGAATTAATTTACACCTTGTCACACTTGCTATAAAATCTGTATTGAAGTCCTTAACAATGGAGAAACTGCATTTTTGTGAGAGAGAAGTCATTACCAGGAAGCGTCCTTGGTACCAGGCCAATCGTCTTTATTGCATCAAAGTGCCACCTTCTGATTTATTCTTTTAAACACTGCCATGTATGAGTACTGAAAAGCAGATATCCACTCTTTTGGAGGAAGAAAATGAAGTAACAGTAAAGCATACATTGCACAAAGAGCCCGAGGATGATGATGGTTTCTTAAGTGCCATTATTTTTTATCCTTATCTAATGTTGGGGCTTTTTGTTTGTTTGTTTTCATTTAGAAACTTTCCCAGAGTCAGGGGAAATTCACTGGCAGCTCCCAACTTGCTGAAGTCTTCTAGAAGAAATTCTGGCTTTTTCCAAGCAGCAGGATGGAACAAAGAAAGCTCATGTGAGCAGAAGGAATTTGGACCTGACACCACAAGAGACTTTTTTAAAGTTCTTAGTTAAATGAAGCTGAATACTTTTTACATATGAAAGAGGCAAATTGTCATTGCTGCCATCAATAAAACCACAGTGCACTATTCTATTCTTGGCCTTGTATTCTTTTTACTGAGCCTCCTTTGTTAGTTAACATAATAATGTATCATGATTTTTATTAATTTTGAACTGATTTTGTTCTAATATTGCTTCTAGTAAAGTAAAATTAAAACTTCTATTTTCGCAAAAACTGTCAGGATTGGGTATTTAATTTAGATTTTTGGCTAGCTTTAGTGAAGTATGTTAAAAAAAATCAGCTCATTATTGTACAGTAAAATTTTGAATAGGTTTTGACTGTGTTTTCTGTGTTTATTTTCCAAAATTGCTGAAGGCCAAATTACAGATTTGCCTATTATGCTTTTCATGATCTGTGACCAGAAGGTCAAAGGGGAGAAAGGAAAAATCATCAGTTTCAATAGTCTTTTTCTAAATAATTTTATGTAAACATTTTCTTTTTAGGAATATTTATATTACAGAAATAGAAACATTTCTAAGAGGTACAGAAAAGTAATTTAAACAAAAAATACCAAAAGATGCACGAGTATTTTAAGCATAACTATGTGTATAGATGCACACATGTGCGAGCTGTTGAATAGTAGGTACTGAATTTCTTGCAGCTTTAAACTCTGCTTTTGTTGCTTCATATTACTACAATTTTTTCAATTGTCATTGATGCTTGAAAGAATCTTATGTCAAACTACTTTTCATTCTAAGCTGTATCTTCGAATCTTACATGATTATGACAAATAATTGAACTTTATCTGAGAAGCACTCAAAATCTATGTAACATGCAAATCCCTTCTAGGCTTTATTCTGATCATTTGATTAAGACTGAAATAGCACATGTGTTTTGAGGTAGTTTTGTAAAGATAGAGTTATACCTGAGAGATGTATTGATGGTATAAGTTGTGCAATTAATTCTACTGAATTTCTCTCTGAGTGCTCATACAAAGCTCTGTTTGAATAGAACCTTGTTTATTTGAATGATAAGAACGTTTATATTGAAGATGTAATTGAATGTATCTGCAGTACAGAATGTGGATTACTGTCTGAATGCAGTCACATCTTAACCAATCACGTAAATTTTTGCAGAATAGTAAGGAACCAAATGTTTTGCTGCCTTAATGGATCCTAAGCAGCTTCTTGATAATTATGGTGCAACTCACTAATAATTCTAAAGAATTTTGAAACTTAAAACATGAGCTGTACAACATTGAAGTTCTTCACTTTTAACTGACACACAAGAAAGTTTATAAAGTTTGTTAGATTTAAGTTAGAAATCACTTTCAAAATACTATGAATCATCTTGATCAGTTCTGCTAAATTGTACCAGCAAATAAATAAACTGTAGATCTAATACATTGGATGTTGGATGCTTTACTTCCAGAATTATTGCTAAGACCATTGACAGCAGTTATTCAGCTTCATAAAGAAATGCAGCCATAGCATTGTTTTAAAAAGCAGTTTTGAGTTTTCTTGGCAAATTGGATGTGCATTAAACAAGTCCTACAATCAGTGTACCAAAGCAATTTCTGAAATGAAAATAATTTTATGCTCTTTGGAGCTTTCATTCTTGCTGTGAACCAAATCAGAAAATTCAGAAAACTGCAGTCTGATTTAATGAACTATGAGAAATAACGCCTACTTAGGTAATTTTAAGACTGTACAAATACAAAGCAGCATTCCTCTCTAATGTTTTTGGGCATTCTGAGATTACCACATGGATGTGCAGCTGTAGGAAAACAAAATGTTCTTGAGGATGTTGTTTTTCTTTGTAAAACAGTAAAGTCCATGTCCTGATCTTTTCACTGGTGCTGTGGAACTGGAAAGCCAGAGGAAGCAAACAGCTCCAGTCTTCTTGAAAAGTCATGTAGTCTTTGTGTGTTTTGTGATTATTTTCTGTTTTGGTTTTGACTGAAATAACATCTTCTGAAAGCTCTGCCCTTTTCAGATTTGAAGAACCAGTGTTTGAGTAGTTAAAAAAATATTTGCAACCCCTTTCTGAATTGAACCCCTATATGAAGCAAGAATTCATATATTTATGCTCATTGATTCCTATATCTGGGAAAATAATGATAAACTAAGTAGGTATATAAATTAGTTTCTTGATTTGCATGGCCCATCAAAACCAAAAATACTATATTTTGCCTGTCATAAAGTAGTAAAGTTTGCATGCAGAAGAACAAGATTAATTTATGTAGCTTTTGTGTACAGAAAAAGTTATCATGTCTAGATAGGTCTTCAAAACTGATATGAAACTTAACTTCTGATTTGTCAAAAAAAAAAAAAAATCCTGAACTTTGTGTGGCCACATGTGGGCAGTTAAACAGAAAAAGGCTACTAAGGAGCACTGGATCCTGGTCATACACACTATTTATTTACTAGCTTTATTTACTATTTACTTACTTTCTTGTGGCTGTGTTTTGGAGTGTTCTTGACTAGCTGTTTCTAAGAGAAACCTGTCACAGAGGAATTTTTCTCTTAGCAAGCTGGACATGAGCCAACCTGTGCTTTTTGACCTGTGAACCAATAGGTCCCTGGTCCATGGCCTTTCTTTACTAGGGTTATTGATACAGCTTTTGGGAATTTCTGTGCTGAATGTAGGAATGCAATTCTAATGAGATGTTTTCCTTGCCATGAACTTGTGTATAACATTTTTCCCAAATGAAAAAAAAAAAAGAAGGAATTTCTGGTTTAAATGATTCTAAAAGTTGTATGCCAAGTTGGTAATACTGTAATTGACTGTGGGGGTTTTTTTCCACTTTTATATTGTCAGGATATAAAATCATTTTGAAACAAAGAATGGAAATGTTCTGGTTTTATCCTACAGTTTTTCAGAATTTGGTATTAAAATCTGATTGAAGATGTAATTTTTTTTATTTAAAATTCTTCTTTGATCTAACATCTTCTGCTAGATACTCATATATATTAATGTAGCTTTTCCTTTTGTCACTAACAGGTACCTTTTTTTAAGTCTGGCAACAACTGTGCAAAGCATTTTGAGGATGACTTGTCAAGGTCACTCTTCAAGAGACATGGCTGAAATTGTCTCTGCAGAATCTCTCTGTAATGACTTGAGCCTTATGCAGATTAAAATTGGGATATGGCTTTCCAAGGCACTATTAACAACCTTTATTTTCCTTAACTGGTGAAATGTTGACAAATCTTATCTGTGAGATGTAGTTGGCATTAGATACATAAAGATTTAGTTTGAAGTAAATCTGAAGACACATTTCCAAGAGAACTCCCAAACAACCAAGCTAGCTAAGGAAGGTTGGTAGCTGAAAGAATCTGGTAGTGTAGGGTGTACAGTCCCTTTTGAGCATTATGGTTGGAGGGAACTTCTTACAGAAAAATCTCCAGTGCTTTGATGCATACACGGAAATACATTGTCTGAGGTGATTCTCTATAGATGCTTTCTTGAAGAAGAATCCTAGTTCAATTGTCCTTTCATCACATGACTTGATCCTGCTCCAGTAAAATAGTATAACTTTCTTGAGAGCTGTGTAAGCTTGAAGAATGGCTAATTGCACAATTAGGCTTAGTGTAGCTTTTTGCTTGCTGTACAACTATGGGGGTATTTTCTTGAGGGGTTTTTTTTTGTCATTTGTTTGGGGGTTTTTTTGTGGTTTTGTTTGTTTGGTTTTTTTTTTTTTCTTCTTTCTGAAATGCTTTAGAGCAACTTATTGCAGGAGAGCAGCTAAACTTGGAAGATAGTACAAACATGTAGGCACTGACCTTCCCATAGCATGTTATGCATATGAAGTAATAGTGGTCTGCCTTCAAAACAATGGTAAAGACTCATTCTTATTTTTCAGTATTTGCTTCATATAATTTCCTTATATTGGCCTGTTTTAGCTTTAAATTGCAATTTTGTTTTAAGAATGATTCAAAATAATTTCAAAGGTAAAGATAGAAATTATATCAGTACTTAATTTTCCCACAAGATTGAGGGTCCGTAAAAAGTCAGTTTCCATGCAGACACTTGGCTGTTGATGGACATAATTATATTCTGTAAATTAATATAATGGTATGAGTGAAACCAGAATTTAGTATATATTAAAACTTAGGTGTGTTCAAATAAACAGGAAACTGGGAGGGTGAATTATTATGTATATAATAGCAACAGAGCGCTATAGCTGGTCTAAAAAAAATTGTGCAAGTCCTTCTAAGGGAAATGTTTGCAGTCATTTTATAGTGCCTTGTAATTTTTCATGCAACTTGACTAATTATTTCTACCCTAAAATGAGTGCGTAGGTAAGTATTGTGCAGAAGATACTAATGTAATTTTCAGGCAGTTTAGTTTGTCATGGGACCTTGAATGGTTTCATTTGTTTTTATACTATGTATTTCTATACTGTAAAGGTTAAAGAACATAAATAATATTTTATATTTTATAGTTGAAATAGTCTTAACCCTGGGCATATTTTGTTAGTCATTAGATAAATGGCTATGCCTCTGCTAAAACAGCTGTAATCTAACATGACTGTGCACAGATTTAAGTCTCAACCTAACTATATTTGTGCTGAATATTCTACTGTAGCTATTTATTACAGGAACTTGTTTTGTTTACAGTAATAGTAAAACTGAAAAGCAGAATAAGTAAGGAATGCTTATCATTTTGATATGTCACTAATGAAAAACTGGGGGACTAGAATAGTATATATGAAGTCCATGTTCCATGTGCTATTTGAATGTAAGATAGCTTTCTTCAAAACTGATACCTTTAAATTCCCCCCCCACCTCCCCCCCACACACACACACTGCTAATTGAAAAATATTCAAGCCCAGTGTAATTCATGGGATAAGGCAGATTATCTACTCTGACATTTCCCTGTTCTTGCCATATCAGTCTCATGATCAAATGCTCCCAATAATAGATAATCTTGATGGCCAGGTACTACATGTGGTTTTACTTCAGCTTGTTGGATTAAAATGTATATCGAAACTTGATTCAATATTGTACATGGCAAAGATGAGATATGTCATGCTGACTTTAATCAGAAGCAGAAGCCACAGCTGAGTTTCAGTGTATTACAGCTGCAGAAATGACAATGGAATTTAGTTGTGCTGCTCCATTTTACTTAGTTGTTTTAATATTGAACTCTCATTTTCAAAAGGAAAAAAAAAGAAATTGTTGCAGCTGTACATAAACCACTGACTGAGTTTAAAAGAAGAAGCTGATACCTATTGCATCTTTAGAAAGAAACAGTTGCAAGAATTGTGAAAGGTGAAGACTTGCCATGCACAGCTGAGAATATTTATGTTCTGTGGATGTGGAATCTGGCATTCTTTTCCAAAATGTTGGAGATCTAACAATTCTGATACAGAATAGTTGTATTTGAAAACAACTTATCCCAGCATCTCATTCAGTCTCTGTACCCTGTGAGGAACCTGGCTTTCCTTGCTTCTGGCACTCTCACTTTCTCACAGCACTTTGCAAGAAGCCAGACAACATTTGGGTGTATCAGATTAATGCTGATAGAGAAGTTAAGATACTGATGTTGGTTTGAGTTCCTCCAAGTTTAATGTGAGAAGCTGTGCTCTATACCTGGAAGATCTGAAAGAAGCTGTGACACTGTCGTTAAATAGTTTTTGAACGTGAATACTGTATCATTCATGTGTTGCGAAGTTTTGTGTACCGAATCAAGGACAAGACAGGTGGAAAAAAAATCTGTTTAAATGATGATATGGTAACAATTTTTCCCAATGACGAATGCCATCTGCAAACTACTTAGCATCCTGAAATGCAGACACTGATGGGTAGAATGCACAGTATTTATACGTAGAATCTTTAATTTAAGATGCTTTGAATCTGTCACCCTTATCAGCACCGTTTGACTTCACTGTTTTGCAATAATGTGATTGTCTTGATGCAGATGTTGAGAAGGCCTTTAACACTTGAGGTGGAGTTTTCTAATAGGTCAGTAAAACTAGCCTGCCACTAGATTGTTTTCTCTTTTCATTGGTGGTTAGAAGTAACAGTAGCTATGAATTATTGTTTCCATGATATGATTGGAGGTTACTCTTTTGGTAAATGCAGGCCATATAGTCTCTTATGGAGTAATTATGGGTCATATGCTGAAGCCCAGCCAATATGTGTAACTGAATTTATGTCCTCATCTGACTAAAACTTTGATGTCTCCTCCTGTAATTTTTATACCTCATACAGTGAAGAAAACATTCATGAATGGTGAGTCACACTGTTTCTTTGTTATGTACAGTCATGCTCTATTTGGACAACAAGTGGCCATGGAATGACCCATGTATCTCTCAAGAAAATGTGTGCCCAAAGTGTTTGGACTGCAGTGTTCAGTTGGACCATTTCTGCTCTGCAATCTGTAAACTATTAACCACTGCATTAGTAATTTTTGTGACTTTTAGCTATGTAACATAACACCTGCAATTTAAAGCCAGTGTAATACAGAATAATAATGGTATTTAGTTTGATATGTTGTTTTTTCCTAGTAAAAAATCTACTAAGAAACAGGGAAAATATTCTGGTTCAGGATAAACTGGGCAGGCATAATACTACTGTATACTTTTGTCTCAGATCCTTTCATCAAAGCCTGCTTATCAGTGCTACTTTGCATTTTAATATATTTTTAAGGCAATTTTGACTTTGATCACATAGGATGTAGATTTTTATCCAGATATTTCTTCAGCGTAGCAAATAACACTCTCCTGGGTCTTCTGCATATGAGGTCTTCATTAATTTTTTTTGTGGACACTGATTAACTTATCCCTTTGATAAAGTTCCTTAGCTCTTGAAAGCACTTAGATCTAATTCCCTGTTAGTTCCATTACCAGATTGTTCCAGAATTTTTTTCCTCAGAAGGCTAAAAATCTAATTACAGCCTAAACATATTCAATTATACACACTTGTGCTTGTGTCACTGTTGACCTTCACTTTAAAGAACTCTCATCTGACTCGAGGTATTTTTCCAAACTGTGCTGAATGCTGGCGTGGAAGAACAATGTTCTGTGAATCATGTTCAGTAACCATTTATGATATGGTAGCATGCTGTCACAGGAAGTTCTATGACTCACACGGTCCTTCATGCTTATACTGTGTGCAGTAATTTCAGTTGTATATGTCTTCATTGAATTGATTAATTCTTTAAACTTGTCTTTTTGCATACCTTTCTTCAAGAAATCAGGGGAAAAGACTCTGTGGTATTACAGAACAGTGCAGGTTAGATGGGACCTCAGGAAGTGTATCTCTAGGTCAACCTCCTACTCAAAAAAGCCAGCTATGAGATCAAATAAGATTGCTCAGGGCTTTATCCATTCAGGTCTCGAAAACACTCGGGTGCAGATACACAACCTTTCTGTGCAACCTGCTCCATTGTTGGGCTTGCTGTCCTTATGGGGAAGAAAGCCTTAACACAGAGTCTGAGTCTGTCCTACTTCAGTGTGTGGTGGTTGTCTTCTGCCCCCCTGCCATGCACCACTGCAGAGAGCCTGGCTCTATATTGGTAAGTCACCCTATGGGAATCGGTCCCCCTGCAGCTGTCTTTTCTCTAGGCTGGACAGGCCCCTGCTGTTGAGCATTGCAGGAGGCCTCCACTGAACTCATTCCAATTTATGGTGTCTTCCTTGTGTTGGCAAAACCCAAACTGTATGTGATATTCTGGTGGGGTCTAATGAGACCTGAGTAAAGGAGAATGGTTATTTCCCTTGATCTTCTGTCTATACATCTCTTGATACAGTCCAGAATGCTTGCTGCCATTTGATCATTTTCAGCTCACTATCTACCAATATCCACGGGTCTTTTTTCACAGAGCTGCCACCCTGCCAAGTCAGCCTCTAGCCTGTAACATTGCAGAGGGTTCTTCCTTCCCAAATATTGGACTTTTTATTTGTCCTTTGTTTAGTGAAATCCCTGCCAGCCCATTCCTCCAGGCTGTCTAGGTCCATCCAAATGGTAGCCCTGTCTTTGAGCATATAACTTTGTTCTCCTTTCAGCCCACCTCCAGTTTGGTCTTATTGCAAACTTCATGAGCAACCACTTACTGCCTCTTTCAGGTCACTGATAAAGAGGTTAAACAGGATAGATTCCAGGGTAGTCACTGTGATACCAAAAAGTGGCAGAAACAAACTTCTTAACACCAATTGATAGGTAAGAAAAAGCAAGCGTTCTTCTTTATTTAGCACACTTGGATGTTCTGAGGACAGCTCCTCTAATCAAACATGCCAAATGACAGGTAGACAGGGTTTTTTTTACTCATACTGTTTACATATTCATTAGTCTCATTTACTGAATACATATTCATTAGTTTGCTCTGCATAGTCATACCCCTATTGGAAGTCCTTTTTTTGCTCTTCCAGGTTTTTTTTGTCGTCTTGACCTCAGTTCTTGAGCAGGCACAAGACCATTGAGTTTCACCACCAAAAACTGTAATGTTTGTTCTTTATCTTACCTGGGTACATTGAGCTTTCTTTACATCCTTTGAGTACATCCTTTGAGTGATTGAGTTACATTCCCTTATCTAATTCTCTAGGACTTCTCTAAGATTATTTTGTTCCTTATTTGGGCATTCTGGACTGATGTGAACAATGTTTCTATTTCTTCTATCACCTGTGAAGCTCCTGTTGTTACTGGCATCCGGGCCAGAAGGTTTGTTGGCCTTCTGCAGACTCGGAGTATCAGACACGGAGTATCAGCACTCAGTGACTGATCTGTTCTTGAAT
The DNA here is from genome assembly GCA_035047865.1 of Dendrocincla tyrannina. Taxonomy (NCBI): domain Eukaryota; kingdom Metazoa; phylum Chordata; class Aves; order Passeriformes; family Dendrocolaptidae; genus Dendrocincla; species Dendrocincla tyrannina. The sequence goes on from JAWWMP010000001.1 coordinate 61,158,079, forward strand.
CATCTTCCATCTCCTTAATCACTGTGGATCACAAAGAAACACTGGTAGGACAAACCTTAGCTGATACAATAACAAGAGGTAATTATTCCAGTAGCTGGGGGAAATAACAGTGTAAAGACAGTAATAACCTGTACTACAGAAGGCAAATGAAACCTTTGCTCAGTAAGACAGATTTGCAGTAGGACTGTATGGCAGGGAGTACCTATTACTGCAATGCACCATGTGGTATTTGCTATTCTAATTACAATGTCTATACTTTCTCCTCCCCCCCCCGCCCCGATCTTACAATATCTCATCTTCTTGTAAAATATTAGGAATATCCTGAACCAGAATACTTTAAAAAATATTTCAAGTAAGCAAAGATAAGGATATAACTGTGATGGCAAGAATGACTTTGACTGTTCAGTCTCTAAGCCTGGCTTATCTAATGCTGCTGCTGTGAATTTGCTCTACTATATTTCGAAAATAGTTTGACTCCTTGTATGCCAGGTGATTGCTGCTCAGCAGAACAAAACAGTGCTCTGCTAGCAAATATTGGAGGTTTGTGCCAACCTACTGGTGTTTCTTAACAAGGTGTTTACCTGACTGGTTGGTAAACTCCACCTCGAATATAAAGGTGGACAAAGAGTGAGCACACCCGATACAAAACTCAGATAGTAGCAGCTGAAGAGGTTACTTATTTTGTTGTTGTTATTGCCAGTATGAAGCAACTTTTTTATCTCAAATATGCTCTTTGAAGTGAAGTAGGGCAGGGAGGACATCCACTGACAGTGATACGTTATGTGATACGGTAGAACCCAGAAGCAAAGTACTCTAATGCTGTCAGAGGAAAGTCTGTCTGCTAGCTACTTGTGTTTCCAACGTGGAATAGAAATGAATGTCTTGGACAATGTCAGGAGCAAGGGTAGCCTTGGGCACAAGATTAACAAAGTCTGACGAGCATTCACTTGGCAGCAGAGAAGCTGGGCTAATGTGTCTATTCCCAGCAGTGGGACCTGAGGAACATGGAGTTCCAAACTGCCTCCAAAGAAAGTTAAAACTGTACAAATCATAAGGGTAGGCATATCCTGAAGTGCCCATTTAATGAAAAATAAATGCTTGTTTCCTCCAGGACTTGCTCTCAAATGGGTATGTTTTATTGCTAGCAGTTACTAGCAGGAGCTGTAACATATATATCTGTTTATCCTGTAAAACTTGGAATAGACTGTGCTCGTCACAGAGTAATCTGAAAGATTGGAATATCTTATTTTTTATTAGTTTACCACATCACTTTAAGTACATCTCTTTCTCTCTATTTGCCTGTGGACTGCAGAATTAAAGCGTCACCTGAGTATTGATGTGAGAATAAATTTTTAAGACCCTACATTTATTGAGCTTTTTTTGGTCCAGTTCCTCCAGCTGCTTATTTGAATGTACCAAATATGAAGGCTGTTAACATATTTAAAACTTTCCTTCGCATGGAGATTTATACTGTGTGTTCATTTATTATGAGCTATGATATGCTGTGAAGATAAATAACCCAAAATATGATCTGAAAGTCAACATCTATATGTGTTTAATTGAAGGAATTGTGGAGGAGAGACCTCAGCTGTGCTTGGCAAATTCAAAAAGTACTTCCCATTTATCTAATGCCAAGTAATATGAAATGAACAAGATCAAATTATAATGCTATGGTTCATTGAACACATTTGATTAAGATCCTTGTTCATTCACCTGTCATTTAATATTTACATTGTTGGGGAAATGCATGACTCAGAACCTAGTGGTGCTTACCTTTTCAAAGAAGAGCTATATATGGTTCTATATTAATATCTTAGCACAGGTGAACCTGGGCCTAGAATACATTGAAATATGTTCTCTGCCTAATAACTAGATCACATAAGAATATACTTTTCCTTTCTGAGTAACTATACTGGTAGAACTTCTTATTGCAAAGATTTGTGATCATTTAAAGAACTGCTCCCTTTCCCTTATGGAAACTGATAACAGTAGTATAAACACTATGACTGTACCAGTGTAGCCAAAGCAGAGTGACTTTTATTTGTATTCTTGTGACATATGTCCATGTCTTCTGTCATACGAGCAGCTGGACCTGCTCTTGAGAGTGTGTTGGGTGATATTTGAAAAATGCTGGCTCTCCAGCTTCAGGGAGCATTACAAGATACCCAGCCCCAGGTGGTGGGTATGACTGCCTCTGCCTTGTGGGAAGACAAGGCTCTGTGCTACTCTACAACACAGGCAATGTAAATGAGAATGAGAATCTCTCCCTTTCTTCTTCCTTTCGAATACCTAGAATGCTATGTCAGAGTCCTAAAGACTTTTTTTTGTAGTGCAGGAAAATTACTGTATTGGAAGTCTATATGGTGTGATAGAAAAATGTACCAATTGAAGAATGTCACAATTGCAAATAAGCATCTGTTAAAGATAGGAGAAATTTTTTTTGTCTGAGATATACAGAAATATAAATTAGAAATTTTCTTATAGTTGAGAAAGTAGGGTTTGATTCTGAAAGGAACTCTGAATGACTATTATATTCCTTAACTTTAGAGATGCCAGCATGAATGTCAGGAAGCTCACGGAATTTGTGTGTTGAGCTTGATTAGCACAAAGTTCACATTTCTATGATGCGGTAACAAGTAGAAAATATTTTTTCCTAAAGCAAGGAAATAAACAAATCAACCCCCAAAAGCCTAAAATGAAACAGACCAATTTCCTTCATTGTCCTTTTGTGGCTTCTCCTTGCCTTTTTCATTTTTAAAATACATGTTCTAATAAAACCTTTGAAAATACCTTTCTGTTTGTGCTGTGCTCAAAACACAGTGAAAAGGTATCACTGATTATGAATGTTGACAGATTCACTATATAAGCTTATAAAAATGAAAATATTTTACCTGTAATCTTTTACTTACAAAACAAAATTGCTGCTCATATGAGAAGCATTGAGAAGAATGACCATTTATTTTTAAATGTTTAATTAGTAAAAAAGTGCTTAATCTAAACCTACAAAATTCCTTTATTTTCCCCTCTGAGATGCATGAAAAATGGCCAAAATATTGCTCATTCTAGTCTATGTTTTGCGGAGTAGAAGAAAGGGTCAATCATTTTTATTTGGACAGAAAGCACTTATAGTCAGGCAAATACATAAGTTTTGCCTCAAGCTCCTCAACACAGTATGCTTCACTTTTCCATCTTTGAGGGAAGGCGAATTAATAGACTTTCTAAAGTGAGTAAAAAAATTGATCCTAATTCTTCAGTGATATTCACATTAAAAGTATCTAAGCTTCTGTGTCTGATGTGTGTTCTTCAAAGTGCTTAGGTTGATTACTTGGATTTTCAGCAGCTTGTCACAGAGTTTTGTTATTCTCTGATGATTACTTTGAGAAATATCCAGGCAATCTTGTGAACTGAATCCCTCCAGTTCTAAATGAAAAGTATCTAAGTGGAAGTTTTTCAGATTGTGCAGAAATTTAAGAGTACAGCTTGTTCATTAGGGATCATTTCAAGCAGATGCTACGTACAGCGATGGGGAGGAATATGCCTGACAACTGCAATTTTCTTTATACCTCAGATGATTTGTTTCTGTAATGGCTCTCTGTAAAAGCATCTCACTTCTAGAACAAACTTCTTTGAAACAGAAGGTACAAAAACATGAAAAAAATCTTAATTGGATTTATTTACAATTTCAGTTATGTTTGCCTTCATTAATAAATGCAACATGTTACACCTCTGTTCATACTGGCTAAAATCACACTGCATTATGTTTCAACCAAGATTGCCCATGGTTCAGACTGTAGCCTTTGAATGCTTGTGTCTGTTGCTGTATTAGAAAGCTCCTTCTAAATGCTTGTAGTCTATGGTTTATGGTTTATCTAAAAATAGTCATTTGTCATCAATGCATCAGTTAAAATGCAGTAGTTGTCTTTTTCAGTTGGTTTTTGTTTCCAAGACGTTTTTTGTCCTTTGTGGTCATTAATGAGCAGACTGTTGTTGATGAACAGACCTGCATTTAGGAAGCAAATTTAACTGTTTCTTTGCAAATGTGAGTAGGAAGCACTGATCTACAGAGAATGACAACACAGCTACCTTGAGGGCCATCTCTTCTTCCTCTCTGCCTCCCTCTCATGGATGGAAAATTAAGAGTGCAAGCCAGCTGTTTAGATATTCCTGAAAACAAAGAAAGAATCCTCAAAGCATCCATGTGGAGCTTATTTATTAAAGAGTGTGTAAGTTTTGGGAGAAGAGCTTGACTTTTTACAGGAAAAATTTAGCATAAGTTGATGTTGACTGAGTGAAGACTTGAGCTTTTAAAACAGAGTTCTGTGAATTTCCAGACAGAAGAAACACTAGCAATGTGATTTGCATTGGCTGTCCAGCCAGGGATGATAAAAATACATCGTGGTTTGTGACCCCTGCTGTTGGTACAGCCCTTACCATGGGAACCCAACAGTGTGTTTGGAGGCTGTACGTTCCCTGGCCATGCCTGTTGCAGAGTGTTTCGGTCGATGTCCACAAGGCGGGAAAGTGAAGAGGAAGCAGTGGAGGCTAATTAGCTTTTCAGCAGGGTTTACCTAACTGTGAAACGCAAGAACGTAGCTGTGGGCAGTAATGGACAAAACGGTGAATAAATCCATGGAATGTCTTTAGGTCCAGCTGAGGTGTATAATACTGCTTTTGGGTCTCAGTTTGAGTGGTCAGGATTTTCACAGACCATTTTATTTTCCTTGTTTTTTAAAACACTGATTCTGTTTGTGAAGTGATTTAAAGAAAGTGTGATCAAATGTAATTGCTAGTTGCTTTATCGATCCTGTATTTAAGATTATTGCCTAGCAATAGAGCAGTACATCTTACTCCAAGAGTGTGTTAATTTTTCTTTGGTGTTATTAGTTCCGGGAACCAGACACAATTTTGATAATTTCCAGGTTTTGTGTCACACAAAATTTTGTCTTTATCTACATTCCTTCCTTTCTGTCCTTAGAGAGAAGGTACTTCTTTCAGAATAGCACAGAAGTTTCTGGTTAAATGAGTTGCAATGAGGAAATATATCTGTCTTATTTCCATTTTTATTGCACAAGAAATATATTAATCTGTATTTTTATTGGTTTATAGAGTGAAGTTCAACAACAAAAGACTGCTTTTCCCATTGTTTCTCTCATTTTCATCTAAAAATTGTTTCTCTGTTCCAATTTTCTTTTATATTGCAAGGAAGATTTCTATTTAACTTGCCATTTTTTGTCTGCATTTGAAAAGAGATAATTTAATAAATTTTTGAGTTAGAACCAAGTCATGGAAATGGAACTGAGTAATCCTAAGAGAAGATTTGCTGAGTTGATCGTATCAATGTGACTATCACAAGTTGCTATGAGTTTTCAGGCATTTAATTAGTACCTCTACCAGCATACTCTTTTCAGCTTTAGGTAGCATTTTCTGATCTGCAAAGTATTCATACCAACTTCACTGCTATGAGATGAAGCTCAGCTCCAATGCCTCTCCTTCTCAGTGGGGTTCTCCCTTTCCAGATAATTTGGTTTCTTGTCAGAAACAACCATATGGGGAGCAAGGCAACCAGAAGGTACATAAATCTGCACATGGAACTGCTTGTTCATCTGGGGAACACAGCATATCAAGTTCTTTGGTTAGAACAGAAAATGGAGACATAGAGATGCATTTGGATCTCCCTGCTGCTAAATGTGCCATTGTGTTTCCTTCATCCAGCAATATTAGTTTGAAACCACCTGGGTTTATAGCATGCTGGCAGCTTCAGTACTATGTTGTGTTGTTAGATGTAGGGCTTTTGTGTGTAAGGTTCATATGTACACACAGAGAGTGAATAAAAGAAACCAACTGTCGAACTTAGTTCAAATGGTGCATAAACATCTGAGATCTCTAAGGCTGAGGGTGGCAAGTGTACAGATGGAGGTCCAAATTCCTAATGTGACACACAGAGAAATCACAGTGTTAATAAATTCAGAGTTTAACTTGACAGAAAATAAAACACAGGAATGTGAATGTACAATTCCTGGAAATTCCTGAGGCAAAGGAGCCCCCCCTGAACTGGGATATGATGCCATTACGATTTAAAGGGACTTAGAGCAAGGTAGAAGTTTCTGAGAGCATTAGTAAAAAAGAAATACGGTAAAGTATGTATGTGAGCCAGGCCAGGTTCACTTTCTTATATAAAATGAGAATTATACCTGACCTTAACTTCTGTGGTAAGTGGAGTCAAGGTTCCTGTCCTTGGACCTACTTGCTTTTCATACTTGCTTCTTTCCTTCTGCTTCTCCCTCTCCTGGCCCCTTTTGCTACGTGCAAACTCCCTATTTATGTAAAAAACTTACCCTGACTCATATGGAGTCTTGTCAGATTCACCTATGCTAACGAAAGGGGCTCTTCATGTGCGAGCTCTGATTGGGTCAGTTCTTCAGACAATAAAAGAGAATCCTGGATTGAGTCAGGAGAAGGGCATATGGCTTCTTCCCCCAGGGGTTGGGGGGGGGAGGGGAGAGGATGTTCCAGAGAGCCATTATGTGGGAAATTTTTTCTAGAGCTGGATCATGAGGAGCTACCAGGTCTTCCCATCTCCTTCTAGGCACTGGCAGTTGCCCACAGACAACAGGATACAGCATCATGCCTAAAATAAGAATTGCACGATCATGCATTCCCATTCCAGGTCCATCATTGGTATTGCCATTCTTGAGCTAACACAGAGAGCAGCTATTTGATACAGAAGCACATGAGATTGACCTCTGATGGAGTCCATCTACTCTTTATTGGTAACAGCTGCTGATTGAGCATGCCCTTAGACATGGCCCTTGGGTCTGACTTTCAGTTTCAGCTGACCTGGCTGTGAGTCAGTAGATTGGGTGCAAGCCAGGAGCTCCGTGTTGTTGATGCTGGGTTTTTTTCTTCTTTTGGATATACAGCAGGAACTAGCTCTCGTTGTATTTTTCTACTTTATTAAGTTGTCCAGTTCTAATAGCGAGATGTGGACAAATTTAACCTAGCTATGGCAAATGTAATGAATGGAACAGCCTGTTGAAGAGGAAGGTACGTTCTTGTTGAATTACTCAGAATTGTAGTAAGAATGGGGTGATGATGGGGAGGAGATTGTTACAGGTCTGCTCCTCACAGGGATGACGGAAAGGAATTAGGGTTATGGAACATAGTGTATGCATGCATTGTATGAGTCTTGGAAAGGTGAATGGCTCTGCTGATTAACAAATAGAAACAACTGATGGCAGTCAGCCCAGAAAAGCTAATTTTCAGTTTAGAAGTTTCTGAGCTCTCCATGTTAGGTGAGGAAAGCTTTGGATAAAATAATCCTTGAGATAAAGGGGGCTGTCAGTCAAGAAAGGAGATCTGAAGTGCCTTGTATCATTTGAAGCAAAGCGGTGTGTCCTTGCTGCAAAGGCAGCTGATGATATCCTGGGCTGCATTACAGAGCATTGCCAGTAGGGCAATACAGGTGATCCTGCCCCTGTGTTCAGCATGAATGAGGCCACAGCTGGAGTGCTGTGTCCTCCTATGGGCTCTCAAGTACAAGATCAACACAGATGTACTGAAGAGAGTCCAGCTAAGGGCAAAGAAGCTGATGAAGGGACTAAAATAACTCACAGATGAGGAAAGTCTGAGGGAGCTGTGACTTGAGCCTGGAGCAGAGAAGGCTCAGGGCAATATTGCCAATGTATACCAAGTACTGAAGGGAGGATGAAAACAGGATGTGGATAGACTCTTTTCAGTGGTACCTACTGACATGACCAGAGGCAATGGGTGCAAACTGAAACGTCAGAGGCTCCCTGTGAACGTTCGGAAACATGAGGATGACTGATCACTAGCACAGGTTGTCCAGGGAAGTTGTGGAGTCTCCATCCTCAGAGACATTCAAAAGCTTCCTGGACAATATCCTGGGCAACCAGCTCTATGTGGCCTTGATTGAGTGGGGATGTTGGGCCAGATGACTTCCAGAGGTCCTTTCCAACCTCAACCATTCTGTAATTTTGTGAACATGGAGTTCACATAATTAATTAATTATTATTATATTATATTATAATATTATAATTATAATTATTAATTGCATAATTATTTTCACTGAAGATGAAATTGGTAGAAATGTCCTTCCCTGCCCCCCCCTTCTTCCCTCCTCCCACCTTTTGTAGGAAAAAAAAAACCCAAAAAAGAAACTTTTCTTATTGTGTTGGTTAAAAGGAAACAGAATTTATGCAGACTAAAACACAATCAAAATGGCCAGGGTAGTGAATAATGAGTGTTTGGTGACAGGAATAGTAGCAGCTCTTGATCTATGTAACAATTATAGCAGCAGTTCTTGTTCTGCCTAACAGCTCCTGGGAAAGAGAGACCTTAAATGGCTGCAAGGACATGGGAACCTCCAATAGATGGGATAGTGTTCACAGCAGTGGATAAATTAAAATCTTCCTGATTTTAATTTATCCACTGCTGTGATATCTATAACTAGCCCTGAAATACATTATCCAGTTCGGGATCCATCATTAGTTAATGAGAAGCATGAGATGCCTAAAACTATATAACTATTCTAGTTTGGTTTGAATTAAGGTAAGAAGCCTTTGTGAAGGCTGGAGATGATTAAGCCGAAGATATAGTTATCTCAGATTTTAGCCCTGCAGGTGTGACTAAGGAGACAGAGAGTTCTTGAACCCTGTGTCTGAAAACAGAGATGCGTTTTATCTCAAGAGATTGCAGAACAAGTGACCTTAGAACAATTCCTCCGGGTGTCCCCAGGCGGGGTCTGGAAACGAGATTGTTACAATTGGATGCTGGGCCTAGTGATGGCAGCAGTACTGGCAGAAATTCAACTGAAGGTATAACTACACAGCAGACAACCAGAAGTCTCCAGATCCTAAGGCATTTCTTTTTGTAGAAAAGGAAATTTACACATTGAGACAGAATCATAAAACTCCCTTAAAAATACGGGAAAATATCTGGAATTGCTCAATAATGCAAATAGGCTTAATAAACAATAGATAATGGAGAGCGTATACATGTCTAAGTACTTATTTTACAAGTTTCAATCATCAGTTTAGGAAAGAAAGTTTTCAACAAGGAGTTAGTCTCATGTTTGGGCAAAACTTCCTGTATTTATCTTCCAGCTGTTCTGGTCTTTATTCTGTATTCCATTTCTCAGGGAGGGCTTTATTCTCAAAAAATTATCCTTGAAGCTGTTCTTGCTTGTGAATACTCACCCCTACATTTTTTCTGCGTGCGTTGGAATTTAGAAGAACTGAAGAAGCACTTTTTGTGGGTTTGTTTTTGTTTTTTTTTTTTTTTTTTTTTATTTTTAAGAAAGATCCACTTAGCTGAATGATGCCTAAGGTATTAGGTTCTGGGCTAGGAGAAATGCATAGTTGCTGAATCTGAGCTCTCTTTCCTCTTCACCATTGATCTGAAGTGAAGGGCAATTCATAACGCTTTGCCTGGCTCTACAAAGTCAGGTCGTTTCATCTTCTGTCTTTGTTACATATGGAATGAAGGCAATCAGAGGAAGCAAGGCAGAAGCCATGATGCTGGCTATGAGCTGTTGCCTGCAGCCTTTGAAAGCAACCAGTGAGTGGTACCCTTGTGCAGGGCTCTCTGGCTCAGTTGCAAAATAAACTTTGGAGACTGTAAGGCCCATGCAGACCCTCCATCTGGTTTAAAGAGTTCAACAATACTTGTGTGAGAAGCTGATTTTAATTGCATAATAATTTGAACACGGGCATAGTGATTTCCTGTGTCATTGGATCATTAACTGAATGCAACAACAAATTAATATAAATTGCTTATGAATACATGTAGGTGGGAAATTAAGAGTTGCTTGAATTAGATTTGAAACAGCCCAGCAATATGCTGTTCTCAAGTTCATTCTGAGCTCTGTGAAGTTTGCCAAGGACTTCCACAGACCCCTAAATGTCTTGAAAGTTATTGATACACTTCATCTTGACTCTACAGCTTAACACTAAGGTCTATTGTGCCTTTCCTCTCTCAGGAGTCATCTAGCCATTCTCCTCCCTGGCAACAGCTTTCAGCTTCAAGGTTTGCACAGTTCAGTGTAACACCTAGCTATTTGCTTTCTATCCCTTGTTTTAGTTCAGCTGAACCTCTACACTAATCATCCCTGAAATACCTGCTGACCTCACATGCAGACATAATAACCACAGCCTTGGTTCTGCCAGCACCTTCTCTCATCCCAGGCATGTTGGTCTTGGAGGACCTAAGGTTTTTGTACTCCCTGGGAGTCCAATTACTAATTCCAATTTTACTTAATTCTAGCTAGACTTCTTCTAGACTAGACTTGACTCTTATTTTACAGGCTTCTGACTGCTCCCTAGCCTAGATCAATGACATGCTGGAAGTTTAGCTTTCCCCCGTTGGTCCAAACACAAATCCTAGTCACAATCCTGACATAATATGAATATCTAGATATTCTAAATGTTCCTGGAGTGCGACTACTGTGACTGGACAGAGTGATCTGTCCCAGAGTTGGTTATCTCTGTTGGTGCTGTAAGTCATCTTAACTCTCTGTGCTATGATGATTCACTAGGAAATTGAATTCTTCAATTCCAGCCTTATAAAAGCCTAACCTTGAAGAATAACAATCTCATGTTTTCTTGTCCAGGATTAGGGTAAAACTATCAATGTAATGTAACTATCTCTGTTCTCTGATGTGTATATACCACAAACCCATAACAGATCTCCAGTTCCTCCTATTCCAAAACATTAGAGTTTCTGCTTAAGGCTGGAGTTAAAGCTGTAGTCCATTTTCTGCCTCAAAAATAACTAAAAATCTTTACTTTTTACCAACTCTGACCTTATACTACTTCTGTGAGCAACATAGGATACTACAGGAGACAGTCCACAAGCTGGTTTTCCAGACACTTCTGTCTCAAGGTCCCTTCCAACTCAGAATGTGATTCTGAGTGACCTGGATAGCCCTGCCCTGTGCATACCTGGGTATCCCTACTAGTCCCAAAATCAGCTGTGAGGCAACACCTCTATGACAGCAGGTCTTGCTTTATCCATTGTTAGTCTTCAAAAACTTGTCAATAAATCTCTCTTCACATTCTTTCCCCTGTCCCTTGTCTTATTTCTTTCCCCCAGCCATAACTTCATGCTACAAAATCCAAACCAGTTCTTACCTTTTACATTAGTGTGTCATGTCTTCTAAAGCTGTAACTTTGAAAAAATTGGTGAATGCATAAATAAAAATCATCCTGTTACACAGTATGTGGACATAGTAATCATACTCACGCAGTATATGGAGCTCAAACAGACCTTTGACCAGAATGTTAACTGAAAAGTCTTTCAAAAAACTAAGCTGCTATCAGACAAAATGCAAGTGGCTCTTTGGGAGAAGGTAAAAGGCTATGAAGTGAAGAACAGAAATAATCAATTTTCCAAAAGGAGAAGTTGTTATTGGTAAAGTGTTATCAAATAGATCTGTATTGTCTAACATAGCCACAAATAATCACAAAAAAAGGAATGACTGGTGAAATAATTCAGTCTGATGATGAAGAATTATTTAAGGTAGTTATGACCAAGAAGGTATAGAATCATAGAATGATTTGGATTGGAAGGGACTTTAAAGATCTTCAATCCCCTGCCATGAGGAGGGACACTTTCCACTAGACTGGGTTGCTCAAAGTCCTGTCCAGCTTGGCCTTGAACTGGGGATTGGGCAGGGAGAAGGAAAATGGATATGCTCTCCTCTGGCTGCACTGAAGGTGTGGGACTTTTGACTTCAGAGCTACATATCAGTCCCCAGACCTTTTTTCTCCACAGCAGTGTAGGCTTCACCTTTGTATACATACACATGTGCTCACACTCTTTCAGCTTCTACAGAATATAGATATATATAGTCACACATTCCCTCCTGGAACCATGGTGGACTGGAGGTTTGGTCTACTCAGAATGCTAGGATAGGGGGCATAAGACCTCCCACTGACTACACCTGGGATGGACAGGAGCCAGTGTAATAGTTTAACAATCAGAGTTGCGATTAAGTTTAGGGATATCAGTATCTGAAGAGGTTGATTCACTGGTGGATTTTGCAAACTTTGCAGGGTTAAGATGGAGTCATGTTCTGCTGAGGTGGAGATAAGTCTGGGGTCTTGTTTTAAGATTAGGGTTATGTTTGCTGTGGGGACAATATGGCATAAAACCTCATGTCTGCTGACATACTGAGGTATCCTGAGGGAAGGAGGGACATTAAAAAGAGGTGAGCTGGAATCGGATAGGGTAATGAAGTTAAATTCTTTTAGATTTTCATGTCACATCAGCTCAATTTACTTATTTCTTTAAAACTAAATTGCCACCAGAAGGGTACTTTCCAATTAACAGTCCTTCTGCATTTAACCAATCGTCTGTAAATATAGACACAGAGGTGATATTCAAACCACAAAAAACACACTGACTCTATTTACTCTTGGTGTGGCAGGAGCTCTAGAATAATGCTCGTTTTGAAAAAAATAAAAAAGAGTTTTTCCTGCATCCTTTGTGCAAGAGAAGAACAAAGACAAATTTGAAAGAATGAAATAGAAGGCTTAATAAAATCCATTTGGAGAGTGAGACAAAGCTCAGGTAGCTCAGTTCAGGATTTTGACTGTTCTACAATTCATGATGACTTTTCTACCTTTACTTTGCTTCCTCTGAGAGAAAGAACTGTGCATTTTTTTTTTCTTCCCATGTTGAGTAGTGTATATAGCATGATTACATTTCATCCTACAATGAGATTCCACATTGTTGTAATTTGATTCTGTTGTAGTTTGGTTTTTAATCAAATGCCTTTACCTTTTCTAAATCAATATTCAATCGCTGTTGCTTTGGGTGAAAAATTTGCAATTCATTAAGGCTTGCCTGAAAGAAGAGTATGAGCTTTAGCTCAGTAATGTGCATGCCAAAGTTTAATGAATCATTTAAATACTTTTCATTGTTTTACACTTTTCATGCAATGGAAATATCCTTTTGGAGTTGACAGAGAGCAAGGACTAAACCAGAAAATCCATTTATAAAACACTTTTTACAGGGCTTCCTATTTCAACATCATTTTCCCATTCTTGAGAAGGTTAATCTTACTGGTCTTAAATTTACCATTGCCAACACATGTTCTTATTTGTGGAGTGAACCCGTCTTTTTTGGTTCTTGTGTAACAGAAGAAGTCACAACTGAAGTGTCACAACTGTCAAAATAGTGATGTTTGCCTTTAGCCCCATTTTTTTTCTGTGCGTAAACTGATACCTTCAATTATCCAGTGGGAGAAGGATTTTTGCTTTCTAAAAGGATGATGGAGCCAGTGTCTTTTAAGGAGTACACAAATAAGGGATGGGGGCAATGGACACAAGCAGCATCAAGGAAAATGTTAGTTAGACAGTAGGAAAAGATAAATCATAGTCAATCAGATATTGGAAGAGGTTGCCTCAAGAAGTTGTGAAAGGTGCTGGAAAATACCCTGAACTCAGTTGAATAAGGCCCTGAGCTACCTTATCTAACGGCAAAACTTTCCCTGTTGCATGTTCAGACAGGGTGACCCCCTTAGGTCCCCTTCAATCCATTTAGTGTATGATTCTGAAATACTCATCAAGAAATAATCAACATGCCTATGCTGACTAAGAACCAACCTTATCAGGCTGTACTGCCCCTATTTCAGTCAGCAAATTACTTTAACTGATAAAATGTGCAGCATTTTTCTAAGTCTAGAGCTGTTACCTGTTGCATAGTAAGACTGTCAATGTAAGTGGCCTGTATCTCCTTAGTCATTGCCACTAATGTCCAAATTATTGTATTTGTCCTACCACATCTGGTTTTTCATCTCCTTGGGGAGGGGACTGGTAAGGATGGTAATTTTTTCAACAGGATTAATCTAGGCTGTACTGTCACATATTGGTAGAAACAAACAGAAGAGATTCAGCATGACACTAGTGAAAAATCCGAGTCCTTTTGTCTATGAAAATATTAAAAAATTCAGTAAGGCCTTCTTGCTGTAATTTGCCTCTGTTTTTGAAATTGCCTTTTTCATGTGGCAAATTTTGATCTAGCAATGGAATTCAAGTTAGCAACCGTGATGATTTGGGTATTTTCTGCAAAGTTTAGTTCAATCTTCTAAAAGACAAGAAAAATAAGGGGACTAGAGACTTTGACTGTGGCACCTAAGGCCATTTCACATATATGTTTGCACAAATAAAATTATAAGGTTTCAGGAATCAATCCAACAAAATATAAAATTATGTGCATTGGTATACATTTCCATTTAAATCTAAGAATAATTGGAAAAATTAAGCTAGGCAGAAATAACATAATTATGAGTTTATCACTCTACACTGTAAATTCTTGAAACATAGCCTAATATATAAGCAGTTACAAACTTCAGGGAGAGGAAATAGGACACCCAAGGCTCTCTTGCCCTTGTCTGTTTTTTTGGTTTGGCAGTGAGGAGAAGCTATAGAAATAAAATCTTATAAGCTGAGTCCACACATTTATTTTTAGTTTTATACAAGGCATTTACTAATGCCAAAATGTCCTTGAGGTTAGGAAGAGGGTTTTTTTTTTGGCACAGCCAAGTTTCTGCCTTCCAATTTTGTTATTATTTGCTCTGTGCAATTAATAATAAAGCACTTTGAAAGGAAACAAGGGAAAGCAAAGAGACTAGAGAGACCAAGTTATTAACTCAGTGTTATTTTCCCCCATTATAAGCAGCAAATATAACCTAGAGCACACAGGTACCATTAAGTCTATCCCATAGACTGTGTCCTATTCCTTTATACTATAGATTTACTCTCATATAATTTCCTTGAGTTCAAATGATTTCAAAATGCAAAAAATTGCAGAAATGTTGCACTAGGATGACCAGGGAATGAAGAGTCAGTTTTTCTAGGACAAGTTAAAAGAAGGCTTGTTTAGCCTAGCGCTAGAGAAGGTCTGATGGCATAGCAGAAACATATCCAGGGTAAATGCTGGGAAACAACAGTTAGCACAGAATATAAAAGGTGAGCCAGATGTATTGCTGTTTCTGCAGATAAAGCTAGGCTGAACACCAGAAGAAGGTTCCTGACCTTCAGAAGGGCATGGGCTTTTGATGCATTTGATGAAGGTGAAATCACTTGATTGACTCCCTCAGGACACTCTAACCTTGATTCAAGAGATCCTGCTAATCCATATCCAGGAGAATTACAGTGTGTGACTTTTCTTGCCTGTCCCCAGAATCTTCTGAAGTTTAAAGAAGATTTCTCCTCCCTTTGATACACTGATGATTATTTTTTTTATGGGGAATATGATTTAAGCAGTAAAATGCCATTCACTACAGGTGATACATAATGCAAAATTGTATTATGTTTCAGCAGAAAGCTTTTCAGTGTGTTCATTTGCCTAGATCAGTCACCATCTCTAGGCCTAAGATACTTGCCATATTTTTTCCCTGAAAATTCCAAATTACTTTTTAAAGTATTTTTACAACATAGTGAGATTTTTATTTGTCAGTCTCACTGAGACTGAGCTTCTATAAATTTCTAAGCTTAATTTTTTTTATTATCCTCTTTTCCTCCTTGCCCTTCAATAGGAAAATATGTTTTCCATTGTTGTACTAGGAGAATCACTTATTACTTCTTTTAAGCTGGTTTTAAGTCACTGAATTTGGTCGTATTACTGTTTGTCCTATAATAGCTTTTCCTGGACTGGGGCTTGCTAACTTCTGATTAATTTCTGTGCCTCCTGGGATGCAAGTGTGCATTTGTGACCTGTGTGTTGAAAACTTGTCATGAACTTGGGCTTTCTTCTGCTTTCTAGTCCTTATTTAAGCATATTGACATATTGTTAGTAGGGATGATAGCATCCTGTAGAATCACTGGCAACAGCACTGATTCTGCTGTTATATTTATTTATGAGATATCCCAGTAGAGAGAATCATCACTTTGTTCACTGAAATCTGTGTACATTAGGAAGAATCAATCTCTTTCAATACAGAGAAACAGTACTATTCCCATTCTGATTCAAAGACATGCTCAGATATGGGCAGAGGTGACATTAAAAGTTTGGAGAAAATTACTTGGTAAACATGGTATGTTTTTTAAAGGATTCAGGAGTAAATGAAACACATCAGGGAAGATTCTCAGCCTGTGTAAATTCCTATCAAACTCCACTGAAGTGACTATAGCAAGAGGAGTTTAACCAACTGACAGTCCCTCAGGTTATGCATTTCTTTCTTGTTTTGTTGCTGCTTTGAAGTGAAAGGACTCCAAGTGAACTTTTTGACCAAATTATTCTGTTGGGGGTCAGAGCAGGTCACAGATAAAATAAGTACAGATCAACTCCAAGCTCTTTCCACATGAGTTATACCCTCATGATGGCTTCATGCACTCCCACAACTCGATTCCCTGCAGCCTCTCTCCTTGCTTCTGCCTGACCCCTATTTGGAATTAAATTGTTATCAGAATCACTGTAGCATATATTGTATTACTGTGTATATCAAATAAAAGTTGGAAACTTGGCATATTCAAGACTACGAATCATCTCATCTACAGCAGACCACTTTCAGAGAGCAGTTTATCCAGCATCTCCAAAATGTTCCTACTAACATGACTGCAAATTAATATCAACAAATTGATGAAGTATTAAGACAACCTATGACATAACTGTTCAGTCTGCCAGTGAGTTACTACTAACTGTCCTGATCAGATTTGCTGATGGGTAATGCAATGCTTTGTCATATGACTGCCATCCTTGTTGTTCAACACAGCATTGTAGGTTTTGTGGCATACTTTGTTATGTTTGAAATGTAAAGATGGGGTTTTATTCCCTCAGTGGGAAAAAAAAATACTGTCTGAAAAACATTTTAAAAATGATGCTGCAAGCTTCCATTCAACTTGAAATCTTAATGACATAAAGTCTGGTAAAACTGTTCTATTTGCCAAAATTGGGATGGGTTTTGTATAAGTGAAGTTAGCTTCTAGAAACGTGTTTTTTTAAAAGCAAGTTCATACTTTAATGTTTATTTTCATGTAAATAGTTTATAAAATTTAAAAACCTACCTGAGTTAGTGTGAGAAATGTTTCAGTGTAGATTGTTTCCTATATTTGCAGCAGGCAAAGTCTGAACCTCAAGTGTGTGGTGAATTACTTCCTTCTGGTAATTGCACTTTTTAGCGACAGGACATCGCTATGTACAGATCCCACAACAGGTAAAGGCAAAATATCATTCAGGAATATGTCACAACATGATTTCACCAGGTCCTACTGGATTTTGGAAGGAGAGATGTTGAAATGCCCGGCTGGTCATTAAAGGACCAAGCCACTCTATGCCACATTTCCCTTTCTTGATCACACCCACATGACAGGTGTGTTCAGCAGCTTAATGAAGTTAAACATTTTTAAATTTTAACCACAGTTCCGTGGTGGGTTTTGCCCCAAGAGCACAGTCTATATGTGTGTTCATGCTCATTTCCTGCTGGGTCTGATAGTAGAATGGGGCTGCCCTAATTCCCCTTCCCCTCGAGCAGGGAAATTACTTTGTAAAACTGTAGAGTCTGTAAAGATCAGACACTTCTTATTGTGAGATTAATCTAAAAATTAGCTAGTCAGTGTGACATCTTCTTTGAATAATACATATATTTACCCTAATTTCTGTTTTAAATGCTATTCTATTTGAGTATAATCTTCTATTAGAAGAGTCTACTCTGTATTAGAGTGCTCTTGTGTTAGAATAACAGTGGGAAGATATGCAGTATAACCAACCAATCATAGGTACTAATTATCCTGTAAATTAAAGCTATGGGCAGGAGTGTTGCTGTATGCATGTTCTGAGACTATGATAAGGAATAAAAACTTCATGTTGTACAGTGAAGTAAAGCTCTTTTTATTCTCCTGTACATTTCTTTTTTGTATTTCCTTGTGGTTTGGTTTTGAAGAGATTAATTGTATAAATATGATTTTTAATGTATTCTAATTTAACATTAATAAATTGATTTAGTGATGATATAACCATTCATTTTGCCCAAGATGGATTTTATTTGACATCAGTGAAAGAGAAGTTTCTTTATTCTTTCTTTCTCTGTAGTTATACTGATTACACTATTTTATTTTTCCTGTGTTGTGAGCATTTAAACACTGAACAGCTTGTTTCAACCTTTGAAAATTCAAGGCTTAATGAAATATTTTAATACAATCAGCTCTATTTCTTGCTGAATGGAAAAGATTCAAAGTGAAGAACAAAATCATATTTTTTTCCTTTGACTTCTTAGTAATTAGTCTTTTCCTTTTTTTTTGAAATGCCAATGTTCTGCCACTTTGCTCTTAGACTTTAACAATATTTTCTGTGCTTTACAAAAATTTGCAAATTGAGCTGTGCCTATTTTCTTCATAATTTTGACATTTTAGAAATATTCAGGAATAATTTCACATGCTTTTCTGCTTTGTGAACCATGAAATTTAAACTACAGCAACAGAGGTTTTCTTCCATTGCCACTTGAATATACTTGTATTTTACGTTGAAGTCAAGAGGATATCTGCATGAAGACTGAGGACCGAAAGTTGTGTGATTTACACTAGTGGAAGGGTTTATATTCTGAAGTGACTAAAGAAATTGGGTATCAAACTGAAATCTGGAAATAGAAGAGAAATGGAGCACAAAAAAGCCAGCTTGGACTATTTTAGGTAAACTTTATGTCTCCAAACACCTAAAAAGCAAAAAATCTCAAATTCTGCTTGTTTGACCTAGTTAGTCCATGGATATTTAGACACAAACCACCTTCCCAAAGTAGTATGAGGCAAAATCAAATTGAGTAGCCAGAAGTATGAAATATGCTTTACAATGGAGTATCCTCACCCGAGTGCTCCTCTCTTGGGCTATGGACACCTTAAATTTGCCTTGTAGCAGTGGCTGACTGATACAGTCCTTTGATATCTCTTCAGGAGATTTACCTTGTTGCTTGAGATCTCTTTTGTGGCTTAGGACCTCAACTTAGGCTTCAATAAGTGCCCTGATACAAGAGGAATAACAGCTGATCCATGCTTTGATCAATGCTGATCAATGCTGGCATTAATCCTTTTCATGGTGTGTTCTGACTCATTACAGTTAATGGCCTTTCCTGAGAAATACAGCAGAGAAATGAGGTGAGGATTCAGAAATGAATCAGAGGAGAACTGGCTGGCTGTGCTTTGAAACTTCTGTAGTATTGACATAGCTATACATGTATGCAGCCTGCCTTCAACTGCCTCAAGTGTATTTATTTTTAAAAACTCTCATGTCCTACAGCAGAGAGGAGGTGTTCTGGCCTAACCCCGTGCTAGATGACACAATGACTTACTTGACTACTTGACAATGACTACCCTGTGGTAGACCAGGGACTCTAACTTGGCCCTCACGAACTCAAGGACATGCTTTAACGAAAGAGCTTCTGTTCCTCCTAGTCAGGCTCACAGCTTTAGAATAAATGGGTAGTTTTGCTGCATTGTTTTCTGATGCTGGTTGCTACATGTGCTGAACAATTCCCTCATGCGATTTGGAACAACATATTTATTATTCCAGATGAGACTGGCTCTCCAGGGAGTTCATCTGTGCGGCAAACATCGATGTACTTTGCTCAAAGTTGGAGCCAGAGGCAGTGGGGAAATGGAGAAATCGCTATAATAACTGTGTCCCACTGGAGGGCTCCCCAGCACTTGCAGTAATCCTGCTCTTCGATAGCTCTCAGTTTCAGGGCTATCTCTTCCCTGCGGTGCAGAGCCGAGCTGCTCCCCTGCAGCAGAAACAATGGGTTTAGAGATGGGGGGGGAGGAGGGGGAGATGTGATGCAAGACTCGTTCCTGCACTGTCCTGTGTTTTTAATCAGTGCCCTCAGTATTGCTGTCAAGAAAATGATGTGCTAAATACACCTCAGAATTTAACATCGTTCATTGTATTTTGAAATTTGTGTTCATTTCCGAGTGAGGTTGTCTATATATCTTCACTGCTTCTTAAGTGATTGCAGCTTTGGGATGAGAATGGCAATTATTTTCGAATTGTTCCCTTTATTGTACTCCAATTTTTAAGAGATGCCTTCAGTATAATCCAACTGCTTAGAAGTACCCTAAAGGGAAGATGACTATGTTTGAAATTGGCTGGCTTTGCTCTTTTATGGTTGTTTTGCTTTTAAATTAATTCAGAGGTAAAATAAAATAGTTCAATTTAATTAATAAACAGTTTTAGCTTTCTGTTGAGATTTCAGGTGTTGAGTCTTGAGGATTCAACTGCTTTAGAAGGATACTCTAACTAGAAAGCTAGAGTGATTTTACAGGAAAGTGTATGAAAGCAAGTTAGTGGTTTGAGAGTAGCCTTCCATTTCATCTGAAATGAGTTACAAGTGGCAGGGCACTTTGGAAAAATAATCAGTAATTATAAATGAACTTTTGTGACTATTGTAACTTTTCAGCTGCTTTTAAAAATGCCAATTATTGGCAATTTAATTTCTTTATAAGTACATTATTTTCAGACTGGGTTTTTTGCTAGCTTATCTTGAAATTTAGCTAATGTAGCTAGTTACTTTTGAATTCATGATTGTCTTTTTCATGTGTCAGTTGCATAGTGTTTCAAAAGTCTCATATTTTAAGTTGGATGCAAATATTAACTTTTTCAAGGAAGTTTCTTTACTTGGTGTAGAAAGCTAAGTCATCTTTGTTCTTGTCTTTTAGATGTCAGTAGTCACCTAAGCCCATTCTTACTGACTGTCAGCTGATGCACAAAGACCTATGGGGCTGTTGAGTCTAAGCCATGATGCTTTCCTACAGAAATGTGGGTATTCAGAAATGCCTAAATTTATAGCTTTGAAATGCATTTTTTTAACCACAATGGCAATTTCTTCTACACCATTAATAGTACATCTTGCTTCTTAATCCCCAAAGCAACTCTTTGTAGTGCTTTCCTCTCACCAGCCCACTGCAAATATTGAGGCTCATTCTGGGATTTAGAAAGAATTACCCTTTTTAAGTTATTAATGTGTTACTGGGAAGTGGCTTCAAAACATAAGTAAAAAAATCTCCAATTGTTCATCTGTGAGGAAAATTATTATTGATGAAACTTTTGTATTCAGCCAAGTTGTTAACCAATGGGAATTTTGTGAATTCATATGAATGAATTTTTCTTCATCCTTCTTAATGCTCTACTGATATTGTTTACTTTCAATTTGTCTTGACAAAGGAAAATATGCACAGCAAAGTGCAGTACAGCTATCAAAATCTTTAATGTTCTTCAGTTAAAGAGAGAGCAGCATAGAGAATTTTTCTAAATTATTCTGAGCATGGAAATATTAAGATTATATATTAAATAATAGGCAATTGTAGCACAATGGCTTGTCTGATGGGTATCATCTGAGGAGGTTGGAGCAGTTTTTGTTTTGTATATCCTATGTACTTTGTAACACTTATTTTATCCTAGTAGTTCACGGCTCATGTTGACTCTTTACAGAGTTGGAAAACAGTACCTGTGTTGTCCTGGAACTCTGCTAATATTCACCTGGCAATAAAAGTACCAGGATTCCTTTCCATTAGCGACATTGTGGTGTCAGTGAAGTGTAACATACAAAACAATAATGAGCAGACTGTACGGTTTATAGTTTCTATACCACACATAACATTAGCTCTATAAATACATTTTAAAAGACCCACGAGCAAACATTTAAAAATAATTGCAAATTCTTCAGTAGTGTAGACACATAAATGAAGGAATTCTACTGAGGCAATTATAGTGTCTCCTGCTGCTCTGCCAAAATTATTAGCATGATACATGAGACCTCCCCATGTTTGTAGATCTCTGCAGTAACTGAAGATTTAAGGTTTAGAACTTGGAGGTGAGCTGAAAAGATGTAAATAACTGCACAGGTTTCAAATCTGTGGTGCTCTAATACTGCTGTGCTTGGCCAAGAGGATTTGCCACTCTCTATAAAAGCCTTGGGATGGCTTGTCTTTGTGAGTACTGCAGGAATGGACTGTGATCAAAATATTCAGGTGAGTGCTTCTTGGCGTGCTTAAGGACTAAAGGCTTACTTTTCAGAGCTTAAATGATTCCATATATCTGCCCAAGACTTGATGATATCACTTAATTTACAGAGCAAAGGGGAGAGCAAGTCCTTCTGTGTTAGAAGATAGCCTTGCTTCATCTTTTGTTTTCTCTATATGGATGATTTTTTTGCCTGTTGTCTTTGATGATCTCATGACACCATTCTATAGGACAGCAGGACACCTCTATTGGGGTCACCTGGACAGTGAACGGCACAGTCAGAAACTGAATCTGGCATCCTTGCTTCCAGCCATGTGTTACATTCTTTTCCTTGCTGGCAAGAGTACCATGCATATACCTAAGAAAAGAAATCCTGGTAAGCTATTTAAATCCAGTTATCCGTGACTTTTAAGCTTACATATACTTCTCTGAAATTAAGAAGGTATTTAGAAACATGTACTATTTTTTAAAACTGCTTGTGCTTTATATGTATAAATTTACCATTTTTCTCTTTGAATAAACCTCATTCAAAGTAACATTTGCATATTTTCTAGATATGAATCTGATAATTGAATTTCTCTGCAAAAGTGAAAACATAAATTTTATTTGAAATTTTTCTTCCATGGTCATTAAGAATTAAGGAAAACATACATCTGTGTTTATCAGATACTTTATTATTCATTTTTTAATAAGAGAGTTGATTGAAAAATTTAGAGAATTATTATCTTCAGGTGTACTTGGGTGATGCTTGAATAATGCCTCTTATTTTTGGAGATGCTTCATAGGTCTTTCTGATTTCATTCATATCAGTTATGATATATGAACCAAAGTGTGACCATATCCAAAGCTTGTGGCTGTTTGGATTTCTATTTACAGCTTAGGACCATCAATTTTACCTAGATTGTTGCTGCATCAGAGGACATGCAAATAAATATTTAGACATATTCAAAGTGTACTGAATCCAATCTATGTGTACAGGCAGAGTCTGACCACATGGATGCAGATGTCAAAGTACTCTTGCTCCTACCTTGTAATTCTGAGCTGGGGAGGAATTAAAATGACTGTGATGGATGAATGACCATGTTTCTCTGACTAGATTTTGTCTTGTCTCCCAACATTTTAATGCTTAATAGGTTCTGATACTAAAAGAAAAAAAAATTTGTTCTTAATAATATTTCATTTTATAGGGAGACATGATTA
Organism: Dendrocincla tyrannina; assembly: GCA_035047865.1. Lineage (NCBI taxonomy): Eukaryota > Metazoa > Chordata > Aves > Passeriformes > Dendrocolaptidae > Dendrocincla > Dendrocincla tyrannina. The sequence continues at coordinate 61,181,245 of JAWWMP010000001.1, forward strand.
CATCTCTATTTATTTTTTGCCATTGTTAAAGCGGAGAGTTGGTCCAGCTGTGAATCTATCAGCTGTAAACAATGCTCTTTGCCTTTGGCCAAATTTTAGTCTCTTAATGTTTGCACTCTGCCTGGAGTGAATCACTGTGACCAACAAACCCCTGAAAATAAGAAGATATAGTGGAAAAGCTGACAAGACCCTTAACAATAGCAGAGCCATGGGCTTTGGTATAAACAACATAATAACAGAGTGGATTTGATTGCCATCCTGGAGTGTCATTCTTTTGTTGCATTTCTTGTCCAATTGCCTGCATGACTATTTCACAGAAATACTTCCTGGCATGTTCCAAAAGGTATGATTATTCATCTACAGGCTCCTACTATAGCCCCGCAATAAAATGTACATTGGGATGTTAACTGGTCTTTCTTTTAGTGCAGAGTAAATATAGAAAACCAAAGCTGGCTGTGGGGTAAGGTAGTGGTTAAATTAAGATTAAGCAGCTGGTTCTCTGGTTGTGATGTGTTGGGATATTGAGGCTTGGCAGCATGAGGTACTGTGACAGTGCCTAGCTGTGTGCTAAGGAGTCACAGTGTGAAGTTTAAAGAAGAGCACAATCCCCTTTCTTGTCCTTGACTCCATGTCTTATTTGATATGAAAAGACGCTGGACTAGATGTACATGAAACTACTCAGACAGTCTTTGTCCCAAAAAGAGGTATCTGAGCTTCTCTATTGTGATAGATTGAGCTTGACTGGACACCAGGCACCCTCCAAGCCACTGTATCACTCCCCTCCTCAGCAGGACAGGGACAGAAAATAAGATCGTGACAAACCATGTGGGTTAACATAGAGGCAAATTACTGAAGCAAAAGCAAAGGTCATGTGCATGCAAGCAAAGCAAACAAACAAACAAAAAAAACCCAAAGGAAAACCACACACACACACAAACCCCCCAAAACCAAACCAGACCAAAAAAACCCAAACACACACACACAAAAGCAAAAATACCCCACCCCAAAACCAAAATACCACCCCCCCACCTCCCCATCCCCCCAAATATTTTATTCTGTGCTTCCCGTCAGCAAGTGATGTCTGGCCACTTCCCAGAAAGTAGGGCTTCAACAGGTGTAGTGGTTGCTTCAGAAGACAAACATCATAAATGATGAATGAACAAGGAATGTGTCCTGCTGCCGTGCCTTCCTCCTTTCACTTGTTTTTTTTATCTGTCATATGGTATGGAATACTCCTTTGGTCAGTTTGTGTATGTCCCCTCCCAAGATCTTGCCCACCCTTACGCTACTGTTCCACCCTACTGGGGGTGGAATGTTGAGAGATAGTGCTCTGCTCAGCCGGTAGCCAAACACTGGTGTGTTACCAACACCTCTGCAGCTACAAGTGCAAAGCACAGCACTGTGAGGGCTGCTGTGAGGAAAATTAACTCCATCTTAGCCAGTCACAATACACCTGTACAACACATTGTGCAACCAACACCCATAAGAAGCTTTTAAAAAAGTGAAAAAAAGATACAAAGGAGATGGAAGTTGTTTTGCATTTAGCTGTCATCTTCTGGTCTATGGAAAGCCTCTCCTTCTTCCTCTACTTCTTTCCTTCCAGTCAAAGGCTCAGAACAATTTTATTAGGTCTCAGCTGCTTGAGGTTAAAGGGGAATAATTTGAATGTGATTTTTCTTTTTAAATATTTGTGGAAGTTCCACAGCTATTACCTTTCTCCTAGTTGGAAACACATTAATTAAAGCACTCAGGAGAAGTCCATCCCTATGTAATTACCTCATGTAAGTATGACTATTAAGATCAGGGTCCCTTCAAAAGAAAGTAGATTTCTATTTTGCCCCAGCCCTGAATAAGGGTAGCAACTCTTGAATAAAGATACAAGGTTTTACTCATGGGTCCCACTTTAGGTATTCCCAGCCCAGGAGCCTGGAATAGTTCATAAATAATTTGACTGGCAATCTTGTAGGATAAAATTTAGATAAATACTTTTGGTACTTTGTTTTGTGCTACTAATGCAACAAAGCCACAAAAGACAGTCTGAAACCTGCAGTTCTAACATAGTTCCTAGTTTTTATTTATGTAACACAGGCTAAATAACTGAGTTTTGTTATCCAGTAATTAATGACCTCTTCAGGCCTTTGTAGGATGTGTGGATAAGGATGGGAGAGTAGAAAAAGAAGAATATTCCTAGACTGGATTCTTTCTTCATTAATTATCTTCCTTTATTTATGCCCTCAAATTTAGTCTGCTAATCAATTGGAACGATTAAGATTCCAGAGTTGAGGCGATTCAGGTCGTACTGAAATGCATTAAATGTAGACTTATTAATAGAATTTCCTCCTTTCAATAACGTGCTTTCATACTTCACCTGTCCTTGACTGAGTAAGATACTAAAAAGCCCCATCTGCGGTTGTTGTGAGATTACAATTCAATAGATAATCCAATTATATGCCTTTCTGAAGCTAGGTCGAGATCATACACAGAATTGTATTGATTACATTTTAAGGCAATCACTGTCATGGCAGCAGAAGGGCAAAACACCGGTCAGTTGCCACAGAGCAGGTGGGTTGTCATGCGATATATTTAAATGCTGGGAAGTAACTCTAGGCAGTTTCAATGGATATGAAGTTTTTTGATATGTGATGCCCCTGAAGGGTAACATCTTAAACATTGACTAAATTTGGTGCTATGGTTATTTTGTTTGTCCTAGTGCTCTGTCCCAAAGCTGTGCATTTCATTGCAGAGTTCTGGTGAATGTTTTGATTTGCTCACCTTGAGAGAGACCCAAAGATTGACATGCAAAGAAAAACCTCCATCTTTTATGCTAAAGCTACACTGAAATTTCAGCATTGAATTTTTCTGCCTGATGTGAAAGGGCATGGTTTTCTGGACAGTGCCTAAATTTCAAAATGCCCAGAAATATCTTATTCTTGGTTTTCACACTGGTACCTACCACTTGCCAAAGGAGGACTGGATTCCAGGCACTTAACTTTCTACTTATGTTCCTCCTTTCAAAACTTTGAGAACAGAAGCAGGAGAAGGTGTTAATGATGTGACAGCATTCATAGTTAACCTGAAAATCCTTCCTTCATTTGATGGGAATCATATTTGCATCTCCAACAAATTGCCTTCACTATTAGTCCATCTGAACAGACGTTTCCTCTCCTACTGTTGAAAGCTTGCTGATGTGCAGGAAAAAAAATCAGGGCTCTTCTAATCTATCTGTCTGTTCCTCTTACTTCAACCTTCCACCTCAAAATCACATCTCCTGTTTTGGTTTTTTTTCTAACCCTTTTTGTAGCTCAGTTTTGTGCTCTACCCTCCAAATGACACAGTGCACTTCAGAACATTATGTGAGCAGTGCCAAGGAAAGAACTGTGGTTGGATGCAATGATTCTCAAGCTATAATTCTGGGAGTATTAAAGGTCTCTAAAGGATTTTCTGAACTTATGTGAACAAGATGTCTTAAGAATTGAAAAAGAATAAAAATAATTACTGAGCATGCTAGGATGGAACTATATGATTTTCTCTGATTAAGTCATTGGTAGAATGAAATGTTGACAGATTTGCTGGGCTGAAAGAAAAGCTGTGTTCCCTTATGTCTTCCTTTCTGGAGTTACAGAGCCATGGTGTACGTTGCTGGAAGCTCTCATCTATAGCCTAACAATGAATGCCGCTCCTCCATGGATGTCATCTTCTATCCACAATGTCTGGAAAAGAATAATAAAGCAATTAATACTCTGGATACGTTTTCTTAGCTGCCTGTGGAAAAGACAGTGCTATGTACTGCTTTATTGCAAATGCATAGAAAACCATAGTATATTAAAACTTCCATTATGGCGATGAAAGTGATTTAGGTTTTGGGGTTCATTTTTAGGGAAATGTTGGGAAAGACTTCTGCCACAGCATATGCAGAGCAGAGACAGAGGATTATCCAGACCGCACATCGTGGAGAAAGAAGCCCTTGGAGATCGGACCAGCGCTGTGACAGCTTCCAAAGGACCAGGGACTTTATAATTCAACATTACCTGCGTCTTTTATGTACGGGTTTTCCTCTGTTTACATTGTAACCCCTACAAACCCCCTGTACACATGTGAAAAGACAGTTCCTTTACCCCGGTTATCCAGCCCCGCCCCCCTCCCGACCTTATTGGATGTCTCACCTGTCAATCCCTATCCCTGGGTTCCCACTGGGTTTTGGTCCTCCTGCTCCCTTATTGGTCCCTGTGCCCCCCAGGCCACGCCACTCCCCCTGAACCCTTACCCAATCACATCCTACCTCCCAAACCCCGCCTGAAAGGCTTAGATACCCTGGACACCGGTAATTAAATGCTTTTCTATGGTCACTCTGTCTCAGACTGCTACATCTCTTGACTCCAGACCACATGGGGATTTTGCAGTCGCCTCCAGACCCCAGGAGGCCGTGGGACCATAGAGAAGCCAGTTCTCCCCCACCACAGCTGTTAGGGTGTGGGTGGGGGGGGCAGCCCAGCTACTAGTATACATCACAGTAATAGTGCACAGATGCTAGCTATAAGCCTTTTTTTTCTCACATGTGAACAGTACTAAACTGTACATATCACTTGCAGTTTAAAAGAAACATGGACTCATAATTCTTCTAATCAAGAATACTTTAACACGAAAAGTTGGCTAAAGCTACTTGGTTTACTTATTTGATTTACTTACTAACATGACACCTTCTGCTTATCACTCTATAAAGTTTTACTTAGAAGTACCTTGGTCTATGATAATTGAAAAGGGCAGGCAAGAAAGTCTCCTTGGAAACTTCTGATTCCTGAACTTGTCAAGTTGTTCGTCATCTGACATAGAATAAATAAAGATGCTTGCAGAAATATGTTGTCCCTATGAAGAGCCAGAATGGCTTCTGTACAAGGAAGTTCTACTTTCAACTCTACTGACTGTTCTGGAAAAGGTGAATAACACATACCTAAGAGAAATTCAGTTGATACCCCTGAAATTTCAAAAGTTTTGTGCAAAACTACCTCACTAAAGATTACTGGGGAGAGTAAGTAGCCATAGTATGGAGAAGGTAAATAATTGAAATATAACTATTTGAAAGACAGGAAACTGAAGTTAAGTGCCAGGAAGGGAAAAGTATAATCAGTGGAATTCTGCAGTGATATGAGTTTGGAGTTGTTCTGCTCAACCCATTTATACTGGCCTAGAAAGGAAGTAAGCAGTAAGATGAGAACATTTTTTTTTAATTATGCTAAATCCTTCATCTTAAAAATTAAATGGTTGGAAAATGACATTGCATATTAAAGTCAGTGTGATATACTTGCCAAAGAATTCAAACATTTTCTGTAGAAACTGTTTACCTCTGTTTTACCATTTTCACTCAAAAAAAAAAAGGG
>JAWWMP010000001.1:61189314-61202647 GCA_035047865.1 Dendrocincla tyrannina
TAGTTGTCCATTTCTGGCATTGATAAACTGTTCATCCTGGTTTTTCTGGCAGTCTTTGAAACAGTGTTCTCCAACAGCTGCACACTATGTTTCCTGGGGCTAGAGGCAGCATATATTCCCATGAAATAGAAAATAAAGTTAAACTGCTTTTCCTTTTGAAATGTAGTTATACTTTTCTTCCTCTACTTCCACCCAGACACTGATATTACCAGATAAAGAGAGAAGGTATCTGATCCAAGGACTGCTGGAGACAGTGCCTCTTACAGGCTTCATAGGCAGATTGATCTGGCCTTTGTAGAGATGTAGAAAAACTTGCTGTATTCACAATGCAAAGGATTCTATTAGCTCCGTCTTTTTGTTTAGTGTGGTGCTGTAGGAATTCATTGCAGGTGATGTGAATTCATATAATTTTAAAGGTCTTCTAAATCTTATCTGCAATGATTCTACGCAGTGCTTGCTAGATGATCTAACCCAGTGATCCAGTTTATTAAGCAAATACATATGAACCAGGAAAAATGAGATGTTAAAGAAAGCTTTGCCAGGTGCAGAGGTATGGAGCCAAATGAGAACAGTCTTAGTATGACCTGGAATGCCTGATCCTGTTCTTTTTTCAGCACTGCCGTGCCCAGCTCTCTCAAATATCCTGCCTTGGTCCCTTTCAGAATGCTGTTGTTACATATAACGTTTCCCTTTTGGATGTTTCCTTTGGGGTACCCATAGCAATATGCTTTTTCCCTATTTCACAATCACGGGTCTGAAGACAACATGCTTTCTAAATTAAATCTCTGTGTAGGAACAGTTACTTTGCATGGAAAGTCAAAACCATATTTTCCCACTTTCTCATTCCTGTGTCACACTGGTTCTCACCACTTCAAAAGGCAGACCTGTTTATAATGGTTCATGTGAATGAACTGCTCCATAGTTTCACTAGTGCCAGGTGCTGGGCCAACACAGCCCACCTCTTGCTGAATTTGGTTAGCCTGGCAAATATGATACTGTGCTCTGGGCTTCACAAACTATGTGCTTAACTGCCTCTCCTGAGATAGTTTCCTCTTCCTTCAGCCTGGCATTTTTTTAGTTCCAACTTTCTAACCTATCATTTTCCTGCCCAACAAAATTATTAACTAAGAAGTCATGGTATTCTTTAATTAAGCTCTCAGTTTCTATTATTCTACTAGCCTCACCAGATTTTCAAAAAAATTTATTTTTGTTGACAGTGGTCTATTCTATTCCTTTCACTGCCTTCTCTAGGTTTCTTACTTTTACAGTCAAGTCAGATGGTTTCCTTGATCATTACACTATTTGGAACTGGGGGGAAACTGGTTGCTTCTGATACTAGAGGTGGACCAGGCTCTTTGTTCCTAATTTTGTTTTCTCCATAAAACATTTTATCTTGGCCTCCAGCAGCCCCTAAGTGGAAAGCGTTAAGAATTCCATGTAATGGATGGCAATTGTAAAGTCTATTTGCGCTTAGAACCTCTCATAAAGCTTTCTCAGTGCTGATTTGGTATTTCATGGTTTTAAACATTAAAATTGAAATCACAGCATATAGAAAATTTTGGCCAGAATTGTTCAATTTGTTGAAGTAAAAAAAAAATTAAATCCCATATTTTTATAATAGGAACTGTTGCAAACCTGAGTGTTCTGTGCTGTTAGTCTTGTGGGAGATGTAATTCCATGTCTGTTTAAGTCTCCGTTGAATTCAAACTTCTTTAACTAATGGTCTAAGTTTTCTGAGGGGCAGGTAACTATTACTCAATTAAATCAGCAAAAGAAGACAGGTTGTAACAAATGAAAACAAAACAAAACAAAACAAAACCCAAACCACTGACAGTTACCACAAAGAACATCTGTCTTTGAGTGGGGGAGAGAAGGTGCTAATTTGAGACACAAGCTTACAGTGATCATTTAGGTACTAATATTAAACTACAGTTAATGTAAGTGATTATAGCTATCTAGTTATGACATATTTCAGCATAGTTAGACTCAGCCATGAGACAGACGTGGTGTCTTGCCCGCAGAGAGGGAATACACTCAGACATAGTGTTGTCTATATCTTGTGTAAGCCACTGCATCCAAGTCTGCTCAGAGTCTCTAGTGCTATTCACACAGCTGGGAAGCTCATGGAATGAGAAGAGATTGAAATATGGAAAGGAAGCTACATACCTTGCCTTCTAACCAATGAAGGCTTGTGCTGGGAACACTTTTTCTAAGGTTTTGTCTGATGGCATTTAAAATTCCTAAACGCTGCCCTGCTTTTTATTCTTTCCTCCAAATTATTATGCCACTGTGTAATACTGCCCCTTATCAGAATATTGTTTCTAATAATCATTCAATGTTTTAATTTTCAGTAGCATAATTATATGGCACTTTTTTCCTTATTATAGTTACTATTTTTCTTATGTGGTTAAACCAGAGAGGATTATTTTCTCCTTATTTCTGTGACATGATACCTCAATCAGAATTGCATTACTTTTTTTTGGTTTTCCTGTCATATTACATAGTAATCTAATTTATTCCCAATTAAAAGGTTCAGGTCTCTTTTGGGATCAGTGTATTTCAGAGTCTTCTCACCCAGAGGCTAATAGCTAAATTATTTTTCCCAGATGTATTAAACTAATCCTACAGAAAGTCTTACATAACTCCTTGGTTTTATTCTTTGTGAATATTCTTATTGAAGCAGATATAACATATTTGTTATACCAGACTTTTATTAAAATGAATCTTGATTAAAAGTAAAAATTATGTCGTAATATCAACTTTTACATCTCTTAACCCTTTGATGAACAGGTGTTTATAGTTTGTTTTAGTTAAATATCATATCAATATTTTCTGAATAAAACCAAAATTAATTTTTTAACATGTATTGCTTTAGTCTAAGAATACTTTATGTCTCTCAAAACATTTTTAATTTTCTGAAATAAGAATATAAATTTGCAGTTCTAACACAAATTCTGGTGGTTTTTTTTTCTTTTTTTTTTTTTTTTTTAGGAAGTTCAAATAATTTTTTCCCTCTTCATGCATTATTCAAAGCAGCCAGATGCTTTGGGTATTCTGGTTGCCTTGGAAGGAAACTAACATTTCTAGTTTAGGTTTATAATTTAAACTGAAATATCTAGGTCTCTCATAGTTAATGTAGTTTATTGTTTTCTGTCTGATTAAACACATAAGATTGAGTTATCTTTATAACTCTCCAGATTTGGTTTCTCTAATGTTCTAGACTACTTTGTTGAGTTATGTTGTCTTCTATGTCTCTAAGAACTGCCATTTCCCAGCACCTTTGAAAAGTTTAGTATTTTGGCCCCATTTCCTTTTTAACTCTTTCTTTCTAAATCTTTTTGATATGCACTGGCTTAACCGCAGTTAATGGACTCAGAGCAGGATTAATATCTGTGGCCTGTGTTACACAACAGAATCAATTGTTATAGCAATGGTACCTTTCTTCTCTAAATTCCAGAGCTTATGTAAAACTTTGATTTATAAGGAAGTGTGTCTGCTTGAACCCTGATTCAACCAATCATCCTTGTTTTGCAAATCTCTAAAACACACGTGCACAGTAGAACGCTTGCTGAAGAGAGGATGAAAGGATTTACTTTTGTTTTGTTGAGCTACTTTGTAAGAAAGGTTAGAGTAGCTGAAGATTAACAGATGAAGGAATCCCTTGGGAATTTTGGTAGTTCTTTGGAATGTCTGACCAGATGAAGAACATGACTTTAGCAGAAATCGAACAAGTTAGAATCCAGAGATTTGTATCTCCACTCAGATTCATAAGAGATACAGACTAAAACTATTTCTGCTGATCTGTTTCCTGTTTTTTTCTTTCTAGCAACTCTTTGCCTATGGAATGAAACAAATGCTTCATCTTCTCTTCTCTTTGGAGTACCTCATTTCTTTTCCCCCCATGATGTTGTCATGTCAGTTTTGAACCTACTGAAATTTTTGACATTGGTGACCTCCAGTAGCAGTGAATTCTATAGTAAAGGGTCAAACAGAAGAGATAAAGGAAAGTTTATTCATTCTGACACCTCCAGTTAAAACAACTCTTCTCTTTCTTGACAGACCTCATGGTTTCCTCTCAATGGGGTTAGTACCTCATCTTTTGGTATGATTTTAACATTCAGTTCTGTGGCTACAATCTTTGTTATAAACACATAATCACCATCATATATCACTTCCTCATGGTCTATTCACACAAAACTTGCCAAGCTTTGGTGGCCAGCATTCAATTTCAATCAGCTCGCTCTCTCCAAATCTTTTCGTATCAAATTGCAAGCCTTGGTCTGTCAGCTGCTGGATGAATTCTCCTGGGCAGCTGTAGGAGAAATGAGCCAGCTGCTGACCATGCCCTGTTTGACACCAGGTTATTTCACTGTGATTCAAAGCCAATTGCTTCCTTCCCAGTCCAAAACTGTCTCTGTGAGCAGAGAGACTGAAAGTGGAATTTGCCTTTTATTATGTCAAAAATAAGCAACGTGTGGGTGTTTTAGGTCAGACTGGCTTGGATTGGGCTGCCCAATTTTAGACACTTAAACTAGGAGTGTTTTCACTTGCCTTTGCCTGATCAACAGAGTAAATTAAGCTCCTCAGAGGAAATCTGGACCTCTTCCCTTTAGACCCCTTTTCCAAATTATTCTGTAGAAACTTGCCTTTTCCTACTGACAATAAAGGAAGTGTGAGGAAACTGAACAATTAACTTGAACTTGAATTAAAATCCATTGAGTAAATTTCGGTATAAATAAGTCTGGGCAAAGGATAACATGAGATGTTGAACATGACAGTGAATGGGAAGCTTTCAAATGCATTAATTATCTGATCTAGGTTTCTAGTTATGGGATGTGAGTCTACTAGTACATTAATGACTAAAGCTGGCTTTTAGCTTCTTCTGGTCTGCTTTAGCTTCTGCTGGCCTTCATCTGGTTCTGCTATGCAGTCCAAAAGGGGATCTGTTTTGTTACCATACCTTTGAAATACTTTAATCGTGTATAACTTTGTTCTCTGCTCCCAGCAAAACATCATGTGCTCTTCTTTACTGCACTTGTAGGATAAAAACTTCTTTGAAAGTAGAGCCCTACTTGTTTGCTGCTGTCGTACTTTGATATTCTAATCTCAATTCTGCTTCCTTTATCCTTTTAATAATTCATTACAGTGTAATTTATAGGTGGTATCAAAAAGGTGAGATCGTAGCACAATGTCAATTTATAAAGTTAAAATTTAATTGCTATCCATTCACTGTACATTAAGTCGATTGAAAGAGCAGCACACTAGATTGATTGTTCTCTATCAGCCTGTGTAGGAGAAAAAGTTTAAGCAAGTACAGTTGAGCCTTTTTCTGACTTTCAACATTGTACCATAAATTAGCTGTACTGTGTGATTCTGCAGATGGTATATGTGCTATTTTTATTATCTCATTTTTTTTACTCTAGCTTTAATTTTCTAATTGCCCTTCATAATCACTGGGCAATTGGTCTGAAACAAAGCCCACTGAATCCCACAGAGAAACTTTTTTAATATGTTATATTTTTACTGGGATGAGCTGATCAAAGGCATTCGGGAATAAAACTTTGAAATGAGGTGCATGCCTCAAATCAAGAAGGCAATAATTCTACAGCTGCCTGGTGATGCTGGCAGGAGAAGATAGGCAACTTATTTCTTTGGTAATTATACCTTTTCTCTAAGTAGCTAAAACGTTGATACTTTTCATCTATGAATGTCCCACTGAAAAAGCTCTCCTGGCAAGAGGGAGTATAGTTGGAAAATAGACAAGAATTGCCTTGTAATTTTGTGATATAAAAAAATGTAGTACATCAAAAGTGTGACTGAAAAGCTACCAGCTGCAAGGCATACACTATTTCAATTTCTGTAGCAGGTTATGCAAACCATTATCTTTGTGTTTCTAAGCCCTTTGCACTTTTACTTATTGCTGTGCTACTGCTATTTGGCATTTGTGGTCACTGCTATGACCAACTGGAAAGTTGCCCAGTAGAAAAGAACCTGGAGGTGTTGGTTGACAGCTGGGTGAACGTGAGCCAGCAGTGTGCCCAGGTGGCCAAGAAGGCTGGTGGCATCCTGGCTTTTATCAGGAACGGTGTGGGCAGGAGGATTAGGGCAGTGATTTTCCCCCAGTCCTTGTCACTAGCGAGGCTGTGACTTGAATCCTGTGTTCAGCTCAGCTCACTGACAGGACACTGAAGTGCTGGAGGAAATTCAGAGAAGAGCAAATGAAGCTGGTGAAAGATCTAGAGCACAAGTCTTACGATGAGCAGCTCAGGGGGCTGGGTTGTTTAGTCTGGAGAAAAGGAGGTTCATGGGAGACCACACTTCAGTCACCCCTACTCTGCTGCATTAGCTGTAAGCTTGAGGAACTGTTACACCTCAGCTAAGACTACCATGAGGAATCCATGTCAAAACATTATCTTCTCTAAGCATGAAGTTTCTTTTTGTCTTTGAACATTAAGTTGCTGCTAGAGATGTGTTTCTTGTCTCATCCTGCACATACTTCATGTAGAGATGAGAACTGATCCTTCCGATTTCAGTGACAAACTAAATACCAGACATCTTGCCAAGAAACTGCAGGAAGAACCTGTGCTGGTTTAAAGGTAAACCAGCAGGAGAAATGAACCTGACTCAAGAGAGATTACAAGTCAGAAGTACAATTTACTAAAAAGATTACAACAAACACAATGATACAGAGAAAAAATTGGTTTAACCCACAAAAACTAGAGGTATAACCCAGCAGCTTGGGGCACAAACAGAATGGTGTTTGTCAGTCCCTGTGCTCAGCACCATGTGGTCCCCCTGAGTGCAAAGTAAAAGGAAAGGAAAACATTTTGATGAAGATGATGGTCCCAGTCTGGTCTAGAGTGGCAGTCGCTGTCCTGTTGAGGTTCTGGTCCTCCTCTGGATCCAACGAATGGTAATAAAGTCCCAAACCCCCAAGATTATATATGTTTAGGCTTAGGTGAGAATGCCCAGTACCTCCCCCAGGGCAGGGAGTTTCACAATGGGTGATTTAACTCTGTGAGTTATGGGATATTTTTGGAATCTCTGATGGCCGATTAGCAGACATGACCCCTCAGGCTGGGTGTGAAGGTGCTAATGCCTCCCCTATCTCAGAGTTCTTAAACACCCAGCTTGTAGCCTGAAGTGTTCTGAGCAGCTGCTGCAAATGATCCCTTATTAACAGTTCATCAGAAGTGACATAGAGGGTGTAGAATACACAGTTTTGGTTACACCCACACAGTGACAAACTGGTCCCAGCCACTGTAACTAGCACAGAACTGTATTTTCCTTCTTTAAAGTTTTGTTTTTCACAAAGTTAAGTACCATCTCCTTAAACAGTTATATATCCAGCATCTGAGTGAGAACATACTGCAGCTGGAAATCTGAAAAAGGTCACTTAGCTGAAACATTTGTTGATAGGTGTTTGGGGATTTTTTTGTGGTACTTAATATATAACAAACAAGATGCCACCTTATCATATGAAACTGCCAGAAGTGAAAGTGAATACAGAAATAAGAAACAGAGGTGTAGTAAGTGTATCATCTCTTTGTCAAATAATAAATTAATTCTTAAGATCTTTTATAGAATACCTGATGTGTATCTTCTATATTCTTTTCAGGACAATTCAAGAAATCTCATTCTTTCAAAGCAACATCTATAATTCTCCCTTAACTGAAAGGTATTTAGAGTAGGCTAAATTTTTATCTGAAAAGAGAAAAGAGGAAGAAAAGGTAAAAAGGAAAGGAGAAGAAAAAAAAGAAATTGTATAGCAGTGCAAGCAACCTAGAAGCCTTTGGCTTTCTATCAATGAGGAGTAATTAAACTTGCACCAAGGAATTAACACATTCATGTGGCACACTGTGCAGACGAATCCTAAAGTATATATTAATAGTACAGAGAAAAACATCGTGTTATAATTCCCAGTGATCTGCGCAATTAAGGCAACAACATTTTTGCATTTTCTCCTGCTCTGGCAGAGAGTGCTGCATCAGTTACTTCATTAGTATGCATTGTTGTATGAACCAATTCCCTCGTGTAGCTGTAGATTGTCACTGACAGCCACAGGAGGTCTAGGAAATTATACAAGTATGGGTCACAGAATGATTTTTAATTAAATGTGGCAAATATCAAGAAGGCTACAGTTTCTTTTGATACAATTATATCACAGTAATATTTTGTAGATAATGCAATGACAATTCAAATTTCAAAATATTTTGTCTAGTATTTCAGATTTTCAATCTGCTGAAATATCAATGTGTGTGACTTTTATCTGAATTTGCATTGTTAGATGTTCATTCTCCTACAAACCAAAAAGCCTTTGATTTCACTGTATTTGTGACATTCCTATGGGAACATTCTTGAGAACTGCATGTCGTGTGCATGCCTGAATCTATTTATTCTGCTTCTAATGTCATCCTTCATGAGTTAGTCTTTTGAGTCATTCCTGTGACAGTTGTTTCTGAGAATTTGTTAACAAATATGAATATGGGTCATCTAGAAAAGAAGAAAAATCCACATAGCATGTAAAATACGCAAAGAGAGTAGCCATCCTTACAGGCATATTTTAGCACTTTACACTGTCATGATGTGCTGAATGTTACTTTTTATCAAGCATTTCAGAATGTTGTCTAATCTAAGCCATGATGAAGTTTACGTTGTAAACTTCTGTTCTCAGGACTTTTGTTCAGGTATGAATAAATAAGTATACACGTATATATATACATAATTATGCATACATATAAATATATGTACCGGTATATCTTAAGTGAGGGGAAAATATTTTAAAGGACTACCTTATTCCTATTCAAATTTACTATGAAACTTTTCTTCTATTATATTTCAGCAGGAGGAGCTATAGGATCTCAGAGTGACTTCTCTACAATTTAAAATGAACCACATACTTTCAAGAGCTAAGGTATAAATATACCTCTGACATTTCTGCTTTTATGCCATTGATTTTCCAGATAGAAATTGATTATGTAAATGAAGTATTTCAGTTTATTAGTTCATATAATTATTTTTCTTTTAATTACTCCTTGCAACATTTAAAGGAACATTTTATGAATTGACAGGGAAAAATGTCACTGTACCTTCATCATCCTTAATTTTCTGTACAGTCAGCATTGCTGAAACCCAGTAATGCACCACTTCCTATGATTAATTTTTCACAGGTAAATGTGTTCTACTGTGGTTGTGCATCTACACTCTATGATAGATAAAAACAATCTCAAGAATTCCACTACAGTGTATTCTGTCAATTTGTATCTGTCAATCTGTCAACTGAAACTTGAAACATGACTGAATGTGCTCCGTGATGTGGATCTGTAAAGCACATTAGCAATAGTTTACAATCAGTATTTGCAGCACTCTCAGTCACTACAGTGTGTGTTGTGAATGTGTATTGAGAATAATGTTTTATGCTCAGCTAATTTTTCACATAGTGCTTGACATGTTCCCCATCCCCAAACACTTTTCAAAAGCTGCTGCCTTTTCTTTCTTTGACACAATATGAAATACAAAATGCCACGACTTATGTTCCCAAAATGTTGCAGGTTTGATTTAGGGTCTCAAAAGCTAAACACTGTCTGTGTTGCCTAGAGGTTTTGTGATAAGTATACTAAGCCTTTAGCTAACAATAGTCACCTTAATTTATTACCATCTGAAGGCAGCATGGTAGTCTATGCAAATTGAGTAGGTGGTTTCAGTCCTATTCCCAAGAGACAGATATTCATATCATAAAGCTGCCTCAGCCCTCGTTACTGGGCACCTTTGATGAAGTTCGTGCATGTACTAAGTGATATTCTGTGAGCAGTACTGAAAGTGAATGGCTTCAACACTCTCCTGGATGTGGTCTCACCAAAATAGATTTGAGACTGCATCCAAGAAAAGCATGGGAAACATTAATTCCCCTGTACTTATCTGATCCCCTTCAGGGGTGCGTAGGTATTTTACTTTCTGCAGCTGACAATCCACACATTTGAGTACATCCACTTTGACTAAAAAAAAAAAAAAAAAAAAAAAGGAGATGCTGACAACATGCTCACATGCTTGGATGCTCATTGTCCACGGTTCTCAATCCTTTGCTCTTCTGTGGATTCCCTTGGCCACCTTTGTCCAGGTCAAATCTGCTTTTGGGAAGGCAGGGAGATAGACTAGCCTTGAGCAGAAGACATATGATCTTTCTGTTGCACACAGCTATATGACCAGGAATCAGACATTATTGTTAAAAACCAGTCACTGGCACTTCAATGACACTCCTCTAAATGCAACTTTCCTGTTTCTCTGTAATCTTTTACAGAGGTTGCAGCTGCTTTGGCATGAGTATGATCTTCTGTGAGCTCCACAGAAGTTCTAAGATCTCTCAGTCTTCTTAGTGCCAATAAATATGATCATCAACCAAACCAAGAGGATGAAACTCGAATAGCAGCTTTGGAGAGTTCACCATCACTCCCACCATGGACTTTAGTTTATTCCAGAGCTGGGAGTAAGCTTGATTTCTCTGCCCAGTGCTAGTGAATCTTGATACCTTGTTCTAACTCTGAAATTTTCACTATTCTCTTAGGCTAATTTTAATTTTTCAGATTCCAGCCTGCTGTTATTCTATTATTTCTGAGCTCTGTTAGCCCATTGTTCACCCCACCATGGGGCACTGTAGAATTTTTCTGGTGGGCTCAACCTAAAAGTCCTACTTGTCTTGCTTGTAGCAGCCCTTTGTCTACATTAAGTCTTCATAATTTCTTAGCAGGTGACAGCTGTTATTAATAAGGGAGTTTTTCTTTTGTGCTATTTTTAGCTTTGGATAATCAACATATTCATTGAAAGGTTTGGATTTGAGGAGACCTTAAAGATCATCTAGTTCCAACCCTCCTGCCAAGGGCAGGGACACCTTCCACTGGACCAGGTTGCTCAAAGCCACATTTCACCTGGTCTTGAAGACTTCCAGGGATGGGGCATCCTCAAATTCTCTTGGCAACAAGCACCACTGCCTCACCACCCAGAGTAAAGAATTTCTTCCTAATTTCTAATCTAAATCTATGCTCTTTCAGTTTAAAGCCATTCCCATTTGTCCAATCACTCATGCCCTTGTAAAAAGACTCTCCCCAGCTCTCGTGTAGGCTCGCTCTAGGTATTGGAAACTGCTATAAGGTCTCCTCAAAACCTTCTCATATCCAGGCTGAACAACCCTAGCTTTCTTATCCTGTCTTCATAAGAGAGGTGCTCCAGTTATCTTCATGGCCCTCTCCTTGGACTCGATCCAACAGGTCCATGTCGTTCTTATGTTGGTGAGCTCAGAGTTCAGATTTCTTGCATCTTCATGCTCTATTGTATGGTTCCTACTTTAGATCTAAAAATTAGACATTCCTTTCATGTCGCCCAAAGGGCCAGACATGCTTGTCATACCTTGAGGACACTTAACATACATTTTTTTCCTTGCAAAAATTAGACATTCTCATTTGGGAAAGAAAAAGTAGTCATCAGTCTTTCCTATAACAGCCTATTGATTACCTCACTCATCCCAGAAATGTGAGATCTGGCTTTTGTTGCTATGGCTGTCTGAAGAGCTTCCTCGCTGGGACAGTTTTTCCTGAAGGTTTTGTACTCACTTGCAAGGACAGTACCCTGCTTTGTGCTTGATTGGTCTGATTATGCAAAATTGCATCCTCCATTATTCTCTTTATGGATTTCTCTGACCTGCAGGACTCCATCTTAATGCTCTTTGGTTTATAGTAAAGGTAATTATGCAATACTTGCAAGACTGACATTCAAAATGGAGCATTCTTTGAAATAGGCTGGTAACACTGAAAAGACTAGGTCTTGGTGAATAGGTGCTATATCACTTGTTGTGTTCAGGTTTGAAACTGAACCCACAGGACTGATTGGTTTTGTAATACGGATCTTCCCCAAAACTGTTGCCAAAGAACATGTTATATTGACTACCAAAGTGTGAGATTTTAGTTTGGTGAATTGTCTTCTGAATAAGAAATATGTTTGAAAATTGAGTAGCAATGTTCAAAAGCTATTTGATGGCCCATGATTACTGTGAAATATGTGATGTATGGGCTTAAGCAGTGAAACTTTATGTAATATTTGTGAACTGTCTTTGACTACTATTTAATTCAAAATTATAACACTGATTTTAAAACCTCAAACATACTCTCTTATTTTAAACCAACTTCAGGTCCTCCCTTCAGACCTAACAAAAAAACCCCAACAACTAATAAGATACACAAAGAAAGAAAAATAGCATCTGGAGTGGTAACCAGATGGTGGTTGTGGTGTCTCTGGTTTTGTATATAATTTATGACTTTTCATTGGCCTCAAGATGAGAAGTGTCTTAGGAAATCTGTGTGGGAATGAATTGACTACTCTCTATGTAACTAATTACAAGAAAAAAATGTAGTGGTATCCTGCTTCTGCAGATCAGTCTGAGATCCACTAATTAAGTAAATACTTATATAAATTTCACTAGGATATTGAATCAAGTTAGACCTCACTGGAAAAATGTCTGTAAACATGTGATATGCTAGCAGTTTCTTCCTGTGACACTGGAACTTGGTTGCTTACCCTTCTCTTACTTTTCTAACCGTGATGAACTATCATCAGTCATGCTGTCCTTGGTGAGTTTCTACTCAGTGTCCCTTAGCTTGTAATGAAAATGAATGTATAGCTAACCTGATAGTTACCTATCAGACTCTAATACTTTCTTTTTTGGTTTACATAACTTTATTGATATTGGGCTTGGGTCTTTTTGATTTATCTAAGTCTGCCTCAGCAGACAGATTGACCATTTGAACATATTCACTCTGAAAATGACCTCATCACTTGGGAAATCTTGAGGTGCAATCAGTGCTGTAAATGGCATGGTGGGGAGAATGGTGAAAAGAGCTCTGAAAATCATGAAAAATGGTAACAAGACTACATAAACATGGTCATGCAGCCTTGAAAAGTACAATATGTTAAAGAAGTTAGAATTAATGTGTTTTCAACAGGACAGCTTTATGTACATAAGGAGACACTAAATTAGTAAGGTAAAGAAGAAAAAGACATGCTCAGGCTTGCAGGAATTTTTGTTGGGTTAGTCAAAATATTAATGAAAGTGTTTATTGCTTTGCTATTGGTAAGAATCATGTACCTTCTTCAACGTTTTTGGAATGTAATTGTATCCCCTCATTTAATAGAATCAGAGAATGATTGGGTCAAAGGGACCTCTGGAGGTCATCTGATTCAACCCCTCTGCTCAAGAAGGGCCATCCAGCATGTTATAGGCAATAAGCCACAATCTTAATAATTTGAAATATTAAACTTTTTATTAAAGCAAAATTAAAGGAAAATG
>JAWWMP010000001.1:61213204-61232708 GCA_035047865.1 Dendrocincla tyrannina
CTGACCCTATAAGAGTCCCATACTCCCCAAATAAACTTGTTCCAGCTTGTTCCCCTTGGCTGAGGACCGTGTCCTTTTCCCCCCCTGCGGTGCGGCAGTTGAACATGAGCCAGCTGTGTGCCCAAGTGGCCAAGAAAGCCTATGGTGTCCTGGCTTCTATGAAAAATAGTGTGGCCAGCAGGACTAGGGGCTGTGATCATCTAAACCCCTGTACTGTGAGGCATCCCCCCAACCTGTGCAGCATTAGTGAGGCCACACCTTGAGTTCTGTGTTCAGTTTTTAGCCCCTTAGTTCCAGAAAGACATTGAGATGCTGAAGCGTGTTGAGAGAAGTGACAATGACAATGACAGTGGTGAAGAATCTGGAGCAAAAGTCCTGTGAGGAGCAGCTGTGGGAGCTGGGGTTGTTTAGCTTGGAGATAAAGAGGCTCAAGGGAGATCATATAACTCTATACAATGGGCTTATTCTCTTTTTCCAGGAATGATTTTTCACTGTAAAGGTGGCAAAGCATTGGAACAGGTTGCCTAGAGAAGCTGTGGATGCCCCATCCCTGGAAGAGTCCAAGGCCAGGTAGTGTGAGGCTTTCATCAATCTGGTCTAGGGGAAGATGTCCCAGCCCGTGACAGGGGGTTTGGAACTGGATGATATTTGAGACCCCTTCCAACCCAAACCATTCTGTGTTTCTATGACCATTGTGTGTTTATATGACAAGAGGAAATGCCCTCAAGTTGTGCAAGAGGAGGTTTAGTTCAGGTATTAGAAAAAATTTCTTCATCAAAAGAATAATCAAATATTGAAACAGGCTGCCCAGTGAAGTGGTTGAGGCACAGCTTCTGGCAGTATTAAAAATGTGTAGACATGGCACTTAGGGACATGAACATATTCTGTGATTCTATATGCATGATATGGATTTATTCAGATTTATTGCATACCTGCGATGGCAAGAAAGCTTACAGTGAGTTTTTATTGCTGATATTTTTCCATCTGCAATCATGAATGACACTTGGGTTTATTGTCAAGTAAAAGGAAGCACTATTCCAATGGTGTATTGTGGAAAAGGACAACAAAAGCTATGCAAGCACTGTTCTGTTCAATTCATTGAAGGAGTGCCAAAAGCTTGGAGAGAGCACTTGTTTAAGCTTTCAGCAGAGAGTTTTAAAAGGTTTGCCTGCTTTAAAAAGGGTGTCTGCATCTCTGCAAGAGAGGAAATGGGAAAGATCCAGATAAAATATTCTTCCAAGTATTCGTCTCACCCACTTTGAGACAATGCACCTAAAGCTGATGGCTAAGTTGATTCAAAAGCTTCATCATGTCAGCTTGACTCTTCATTCAGCTGCACAGTCTTTGCTGCAAGGATTTATTGTAGCATTGAAAAGTAGCCAAGCATGTTTTCTTTGGGCAATTGGCTTAAAATCATTGATTCAATTCCATTTGTATATTTTACCAAAAAGACTTCAGGACATAACTTCAACTCATTTAGGCAACCCATCCTTCCCTGACCTTGAAAAACTGCACAAAACACAACGCAAAATGAAAGCAAATAGGGTAAATGTTGAATGCAGGGAGTGCCTTTCAGGGCAGATAACATTTAGGGGCACTTCTTTGTTAAAAAGTAAGAGCTCAGGAGAAGATTCAGGAGACTGTTTCTCACCATGCAGCAGGCATCCTCAAAGCACAACAGCAGGGCATGTATCCTTATCCCATTTTACCAAAAATGACAAATGCTATTCTTCAGTTTATAGGCCTCACCCTGTTGATAATAATTTTAACTGAAACAAACAAAAATGTCTGTTCTGGGAATCAGAGTGGATGCTTCAGGGTACTCTGGTAGCTTCTGTTACTATGGCCCAAATGGACACTTCATGTTATGACTCCACTTTTTTCCCCTGTTATTTCTTTTACCCCCTCAGTACAAATTCTTGTGCAGCCAGAATAGTCAATTATATCCTTGCTCATGAAGCTTCAAACAGTAAAATCTATTTTTTTTTCAGAGCTGTTCCCATAAGGAGGAGATGAGAAAAAATAAAGACTTGGTGCACAACATTTTTGTGAACATAATGAACATAAACTAAGAGAAAAACACTCACAAGCCAAGAGAAAAACAACATCAACAACGTCCATGGAGTGTCTAGATACAGTGCAAGATGCAAGGAATGTTTTCTGCCTTGCCATCCAAGCAGTATGGCACTGTATGATAAAATCCATTCTCCTGCTGTCGCCATCACTCAGCAACAGTGTGTTGCTTCATTGCTTCAGTCACTTGGTTACTCGTCTTGTAAGGTAAGTCATCTTTCATGCAAGAAATTGATTTCATATGTTGTGGTTTTATATTTGTGGGTTTTATATTGCTTTATATAGCCTTCACTTTGTGAATTCGTGAAATTAAGTTTTTTCACCTTTAAATTCACATGCTTATTCTATTCAGATGACAGTGAGAAAAGAGCAGCTACTTAACAGAACTTTATCTCACAGCACATGACTTTTACCAAACTTTTACCAAAACACTACTTCCATGTGCTTTTCCATGGTGACATGTATTCCAAGCTGTGAATCAGCACAGTGCTCGCATATCTCCAGCCAGCTGATCAGCTGAATACCTTCTGATACCTATTAATTTTACTCTGTAGAAAGTCCTAGTTTTAAAATTATTATCCGGGTTTCTTTTCTTTCACAGAGGGTGTAAGAATAATCCTGTGTAAACCTGGCAGCTTGAAGCCTGAAGAGAAATGTTGATCTTTCCCTGACCTCCAGTGAGACAGAAGCCTCTAAGGGCTTTCAAGTTCTGCTAGAAAGAGAGGCCAGAATGGTCTGTTCTGAACAGCGTATTGAAACAGGTTGATTTATGGTTCTTGAAACATATGGAAGCGTTTCTGTTAAAGCCCATTAGTTTAAAAGTTGGAGAAAATGTGAGGGTTATAATTATGCTGGAGAAACACAAGCCAGTCAACTGCTGCCCTTTTGTAGTGGTAGAAACAGGTACCTTAACTTGAGGACACAGCTTTGTGGTCCATACACCAGAAATTTTATGCAAGGGAAGCTTGGTAATTTTTTTCTGAAGGGAAAGGTTTGCCCAAGAGGTGAGCAAACCTCACTGCTGCTCTGCTGTTAAGAAATAAAACACAGTGAAGGTGGTCACTTTAGGTGCAACTGACTGGCTTCAGGGGGAGTCTGAGTTAAGCAGGATGCTGGCTTTGGGATTTAGATATTTTGATGATGTAAAGATGAGAATAATTGATGTAAACAACTCAGTAGTCACCAGTCATTCTCTAGACATTTTGGGCTTCAGACTAGTGTGCATAGATAAGGCTGTTAACTATTTTCTTTAAAATCCCATAGAAGATACTACAGCAGGCACAGCAGGAAGAACTGAACTGTAGATAGTAACCTCTGTGAAAGAAATAGTTCCATTATCTTAAATAATGAAGTTCAGAGGCAGAAAGATAAAGGCATTTTCCCTTGTTATTTTAAATCCTCTAAGCTTCAGGATCAAAAATTGGAGATAGAAGTCTCTATGGTATGAATGGAAAAAAATAGAAAATTCAACAACTGCAGAATTTTTTGGTGCACGTCAAGTTTCTTGACATTAATCTGTCATCACAGCAAATTTTTCAGCTACAGCACTATGTGTCTTCTGTAATTGGAAGTCTTGACTGACTTGTTCATGAATGTGATGAGTTTGGGGAAGAAAATCCATAAGTGGAAAAAAAGGTGAAGTTTTTTATTTTAAGTTAAAAAGGATGTGACAGAAACAGGTAGAAAGTGATTTATAGCAGCTGACATGTGGAACTGTTAGTCCTGCTTTTATTTGGTACGTCTTTTTGCCTTTGGTGTTAACCCTGTGTCTATCAGTAGTTTTAATCTGTTATCCTAACATAAAAGCCAGAATCCAAAGTAACATCATACCACAAAAAATGTGATTTATCATAGCACAGAGATCTCTAGAAGGATGACAGACTAATGAAAGGCTGTCATTCTGCAACACACTGAGAAAGAATCTTTTAAAAGTCAGAGGAATTGCAAGGGTCACTTCTGCAAAATCAGCGTTACACACTAAAAGCTGCAGAAACTTCAATTGCTTGCTAAAACCTCTCAGTTGCATAATACAAAATTACAGGTGGAAACTGGCACTGTGAGATGTAAACCATTAAGATGCACTTAGGTGCATGTTTCTATAAAGATACAGACATGTTTGTAGATTGGGCCTTAAATGCATAACACTGAAAGAGTCCATCATTATTTAAAAGCATACTTTTGAAAAATGTTGAGTGAGTCTTAAACAGGTCTGACTCCTTTATATTAAGGAGACTTCGGAGTAGATAGATGCACCTGTCTATATGATTCCTATTCAATTATATTCAGCAGAAAAAATGCTTAGCTCTCTCTTCCACACAAAACCTAAACCAATCCTTTTAAAATCAGACAGCAATAATCAGCAAATCTTGATATGGTATTATTTTTCAGCTATTTTTAATTTTAAATGAATTTAGTGATATGAAAGTTTTAAGAAGCTCATCAACAATATTCTCTTTACATTGCTAGAGCAATGAAATATTAGGGTTGTCAAGGGTTTGTTGCTTTTTTGTTCCTCCCCCCTCAAAATAGTTCTCTTATATGAATATAAAATAAATATACCTTGTGAGTACCTATGCTCTGTAGACATAAGTGACAAAGGTACCACCATGATAGGATCACTGAGGTTTAAAGCCGTTTGTATGTCACAAATTAATTTACGTAAGGTTTTTTCTTTAGCACAAGGAGAGAGGTGTCTGTTCTGCCTATCACAGAGATGAGTCATAGTTTGAATATCTGTCTCTTTTTTAGTGTAGCCTTTCTTTCTTAGGGATATTTTCTCTAGGCAGTCCAGGCACTGTTCTCAATTTACTATTGCCTCAAGTAACTTAAACATCACTGAGATAGACTAGCCTTGCCTTCTAGGTTCCTGTCACCACTATTTGGAAATGGCCTTTCTGTCTCTCACAGTTGTGGGAATTCTGTGTCCGTGGGTGGTGGCAGGATGTGGGCATTCAAGATCATCTCTGAACTTTCCATCCAAGAGTAACGGTCCTGATTTAATAACAGTAATAGAGCAGTAACAGACAGCACATTACCTCCCAAATCATATGACCATAAAAACATTTAGGTTGGAAAGGAACTTTAAGGTAATCATGTCCAGCTGTTAACCTAAGACTGCCACTAAACCATGTCCCAAAGTGCCACATCTACACATTTTTTCAATAACCTCCATGGACAATGACTTCCCTGGGCAGCCTGTTCCAATGCTTTACAACCCTTTCAGTGAAGCATTTTTTTCCTAATATCAAATCTAACCCTTCTCTGGTGCATCTTGAGGCCATTTCCTCTTCTCCTATTGCTTGTTACTTGGGAGAAAAGACTGACCCTCACACTGTTACAACCTCCTTTCAGGTAGTTGTAGAGAATGATAAGGTCTCCGCTGAGCCTCCTTTTCTCCAGGCTAAACAACCCCAGCTCATTCAGCCACTCCTCATATGGCTTACTCTCTAGACCCATCTATGGCTTTGTTGCCCTTCTTTGGACATGGTTCAACATCTCAGTATCTTTAGTGTAGTGAGGGGCCCAAAACTGGATACTGGATTTGAGGTGTGACCTCACCAGTGCTGAGTACAGAGGGACAATCACTGCCCTGGTCCTGCTCACCACACTATTTCTTACACAAGCCAGGATGTCATTGGTCTTCTTGGCCACCTGGGCACACTGTTGGCTCATGGTCAATTCGCTGTTGACCAGCACGCTCAGGTCCTTTTTTACCAGGGTGCTTTCCAGCCTCTTTTTGCCTAGCCTGTAGCGCTGCATGGGGTTGTGACTCAAGTGGAGGACATGGCACTTGAGCTTATTGAACCTCATACCATTGGCCTCAGCTAGATCAATCCAGCCTCTCCAGTTCCCTCCTGTTGCAGATCATCAGTAAAGATTTTAAACAGAACCGGCCCCAGCACTGATCTCTCGGGAACATCACCTGTGATTGGCCAGCAATTGGATTGAATTGCATTCACCACCACTCTTTCTACTTAGCCATCCAACTATTTTTTTTTGTTGCCCAGCAAAATGCGTATCCACCCAGACCAAGGGCAGCCAATCTCTCCAGGAGAATGCTGTGGGAAATGGTGTTAAAAACTTTACTAAGTCTAGGTAGACACAGTCACAACTTTCCTTGGCACCTAGGTCAGACTGACAGGCCTGGATGCAGTTCCCTGGATCCTCCTTCTGACCTTTCTTGTAGATGGCATCATGTTTGCTAACCTCCAGTCAAGTGGGATCTCTTCAGTTAGCCACGACTGCTGATAAATAGTGGAAAGTGTCTTGGTTAGCACTTCCACCAGCTCCTCTGTGCCATAGGGTGGATCCCATCTAGCCCATAGACCTGTGTATCTAAGTGGTGTAGAAGGTCACTGAACACTTCGCTTCGGATTATGGGGGCTTGATTCTTCTCCCCATCCTTGTCTTCAAGTTCAGGGTGTTGGGTACCCAAAGAACAACTGGTCTTGCTATTAAAATCTGAGGCAAAGTAGGCATTAAGTACTTCAGCCTTTTCTTCACTCTTTTTTGCTCTGCATGCAATAAAAGATGGAGATCTTCTTAGCCCTCCATTTGTTTTTAATGTATTTAGAGAAAAAAAAAATATTGTCAGTAGCAGATTAAGTTCTAGTTGGGCTTTGGACCTTCTAATTTTCTCCCTGCATAACCTCACAACATCCTTTTAGTCCTCCTGAGTTGTCTACCTCTTCTTCCAAAGCTAACACATTTTAATTTTTTTCCCTGAGTTCCAGCCAAAGCTCTCTTCAGCCAGGCCAGTCTTTCTTGCCAGCTCTACCTTCAGCTCATGGGGACAGCCTGCTCCTGTGTCCTTAAGATTTTCTGCTTGAAAAATATCCAACCTTCCTGAACCCCTTTGCCATTCAGGTGTGTCTCTCAAAGGACTCTCTGAACCAGGCCCCCTTAACAGGCCAAAGTCTGCCCTCCAAAAGTTCAAGGTGGCAGTTCTGCTAACATTCCTCCTTTCTTCTCCAAGAATTGAAAACTATCAATTTTGCAATTGTTTTGCCTAAGATGGTCTCTAACCATCACCCACCAGCCCTTCTCTGTTCACAAAGAACACAAAGCCAGGCTCAAATTGTCTGAACACTCATCATGTAGTGTTCTCACTGAAACCAAACACATGTTCTCTGACTATGCCATAATTGAAAGCTTGTAAGTTTGACTATCTAATTTCAGAAGTTTTAAACAATAATAATTAAACGTTTTTTAACAGAGGTGTTTTTTTACGACAGTATTGAAATTTCCTAGCCAATCCATTTGATTGCATTTTGAAAAAAACTTCTGGTTTTGAATGATAGAATTAGAAGACAAATTAGAAAGCACTTATTAGCAAATATAAAACATTAAAGAATTGGCCAAGTAAGTGTAGCAAAGAATCAAACTTCTGAGATAAGCTGTGGCAAAGAAGTAAATGAAACCATGCATATATGCTGTGTATCCTGATTAAGAAACAAGAGAAATTGAATCTTTCAGTTTTATATAAGCATTTGAACTTGAAAAGCTCTGTTGGTTTTTTGCTTTTTAAGTTCCTTTAAAAAGAAAAGTTAAAAAAATAATTATTTTTCAGGGCAATTATATTACCAACCTGAAATGATTTTGTTTTCAAAGCATCAAGGCCAAGTTATTTGCATTCATATGTGATGAAGTGGAAATAGGATTTGTCAACAAGTCATAAAAACAACAATAAATTAGTCTGTCATCACATAATGCACAAGGTTAAGCCCTGAAATAGCAACTTGCGGTGAGATAATACAAACAGCAAACAGTGCATGAAAAGAACTAAATTCGATAGAATACTAGTAATAAGGATTTTAATATTAAAATGAAAGTAAGTTATGAAAAGACACAGGAAACATTGAACGTACTCATTAACAAGATATCAAAAGCAGTATCTCTAAGAAGAAACAGTAAAAGAGCTGAGATGTTTACTGAGTATTAACAGAAATGACAAACATTCTAAAGAAAGGAAAAAATGCAATTTGAGAAGGAATCTGTGATTAAATGACAGTAAAGCAGCTGAAACAAGGAGAAAGCCTTTCTATAAATTGCTTTAGTTTGGGAATATGTCCTGATCAAATGAGATGATTACATAAGACTGCCAAAAGGCACCATTAAACCTATTACCAATAGACTGCTCAGCTACCATATAATCAAAGTGTGTTAAAGAATTCTGGCATTAAAAGATATCATCAGACTCAGCTATTACTGTCTTCAACAGAACCACAAGTAATATGAGGTGAAATGTGCTCAGTAAGACCAACATGTTTCTCATCATGGCTGAGGTTTGTTCCATCATATTGCTTTTAAAAAGACCGTTTATTTAATTTAATAGTTGTAAAGAAATACTATCAAATGAGAACGCTCTGATTTATCCTTTGAGTACTTGGCACATAACATGAAATTAAATCAGTCTTTCATCTCCCAGTTCTATTTTCATATTTTTTGCTAATATGTCAGTGAATAAATTAATAAAATATCCTGAATTCAAATGCAGCTCAAATCCATCATAACATGTCTTAGCAAGCTGTCATTTACTTCCACTAACCATATAAAGCACTGTATCAAATTAGTCTCTGCTTATGATCTCCAGAAGAAAGTGAAAGTTAAAAAAAAACTCATTACAAGGTTTCATTAGTATTTTTTTCAGTCAGTTGTGAGAAAAGAATCCATAGCAATTAGCAACGAAGCATTAAAGATTTGCAAGGATTTCATTCAAATTACCTTTGCAAATGGATTCAAAGTTGAAGATCTTGAAAATGAAACACAGCAATCTTTTGAGTGAATTAGTGCAAATAATGTGCTAATGGGAGATCTTGGAAGACAAATTACTGTCAAGAACCGTGATTGGTAAGAACTGATTTTTAGTTTCATAATCAAAGAATTAGTCTGAACCACACTATAGGTTCATTTTCTATATTGGCTATGATTTCCTTTCACTTAAACGGGAACTTCAGTTCCTAGCTCAGACATTGATATATGTATTAGACAATGAGTTGTAGGTGAAGTGTATCGTGGATTTTCATCATACACAGTTAAGTCTAGCAGGATGAACTGTGTCCCATTCCCACCTAAAGGTGGGATAAATGAAGGTTCCTGTTTTTACTTCTATGGCAAGATGTTAAGTGAGATTTCTCAACAAGTGGCTCTTACACTCGACATTCCCCCATCAGGATGAATGTAATGAATGTAATTCATCATGCTCCTGGCTACTTGCATTTTCAACATGATTTCATGTTGTACACAGGAGAAATTCAGCAAAACCCTTTGCAGAATGTTGCAAAAAGCAAGAATAAAAGCATTTATCTGAACAGTGGGCCCAGACATCTAAAAACAAGGAGAGACCTTGAACCTTGATCTTGCATGTACTGGCTGGATACTTTGTTTTTTGGGTAACTGTGCAAAAGACTGGAACCATCATATCAGTATCTTTAAATATATAATTTGATAAAAAATAAAAAAGAACTATACACATTTTTCAATGAAGCCAACCTCCCTCCCTCAAAACTTCTAGATGATCAAGCAGGATAGTTTTGAGTGAAGAAAATTTAAATATTAAAAATAATTATTTTAGTAAAAAGTATTGCAATGTTAAATTAGAATTGACTGCCTATTAGCTCATTTTTCCTTCATGTGATCAACATTTTTGCTGAAGGTAACCTGCTAGCCAAATCTTCTTCATTTTGTTACATTTGAAAAGGGATTCCACATGCATCAGCAAAATATTTCACAAATTCAGTGCACCAAAAAGCATTACCATTCATTTTTTGCATGACTGTTATTAATTTGATCCTACTGCACATGAACATTTTAATCAGAACTGATGCGATCTGATGCCTTCTTGAAAAGTTGTGAAAATTTGCATAAGCAGAAAATAATAAAGCTGGTGCTAAGATAAGCCTCTTGCTTTGAATAAGTTCTCAGAAATCAATTTTTCCTTCATATACTGATGACAATTTGCAACCAGCCACCCCTTTTATTACCTTCAGGTGGTTGCTCAAAGAAAAACGCCATGCCATGAATTGCTACCACCACTTCCCACAGTAGCTATGGGCTCCTTAGAGTTCTTTTGGCCAAGTACCAAACTATCTTTTCTCTGCTTTGCTTGTGACATTTTGTTTGATAACATCATAAAGTGGTAAGGCCATGGAATGTATACATAGCACTATACACTAATAAAGTGTTTTTCCTTTAATGTCTCCCAGATGGTTGCCTGTGGCTTTTTCCAGTAGTAAAGAGAATGTGTTTGCTTGATGTGATCTTGCGTTTATATTGTCCTCTTGGTCTATGTGATAAGTCACGTCCCTTCCTCCTTTGCTGTTGTAGAATCAGTAAAACAAGTGTTGTCTTAAAGATCTGTTCCTCTCTGTGTAACACATGCTAGGTCAATTAAATATGTAGGATCAAATGGTAATAAAAACTGAGGTTAGAGGAACATCCTTGAGGGAAAAGCAGTCAATACATTTTTTTGTATTACACAAAATTGCAGAATTCTGTAAGACTTAAGATGTTTAACTCCAGGGAGTTTTGGAGTGATTAGAATGGACAGAAGACATTTCAAATTTAGAAGAAAATTGAAGGCACAACAATGTTTATTCTGTCATTCAGAAAGGAAGGGCATGATGTTTGGGTTTCTGTATTATTTATCTTTTGATGCTATTATTTATGGTAGTTAGGGCAGGTGCAAACAGCAAGTGTTGGGACTACCTTTTTACTCACATTTTGCACAATTGTAAATCACCAGCAGACTCAGCATTGAGTGCTGTGGGGCAGCAGGTAAATGAAACCCTACTTTTTAAACAGATAGGAGTGTCTGGTGAGCTAAGGCTGAAAATTGATCAAGAAAAATCGATTGAAATATTTTTACAAGTCATTAAAGCAAAAACATAATGTTAAAAGTTTTTCATTGTTTATGTGCTGATTTTGTCTGGTATAGAGGTAATTGCCTTCAGAGTGGCTAGTATGGGTCTGTGTTTTGGATTTGTGACTAAAACAACGTTGATAACACAGGAATGTTTTCTTTATTGCTGACTAGTGCTGACGCAGGGTCAAGGGCTTTTCTGCTTCTCCCTTCATCCCACCAACAAGAAGACAGGGTGCACAAGGAGCTGGGAGGGGACACAGCCAGGACACCGGACCCCAACTGACCAAAGGGATATTTCATACCATATGACATCATACTCAGCATATAAAGTTGGGGGGAGAAGAAGGAAGGGAGGGACGTCCAGAGGGATGGCATTTGTCTTCCCAAGTCACTACTACACATTATGGAGCCCTGCTTTCCTGGAGATGGTTGAACACCTGCCGGCCCATGGGAAGTGGTGAATGAGTTCCTTGTTTTTCTTGTGCATTCAGCTTTTCTTTACCTGTTGAACTGTCTTTATCTCAATCCATAACTTTTCTCACTTTATTTTTTCGTTTGCATTCTGATGTGGGAGGAGTAGGTGAGCAGTTGTGCTGTACTTAGTTGCTGGTTTGAGTTAAACCAAAACACTCTGTCATGAGATAACAGGTAATATTTTTGAAAATGTTTAAATGCTTTTCAAGCCCAAGTACTCTTTCAGTTGCACTACAGACATTTAGGCACAGATTATTTACGCTTGACAAAGCACTTCACACTGTATGCAATTTATTATGTGTCTGTTATAAAAGCATCTGCCAGCATAGTGATCATCATCAAGAATGTGATCTTTGGTTGACAGCAGAAACTTCCATTATACAAACAACTGTACTGTCAAAACTGAATTTTTGCTGAATTAGCTAATTTTGCGTGAAAAGGCTGGAAGAGAAAACATTAGTGGAGGCACTGCCTTGTCAGGATGATACAGAATACCTTCAGGTCTGAATTTTCCTCGTCCAAACATAGATTTAGATGTGTGCATCCTATTTTTACAGAAGTGCAGAGCTTCAAAGGCTCACTGTGCAAGATTCTGGATAGGCTGTGAGTCTTCAAGTTTACCTCTTGAATGCCTAGGTATTATGGATATGGTTCTACAGATTGATACATCCCATAATAACATGGCTCCCTATGCACACTCTCCAAGGCACTTTGGAAAGAAATCCACACAGCCAGCACCTTGAACAAGTTGCAGCTTGAAGTCAGCTGGCTAATGGGAAAGCTTTCCTGAGAGAGTCCCTAAACACCAAGCACAGGGACAATCTTCAAATGCCACCTGCTGGATATCTCAATAACAATGCAAGAAGATAATTTGGTCCACTGAAGAGCCACAGGTAGATGCTCATAATTTTCTTTAGAAAAAGCCATCTTTTTGGTGGCAGAAAGAATAGCACTCCGATGCTCTAACAAATATATATGATGATAACACATAACAAGAGAACAGGAGACTTTCATTTATGTGTAGTACCTGAGGTGATCAAATTAACTGTTTCTACCTTTCAAATGACTAAAATACACCTTATGTGGATTCTGAGGCTTAATAAATTGGCAGTCAGTGGGTGAAGGCCACTGAAAGGAACTGTTTTAATGCATTGATGCTAATAATAGAACCAGTGTTTTCAACATTTCCATCATTAATTTAAAAGGAAATAAAAAAAGTGCCACTTATAAAATTTTCAGAATCAGCTTCCAGAATAGAAAAGAATGCTTAAAACACAGACATTTGACAGTTCTGGATTCTTATCTGTGGCATCTCAATCAACATGTACCTTGGTACTGACACATAAAAATGTAGCCCCTTCAAAATAACAAATGCAGACTTAAGCTAAAATCTGTGGACTTCGCATTGAAAAGGTTTCTAATAAAACCTTTTTAAAGGTCTTCTAGTAATCATAATAAATAAAAATCTCAATTTGATCTTGATTATGAAGCTGTGGAGAAGAAAGCTGATAAACCTGGAATGCTATGAAATTGGTATTTTTACTTCTGTTTGTGGTTTTAATGTCTCTTTCTGAGGTAGATAAACAAAAGGGGGCCAGTTTTTATGCCTGTGCCCTGGAGTCAAGGTGGACTGATTAATTCACGTTCATGATGCTTATGACCTTCTCTACAGCAGGTTTCTTCTGAAGAGAGATTGTTGGAACAGTAGAAAGCACAGACAGGGAAGGAATTAGCCATCAGGGAGGATGATTGATATTCAAGCTCATTCCTTGACCCTTTCTCCTATAATGTGGTGTAAAGGTGCACCTACTGAGACCTTAATTAGAATTGTGAGATCACTTTAGTGCACATATTTTCAAAAAGGTCCAGGGTAATTCTAGTGAGTTTAAAAAAGGTGTCAAGTAGTTGGAGAGACACAAATAGTACAAATCAGTGGAACACTTGAGAAAATTAGCTTATTTGGCTTTTTTTAGAAGAAGAGTGAGGAACTGATGTGATTATAATGCATAAATACCCAGGAAAGTAAAGCAGACTGGTATAAAAGGCTTTATAAACAAATGAAAAAAGATACAGCTAGAACCAGCTATTGGAGGGGAAGCCAAACAAACTCAGACTAAGTAAAATATAATTTATTAATAGTAAGCTGATGAAACAAGGAGCAGATGTATATTCTACCAAAGGAAGAACTTGATTTTTCACAGTTTTGTTGCTTTAGATCAGCACTTTTCGAGTAGATATGCTGTAGTCATATGCAAACTTTATGTTCAGTTATGAAAAGGACCAGATGAAATATAATCATTCATATGCAGACTGTCAGTTTATATGGCCTAACAGGTCCCTTTTGGCCTTTATTTCCATGGCTCTATGTACCAAAGCATTAATATTAACTGGAAATTATCAGGTAGAGTGAATATGTTCTGTAAGATTTACTTTACATTGGCCTGGGTAAGAATTAAATACAGGTGAAACAAATTTAAACACATGAAGAGCTAAAAATATAAAGTCAATAATACATTATTTGCATTAAGACTATGTTCTCCTCAAAGCACTTGGTGTCAGCTTATTTTAAAAGATATTTAGTGTTTTTGGAAAGCACTGCCTTGACAGTAATAAAAAAAGAGAACCTTTCCGGCACTGAGGGCAAGGCAAAAGTTATTATTGGCTGAGTTTTTCTAGAATACCACAGAATCATAGAATCGTTTGGGTTAGAAGTGACCTTAAAGATAATATAATTTTAACACCCCTGCCAAGGGGAAAGGAGACCTTCTGCTAGTCCAACCCCATCCAACATGTCTTCGGACACTTTCAAAACTGAGGCATCCACAAGTTCTCTGGGTAACCTGGGCCAGTGCCTCAGCCCCAAAGTAAAAACTTTCCTCCTAATATCTAATCTAAACCTACTCTCAGGTTGAAACTGTTCACCCTTGTCCTGTCACTACATTCCCTTGTCAAAATTTGCCCTTCAACAACCCTGTAAGCCCCTTTTATGTACTGGAAGGCCACAATAAGGTCTCCTTGTAGCCTCCTCTTCTCCAGCCTGAACAACCCCAACTCTCTCAGCTTGTCTTCACACGGGAGGTGTTCCAGACCTCTGATCATCTTCAGATTCGCTCTAGCAACTCATCTTTCCTGTGCTGAGGACTCCAGAACTGAATGTGGTACTCCAGGTGGGGTCTCCTGAGAGCAACTAATATGTTTTATGCCTGATATGGAGATGGGAGACAATTGAATCAAGTGATTAATTTTTTGATGTATATGCTGAGTCTAATAGAAGAGATATTCTTTACAATGTTCATTTATGGATTATTAGCAGTCCTTTGTGTGGAACAGCATCGGTAACCACAGTTAGTATATTGGTTTAAAAAATAACATACATGCAGGGTTTTTTTGGTCATTCTTTCTGAAAACTGTTTAAAACAAGGACCTCGTGGTCAAAAGTCAGTATTATTAAGATCTCTCAAATGATCACTTGCATTCGGATGGTCCACTTTTTTACTTAAATCAGTAAGACTTCCTTAGCCTGGGCAGGAATGGGATTGCACTAGGTGCATATGCAGTGTCAAATTGGTTTGCTTCTTGTTTTACTTCAGAAACATAGCTCCGCCAATAATCTTCACAGTGCACATGTTAATTCAGTCATGGATTCCAAGCAGCAAACTGAGCAGTAGAAATCTGGATATGAAAGAAAGAGTAGTTTGTTGTGGGGAGTGCATTATACAAAGAGCCTTGATATGAGCCATTGCCCAAACTTGTCCTAGTAACGAGGGTTCAATCTGTGTCATCAGAAACAAGGTCAGTATAGATAGACATCAGGCAGCCAAAAATTCAGTCAATAGGGAATGTATTAATTGACTGTAGCTGTAATTAGATCTATGGTGAAACACAGTGTGAGACAAAAGAATCACATGAATTTAATTTATAAAAATAAAAAAAGACCATGAACTTCAAATATTTTAAGGTCAGAAGTCACTGTTTGATGTCGTGGTTAATATAGGTCATAGAACTTTCATGAATTAATTAGCATTGACTTCTAGGGGACCAAGACCTTTGCTATTTATGTTTTCCCCATTACATGTAACTGCTGAAATCACCAGATCAGAAAGAAATTTAAGATGTTTTCCAGTTCATTCACTTCGAACTTTTCAATGTTATTTGCAGTTCACTGCATCAATGTCATATGCTTCTATAAAGGGGACTCATGTGACCTTTCTGATCTGGGCTTTGCGAGAGCATGATTCTTATTAGCTCCAGGTAACTATGAAACTATGTGAAAATGAAAACAATACCAAACTGATATTTCACAGAGGGAGAAGAAGAAGAATAGGATAGAAGTGGAATGGTGTAAATGTGTTTTGTCTCTGGATCACTTTGCAGACTAATGGGCTAAACAAGTGAGAAAGAAAACATCTTCATCCATTTTAAAAGGTCATTGCAATGGATGTCTAACTGCTTTTTAAAAAGTATTATTCCTTCACATTTTTAAAGGAAACTAAAGTCTTCAGGATGCAAGAGTGAGAAGAGTCTTGTATCCAAGTTAGTCAAAAGCTGATACCTTTGTGACTATACATGGAGATTATGTGGGAGTTCTTCCCAGATATATTCCCTTTGCCCATGCAGATCTGCAAGTGTTGGGAAATATGTACCTGGTCAAGTTACCTTTACATTTACTGACTGCTACTGGATTTGTATTTCTTCTGTGTTTTTTTTGTGATTTTTTAAAAATTGTTTTGTGAATTGATGCAAAGTTTGGAACCCACAGCAATTTGTGACAACTAATTCAATATATCAAATACATACTGTATGAAAGCATTCCTGTTTTATTTATTTTGAATCATCTTCTTGATCATTAAACTTGATGGTCTAGTTTCTTTGGTCATTCCTTATACTGAAACTTTTCCTTTCTTAAAGGATCTGTCTGGGCTAGTGAAAATTTTCTCCATAGCAACATGTATGGTTTGTGTTTTGAATCTGTTATCCAAACAGTGTTGATAACATAGGGATGTTTTAGCTATTGCTAAGCAGTGCTTGCACAGTCAAGGCCTTTTTTTGCCCCACTGCATCTGTGAGGGAGCTGGGGGTCCACAAGAACTTGGGAAGTGACACAGCTGGGACAGCTGACCCCAACTTATCAAAGGGATATTCCATTCCATATGGTATCATCCTCAGTGATAAAAGCTTGGGAAAAGAATGAGTTCATGGCTATGGTGGTTGTCTTCTCAAGTAACCATTAAGTGTATAGAGATTCTGGTTTCCTGTAGATGCCCGAACACCTGTCTCTTTGGGGATAAATTCTTTATTTTGCTTTGATTGTGTGTACAGCTTTTTTTCACTTACTAAGCTGCCTTTATCTCGGTCCATGCTTTTTCATCTTTTGCTGCTCTGATTTTCTGCCTCATCCTCACTGGGAGTGGTGAGAGAGTGAGTGAGTGAGTGACCTGGTGCTGACCAGCTTCTGACTGAGGCAACCCACCACAACTGTCTTAGACAAAGTTTTCTTCATGGATTTTCTAGGTTTGCTATATTCCTTTTTGAGATGTGGGAACTAGAACTACATGTGATTAGCAAGATGCAGGTGCATCACAGAATGGAATGGTGAAATAACATTTTTGTCTGTTCTATTATCTATTCCTTTCCTAATAATTTTTAGCATTTTGCTTTCCTGTCTGGCAGTTACTGATATCCGTTATAGTGAAAAGATATTTTTTTTCCTCAGTGGTAATTAACTAGTTCAGAACTCATCACTCTACATGCAGTTTAGGATTGGTTGCCCTCAGTGGGCACAGTTTTGCACTTATCAAGACAGAATTTTATCTTCTAATTGCAGTATACTTTTAACCCTGCTGTAAAGTGTCAGTGGGCCAAACAGTAGCTACAGGGTACTCTTGAGAAATGCTGTTCTATACCAACCAAGGTGATAAACACTACAGAAAAAAAGGGCTTCGGGAGTTTGAATTAGATTTTCCAAAAAGCTATGATGAGGATTTCTTTTCTGTGAGTAATTATTCTCAGGGAAAACCTTATGTAAGTCACAGTGATTTATACTAACAAAACAAAGTGATGTTCTGCTTTGTCTATGTGACTATTATCTCAAGATACTAAAAATTAAGTTCTTTATTAGCCAACCCTCTTTTTATTTTAATAATCTAAAAATAAGTAGACAGCCCTCCAATTATGATTAATATGTTAATTACGATTAACATTAATGAGCAATATTACATGTCTTTAGGTTTAGAGCTATGGTCACTTTGAGCTATTATTTTCTGACACTAATGCCTGAGTTCAAAGGCATAAATAAATACAGAGTAGAATGGAAATATACAAGGGATAATATGTCTGAATTGTTTGCTCAGGTAAAATAGAAAGGAGATTAATTTCTCCCCACAAAGATCGGGAAATCTATTATTAATTTAATATATCATACCTAAGAAATGTGCTGCTACTAATGCATGTGAATATACTTATTTAAAAATATTTCAAATTTAAATATATTTAAAAGGAAGTTGTCTTAACCACTCGTGATTGCTTTGCCATTTTTTGCAAAAATAAGTCTTTATTCTGTTTCCAGAATGGAGTACATAATCAAGTCCTGGTTAAAAATTGGACCAACCTAGAAGGAAACTTAAGCCTGTAGCTTAGTAAATATAGTGGTATTTACTGAGGAGACTACATATTTGTAAGACAGTGGCCTAGGAATATTTCATATCTAATTTCCTGGTTTTGTTTGAAAAACAAAAGTTCAAACCAGATGCATTGAAAGAGGATAAAATATGCATGCAGTAAGCCTTTATTTGAGATCCTGGAGTAGTATATCAAGGGCAGGTTTTTTTTCTCTCATTATCAAATGTTACTCTTTCTTTTTTACTAATACACACTCACTGAAACTGTTTCAGGTCCCAGAAGTGTTGATGTTTTGTTAAACAACAAGCAACTCAACAGCTGAAGGGGAGGCGTAAGATGTGGGTCAAAAAATAACACATTCACAGATCTTCACATTCTCTTCACAAACATATATCCCTAGCCCAAAATTTTTTTCCTGCCTCTCACAATGCATTAAATGTTTTCAAGCAGTATATTGGACTTGCCTCATCCTGTAACAAGAATCAAAGACATAAAAGACAAAGACATCAAAGACATAAGGTGCATGGCAAAATACAGTTTTATCAGGTGTGTAGCAGGGACACATATCTTGTTGCATTTTTTGAGTAAAAAGCATTAAATGTGCATGCAGTGCTGTGACTGTTTACCATGCCTGTGGTGAACTGTGGTGGTTTTTCTGTCATGCTTCCTCCATTTTGCTTTCCTACAAAAGCTCTGGCTGCAACCCAAACACTGCTAAATAAGCCTGTTTCTTCCTGCAGTACTCAACATAAGGTGAACATCAAAGATGGAGAAGAAAAAGTAGTAGGCATGCTGTATAAGATGGCAATACTCAGCTGGTGGCAGCCTGTTGCGATAATTCTCAACTTGTTGCCAGAATTGCCTCCAGGCTTTGCTGTGATCCACATTTGGGACTTGGCCCAGGAACAGAGTCAGGATGCTGTGAAGTTTGTCTTTGATGCCTGTTATCAACTGTGCCCACTGCAATGCAGGCACAGCAGAAAGTAGGGTCCAAAAGCTTTCCCACTTCTAGGCAAGTGCCTGATCAGCTTTCCAGATATCTTTCTGGCCTCTCTCTGATGGAACAGTGCCTGCCTGACACTTGCATTTCTCTCTGCATTGTAGCATTCAATGACTGCCTAAAATAAAGTAGTTGTGAGACTTGTAAACAATGATGTTTTCAGTTGGCACATTTTCACATCCTCCTTCTCCAAAGGAGTACCATATGCAGATATACGATGCTCAGAGCTGACAACAGACAAGGTGACAGCTCTCACAAAGGGCACTTTGGACTAAACTTCTCAGCAACTCCAAGATGCTGAGTTGCCTACATTAAGATTTGTTGACTGTGAGTTTACTGGGCTTTCTTTCTAGCTTTTTTCTTATCTGAGAGATGATTGCCCTTCCCTAGCTAGGCTTATTGTTACAATCTGCTTGAATATTGCAGAAAGAACTTCAGATTTGAATATTTTCCCCAACAAAATTAAAACTCAAACC
>JAWWMP010000001.1:61232808-61257842 GCA_035047865.1 Dendrocincla tyrannina
GTTGACTGTGAGTTTACTGGGCTTTCTTTCTAGCTTTTTTCTTATCTGAGAGATGATTGCCCTTCCCTAGCTAGGCTCATGCTCCAGTACTTTAAAATGAAGGGATTTAGCTTCAAATTGCTTGGCTACTGAACTAAAGGACTGTGGGTGAAAGCTGTCATCAAGGACACAGAACATGTCTAACCATGTCTTATTCAATTTTACAGTATTGGTCTATGCTTAGACACTAGTAGGGAAATCCAGACTTGATCCCACTTTTCCCCCTAGGTTAAATTCTAGGAGAGCTGCAGATTTGCTATTTTCTGCTATGAATCAGACAATGGCACTACAATTCATTCTTGGGATGTAAAAACAAAGACATAGGTTCACTATGTGTCCTTGCTCTCAAAATTTCATTGCTTCTCTGGGAACAGAGGAAATATTTATAGCATAGTTCTATCATTTCATATTTGTGATTAGCAGGCTAGAGGTGCCCAGAGTTGAGCTATGTATCCTAAAGTCTCTTACAGTTAATGTAAACAAATAAGTATTTCCGAGGCATAATCATTCTCATCATAAAGTGTCTCTCTAAAAGAGGTCAAGTGAATGGTACTGTAAGAGTACCAAGAAAACCTATTGTGAATATCTCATCTTTTGAAATCTGAATAGCATAAATTTAAAATCAAATGAGGTGAATCCTACTCTGTTGCTTAAATTTCAA
Source organism: Dendrocincla tyrannina (assembly GCA_035047865.1). Classification (NCBI taxonomy): domain Eukaryota; kingdom Metazoa; phylum Chordata; class Aves; order Passeriformes; family Dendrocolaptidae; genus Dendrocincla; species Dendrocincla tyrannina. The sequence continues at coordinate 61,233,509 of JAWWMP010000001.1, forward strand.
CTGGCTTCCATACGATAACATTTTTATGTAGAGGAATGCTAACAAATTGGACTTTGATTCTTGTTTGAAAGTATTTACTACAGAGGACAAAAAGTGAGATGAAGTTCCAAGTTCAGACTCCTGACTGTAAGGTCTCTGCAGTGCAAATATCTATGCATGAGCTCCTACAGGTAAGGAGGACCTAATTAACACAGTGGAGTTGGAGAAGCTTTTCAGTTGGACAGATGAACATATCTTCTTTAGGCTGAGCTCTGAGAGCTCTCTTTTCAATGTCTATAATGGAAGCCTAGGCACCATAGAAATATGTAACAGTGATATTTCATTGATTATAGTGATTTAATCGTAGTAAGTGGATGAATGACTGTGCCTTCTACATTTTTGTTCATGCTCAGGCTTGGAACTAAGGACATAGAGATTGTGTTTATCTGTTTTTGGCTTAGTAAATAATGACTCATTCATGCCAGGCAAAAAGATGTTTGGAGGATGATTATAACCAGTTTAGCATTTGGATGGGAGGTGTAAGGACTCCACATACTTTTGCACCCTTTTGTAACATAGATATCTCTGTAGGAACTATTTTTCCTTGACAAAGAAATTTATATGCTTTTCCACGACTCATTGGAATCTTCAGCTATGACACGGCCACAGTTTAGGCAAAATTGCTGTGTGAGAGTTAAAAAAGTTGAATAGTGTAGATATAATCCAAGAAATTGATGGGGCATATTAATTCCCAGCTGGAGGCCTTCAAAAGTTTTTACAATACACAGAAAGGAAAAAACTTGTGCTGGAGGAACATTTATTGTTATTTCCACTATATTGTTGGTCCAGGAGTTGCAATAGTTTATGCTAACTCCTCATAAAAGACCTACATGGCTCATAAGTGCACAACCTTTGTGGATTTATAACTCAGTCAAGATCTATTGATCTTAACAGTGTCAGGGCTGAGTGACCTTGGAAATATATAAAAGCTTAGAGCTTAAGGAGTTCAGAGTACCTTTTGAAATGGTTATTTGGATTCTAAAATTTCTAAGCTTGCATTTGCATTTTTGGACATATTCTACTGCATATAGAACCTTGAACCTGATTGAGACCTGGAAAAGCTTGAGAAGTGGGCCCATGGGAACCTCATGAAATTCAACAAGGTCAAGTGCAAAGTCTTCCATCTGGGTCAGGCAAACTCTAGTATCAACACAGGCTGATGGATGAATGGATTGAGAGCAGCCTTCCTGAGAACGACTTGGTGATACTGATGGACAAAAAGCTGGACATGATCTGGTAATGTGCACTTGCAGCCCAGAAAGCCAAATGTATCCTGGTCTGCATGGAAAGCAGCATGACCAGCAGATCGAGGGAGGTGATTTTGCCCCTCTACTCTTCTCTGGTGAGACCCCACCTGTAGTATTGTGTCTGGCTCTGGAGTTCTCAGCACAAGAAACACATGGATCTGTTGGAGGGGATCCAAAGGAGGGCTACAAAAATGGTCAGAGGGGTGGAATATATCTCCTATGAGAAATGTCTGAGAGAGTTGGGGTTGTTCAGCCTAGGAAAGAGAAAGCTCTGGGAAGACCTTTTTGTGGCCTTCCAGTACCTAAAAGGGGGCTTATAAGAAAGATGGGGACAGACTTTTGTCAGGGTCTGTAGCAACATGGCAAGTGGTAATGGTTTTATACTAAAAGAGGGTATGGACTAGATATAAGGAATTAATGTTTTATGATGAGAGTAGTGAGACACTGGAACAGGTTGCCCAGAGAGGTGATAGATGCCCCATCCCTGGAAACATTCGAAGTCAGGTTGGATGGTGCTCTGAGCAACCTGATCAAGTTGAAGATGATGTTGGTCTAGATGGTCTTTAGAAGGCCCTTCCAAACAAAATTATTCTATAGCTGATATCGAACCTGCAGTATTTTCCATGTCTCTCAATGGTGTTAAAATGGAGTATCTCCTTACAGGAAGCTTGAATGCTTAACTGTTTGCTTCCAAAGCCCACAGTCTAGGTCATTCTACTGAGTACGTTGTATATAGTCATCAATATCCATGATTTACCTGTGGATAAAACCATGCCTTCATCTGTGCCATGAAGATCTACTGATTCAGACTCATACTGTCTGGTCCATATTTCTACAATCAGACTGGAAATCTAGTATTACTGTGCTATTTAGATGCCACTCCCACTTCAAGAATTTGCAAGAAATTTCACCTAAAGCTTGAGTCTTGTGAGAAGAACAAAGGAGAGGTGACTCAGACAGGCCTGAGAATTTTGGTAATGTGCAAGGTGAGGTAATATACTTTGAGGTTTTTTTCCTGTTTCAGACTTAGTTTTGGAGACACCTAACATAATTTGGTTTTTTGAGTTTTATTTATACAAATATGAAAGTCTGGCAATAATGGCAATGTAGAGTGAGCTAATGATCTCATTTATCACTTTTGATGTTTCATTTCTAACTATGGTAGTAAAAGAAAACTAAGCTGAAATATTCCCTTAAGCATGCTTAAACCCTACAAGTTTTTTGAATGGCATTAATATTGTACTTCAGAAAGACTTTTTTTTCTACTTATGAACTCTAGTCATGACAGTGTAGTTTTCAGTTCAAAGCACTATGAAATGACTGCCTAGAAATACTTACCCAGTTTTGTGGTGAGTTTGGGTGATTACTTGTTTTCTATTTTCTTTCAGACATTTGCTAACTGTTGAGAAACCAATTTACCTAGACATTGTGTAGGAGGCTAAAAATCAAACAGTTTATTTTTGTTATAGGATGTGCTTTCCGTTTTTAGAAAATGTAAATGATCTGGTTTTCATGCATTTCTGATTTTTTGCAAGAGGTAATAAAGCTGCTGTAATAAAATAATTTTTGGTTGCTCTACATTAAAATGTCTTTTTATGCATGACAAAATTCAGCTTGTAAAATTGAAATGAGGTCTAGAAGTCCAATTATTCAGCTGGTATAATTTCATTGTCTTCAATAGAATTTTTCTTGACTTAACCATAATGGCCTCATTCTAGTTTTCATTAATAAAAATCAGGACAAAATAATGATATTGATCTGACATAAAGTTCCCTGTCTAGAGAATATTGTAGATATAATATTAAAGCATAACAAGCTGTAGAACACTGAATAAAGAACCCATTTGAGAATGCACCCTATCCCAAAATAAATAATTGCTGAAGTGCTTTCAGTACCATTAATTCTAATATCTGATAAGTTATGGAGAAAGGAAGGAAATGGAGTAAAAGTGGTGTCAGTGTTCAAATAAAGAGGAAGCTAAGAATGACAGACATATCAGTTAAACATGTTCTGTTGAAAATTCTGTAACAAATCATTAATTATTTCAAGACATCTGGAAGATAACAAACATAATGAAAAAACTGCCAAAAATGGATATTTCTGAATCAAACCAATGTTATTCCATATTGACATAATTGGCTTTGTGAATAAGGAAAAGGGAACGGATAGGTTCTATTTTGAATTTAAGAAATTTTTGTACACTATCTATTATTACACTCTCATAAAGAAACATGTTCTTGTCATCTGTGCTGCGTACATGCAAAATAGATTAGAAAAAATTAAATGGGAGCATAATTTGTATTATATTGAGATGGTTTTGAAATTAATCTATGGCATCCTGGAGGGAAATATTAGTATTCAGATCTTTTTCATGTTGGTGAAGAGGCCTCAAAACCAGAGTGCAGTTCTAGAGAGAAGAGTGTAAGCAAAAAGTTAATGAAGAGTAATTAACCAGAGAAAGAATATCAAAGCACCGGAGAAATTTCCTGTAGAACTGAGGCATCTCCTCTATTCAGTGCCTTTAAGAAAAAGCAGAACAAATATCTGCCAGAGGTACCATTTCTAGGAGCAGTTACTTGCTCAATAGGCTTATGTGCGATACCAAACCAAGCGAAACAGTTCACAAAGTCATGGGCAGGGCTGCAATTCAGAGTGATCTCTACAGACTGGTGGAATGAACCCCCTGGAACTTCATGAGGGTCAATCCAGACAAGTGCAGTCCTGCTCCTGAGAAGCTGGGAAAGAGAACTATTTTGTAGAAAATTACCTGAGGGTCCCAGTGGATACGAAGTTCAAGATAAGTCAGTGCTGTGCCCTTGCAGCAAAGAGGGCCAAACTCATATTGGTCAACAACTGTGTAGGCTGCAGGTCAAGGCAAGTGATTATTCCCTTCTATTCAACACTCATGAAACTCCATTTCTTTCCAATTTTGAGCTTTCCAGTACAAGAAAGACATTGACATAATGAGGTCACCAAGCCAGTGAGGGGACTTCAAGACTTGGAGTACAAAGGGAGACTGTGAGAGCTGGATGTGTTCAGCCTCAAGAAGAACAGGCTACAGGGAGGACCTTGCTGTCGCCTGTAACTTCTTCATGGGGGGAACAGAGAATATGAGGGCAGACTCTTCCCAGAGATGTTTGGCAGGGGCACTGGACACAAGTTGGAACACTGAAAAATCTTATTAGAAAGAAGGAAAATTGAGGATGGTCAAACACTGGAGCAGGCCACGCAGAGGGCCTGTGGGTTCTCCATCTATGGAGGTGCTCGAAACCTCACTGAATATGGCCCTGATCCACCTGTTTAATTTGGCTTGTTTTGAACAGGAGTGGGATGACCTCTAGAGTCCCTTCCAATATGACATCCTTTATGCCTATGTGATTCTGTAAGGCAGAAATATAAAATTGCACAGGAAATATAGTCTAAAACTTTTGCCAAAATGAGAAAAACAAATGTTTTATTTCAACGAATGCTATGTTTTTTCCTTGGTTATATAGATGATTTAAGAACTTGTCCACAGTGGAGAAATTGGAAGGTGATGTCTTAGCCACATTTTAACTTATTCAATCAATTACCCATTCGGTATGACCGTTTAATTTATGCTGCAGGGTCATTGGCAGCACGAAGGGTCATCTGAAACATCAAAAAGGTCAAATGTGCATGCAAGATACAGGATATCTAATCAGCAATTACAAGTTTCTACATGTCAACAACTTGTTTGTGTGTGTATGCTCAGCTTACAGTGAATACACTGAGGAATTAATGAAATAAAAGTACCCACCATTTGCTGTGGCTAAATGTTTACACTGACGGTGGCAGTAATTAGCTTCTGGCTAGCTGGCATAGCAAATTAAACCTCAAAATTCTTTGCAGATTTCTCCCTAATTTCCCAATAATTCCTCAGATCATCTGTTATCTAAATTATCATTCTGTACTTACCTTTTGTCTTTCTTCATCTGATTGTGAGTTATTTAGGGTACATATTGGAGTGATTATGTTGAATATTACTGGATTTATGAAAGGAAAATACTGGCTCAAGGTATTTTAGCATGTATTTATAAAGTACCATGTAAATGCATAACAATAGCTGTGATTAACACTAAGAATATTACTGTTGTCATGGTTAATAATAAATGTGATCAATATCAATACAAATACAATTTGTCACTAGTGCAGCAGTTGTTCAATGAAGGTGGTTTTGATAATAATAAACACTGTCACCAAATAATATTCTTCTTGATTATAGAGGAGACATTCTAGTAATTTGTCTTTCTCATAATTTACCTGATGGAGGTAATATATTAAATGGTTCAGTAATTATTAATGTACTTCAAACTACTCCTTTATTGAGAAGAATAATTGCTGCTTGCTTCCATTTGCCAATCATTTTGCAATGCAGGGTGGAAATATACATATCAGAATGCACATGTTGAAAAGGGGCTCACTGAGCCCTTGGGACCTTATTTGCAAGTGCTTTAATGGCTTAGGTCTACAATATATATTTTTTAAAATTATGTAGCATTTTCCTGAGATATCTAGAGTCACAAGAGTGACTGATTATGATCTGAAAGGTGGTAAATGACTACATTCATTTTATTATGTCAAAAACAGTTGAGCTGTGGAAGTATTAGAGACAAGTCTTACACATCATTTGTGTTACTTTTCTTAGAGTTTGTGGCTTCAATCAGTTTGTGGCTACCATGGCAAGCAAGCTTCTGTCCTAGATGGACTTCTGAGCTATCTAGTGCAGCCATTTGTATGATCATGGGCATCATGAGATTCCTCTGGACAGACACCCCAGAAATTGGCCAATACCTGTACCTGAGTGGGACATAATGAGAGGGTTATAGAAAATACCCTAATTCAGAATAGCTCATGGGCTTATGCACTGGGCTTTCCTTCTGGTGGAATGGAGCTACAGACATGAATCTTCTTGAAGAGGAAGGGGTTAAGCCTCTGCCTCCTTCAACCGATGTGTGCTGTGCCCTCTTGACACTGCTTTAAAATGAAGTGGTGGGCCACCATGTCATTAGTGTGGTGCTAACTGAAAATCTGTGTAGAGGGTTCCTGATTTGCGTAACTAGGTTGGAGGGAAATGCAGTTTTTAAATCCCCCTAAAGTACAGGCCTGAGATACCTATTCAGCAGCTCAGCTGTATCTAGACATTTGTGAAAAATAAGACTTTGCACCCCTAGGAACCATGAATATTAGCCAGCCAAGATCTTGCCAGTAATAGAACCTTGAATTCTACTTTTGTCTCATGAGTTTCTTTTCATGGCTAGTCTCAAGAGTTGTGGCTCAACCACTGATGTTATTAATTATAGTGAGTTAATTAATTAAATAAACCCAGCCTAAGTGTGTTTCATAACATATTAAATCAAAATTATTTTCAATTTCTCCCTTACTAAATATTTGATAGTAATTAAAATAAAACCCACATAATTAACAAAGTCAGTGAATTTAATATTTATTGAAATGGTCCTACCTAGTTGATAAATTACCATTTCATGATGCTTGGTTTGTTATAAAGTTCTAGCTTCATATTTTGCATATATTACAGTATAGAGTTGTTTTAATTACAGTAAACAAGTACCTCAGGTTTCATAAATAAATATAAAAGGTTAAAATGTATTGTGAAATATTTAGTGAAGGAACAGAATAATCCTGTGGAAGATGATTTAAAAAATTTTGAAGTACCACATTAAAGCTCCACTTCAAAGACAAGGTAAAGCCAAATATTCTAGAAGTCCCTGAATTGTGGGTTAGCAGAGTAAAGACAGTATTTCTTTTTCTCTGAGCTTGCCTTCCTTTGTATAAACAAACAAGCAGACAAAAAAAGCACAAAGCTTTTTGTAAGACTTTGGAACATTTATACTTGGGCAACAAAAAGGGGGGCTTACATATCCAGAGACTGTAGAATGATGGATAGTAACTGGTTGCTACAATTAAACATTAATTAGATATTCTGTCTGCTTTATTTTGAATGTTTGTGCCAACCCTGTAATATCAATTTGGTATGGTAATTATATAGACTTTCTTTATAAATAAAGGTATATTAAGACAGTTTATATAGATAACAATTTGTTCATAGACTTGATTCATCATCACTTCCATTTTAATTAATGTATTTTTATGTGAGTGATAGGAAAGTCACAAAACTGCAGCCCCACAGCATGTACCTGGGGACCTTCTGCTGAAGTGCTTTTCAATAACAGAAGTAAGTTAATGCTGGGCAGACTGAATTTACATAATAATTGGTGTTTTTATGTACATGTGCAAAAAGAATTCTTTTTTTTTTTATTGTAATATGACTCACAAACCTTCCCAAAGGGAAGAAATCTGTTATTGCTTTGCATCCTCTTTCTTATACATGATAATCATTGTATGAACAAATATATGCACACACACACACACACACACACACACACACACAGAGAAATTCTGTCTCTTGGATTATAAACAGCAATTATCTCTGTTTAATATATCTGTCACAGTGGTAGTAACCATCTGATAGGGAATGCTTGTGCTATTTTGCATTCATTCTGGTTTTCAGTAATTTTTTTGAATACTTAAGAAAATTCTGTAAAGCCAAGCTATGCCTGAAATATTAGAGAGAGCTTTAAAATCTGCTTGATTAGATCACTCAGTATTGCATCAGAAATATGCAATTTATACACTGCAAATGGATAGTTCAAATGTGCTCCTAAACTTAAGCAGAACATGACTTGTACTCCACTCTACTAAAAATTGTTTGGTATTTATATTTTTGTTTTTCCACTGTAATAAGTATTATGCAATCAGGATAATTTCTTTTCATTTGTGTTCTGGAAACACTTGTTATGAACTTGATACTGCAAACCTTAAGAGAGGCACAGGATGGAGCTTCACTCTGAAGCTGTGGTTTGCCAGGCTGTCTAATGTTCCACTGACATCCAGAGAATCTCCACAAAGACGTGTCATAAAGCAGGCAGCTGCAGGCATTAAGGTTAAGATTCCTAGAGGTGTTTGTGGTAGTGTACTGAGTTTGCATAGCCAGGTTTTGGTAGCTGGGGGGCTACAGGGGTGACTTCTGTGAGAAGCTGCCAGAAGGTTCGTCCATATCTGGTCAAGCCAGTGCCAGCGGGCTCCACTGTTGGCCAAGGCTGAGCCAATCAGGAAAGATAGTAACAACTCTGTGATAACATATTTAAGCAGGGAAAAATGTTATTGGGCAAATGAAACTTGCAGCCAGGGAAGAGTGAAGTGAGAACACGTGAACAGCCCTGCAGACACCAAGGTCAGGGCAGAAGGAGAGGAAGGAGGTGCTCCAGGCATTGGAGCTGAGGTTCCCCCTGCAGCCCGTGATACAGACCATGGTCTAGCAGCTGTGCCCCTGCAGCCCATGGAGGACCATCAGGGTGCAGAGATACACCTGCAGCCTGTGGAGGAGACCTACACCAAAGCAGGTGGATGCCTGAAGATGGCTATGACCCTGTGGGAGGCCCACATTGGAACAGGGTCCTGGCAGGGACCTGCTGACCCATGGAGAGAGGAGCCCACGCTGGAGCAGGTTTGCCCTTGTAAGACTTGTGACCTTGTGGGAGACCCGCATTGGAGCAGCCTGTGCCTGAAGAACTGCAGCCTGTGGAAAAACAACCTACCTTACAGCGATTTGTGAAGAGCTGTTGCCTGCGGGATGGACTCCCACTGGAGAAGTTTATGAAGGACTGTCTCCTGTGTGGAGCAGGGGAAGGACTCCTCTCTGAGCAGCGGCTGAAACAACTGACCCTAACCCTCATTCCCCATTTCCCTGTGCCGCTGTGGGAGGAGAAGGTAGAACTTGGGAAGGAAGGAGGTTTGGAGGATGATGTTTTTAAGATTTATTTTACTTCTCATTCTCCAGCTCTGTTTCTGTTAGTAATAAATTTAATTAATATACCCAAGTCGAGTCTGTTTTGCCCATGACAGTGGTAAGTGATCTCTCATGCTCCTTAACTCACAAACCCTTCGTTATATTTTCTCTCCCCTGTCCAGTTGCAGAGGGCTTTAGTGGGTACTTGGCATCCAGTGGGGCTCAACCCATTACAGGTAGTGAAACCTTGCTTTTACGTGCATTGCACCCCTGCCTGAGAAGTTCTCAGGAAGGCATGTCATAGGAGCCTCACTTCAACCAATGCAGCACTTCTTAATTAGCCATGGGAAAGCAGAGAGGAAATGGTTGTGGTTGAAATAATTTTTCTTATTTCCAAGAAACTAAAAACATTTTCTGAAACTGAGAGAAGAGCCCATGTCCAACTGGGACTTATCACTTTCAATCTCTTTAAAGAGTGAGGTTAGAGACTTGAAGATTGTACCAAGGTATGGTCAAAAAGTATCCTTGGGAGGAGTGCCTCTCCCTTTTTCTATTTTTTTTTTTCTTATGATTCCACTGCACACCTGACATGGGGAAAAATTTGTTTAATATCTGTCACTATATAAGTAGTTCTCAGAGTTCTCCAAATGAAGACTTTGGTTATCTGAAGGAATACAGCAACAAAAGCCTTCAGCACAAATTGTTAACTGATCCAGGGCCTTGAAGATCTGACAGTTCTTTGAGAATGCACACACCTCCGGGGTTAGGAAAAGTGTCAGGCACATTAGCCATACAAAGACTTCTGTAGATGTGAAGTGTAGACAGTTCTGTGCTTTGGTTTGTTTGTTATTATTTTTTCAGTTTCAATTACTGATTTTCATAGTCTTTAAAGAAATCTGGGATTCTCCAAATTAAGGTGCAAAACTGTGAATCTTTCTTATAATTCATTCTGTTTCTTGAACCATTCCTGAAAGTGTTGAAACTGACAGTTTTGCATCCTATGTATATGAAATAGACAGCTTGGCATATATGAGTTCATAGCTTTTCACAGTGTGACAAGTGCATGCTAAAGCTAAGTTTTCCTAGCATCAGAATTTATGTCCTTTATGGTGTTACAGAGTACCATTAGTAGAAAGTGGGAAAGTTATTCCCTATGAAACAGAATGAAACATTTAAGCAGTCTAGAACTCAGCTTTCCTACTCTAAACCCTCAGGTGTTGTATTACATCCAACCAGTTCAGTTAGCTCCTATCTTCTGAAAGTAATCCGTAGTTCTTATAGTAATTTACTGTATCAGTGAAGAAATGACAGATAATATTCCTATACACTTAAGTCTCTACTTGTTATACTGTTAACTGTCCCAGTTTCCAGTATTTAAAAAGTCTATGGCAATTTGAAATAGTCTGTTTATCAAGGTCATCTTATTTTCAAGGATTTAGACATTTAATATATGATGCAGGCTGTTCTGTGTTAGCCATTTAGATGTCAGAGTACAGTCCTGCACATTTACTTCCATAGACAGTGACCTCCATGGGGAAATTTGCTTAATTCAGGGGCTCAATTGAAAGATCTGGGAGAAGAGGTACTGCCCTGGATTTCTTTCCATTTGGCCAGCTGAAGGGAGACTCACCAGTTGTCATGTTAGTTGACTTTTTGTTAATTATTGTTGCTATGTTGTATGTAAAACAGTGAATAACAGATAATTTCCATGAAGGAGAGGTGAAAGAAGTTGCAGGTTAACAAAAGCCTTTTCTTCTTATATTATCTTTTAATATCACAAGCAGGATCCACTTTAACTACCAGGATGACAGGTGATGTGATTTACTGTTCTGCAGCTAGAAGCAGCAGTAGCAGATATTGATTGATCAGAGTATGACCCTCATCATGAAGACCCAGCATGAGAGCTATAACAGAAGTACAGGGGAATGAAGACATATTACAAAAATGACAATAGCGAAAGAAACCAAAGCTGGTGTCTTGGCTTATTGTTGTTAACCAGTCGTACTCATGCAATATTTCACTAAATGCAAGAATTAATTATGTGTCTCAATGTTGATTTTGTTTTTTGACTGAATGTTTCTTGGCTTTATCCAGGGTGAAACCTTCTGACAGTCAGAAATTGCTTCTGTGTGAATGTTGATTTTACTCTGAGAAGACTCATTAACAACACTCCAACACTGTACAACCAGGTTAATATCTCTGTCTCAAATATTCTACCTGTGTTTTCCACTGAAGCTGCTTTTGCTTTCATGATAATATAAGCAGTAAATTTTATTATCTTGCTATATTTAAAATCATATGGTTGGCCCACTTAACCCCAGGCAAATTTTCCAATTCCTTCTTTGTCAGACAGATTTTTGGTATTTTGTTGCTGACTGAAGCACCAGGTTTTAGAATCATTGCTAAGTAACATAGCACTGTATCTCTTCTACAAGCCTTTTTATGTGTTTTGTACATTTATATATTATATCATAGAAACATATCCATTCTGCTCCTGACCAAAAAGTATGAGCTGTAATCTAAAATACATTTAGGAAACATTAAAAAAGAAAAAGCTCTGCCACTGATAAATAATTCCCTGTATGTTTCCAAATTTGGAATCATCAATACAAGCAAAGACTGACAAAATAATTACATTACTTTTCAAATCAGAAAGTGCCAGTTCTGTTGAGCTTAACAGTGGAACAATTCCAAACTGTTTGTTTCTAAGATGTGTAAGTATTTACAGCTTATTTTTCATCCTCATTGACCTTTTCTCTGACACAGAAATTATATGTGATGATCACTTTGAGGGTAATGCTAGTTCACAACAAAATACTGCTGACCAGAGCTTTTCATAGAGAGCTTCCTATATCTAAGAAGTGTTATGAGATTTCCATCCACAATCATAGTCTTCTGATATCTTCTGTGCTACAAAATCCATCTGTGTTTCTGTGTAAATCTTAAAAAGCTATCGAGTGGACACCTTTGACTTCTATTCCATAGGACACATTAATTTTAATTGAAATTGCCTCTCATTCTGAGGTTTTGAAAATGTTTGTTTTGTTTTTCCTCCTCAGTGAGTTCTCTGTTCTTTCCATGGCAGTTCCAAGTTCTCGTTTTCTTCTGTGTTTACTTACCTTTTCACTGAGGATCCTATGGGATCTTTTAGTGGCATCCACCTCTCTAGCCAAAGATAACAACCAGCGACTCAGATCTGCTTCATAATAACCAACATTTTTTTTTTTTCCAAACTAGGGGAGTATTACTGATAATAGAGACAGCAAAAACCAAACTCTGTACAATATAAAGTGGAAACTTGTTTCAAGTCTAATAAAAAAGCCCAAGAACCAACCCCTCCTCCCCCGCCCTGTGCAAAAGATAAAAAAAACCAATCAAACAAAAAAACTGTCCCACAAAAAAATCCCAAGCACTCTGAAAGCTATGACCACTGCATATGCAACAGAAACCTAATAAAGCATGCTCTGGTTACTGCTTTAAGCTGAGAATCACCATGATTGCTCTTACTTGTGAAAAAGAGTAGCAGACTTCATAAAAACTCTTTGCCAGCTAGTCAAATTGTATTAGAGCTGGAACACTCTATGTGACTGGACCGACCTTCAGCAAAATAAAATGTAATTCTTTTAAAAGAAGATTTAATCACTCTATAGAAGTGAACCAGTGATATGTACAGTTCCTGACAAAATGAGCTCTCTTACTGAGTATGTTGCCTTATCGTTGACTACATTTCATGTGCACCACATAAGCAGTTTGGTAATAGAGCATATTATGCTCAAAATCTTGTTAGGGACAGAAAAGACCCCCACCTTATATGTAAACATCATTAGTGTAGTTGAAATCTTAGCAGTTTCACCAATAAATTATTATTAGTCCAGATGTGGCTCTTAAAAAAGTAAAACAAAAGAGTAATATAGAAAAAAATTTCACACACTCTTCCCCTTTTTGTAGCATCATACATTCACACATATTTGCAAATCATGGAATGGCTGAGGTAGTAAAGAATCCCTGAAGGTCACATAGTCCAACTGCCCTGCTCAAAGCAGGATGAACTACAGCAGGTTGCACAGGGCCATATCCTTAGATATCTCCAAGGACGGAGACCACAACCTCCCTGCACAACCTGTGCCTCCCTAATGGTGAAGATTTTTTTTCTCATGTTTCATTGCAATTTTCTGTATTTCAATTCAGGCCTGTTGTCTCTTGCCCTGTCCATGGGCACCACTGAGAAGATTTTGCCTCTGTCTTTTTTACATTCCTTATGAGGTATTTGCATACATTTTTAGGATCCTTCTGAGCCTTTACCAGGCTGAAGAATTCCAGCTGTCTCAGCCTTTCCTGACAGGAGAGATGCTCCAGGAGCATCATCATCTTCATGCTTCTTTGATGAACTCTGTTCTGTCTCCTGGTCTGTGTGCCTCTTGTACTGAGGAGCCCGGAACCGGACCCAGCACTTCATATATGGTGTCAGCAGACTGTTTTCTGTTGTTGTTTGCTTATTTGTTTTTATGATGGTGCTGTGGTCACCTTTCCAATACCCTTCTGGATTCTAAGATGAATGATTTAATTCTCGTATGGGTGTGGAGTTTACAGTCAGTTGTCAACAGCATGAAACCTTTGTTGGGAGAAGTATGATCATAATGATAGTTTTTCTTTCATCCTCTAGGAGCCATTTGGGATTCTGTTCATTTACTTCTAACTAGCACTGCATCTTGCTCTTTTGTTTCTGATCTGCAAGTTTGCATTATATCTGAATTCACTCTAGATGGCATTTTTATCTTTGTTAGTTATTTTTTCTTTTTTTGCTCCTAAACTGTTTTTACTGAGCTTTGTGTCTGCAGCTGGTTTTATCCTTCCATTTTCTAGATTTCCAGTGCCAGCCTGTGTCCATTTTATTGTGATCCTGGTCCCATAACTCCTTTACAGGATATCATGTGTCCCCACTCCAAGGCTCCTGCTGCCATACCAATTCCATATTCCTCTACACTCCAATATTATCTCAGTGATGTGAATGTTTCACTTCATAACTACTTGTTATAACTTGTAAAGTATGGTTATACCTTACAGAGATTAACAAAAGGAAAATGAATTAGGCTTATCCACCCCTTCATTAGAAAACAAATATGGTACAACTAAACAAGCTAGAACAAAGTGGAAAACAGGTCAAAACAATTTCAGGCAAAGCAAGCCTGACAAACCTCAGCCCCAAGGAGCAGCAAACCTAGTAAAAAGCCTGTGTTTTTAGTACTACTAGAAGTAGCAATAATATATGAATTCCACTTCAGAGGAACCAGAAGGAATTTTTGGATCATGGTGGAAATTTCTAAAGGGTGCAAAAAATCTGGAAAGTGAGGAAAATGGTATAACATATATGTACAAAATTTTTATCTACTTTCATATCAAAGTTTGCAATGGGTTCTAAAGTACAGACTTACTGAGAGTCTGAAGAAGTTGTTGCTGTATTATTTGGCAAACAAGCATCTGTAATTGAAAGCTTAAACTTGACTTATTTTCTTTCAAAGCAGAATTTGAAGGACTGGAAAATCAACAAGACTTTATTAATCAAGTTGACAATGTCAACAGAAAAGCCTTTTAGGCATTGTATTTGATATATGTATGAACCATGAGCAGCAAAAGGTACATACAGTTGCAGAAAATGTACAAAAGCTGTTGTTTTGAAAGTTATACAGCCTGAAGCAGCTATCCCAACAGGGCCTTTGTCAAATAACAGCAGTGAATTAATTACTTGGCTAAGTATGTCAGCATATTTATAGGGTTGGTCCTTGGTGCATCTGTTTTAGCACACTCAGTGGAAAGCGTACTGGAAGCATTTCCAGAAGCAATCCAAGATTTATATGTCTATAAGATTTGCATGATTCAACAGTGCGAGGACAAGATAAAAGCACCTTGCCCACACAGGTAAGGGAAATTAAACCTAACAACTTTTGGCTTCACTCTCATGCAGTTCACAAAATTCTTTCTCCTAAGATCATACTTGGAAACTGGAATTAAGAATAGATGAAAGGTGTGGGCTTCCACAAAGCCATCAGAGAATTTTTGACTTACTGGCATTGCTTCACGGTTAGGCTCTGATTTCTTCTTTTGTGAGCAACTTTTCTTTGCAATCAGCTGATGAGGCTGTCAACAGAGAAGGTCTAACGAGATTCTTTGAACCAGGCTAGAGGCTTTTCTAATAACTAACATTTGTCTTTTGCTGGTGATCCTTTAAAAAATTCATTTTGTGTGTTGCACCTAATCTACCTTCTTGACAGCTCCAAGCACCTAAATGAGCAGAACTTTTCTCTCCTGAGGCTGAAATGAATCCTTTGTTTGCATGTAACTTGAGAAAAGCATTCATCAGAAACCTTAAAGGGGGCTATTTCCTAGGCATATATAAAAAATTTATCTTGTTTAAGAACTTATTGACAAAAGCCAAAAACCGTGTCTGATTTTTTTTTACAGATCTGGTACCAGTAGTAGAATTTTTTTTCTGGTGGGATGAGAAGGAAGCT
This sequence comes from Dendrocincla tyrannina, assembly GCA_035047865.1. NCBI lineage: Eukaryota > Metazoa > Chordata > Aves > Passeriformes > Dendrocolaptidae > Dendrocincla > Dendrocincla tyrannina. The sequence goes on from JAWWMP010000001.1 coordinate 61,249,132, forward strand.
CTCATCACTTTATTTATCTGAGCTGCTGTTGTCTGCATTATATATGTTAGGTCATTTCAAAGTGAATAGTAAATGTCTCCTAAGATTGTGGTTCCTGGGTGACTTCTTATTTTCCAAAAGCTCAGAAATGTTCCCTCTCTCTGAATAAGAACCCAAGTTTATTTGTGTAAGCACCAGCAATTCTTCTTGTATTTCTGTCTTCTGAGTCAGGCTTTTTTCTCACCACAGAACCAAAGAAACTCACAGTCTTTTGGTCAAAAGTGAGTATAGATTAAATAATCCTGCAGATTTATCTCTGTGTAGAATATATTTTGCTGTCTGGGAAGATTTACCCATCACCATATTTTATGGTGTTTTGAAGTGTTTTTCCATTAAAAAGATTTTCCTACCTCCAAAAGGTTATATTACATTTTATTGTTATTTCCGGTACTGTAAGAATACCAAGAGAATTCCAATAAAACATAATCTCCTCTACAAATAGAAAATTCCATTTCAAAAAACTCAAGAACTCTTGTTCTGCTATGGCTACAGTCAGCTTTATCTTCTACTAGAGCTAATTTAACATTTAGAGGGCACCCTCTCAGTGTGTACAAGTACGCAGAAAAAAACCTGACAAGGAATGAAACTCCACACTTTGACACAGTGTACTGAATGCCTCTTCTGTTCTGCCAGACTATCTTACTTTTTCTTCTATGCAGACTGAGAAGACCAAATCTAATTAAACAGCAGAGAAAAATGAGGCATGCAATTGATCTGTGAAAGGAGAAAGGGGAATAAATTAGTATTGAAAAGTTTAAACCAGAAAGTAATTTCAGTGTATTTATCAGATTGGCATTTGAGGCAATCCATTTGTTTTGTAAGCCATTTTTACAGTTAACCAAGACATAATCCACCATTTCCCCCCACCATGCTTTTTCCTTTCAAAAGCAGAAATCAAATGCTCTTGATACACTTTCTTGATACAAAAACGCTTTCCTAACATCCTATTTTCTTTTCTAGCCTTGTATGTGCCCTTCATAAGACACAAGACACATATTCTTGTCAAGACCTTTTTTATTCACCTACATTTTATATAGTTTCACTTCATGAAGTGCCACCTGGCCTCTTAAATTTGGCTTTGGCAGAGCACTTTAAATATTCAGATAAGGTGTACCTAACCCATTAAAAGAACAAGTCTGAGTTTAAGGATTCTTACTGAGAAGGGAAGAGAGAAACAACTTGAACTGCCCTTCATATTATCACATTGTCATATTCAAAGAATATTTCATAGTGTTACTCTGAGTGTAGTCTGCAATGTTATCTTTACCAATTGTACAAGCAGGTGTACAGTGCACTTGATAGTCTAATTTTAAAGGGGTTATTATTACATATCTGCTTACTGAGTATCTGCTTTGACTCAAAGCACATCAACATGCAAATAAGGACATAAACCTTGAGAAGAAGGAAATGCAACAAAAATTTGGCTGTAAACGAACAAAGTTCAACAGTCAAATGTGCGACATTACTCAATATTTGGTGCATCACAGTTTGCTCCTAGTCTCTCTAATCTCAGCATGTTTGATGTCTCCAGAGCTTTTATTTGACTCACTCATGGCGTGATTAGAGATGTCATGGGGTGCAGTTAGGTAGTGCAAATGAGCACTTGCTAGGGGTGCTGTTAGAGCTGTGGAAAATCACACTTTTCATAATGTTTGATAATATCCCCTTGTAGTGTCATAATCTCAGTGTCAAATATTATCTATTTTTTGAAACTATGGGGTGTGATGACTTGCCTCTGCATTCCCTTGTGTCTTTTAAAATAGGATTTCTTGTAGGCCTCACAGGCTTTCTTCAGATGCTTATGTTATGAACATAGCAGGATCTTTTAGTGCCTCCAGTAAGTTATGTGGACATTAGTATTGCACAACTTATAAAAATACAGACCTGGTTATTTTTTAAGACTTCAGTGATTCATAATTCATTTGGATGTGGATGCAGAACACAAATTATTGGTCATATGGAGAAAATATGAAAAAGTATATTTTTCTTCTGCCCTTGAAAAAAAGAAGGGTTCTGTTTTAGTGACATTCTAAGATAGGTTAGGCAAAAATTGTCTGAAAAATGAGGGAAAAGGCCTTTACTCTCTCCGTGAGACAAGGTATCTGCTGCAACTCTAAGATATTAGCAAGGCTGAATTACATATGCAGTTGGTGAATCATACTGGCAAATGGTGCAGTCTGGTATTGAAGATCATGCAAGCTCTGGTCTTTGGAACTTAAAAGAAAAACAGATCTGAGGAAACTGAGCTATAATGCATATATAACTTTGATTTGAAGAATTTTCCTAAACAAAACTACTCACTTCACATTCAATTCCTAAAGAATGTGATAATTTTTTCTGAGAAGTTCTATAATATCTCACTCTAAGCCATATTTTAGTATATATGATTTTACTTTGAATGTATCTCAATTGCTTTTTTCTTGTGATGACCTTGCAAAACCAACACTAGAATTAATACAGAGAAAAAATGGTGGGTGTTATCATATTGAGATTGTAAATGTCTCCATTCAGAAAAAAGAAAATGTTATATTTTGCAGTGGTAATTTGCACTTAAAAATTTTACATGAACATGAGAAGTATCCAATGACATACTCTTGTGACTACAGAATAAAGGTGAGTTGTTACTAAAGATGCTTCCAAGATCATCATCTCTTGCAGTGATGCCCATCATTAGGTGAAATGTCAAAATATTTAGGTGGGTATATACAGAAGTGTAGGACATCCTTGTGGTCCTATAGCTGAGGTTTCCATTGTAAACTATGAATTATTATTTCTGCTAATCTGAGTCTCTTCTGGAAATCAGAGAATAAAAATATAAACCCTAAAATAATCCAACATGAACTACAAATTTTGATTAGACTCATGAAAATATAATGCCTTTTCAAGAGAATGGGATAACATCCTTCCGAATGTACTTCACAAACTTCACAAACACTTCACAAACACTTTTGATGGCTGGGTATTTGTTATTGGTTTTGATATGAATAAGCTCTTTGCTTGCTCATTAGGCTATTGAATTCTCCGTATGTGTGTCCTTTTATGCTTCCCCTGCTGAACTAACCGGGTTTTGTCCTCTTCTGTATATTTCTGGGGTGTAGTCTCTTTGTCTGCTATATCTTCATAGAAATAGAACTGCAAGCTCTACCTATCTTAGTCCTACATATCAATCACTTTACAGATTTTCTAGTAAAGGAGAACAGACTTCTCTTGTGGGTTTACAGGCACTGAAACTCCTGGAGATATGTGGGTATGTGGAAGAGTAGAGATTTCCCTTGGTAGTTGTTGCCCACCAGATCAGTGATTATTAGGTCAGAACCACCTTGTAGGGGGTGTGCATGTGTGTGTAGAGGGGGAAGGGATGAGTTGAACCTCATGGAGATGGAGTGGTGTTGTATCCCTCATGGCAGGACCTTGGAGCCCACACAGGGAAGCCCATATGGAGCAGCTGCCAGTCACAAACAGCCCTGGAAAACCATAACACCCCACAGCTCCTGGAACCCCCGACCCAGCTCGGATTGGCAGGGACAGTGAGAACATGGCCCCTCACCCTGGCCTGGGACCCCAGAGTGGCTGGAGGGTCAGAGGCCCCACCTGGGGCGTTTGACCATAGAGACCAGAGCAGGTAAAACCAAAGGCACATGTTTGCTGCAGGTTGTGGCCCTGCCATCTGGACATGTTAGAGCTGGTCTGTCACAAGGTTCCAGTGGTAACAATATAACCTGTCTCTCTCTTTTCCTTCTCCCCTTGCTTCTTTCTTTGCTGCTTTCTAGATGCTTTGAGTTGTTTGGAACTGAAGGGATTGGATTTTGACTTAAATATTGTGGAGGGATTGAATTTTGACTTAAATGTTGGGGAATAGTATGTGCTGGGTCAGTGCTGTGGTGGAACATTTTGTCTAGCTTGTGTGGTTTACTTTTGAACTTTTGTCAAGTTCCTTTATTTTCTGCCCTAAATTATTAATAAAAAATGCATCTTGGGAACAAGTCCATGGCTTATTCTCTTGACCCTGTCTCGCGGTGTTAAAGAACTCTATATATTTTAAAGTAAAACTCCTGGCTGAGCCCATGAGCTTGCAGCTCCCAGGTCTAGAGTGTTCCAGTAGTTTAGAATATAGAGTTGTGCCAGCAGACATTTAGGTTAGATATTAGGAAAAGGTTCTTTACCCAGAGTGTGTCTGGGCAATGGAACAGGGTCCCCAGGGAAGGGGTCACAGCACCAAGCCTGACAGAGTTCAAGAAGCATTTGGACAAGGTGCTCAGGCACATGGTGTGATTCTTGGGGCTGTCCTGTGCAGGGTCAGGAGCTGGAATTCAATGGTCCTTGTAGGTCCCTTCCAACCCAAGACAATAACTCTTTCACAGAAAATTTAAAAACAGCAAAAAAATCTCTAAAATCAAATGGAAGAATTATTTTCAAGCAGTTGTTTTACTTATATCTTCACAGATTCATGGAATCACACAATCATTAGGATTGGAAGTGACCACTGGAGATCACGTAATTTAAACACTTTGCCAAGGCAGGATCACATAGAATGAGTTACACAGGAATGCATCCAGGTGGGTTTTGAACGTCTCCAGGAAAGGAAACTCCACGACCTCCCTGGGCAACCTGTTCCAGTGCTCTGCCACCCGCAATGTAAAGAAGTTCTTCCTCATGTTGAGGTTGAACTTCTTGTGGTTTAGTTTATGGCCAGTACTCCTTGTCCCATTGCTGAGCACGAACAAAAAGAATCTGGCATCATCCTCTTGGCAGTCACCTTTGAGATATTTATATGCATTAATTAGATCCCCTCTCAGTCTTCTCTAGACTAAACTGGTCCTTCCCCGTCAATCTCTTCATAAGAGGGATTCTCTAGGCCTCAATCATCATTGTGACTCTGTGCTGGATCCTCTGCAGTAGCTCCTTACCTTTCTTGAACTGCGGGAGCCAAAACTGAACACAATGCTTCAGAAGTGGCCTCTCTAGGGCTGAGTAGAGGGGGAGTATCCCCTCCCTAGACCTGCTAGCCACATTGTTACTGATGCACCCTAGGATACCATTGTCCCTTCTGGCCACAAGGGCATGCTAATGGGTCATAGTCCACCAAGACTCCCATGTCATTCTCAGCAGAGCTTCTCTAGTAGATCAGCTCCCAGCCTATACTGGTACTTGGGGTTATTCCTCCCCAGTGCAGTGTCCTACACTTGCCCTTTTTGAACCTCATTAGATTTCTTTCTGCCCAATTCTTCAGTCTGTCAAGGTCCCACTGAATGTCAATACAGCCTTCAAGCATATCAACCACTCTCCCTCATTTCATATCATCAGCAAGCTTGCCAAGGGTACATTCTATCCCTTCATCCAGCTCATTGATAAACAAGTTGATAAGAATGGACCCAGTATTGATCCTTTGGGAATACCATTGATTACAGGCCTCCTGGATTCTACTCTGCTGAACCCTCTGAGCTCTGCCATTCAGCCAGTCCTTGATCCACCTCACTGTCCATTCATCTAACCCCCATTTGCTGAGCTTACCTATGAGGATATTATGGGAGACAGTGTCAAAAGCATTGCTGAAATTGAGGTAGACAAGATCCACTGCTCTCTCCTCATTGACCTGTTATGTCATCATAGGAGACTATCAGATTGATCCAGAATGATTTTCCCTTGGTGAATCCAGGCTGACTACTTCCAATGACCTTCTTTTCTTCTATCTCAGCTAGTTTCAGTGTGGGAATTTGAAATGATCTTCTACAACTGAGCCCCAGAAACTCAGACAGAAATCACTAGAAAGACATAGTTTTTAAGAGTTTTTAAATTTGTCTACAATTAGAGATTATGAGAATGGAAAGGTAAATTTGCAATGCAGCTAAATCTGGATTGAAAACTAAGAAAGTAATATGAAAAACATTGCAAAAATGAATAGTTTTGGTGTTGGCTCTCCCCCTTCCATGCCATGTTGTATCTTTTGGCTTATTAAATTTTCAGGTCTCTTTTATTGCTTTCCTATGCACTGAATAAATAATGATGACTTGCATTATCTGGCTCATCACACATAATAAATAAATCACAAATAATAAAAAAAACAATCCAAACCAACCAAACAAAACAACCAAGCAAAAAAAACCCACAAAAAAGACTTCACTGAAATACAGTTTTGGGCATCTACAGCTTGTCATGTAATGAGTAACTTTGTTGAAATGAAATGCTTTCATTATAAATGCTTTACAGTCCCAGGATCTCTCTGCTTCATTATCTTATGTAAGACACACTGAGACCAAAGAAATGTGATGAGACAAAATAAATGTGATGTGATATGTGTGTCAACTTGTTCTAAAATAAAAGACTTCATTTCATATTTTAAAAAGTCCTCTTCTTACTGTTGCTAGTACTATTTTTTTGAGGATTTTATCAGGAAAAATAATTGAAAAAAAGGAAGTTAGCTGCTTTTATTTCCTGTTTGCCTGTGAGGGAGGCTCCCCTTTCTTTAAGACAGTATATTAAAATAGATCAGGATTTTTGTGAAAAGGTAATAGACCAAATAGTTCTGAAAAGCAGGAAGTCCAATGGGAAGCTCAGTCTAACAGATCTGGTTCTGAACAGTCATTATTTTAGAAGTATGGATCTAATGAGGAGTACAGCAATGACATCCCTTAATTAAATGGACTGTTTCTGAAAATTAGAGGTCAGGCATTAAAAGTAAATGGCATCCAGTTATGCATGTGTAATTTGCATACCTATTTCTTTTACATAGTACAAATTTTTGTCCTCTGTGGTTTAGAAATCATTAAACACTGGGTAACATCTTTTGAGATGTTACCAGCCTTTGCCTTGTGCTTCATTTTTTCATGGCAAATGTAATAAGCTTTAATAAACTAGATGATATAGCTTGAAAAAACTGACGTGCTTTCAAGTATGCATTTCAAATTTTCAGGATTTGAAGAAGAGCTTATGTGTCTGTTTTCTTTCACTATGTCAATTGGTCTGATTAAAGAGGTTCTTCCTTCCTATAAACCTGGCCTTATATCCTTGAAGACAGTTATTGTAACATTACTAGACTGTTTCTCTAGTGTGTTAATAAATTCCTCCAAATATTCCAGGTTTGGCTAGGTATTGCACTGAATTTCCAAGTCAGAAACACATTCTGTTTTCAAACTGTAGATTCAGTTTAGTAAGCCTGAAGTGTCCCAGTATTGACTACAACTATTAGAACAGGATATGTATCATAGTCCATCTTTAATTTCTCTGCTATAAAGGTAACATTACACATCTTGTTCTTAAGTGGTCAAACATCTGAATATTTTGGCAATAATATCTGGCAATAACACTGGGTGTTTTCCTGACTGTTACCAAGAAAGTCCTAATATACATATGAATATATTTATTGTAAGAAGTAATTTTAATAAATTTTATAATTTCATTCAGTTTTTGAAAGGAGACATATTATACAGAGAAAGAGAGTGCATGTCCTTGGCAAATAAAACCAACTTGGAAATAAATGGCTTTGAAGAAATAAAACAGAAAGAGAGATCATTAGGAAACCAGCAAGCTGTTGAAAGAACAGTTAGTCAGACACTGTCATAAAAATTTAAAATGCTGCAGCATCTTCTTTTATGTTCTCATTCAGAAATGTCATGATGGTATGGAGAATAAAGGGTTATCTTTTACGATCTCTAGCAATTTAAAATAGTGTAAACAAATAAATCTGAGGAATTGGAAAATATTTATTAGAGACTAATATTTATTCAGAGACTTTTCAAGAATTTAGTTGGGATACTGAAATGCTATGAGAGTCATAGGAGATGACGAGAAAATCAGTGGCTATTAACCATAGCCATGTAGACTTTAACACCTCAGAGAAATATTAACATGTATTTCACACAAGAACTTCCCAAGCAAAGTCCTGAGTTCTCTAGATGTAACCAATGATTGATCATGCATTTAACATTACTGATTTGTCTGAACATCCATTGAACATTCTGCCATCAGCCTGTCAAGTTGTGGTAATCAACAGTTTTTGAAAAACTTCCTCTAGAGAAAGGGAGAAAATTTTTAGAGACCCTCTTCCTTCTCCCTCGTGTGCCTCTGCTGTCAACTATCCTTTCTGTTTTTGGTCAAACTTTAAAATGACTCAGAGTGTGGAATTACTATATTCTTTAAGTATATCAGGATGATGCTACACAATGCACGATTTTGTTCCATGATTTTGTTCTTGGAACATTTTGAATGAGGGAATATTTAATCTTCTATGAAACTCAAGCTACTAAGCTAACGGGTATATTCTGCTATTGTGAATACAACAAGCAAGAAAATAATTTTGGCTACACATTTCATAACTATATTCAAGATTTTCTTATAAATCAGGTTAGAAAAGATGGTAAAATGTAGAGGTTTATATTTTTATTGTAGGAGAGGGTTATTATCCACAAGTTATGAATGATAAAAAAATTAGATTACAATATTGAACAAGTAGAAACTAGACCCTGTAAGGCTGTACCCACAACAGACACTGAATTTTTTAGATTTCATATATTTTTTTAAGGAAGAAAAACTCCTAATGTGTTTTTAATAGTGATGTTTGCACTTTTTGAGCTTACAATTTCTATTGACATCAAAATAACTATGGCTTGCTCCCAGGTGCCCACCAAGATGATCTATCACTCTGCTTCTATAAACTGTATGGGGGAGAAAATATG
>JAWWMP010000001.1:61258423-61280496 GCA_035047865.1 Dendrocincla tyrannina
ATCTCAGAGGTGCCACCATGGTGGCTGATGTGCTTGAGTCTGTTTTGGAGCCTCCTGGTGTTCACTCTGTTGGACATAGGGGAAGTTTTTGACAGCTTATACCTGCAGCACCCTCCTCCCTGCCTTGTCTGCCATTTTTCAGATTTTATCTATGTTGTAAGTTTAATCTTTTATAAAATGGAAACATAACATTTGTGATATTGCTCCTTGTTTCAGCAGGCAGGATCATGCTGTTATACCTAGAAGATGATGGCTTAAAATGAAGAATGAACGCATAAACACACAGAAACAAAACTCCTTTTTTTTTTTTTAATGCAAGTGCCTCAAATAACAAAAGGAGTCAGAAATAGAAAGCAACAGAAAGCCTGTGACATACAGATTATTTTATCAGAAGAAACCTCTTTTTCTTGAAGTGTTATTTCCTCTGGAAAAAATACTTAAATCTTTCAAAAAGCACATATATATGTCAGCAAAATATCAATATCATGTAAGCAAGAAGTAGCCAGAGAAAGGCAGATTTTGATGGTTTCATCACCTGAAAATTTAAGAAGACTTGACATCGAAACAAAATGATAAAATGTAAGCATAAGAAATAGTTCCTAACAGGATAAGATTAGGAGAGAGTGGTGTGCTTTAAAGAATCTGGTCCATATTTAGTTCAGTCCTGAGAGTTTCTCTTTGAGTTGACCTCACATCACTTCCTCTGAATGTCTTAGCCTTCTTTTCAGTTATACTGAAGTGTATTACCTTGAATATAAAAACACTATAATGCTTCTATTTTCAGCTTAGTGTCATCATACAATCATGATGACAGTGGAAGCCTGTTTGAAAGATTTTAGAAATTAAGCCCTTGAATTTATATTGAATTTTCTTGAGCAGAGAGCAGAGTTGGTGGGTTTTTTTTGTTTCTTTTTAGTCGAGTTATGTGATAATAATATGCCCTGATTAGTCTGTTAAGCACCCTCAAGGAAGACTATAGTTTAGTCACCATTCCCTCCTGTTTTTTCGTTGCTGAGTATAATACTGCTGAGTGCAAGGTTTGTCTAGGTCAATGGAAATTGGTGGAGACATGGACCACTATTTTTCTTTCTAATGAGATCTTGGAGACAACTAAACAGAAATTCACTAAGACTCTTTTCACTTGTATGGTTTTAATTTGGTCAAAATTCTGCACAGTGCTGTATTGATTTCTCACTATATGTTCCTAAAATATAGTTCTCTGACTTGCATTCACATATCAGAAATCGACTCTATTCCACAGAAATCAATAGCAATTCACCTAAAAATTAAAATTGAGATGGCAATAAGTCTCCTAAATAATGAAAAAAGCCACTTCTCAGGTTGTGCAGCTGTGTTCAGCCACTCTTGTAGGCCACCCCAATGAGGGTGAGTACACTGACCTTCTTCCTTCATGCCTACTCTGCTGTATTGGGTTTGTGTGAACAAGTTTTGGTAGCAGGGGTAGGAATGTGGCTTCTTTGAGAAGTTACCAGAAGCTTCCCCCATCTCTGGTAGAGCCAATGACAGCTGGCTCCAGGAGGGATCCGCCGCTGGCCAAGGCTGAGCCAATCAGGAATGATAGCAATGCCTCTGTGTATTTAAGCAGGAAAAAATTTTATTCCACAGAGGTAATTGTTCTCAGAGAAGAGTGGAGTGAGAACATATGAACAACTCTGCAGACATCAAGGTCAGTGCAGAAGGAGGGGATGGAAGTTCTGCAGGCACTACAACTGAGGCTCCCCTGCAGCCCATGGTGCAGCCCATGGTGGAAAAGCTGTGCCCCTGAAAGTCCATGGAGGTCCACAGGGATGCAGAGATCCACCTGCAGACTGTGGAGGACCCCACACCTGAGCAGATGGATAACTGAAAAGATTCTGTGAACCCATAGGAACCCCACACTGGAACAGTGTCCTGGCAGGGACCTGCTGACCCATGTGCTAGAGCAGGTTTCCTGTTAGGACTTGTGACCCTGTGGGAGACCCACATTGGAGCTGCCTGTGCCTGAAGGACTGCACCCCATGGAAAAGGACCCATGTTGGAGCAGTTTATGAAGAGCTGTAGGGAAGGACTCATCCTGGAGAAGGTCATGGAGACCTGTCTCTCATGGTAGGGATCCCCTGCTAGACCAAGGGAAGGACTCCTCTTTCTGAGCAGTGGTAATAAAAACCTGTGATGAACTGATCGTAACCCCCATTCCCCATCTTCCTGTGCTGCTGCACTGGGGAAGAGATAAGGCCCGCAAATGAGGAAGGGGTGGGAGGAAGGTTGTTTTAAAATTTGTTTTACTCCTCAGTACCCTACTCTGATTTTGATTGGTAATCCGTTCAATTAATATCCCCAAGTTGAGTCTGTTTTGCCCATGATTTTAATTGGGTTGTGAACAATTGCTGTCCTTTTATCAACTCATGAACCTTTCATTATATTTTCTGTCCCCTCTCCACTTGAGGAGAGGAATGTTAGAATAGCTTTGGTGGACACCTGGCATCCAGCCAGGGTCAAACCATCACACCTGCAATACTACCTGTCCCAGTATTGCCCACAGGCATGGAGCTGTCTTGGACATAAGACATGTGCCATGAAACTTGTGATATCTGCAGTGAAAAGCCTTTTAGAAGCAGTTTCACTGTATCTGTTTTCCTCAGATTTCATACACGAGATATATTCTTGGTCAGGTCAGCCTCATTAAGAGAGGTTCATGATTTACTCTGATTTATTGTATCATACTTCAAAACCTCACTGATGACTATGGCTGATTTATGCATTAACACTGCCAACAACAGTGTTATACATGATGGCTAAATATTTTTGAACTTCAACCTCTACCTCCAGGGCAAAAATTATGCTGTGTTCACAGCATACAGTGTTAGCATTCATTGAGCAGGGATACCTGTACCATTCTATCAGCTGGCTATCCCACTTGTCTGGATGATCGGAATATTGATATAGAGTTCAATCATTCTTTCTTACAAGTTGTTGATTCAAGACTCGCTAATGCTGTCTGTATGATCAAGACAGTCATAAAGTTTCTGTAACAGGATGCACACTTTTAAAATCTCTTCAGAGATACACTACTGTTCCCAGCCCTGTGATGACCTTAGATAGGGCTGAATGTAGGTCAAATATCAGAAAAGCTGTGTGCTGTCAGCACATACATCTACTGATGTCCCACTGCTGTCTCTTTTAATTTCTCTTACAATTTTCACCCAGTCCTGAATTTGTGAGAACTGTCCAGGGATTTTGCTTTGGCATGTACATACAGAGCTGCCATACCACAGTGAAAATTCAGCCTATGTGAGTATGAAATTAGTGCTTGAATGTTTTTGTGTTATAGAAATGAAAGCACAGTAGGAGTCTTGCTATATGTATTACCAAGTTTGGAGAGGGAAAGAACCCATGTTAAAATTTATATGTTTGTATATATGAGTTCTGGGTTTGTTGTTTTTTTTTCTGTAATGCCTTGTATACAAAAATAAGACAGCTGTCTAAGATTAATACTTGCAAGTAATGAAATCTGAAGAATTCTAAACATGATTCATCAAGAATCATATTTATGGTTTGTAGGCACTTTTAAATAACTCATCTTCTGCACCTCATATATTTGTTCTGCAGGCAGCTGTAAAGAAGACTTAATGCTGCTTTCTCCTTTAATCATATTTCCCCTTGCAGACACAGATTAGTCTAAGTTTTGTAAATAAGTAATCTAATAAGCTTTGGGGAACTTCCAACTTCTAACACCAGCGGAGGTATTGTTCTTTTATAAAACAAGGGTTTATAATTAATATAAAATTATGTCTTTTTTTTTTTTTCTCTTTGGGGTGAAAAAAGGAAAACTTTCCTGTTCTTTTTTGAAGCCTTCTGCTGGGTTTAAAACACAGGTTTGGAAATTTTGAAATGTCCAGATGTGGTCCTTCAGCCTTTTTTCCTCTTGGTGCAGAGATGGAAGAAATCTAGTGGTTCCATTTCCTCTGGTGAACACTTGCTTGAAACAACTCTGAAGCAGAAACAACTTCAGGGTGTGATGCTGGGATGGGAAACAGAGATGAGAAAGAGGGAAATTTGGATAAAGAACTATGAGTAAATAGGGAGGCAGAAAGTAGAATGGAAACAATCAAGCTGTATCAGCTGAATCTCCCTGAAGGCAGACAACCCCTGATGGGCCAATTACTTCATTTCAGCAGCAGGAGACAGACATTTTCTGTGGATCCCAGGCTAGTAAAGCTTTAATGTTGCTGAAACTTGTTGTCAGGTGGCTGCACATAGCACAGCTCTGTTCAGAGATACAATTTCTGCCTAACAGTGATTGAAAACCACTCGTCCATGGAAGATGTGGTGCAGAAACAGACCAGGCAAGACTTCTTTGACAAGCTAAGTAGTCTGCAACAGATGAGCAAGTTCTGATTCCTGTATTTTCTGGGAGGCTGCCTGTACTAACAAATAAATTAATTCAGGGCTGCTTTGTCTCGCTCTGAGGCCAAATGCATTTAAATGGCATAGCACATTGTGGTAACCACACAGCAAAGGCCACACTAAAGCAAGGTGACTACACCTAAGGCAAACTAAAATGGAGTAGTTCTTGTCCTCTGCTGCCCTTGAGTTGTGCCTGACATTGTCTGGGAAAGAGGTAGTATGGCCCAGGACCCACACCTTTGAGAGTGCAAGAGCAAGAAAGTAAGCACACAGATGTCTAGAGGTGTGTGCTCAGCCTGTCTGTGCCCTAGCCATTTCTCGATAAGCTCATATAGAGATTTTCAACAAGTTTTGAGACTGCAGGGATCCTTTCTCTCAACGATGGTATCAGATGTGTGTTGTCTGTGCCTTCATTATGTGCCCTAAACTATAGACTTGCCATCAAAAACGTATTTAAATGAAGTGCATGGTGTTTCCACCCACACATGGACAGCCATGGACAAAAATCTCCTTTATTTAATTATCTTACTAGACATCCTGTTTACAACCTTTATTAAAAGTGAAAACATTGCTTATATACAGGTTGCATGTAAATATCAACCTATTTATTTATAGCTGTTTGTTTTAGTGAAGGGAGTGTTTTGATTCACTAAAAGCAAACTCCCACACAATCTTAGATAAAGATATGTGGAGCTTGAAGAAGAATATGTCCTCCTGGCCCATAAATTTGTACTATTGACTCATAAGTCCAATTGTAGTGTCTCCAGGATGCAGTTCTGCAACCTCTGGTTAGTTGAAGAAGTTTGTGCAATTTATTTTAGAGGGTAGTAGAACTGAATATTTGAAAACATATTTATTTTCTATACAGTAATTGATAAGAACCTTTCAGTGTGAGTTATGGTAAAAAAAAAGTGTTAATTGCTCCATTACAAACTATTTAATCACAAAGCAAATTTTCATGGATTGGTAAATGGCCAGCCAATGAAATTACTTCAACAGGATGTCAGAAAGAGTTCTCTAAAACTACATAACTCTGTGAAGAGAAACTTCCCTCTTCTTATCCCTTTGTGTGTGGTCTTCTTTGTTCACAAAGAAAACTTCTCTTTTGACCTGATAGGGAGAGTTCCAGGAATATTCTTATTGAAAAAGTAGTTTTTTACAAATAATTTAAAGTGTTTTTGAAGAATCCATGGAAATGTATTTTGATGGAAAATAGTTTGTTTTAAACTTTTTAGCTATTTCATAAATATTTAGAAATAGAAGAGCTTTCAGGGTATGTTTATTTGCAATATGTGCATTTAACAGGCAACTTCTGTAAATAGTTGGATGGTTAATTTATAAATAAAGTCACCTGATGGTTGTTTTTGGTTTCTTAAATAAGAAATCTCAGTCAAGACTTTTTGTTTAAATTGTGATAAAACTAATTGTACAACAATGTGAAACAGTTTAGGTGGCAAAGAGAAATAAGATGCTTCTCCAAAAGTGCTTAAGAAGAGGAATTTGTCCTTTGTGTGAACTTTTTCCACACTTTAAAGAGTAAAAAAGGAGCATATTTGCAACTGTGAAACTGAACTGTAATTACATACCTAAGGCTTTTCTTAGGAGTGAGTAGAACATAACAAACTGCAGGTCTGACCTGTAAATACCATGTGACAAGTCACAGCTTGTGTATAAATTGCATATTAAGAAACAGAAGGTGGTATTAACTCTAATCCATCAAGGTCAGAGCCACTTGTGTCTCCCCCTTGACTCTTTCCTTGCTTCATTAGCTACACAGCTTTCCAATTTTTAAGGCACAGTGCCATCTTTTCCCTGAAAATCCCTTGAGTCTGTTATTTTGGTACTCCTTTTGTGCAAGGATGTTGGGAGCCTGCACCAAGGTCTTGCAGTACTTGTGCCAGTAATCTAAGGTACTGTGTAAAATGTAGAGAATGCAGATTTTACCATCCTTACAAAAAATGCCTATACTCAAGAGAGAGTAACATATTTATATGACTGCACAGACAGATGTGCCTATCTTTTTTGTTCCTTATAAATTCTTATTCATATCCAGCATGTTTCACTCATGGAATAAGAGAGATAGTCGCCTAGAGCAGTCTGGTTTACCTGTGGAAGGGTTCACCTTCCTGCACAAGAATACCTAATTAGCTGGTCTGAGTTGTCCTTTCCAGGTTTCAAAGCTGTGTCTAAATGATGCATCAGAAGAGTTCTTCTCAACTGTTGTATCAAGTATGTAACACAGTCACATCCTGACTTATGTCTTGGGACAAGCTTGGTGATATTCCCTTTAGTCAACTCATTGAAGAAAATCAGGCACATACATAAAGCAGGAGCAGTGGTGACCTCCATTAGGTCCCAATAACTGCACTCTCCTGCTACCTTAGGTGTAGTCAAGTGACACTGCTTTCCACTGAATATACAGGGACCTTAGCATGCTAATCTCAGAAGTACAGCTTCAGACTTAGTTATATATCAACTCTCTCACAGAAGTTGTGGTATCTTTATTACACAATAATTTCATGATGTTTTTTTCTTCTCTGGTATCAGTCATTTTTTTTTCATGAGTCCGTATAATGGATGTGGTCCTGTCTGTGCCTTGCAGAGATATCCAGCTGTATTAAGGTACTACCAGGCTTGAAGTTGATACTTGTATTAATATCGTGGGCTCTGGGTACAGTTTATGTTCAGTGTTTTTAGGGAAAAAACCCCAACCACTTGGCAAAACCAAAATAACTGCACTGTCAGTGGATCTGATGATCCAAGAATGTGTCCTCCACCATACAAACAAAGTGCTATGCATCTGAAAAATGGTTTTACTCTGAGATGGCCCTCCTATGCCACTTTTGTGATTAGAATCTGTTTGCAAGAAAGTGTAATGTTGCTGATCAAAACTGATCAGGTTCAGTAATCAATCCAGTGTTCACCATTTCATATGGTTCTTTATTTTGCTTTCATGACACTGGACCAAGCTTATTGTAAGGTCAGTGTAGCATGGTTTAACTATAAGCCACCTAATCCTTTTCTTTCCCTTTTAGTGGGCTTGAGATATAACAGTCTCATTAACTGAAAACAGTAAAGGAGAGAAAGCTTTTTAGGTCACAAATGGAGAGTAATGCAATGCAATAATAAACCTGTCTTTTCACTTCTCTACCCAGAAACACAAAACTTTGTTAAGATTTCATTTTTTTTTATTCCTTAAATATGCGGTGTCAGTGCTTGCATGTTTTTAACTTTTTATTTTCACAATGGGGATTTCATGCTTTGTGTATAATTGAAATGCATAAAATTTACTGTGAAATCTTACGAAGCATATGCTAAATTTAATGTACATAACATTTTTATTTTTTCTACTGAGAAGGAAAAGGAAAAACATGTATGTTAAAAAAATCTAAGTATGAAATACTTAGCTTCACACAAACCGCCAATAACTTATGCTACCTGTCCCTCATTTATGGAAGATTCTCAATATTATCATTTATTATTTGACCTTTAAAAAACTTTGTAATGTATTTTAATGGTCAGATTAGGTGTTGTAATGGTTTGCATTACTTGCAAATATGAAGGACCAGTTTTGACTTTCAGACCCAGCAACTCAGAAATGGGAGTGAACATACTCTTGGATTTTCATGCCTAATGATCTATAACACAGATCATTTATTTCCTGGGCAGAAACCTCAATATCTCTTCAAATATGGGTGAAACTGATTCCATAATTTGGATATGACTACACTCAAATCCTGTCAGCTCCTATTTTTTGTGCATGGCTGCTGTGTCCGTAAGCCTTTTGGGATGCTGCATCTCCTGTTCATTGTCTTCCAGGAGGGGCAACAGATTTCAAAGGGGAGATGAGGACAGTGATAGATAGCATTAGAAGGATTAGCTGCAAGGTATGGTGTGTCACAACAGTTTTAAACATAGGCAGGAAAAAAGTGCTGTGAAGAAAATGGTGGCAATAGAAGACAGTGAATGGGAAAAAATATCAATTGAATTGTTTGTGAAAGATGTTGGTGTCATGGTTTAGGAATGGTATTCCCCAATGCAGTAATTTCACTAAAAAGAAAACCACAATCTGCTTCCCTCCTAGGTCTGGTGAGAGACACGAGGGTAGAGGGTTGAAATAAGAACAATTTACTGGAAACAACAAAGAAATAAAAAACCAAACAGTGACAGCAACAATACTAATAACAACAGTGTACAAATGAGAGGGTAATTTACAGGCAACATGCTCACCAAGCCAAGACAATGAACTGTGGTGTATAGACCCTGCAGGCCCATTCTTTTGCCTGGTTGCAAGACACACCTTCTTCTTGGAAGTGGCAGTTCCTTACTTTCAGCCCCCTTGACTCCTATTCCCTGGTGGTGACATGAGGTGGTACAGAATAATAACAGAGACATGCCCACAGGGCTCCAGGCTCTGCCCTCTCACGGGTTCTGTATAAAAATTAACTTTGTCCTGGCTGAAAATCAGGACAGTTGGGAAGCATGAGACTCATGCTAGCATGGAAAGCTAGCTGAAGGAACAGATTAAGAATAAACCTATTAGTTGTGAAAATTGAAAACCGAATATGTATACCTCATGTATTGCTGAGGATTTGCTGCAAGACATTTTGAAGTTGATGAATGTGATTTAACTGGGTCTATAATGACAAAATACACAATTCAGATAAGCATTTTCTTTGGACCCCTTACTCTTGTTCTAGATGACTGGCAAATAAGAAGCCATGTATACTAAAATTTGATAGAATTACTGGTAAGGAGGTATGAGAGGCAAATATGAAGATTTTCAGGAAGTACATTTGGTTTGTGATGAATTCTAACTGAGAAAAATAAATGGTAAAATGAGTTTTACTTAGAAAAGGAATTAGAGAAATATGAAGTAATTTTGGATACAAAAAGGCTGAAGGGTGAAGTTTAATGTAATTTCCTTTGATTTAAGGGCAAAGCTATTTGCTCAAATAAACTAAAATGATTTTTTTTTTTATTCCTGATTCTGGATTTATATAATTTATGCTTCAGTTGTACACATTGTTTCCAAGTAAATTAGGTTGCTTAACTTGGAGATTGCAGATATTTAACTCATGATTTATTTAGATTGCCCTATGCATACATAATAAGTTTTACATCTTTATTGTGCTAAGATGAGGGCTAGGCTGTGCACTGTGGGCCTTGTTTTAATGAAGTTCAATGGCAGAGTTTGGAAAGCATTCAGATCACTGGGAAAAAAGATAGGGACTCATAAGGAACAAGTTCTCACAAAAGCTTAATTTATAAATAGATTTGTATGGCTGATTCTTCTGAAGTTTACCTATTATTTCTAACTTCACAATATGCAGTCATTTAGGCTGGTTGTATGAAGATTTTTTGTTAAGATTTATATGAATGAATACATTTTTACCTTTTTTTTATCACACAGGACACATCTAATACTGTTGTGACAACTGTATGGGACTATATGCCATTTTCAATGCATCTTTTTAACTGTCACTATGTAATTGTCAGAAGTATTGCATTGCACCCCTAGATAACTATATAACAAAATACAGCCAAATCCATAGGATCAAAATTACCCCTGCAGCTTTAATATTTCTATTGTAGCAAAGTCATAATAAACACATTGATTGCTTTCTCTTAATGTGTACCAATCAAGTCTTACATATTTTTGTTGAGAAAGTTTTAAATCCTCTAATAATAAAGTGACTTTTTAATTAGTCACAGGATGGTTTGTGTTGGAAGGGACTATTAAAAAGTTATCTAGTCTATCCTCCCTCTACCATGGGTAGGAACATCTTCAACTAGAGCAGGTTGTTCAAAGCCCTGTCCAACCTGACTTTGAACACTTCCACTGATGGGGCATCCACAATGTCTCTGGGCAACTTGCTCCAGAATTTCATTATCCTCATTGTCAAATATGTTTTCCTTATGTCCAATAAAAGTTTACCCTCTTTAGGTTTAAAACTGTTGCCCTTTGTCCTGTCACTATAGGCCCGGATGAAATATCTGTTATCATCCTTCTTTTAAACTCCCTTTAAGTATTGAAAAGCTGCAATAAGGTCTCTTTGGAGCCTTCTCTTTTCCAGGAGGAACAACCCAAACTCTTGACCGTTCTTCATAACAAAAGATGTTCCAGACCTCTGATCACTTTTGTGGCCCTTCTCTGTATCTACTCTAATGTGTCTGTGCCTCTTATCCTGAGGACCACAGATCTGAACACACTACTCCAGTAGGGGTCTCATCAAGGCAGAGTAGAGGGGGAGAATCACTTGCCTCGACTGGTTGGCCATACTGCTTTTGCTGCAGCCCAGGATACAAGTGGCTTTCTGGACTGTAAGTGCACATTGCCTGCTCAAGCTAAATTTTTTTAATCACGAGTATCGCCAATTCCTTCTTGTCAGGGCAGCTTTAGATCCATTCATCCCCTAGTCTGTATTCACATTGAAGATTGCCCTCATCTTGCCTTTGGCCTTGTTGAGCTTCATGAGGTTCATATGGACCACTCCTCTAGGCTGTCAAGGTTTCTGTGGATGGCATCCTATCCCTCAAGTGAATCAACTGGTTGGTCTGCAAAATTTCTGAGGTCAGACTCAATCCAATTAATGAAGGTATTAAATAGCATTTGCCTTGGTATGAACCCTTGTAGGACATCACTCATTACTAGTGTCCACTTAGACATTGAGCTATTGACTACAACTCTTGGCTTTTTGTAAGAAAAGAAAACTTAAAAAGGCAAAAAATTGTTGAGTACCACAGCCTTCCCTATGTCGGTTGTCACTGTTTTTCCTGTCTTATTTATTGAGGGTGAACATTTAATTGGCAACTGTTATTGGAAAACAAATTATAGAATGATAGAGTCATTTAGGTTGGAAAAGAGCCTTCAGATCCTCAAATCCAACTGTAACCCTAACACTGCCAAGTCCATCACTAAACCATGTTCCTAAGTGCCACATCTACACATTTTTTAAATACCTCCAGGGACGGTGACTCAGCCACTTCCTTGGGCAGCCTGTGCCAGTGCTCAATAACCCTTGCCGTGAAGACATTTTTTCTAGTATTCAATCTAAACCTCCCCTTGCACAACTTGATTTTCTCTTGTCCCGACACTTGTTACCTGGGAGAAGAGGCTGACCTCCACCTTGCTACATCCGCCTGTCAGGTAGTTGTAGAGAGCAATAAGGTCTCCCCTGAGCCTCCTTTTCTCCAGGTTAAACAACCCCACCTCCCTCAGTTGATCCTCATCAGACTTGTGCTCCAGGCCCTTCTCTGAACATACTCCAGCACCTCAATGGCACCTCTTGAAGTGAGTGGTCCAGAACTGAACAAAGAACTCAAGGTGCAGCCTAATCAGTGCAGCCTAATCAGTATCCTACTCCTGCTGGCTGCACTATTTCTGATTCAAACCAGGATGCCATTGGCCTTCTTGGCCACTTGGGCACACTGATGGCTCATGTTCAGGTATCTGTCCTTCAACATCCCCAAGTCCCTTCCAAAGAGATGTTTCACAGCAGATTGAATGTGTTGCTGCAGACAAAAGCAATTCCTTCATCTTTGAGTAGGTGCCAAGCAGTATTGCAATTGTATAACAAAAAAGTGATTGAAAATTTTTGACGAAGCAGTCTTTTTACTGAAAACTGAACTTTTGTTGGAGCTGGACCTTTCATTTGGAACATGTCTATTTTGAGAAGATAAGAGTCTGAACAAACAATTTTTACTGTTCGTACTTCTTTTGCAACACTGAATGTTTTATTTTGGATTCTATATTTTTCATTTATTTAATTTTGGTTAGTGTATCACATGATATATATTTTTTCATACATATTTTTGACACTAAAAATTGAACCTGTCAATGAGTTGTTCTGGAACTTTTTACTTAGACTTCTTTGGTTTTTATTCCACAACAGTTTACAAATAGTTTGTTTTCTCTCTATATATGAGAATTTTCACCTTCTGATGATTTGGGGAAATTCTCAGCTTACCGAGCTCTTGTGCCTGGCAACTACAAGGCTGTATAAAATTTTAATGAAGTTAAATCTTTTTTATCACGCTTATACTTTGGACACTTGTCTTGGTTGCATCCAGTTTTGCTATTTATGGACAGTGTACCAGAGTAATCGTATTTTTTTCTCTATTAGACAGTTGCAGTAAAGGCAGCCTACTTGAATATGTATATATATGTATGTCTATGCATACTCACTAGTTTAGCCCGATCTAACAGACATATATGTGTGTGTGTGTGCATGTATTTGTGAGTTCATTTTCACAGTTTGTTTCTTGCAGCCAATTACCTGTAGGCCATGGTAAATTTAGGGATGTATTGGCTCCTCCTTATCTTTATTTTATGCTGTTCCTATAAAGGATTCAACAGCAAGGCTTGTGTCATGGTATTATGACTGTACTTTTTTTGTTTTGTTATGATAAAAAATTTAGTATAAACAGAAGATCAGGTATTATAAAATTGATACAAATCAGATAATAAATTGAATAAAAGTTCAGTGTTCAGGATGTTCTCCTGAAACATTTTTGCATTTCTGCAAAAATTTCTGTTATCTATGTCTCTGGCATGGATTCGTAGTTCTGATAAACTGTCCAAGTTTCAGCTGGGATAGAGATAATTTTCTTCCTAGGATCTGATGTAGTGCTCTATTTTGGATTAAGTATGAGAATATTGTTGATAACACACTGATGTTTTAGCTGTTGCTAAGCAGTGCTTACTCTCAGTCAAGGACTTTTCAGTTTCCCTTTATCTTCCAGTGAGCAGGTGCACAAGAAGCTGAGAACAAATATAGACAAGAGAGCAGAACTCATTAAGGGGATATTCTATACCATAGAGTGTCATGCGAAGTATACAAACTGAAGGGAGTTATCTTGGGGATGCTGATCTCTGCTTGGGGATGGGCGGGTATCAGTCAGTGGGTGATCAGCAATTGCATTGTGCATCACTTGTTTCTCTTGGGTTTTCTTATTCTCCCTCCTCCACCCTCTCCTTTTTATTACAATTATTATTATTTTAATTATTACAGCATTTTACTTTATTTCAATTATTAAACCGTTTTTATCATAACCTGAGTTTTACCTTTTTGCCCTCTATTCTCTCCCCCACCCCACCTGGGGACCACTCCAGATGTGGCCTCACCAGGGCTGAGTAGAGGGACAGGATCACCTCCCTTGACCTGCTGTCAATGCTTTCCCTAATGCACCATAGGACCATTTGTCTTCTTGGTCTCAAGGGCACATTGCTGGCTCATGGACAGCTTGTTATCCACCATGATTGCCAGGTACTTCTCTGCAGAGCTGTTTTCCAGCAGGCTGGCCCCCAGCCTCTTCTGGTCCATGGGGTTATTCTTCCTGAGGTGCAGGACCCTGTACTTGCCTTTGTTGAACTTCAGTTTCTCTACTCATCTCTCCAACCTGACAAGGTCCTTCTGAAGGGCTGCACAACACTCCATGGTATTAGCAAGTCCTCTCAGATGTGTCATGAATGAGCTTGTTGAACACACAGTTTTGTCGCTCAAAGGAGCAGAATTTTTCTGTAACACCGGTTCCTGTCCTACTGACCTTCTTGCTGATTTTCTGGGAACCATGGTAGTGGGGCTGTTTCATGAGTTTGGATAAGTCAGCAGCTGGGGGTGACCCCAGAATGGGCAGTGCCCCCACTGAAGGGCTGTCATCCTACAGGGATTAAATATGGCAGGCAAAGCATAGAGGTTGACAGAAGAGTGCTTTGATAACCTCTGGGATGACTGCTCATCTAGAGTGCATGCAGGGGCTGCAGTTTGAAATGAGGGGCTGCACTAAATGAGGGTGGTCAAGACAAAAAGCTGTGGTATAGGTCAGGGGCCCATCCAGAAGACGGGGGCAGAGACAGGGCTGGAGAGCTGCACTCCTACAGGGCTTCTGGAGTAGGGGCTAACAGCTCTGGCATGAACCAAAATGGGGTTCCAGTCCATGGGTAGGGTGGCAGTAGCTCTGGGAGTGGCTGGGAGGGGGTGATGAAGTCTGTGAATGACCCAGGACCTTAACACTGTTTTGGACATATCTTGACTTCTTGTTTCAAGGATAGTGTATGCCTCTGGAGCTATAGCCGCAGTTCAGTACATGGGCTTCAGCTTCCATTATGGGAATCTGCATGTAAAGGACTAGAATTGCTGGTATAAAGATGAGATATGCTCTGTTATCAGATAATGAAATCTAAAGCTATCTTAAAATTTGCATATTTAAGATTTCACACCAGGTGTTCCATAGTATCCTTTGGGACATAAAACTATTGAATCCTGGCAAAAGGTGCTACCACTGATTTTATTAAGATTAATTTAAAATATGCTTTCCTGTGGAAAGTTGAAAATATTATTTTCCTTTTTTTATCATTAGCATCCATTTTCAGCTGTCTTACTTCAGACAATTGTAGGTATCTGGGCAGTTATGCATAATGACTGCATATAGCAGCTTTCTTTTAGTTTTGAGTTATCTCAAGATTTTTTCCCTAGTGATTCATTTTAAGGTAAAAAAATCTGTAAGTTTAGCTATCTCAAAGTTAAAAGTTTAGATTAGTCATCTAGATAGTCTCTAATGCCAGTGGAGAGGTATAACATCTGAAAAGTGTTTTAATCCTCCACGTTTTAGACATCAGAGCTATGATGGATGAAACTATTTGTGAGGTAATGTCTCACTACATTAGTTGCACAAATGCTAATGTACAGGAAAAAATTAAATGGATAAACTTGCATAAGATGATAGACTTCTTTAGTTTCAGATGTATGTATTTAAACTCTATTCCTCTATATGGATTTATACATCTGATGTTCTTGTATCCACTTATAATGGATATATTTTTCTATAGTATACCCTTTCCATTTATTTTTTGTTTGCTAGTTTGGAAAAAAATATTTGTAAGTCTATGCATCGTTGTCTGAGGCATATGAGAAAAAAAATAATGTATCTGCTACAAGTACAAATGAGGCTTTAGCTGAATTCTCATGAATCTTTTTTAATTCTCTTCCTAAATAAATTTTCCACTAGGATAACCTACAAAACTGTGGAAGAACACTCTCAAATCAAAACAGACAAGGTAAATGGAAAAATTATCTTCAATAAGAATAGCTGATGTATGTTATATTATGAAATATTATGAAATGGTGTGTGTTTTTAAAGAAAGCTACATTACATTTCTTTGTATTCTTCCACTGTACTCAATCATTGTCACTTTTAAAGTAGGAATCAGCCTTTGGTGGTTCTGATTCAAATATTATGTTGTTTGTGCTTGCTATAAGCTATCCCTTAACTATCAAACTAATGGGCCTAAGTGTACATTTAAGTGCCTAAATCATCATCTCTACCTTTAAGCATAATACATGAAAATTGGTTTCCTTAAATATATTTATAAAAACCAGACAAAGAGATTATAATAATTTCCAGTTTTACTAAAAACAGTATTTTAAAATGCTGTCTTTTGGGCATACATCTCTCACATATACTTTGTTGTACATAAATGCGATTTGAAAATTGAGCATAATAGTGATTTTGAGAGACCAGATGTTTGTTATTGGCTATTAAAATCTGTTAATGCATAGTAAAGTGTTGCACTTACTTGATAGTTTGGTGTTGCAGCTTTTGCATTTAATGAAAGCTGAGGAGGGTGGGCTTTCAGTCAGTTTTATATTAAAAAGCATCTATAAGTCAATGCTAAAGAGTTGAGGTACTTTTCACTTTTCTTTTATTCTGAATATGTATATACTGTATATACTGAGTATATACAATTCCAAATATTCTGTGCATGGGTCTTCAGTAGTTATACGACAAAGAACAGTCTCTAGATTTTACACTTTAATGGTGTTGCATCAGAGATATAAAACCCAGACACATGCTCTCTGTTTTTCACAAAGCAGAGACAGATGTCCAAGTTAGGATCCCTTGCAGTCTGGACAAGGTCTACTATTACATCTTGGGTCTCTGTATCTAATGTGGATAAGCAACATGTGTGGGACCCTGCATTGCTACTAGTTGGTAGAACATTTTGACTCTTATGTTGTGCTAATGCTAGGATGAACAAACTCTAGTAATCTGAGACAAGAATAAAGCAGTTGCAGAATACTACACAGTAGTTTTTGAAGGGGTTCTCTTTATGTCTTTGATCTGATCTGTTTGACAGTGTGGCATAAACTCTGGCCAAAGACATTTCTGTATTTTTTTCCAGTCTCTCAATGTTGCTTCAGTTTTGTACACCTGTGTAGCATGCCAACCTTAAGGGGAAGGGAGCACACAAGATTGGCAGACACTTGTAGTCAAAAGGAATGATAAAAATCAGAGGGTCTACCAAAGCTTACAAAGTTTTACTGGTAAATTACATGCTTGCATGTAAAAAGATATGTTAGTCCCTGATCTCCTCATATAAGCAGGTGGTAGTGGGGTTTGAACAGAGGGGTAGAATGAAGGGGAAGAGATAGAGGGAGATGGATTAAAGAGGGAGAGACAGAAAGAAAGGAAGAAAGAGAGAAAAACAGATCAGAAAGAAACGAAGAAAGAGAAAAGGAGACAACCAATCCTGGCTCCAGTATTGATACATCTGGGGTGTCCAGGGTCTTGGGGGCGCTGTTCAGACTTCACAAGGATACCTTTTTATACATTAGTTTTCCCTGGCCTGGAGATAATTTTCTCGCTTTCTATGCAAATTACTTATCATCCACAGTCCATTCTTTTAGACCTTTCTGAAAATGAGACAGAGGGCTTCGGGCATGTTTTGTGGTCTTGAACTGCCCCTACTTTCCATGCCCGCTTCTTGTGCTTGTGCTGTACTTGGTTGTGCTTATCTCCAGAGGCCAGAACAAGTATGTTTGTCCCAGAAAAATGCTGACCTACCTCGGTATGGCCCCCTTCTGCAGTCACATCCTGTTCTTTCTCACAGCATGTTTTTGTCAGCAATTCTTTGTTGTTATTATTAGCAATTCTTGATTGTTATTGCCAATAACTCTTGGCTGGCTCTGCACCTACCCAACTATTGGCATTTGAGACATACACAACAGCCCCCTTAACTTCTAGGCTGCTACAACTGCTTCACCTCCAAGACCTTTTCAGGCAGCAAACCATCCCCTTCCTATAGTATGTAACCACTTGACTGCAAGCTCTTTACCTTACTTTACTTGTTGAC
Source organism: Dendrocincla tyrannina (assembly GCA_035047865.1). Classification (NCBI taxonomy): domain Eukaryota; kingdom Metazoa; phylum Chordata; class Aves; order Passeriformes; family Dendrocolaptidae; genus Dendrocincla; species Dendrocincla tyrannina. The sequence continues at coordinate 61,275,966 of JAWWMP010000001.1, forward strand.
CAACAAAGTAGTTCTGGGCCTCTGAGCACCCTCCACATTTATCAGTGTGTCAGTTAATTATTTGGTACCTACTTTTCAGTCTCCTGCTAACGCAACAGTAGCCTTGTGGCTTTCACAGCTGCTAGAGTTATATTTTACCAAGAAGCACTGGATAGGAGAGAAGCAGGGAGAAAAAGAATAATGCATGTACTTTGCACTCTGTTGCTTTTTCTGCCCAGGAAAGCCAAGGTTTTCTTAATTTTCAGACAGTTGATCATTTACTAACTTGCCACTCATGCTAAAAAATGCACATGTAGAGAAAGAAAGGAATTGCACAGACTAAGGCAAGTCATTCACTTCAGCAATGTTGCTTCTGTTTCGCAGCACAGGAAATTATTTTATTGTGGAAAATCAAAACAAATTCATCATAGACAATGAAGTATATAATAGGAACACTGTAAAGATTTGAGATATTTTTTAGTTTGATTAACTTTGAGAAAGATCCTAGTTTTTATATTTATTAAATATGGCTTAATTACGGAAATCTTTATTATTGGTGAACAAAAATGAAATTATGGCTTCAAGATGGATATCTCTAGACACACATGGAAAAGAAAGATCTAGAGGTAGTTGCAGAGCATGGTTCGGTGGCTTATACAAGTGGATCATACAACAACATCTTTAAGATACTGTCTTTTCTGCCCAAGATTTGCAATTAATTACACAGCAAAACACAATCATTGATATTTTTAATGAAAAATTAGTCTTTATGCTTTAACACAGTGTAAACAAAAGAAACTGAGACAAGGGAAGAGACACTATTTCTGTGAGTTGTTTCCATTCTAATCTTGGCAACCAGATGCACAGAGTAAGGAAAATTATCCATTTTGTTTGAGAAGACATATCACTCATCCTTCTACCAACTGGAAAGAACAAGTTAGTCACTTCATCTTCCTGATGCTAAAAAAAGTAAGTGTCTTGCAAAAACATTGTACAAAATTAATTCCATGATATAATGACAAAAATCCTCTTTAGACCATAGTAGTTGAAGTTATCAGCTATATATTCTTGGTATCCCTACATCTTTTCCTTTTACAGTGCCTATTATCAGGCCACCTATGTGTACTGTCATTAGAAACCAGGATCCATCATCTTCAATCATAAATAAGTCCCATTATTTTTTCTCTCTTTTTTTTTTCATTTATATGGAGAGCTGTAAAATGTTATTTTATTCCCTATTTGTTATCTGTAAATTTCTGCAACAATGACTATAATTTCATTTTCCTATTTCACTTTTTCTCCTGTCTGAACCTACTCTGTTTCATTAGTTTGTTTCTTGAATTGATAACTGATCTGCATCTAGCTGATAAATATTTTTAACTTGTTCTCCATCAAATTCCTACTAGCAGTGATAAAAATGATACAATATTACAAATAAATGAATTAATATTTGGTCAGAATCTCTTTTGGTGTGGCGTAGTTAGGAGTCTCACAAAGATGGTAAAACGTTTCATCTACTGAAGAGACCTAGAAGGTACCCTTTTACCTTTGCAGTTCTCCTGACAAGGTTGAAACCAAAATACAGTAGCGTGTATTTCTGTAATTTTACTGTGTGAAATAATTCCATGTTTTTAAAACTAAGTATGATATGTAGGAAGCTTAAAATCTGCATAATTTTCACATCAACAAGATATAATTAGTTCCCTCAATATTTATGAGAACACAAGTAATGATTTTAGGATGCAATATGAAATTTTTAAAAAGTTCAACTGAATTCTTCTACATCTAAGTTATTATATTGTCTCCCACTATATCTACAGAAAAAAATCTTATTATAGTTACAGAGGTGTGCTGGTCTCTGTGTTAATAATCTGATTTTCTTATTCTGTCCTTTATTGGTTAAGATAAGAAACCTTGTAATGGCAGAATAATTTAAGTGATCCTATTTATCTCTTTTGAAGGAACCATTGATTTTTAATGCTCTTACTTCCTAAGCTCATTTTGCCAAGGTTTTATTTACCATTAGGTTCCAATCCTTGCATGTTAATGCAATTATTAACCTCTGGAATCCTGTAAAAGTCTGTGTTAACAAAAGCAATGAGCAAAACTTAAACTGTTTGGCTTGGATTTTACATGCTCCATGCAAAGCCTAATTCGAGAACATTCATTTTTAATATCCCTGAAATTAAGGAGCCCCTGTGTTTCAGGAACACTGGTACAAGGAGAGTACACAGCGCTACAGAGAAAGATGGATTTTGCTATATATTTTCCAGCCTTTCCTATTTCTCTTCTCTGTTTTGACCTAATCAAACAAGGAGAGATGATGAGATATTATTCTTTTTTTTTTTTTTTTTTAGCTCCAGTCCATTTTATAATAACAATTCTTGGTCTTGCATACAGGAGTGAGGGTTAAAAGAGGCTTGGTTAAGCAGTAAATTCAGCTGTCCTTCAATCATTGCATTAATCCCCAGCCTGTGCAATCACCCTGTAAGAAGGGAAGGTAGGGAATTAATAAGTGCCTTAGAGATATCTGATCTGGACACTCTCAGAAGGGTCAGACTGCTACTGCAGATTCTTACAATCAATTGTAATTTTTATTGTATTTCATTAGACAACAAGTTCCACATGTTCCACTGTTGGTAAATATTTTTCACTCTTTTTGTAGTAGTATGATGGAACTGGATAGTTCACTTTTATTTTGAACATTGTTCTTATTCTCCAGCAGGTTGCAGCCCACAGCATAGCCCACCAGATCTGCATTCTGACAAGACGTTTTTTGGCAGCCATCGTAAAATGCATTAATAATTGGTATTTACTTAGTTTACTTACTTTTCCCAATAGAGGCCTTCAAGAGCTGCTTTCATTGCCCAAATTCTGTGACACAGCAGCCATTTGTTCCATTCTGGACAGAGAAAGTGCTGGATGTGGCAATTGCTGAAGACTTAGTTTGAGAACTCTGGAAGAATGTGTAGACTTCTTTCACGGGTCTCTCAGCCTTTGTGCTCTGGAAGTGGGTTCTGTAGATCTGAGAAAAGGAGTGATTTTCCCCAAACCCTGAACAGAAGGGAATGGATGAGATAGCTTTGACTGGATAACCTGAAATGCTGGAGAGTGATATGTGTCTGCAATCCTTACATTCTTCAAAAACACTATTCTTTTCTGCAATGCTGATATAAATGACCATCTGATATTAGGATTAATCGCATATTTATTTTTATAAGTATTTGTCATATTTTTTACTATAACAGATGTTAAATCTCCTTCTTTGAAATTTTAATCTCAAAATACTCATCATTAAAATAGTAGACAAGGAAATAATACATTTGTCTCCGAAGTACAAGTGTGAAGACTTTCTTCAGTGGCTCAGTTTTGGCATGTTTTATTCTGTGGCACAGGTTTAAAACAGACTGATAACCTTTAGAAGCGGAGATCAAGTCTACTGTCATGGAGTGTGATGAAACTATGTAAACATGGCCTTTCTTGCATGTTTATCTGGTATTATAAAATTTTTGTAGTTGACTGGACTCAATGGCTGCATTTCAGAAGAAGACATTGACAGAATTGGGCATTGATCTTTATTTTAGACTTTTTGGTGGCCTGGTTAAGTAATATTGCAGTCTTTTCAGATGAAGCTAGCAGAGCCTAATTCTCAGGAAAATGCTGCAACCACGTGTCCCTCATAAAAGTTTGGAACTGGCAATACTTCCTTCTACACTTTTGAATGAAAATGGCACAAATGGATATACTTTGTACTGTATTCAATGACTTCTTCTGTTTTGGTGGGTGTGAATGCACGCAGTAGTTTAGTCTCTTCAGGAGATGTCTGAACCTCAAATTTGTATGTTTGTAAGTTAGTTGTGTGGTGATCAGCCTATCCAAGATGGTAGCACCTAGTATTTGCACAAAGCTTTCAATGCATAAGTAATTATACAAGCAAAAATCATAGGTGATGTAGAATCTTATCCTAATACAGATGCTTAAGTTAGATGAACCATACCCTAAGAGTTACTGTGTCTCTTCATTGCCTGAAAAGATAATGAACAGGTTTAGACAGAGATGCCTACTTGATAGATATGGTACATGTCACTCCTGGTATCCAGAAGGTGTCTTTCTGGATCTTGTTCTTGATCATGCAAACTACCTGTCCAGGTGCTGAAGATATTTAAACTGTAATAAATGCTAACTGGAGGCAGAAATTTGGAAATAGATGCTACCAGTCATGATGTCCAAATGACATTTGTTGAATTTGATTAGACAGTCTTCATTCTCATAGAATGGGCAAAATGGAAAGAATTCATTTACTCAGTGCATAGATACCACAAGGCCAAAAAACTCAACATCTGGAACCAAGACAGGTGCATACAAGGTCAGAGTGTAGTGTAGTGCCGCGTACCGCAGGGGGGGAGGAAGGCATGGTCCTCAGCCAAAGGGAACAGAGCTGGAACAAGTTTATTCGGAGAGTATGGGACTCTTACAGGGTCAGGGAGGAGCTTGGGAAGTGGGGAGGAGTTTGGGGCGGGACACAGCAAATATGGGAAAGGAGGGGAGGGAC
>JAWWMP010000001.1:61280596-61298827 GCA_035047865.1 Dendrocincla tyrannina
AGTTGTCCATTTTTCTGATGTTGATTAACTGTTCATCCTGTTTTTTCTGGCAGTCTTTGGGACAGTGTTCTCCGACAGTGTAGTTTTGTATGAATTAGAAAAGTTTCAAAGGCCAGCTCAAATAACTTAAAATGTGAGCACATTAATTTGGTTTAGTTTAAAATGAGTCTTGTTTAAAAACGAGATCTTTAGTTTCGGTGTACTTACGTTTCTTTAAATGAATCCCTGGATATGAGTATACAACTGACAGTTATCAGGTTCTATTTACTGGGGTACATGCTTCTTTCTCTTTAACTTAAATGTTTGCTCTTACCATGTTTTTCAGGGACCTGTAAGTCACACTCACAGATTGCCCATAATTCAGTGCTGCCTAATTCTTACTGAAGTCCCTGGGTTGCTTCAAATAGCCTATGCCAACAAAAAATTGCTTCAGAAAGAGTGAAGTCCTAAATGATGTGAAGGAAATCAGTGCCCATTAGCCTGAACCTCTTTTTTTTCAGCAGCAAAACCATAGCTCCTGACTCTACAGATGGTACTTACAGGTTTAATTAATTTGTCACTTAACTAATTTGCATAAATTGGTGACTAGTTGGACCAAACTGATATTAACTCAATTTTTTTCCTTCAATGAAAGTGTAACTGTTGGAATTCAATCTTTCATGAGCTTTTAATCTGTACAATTTCAACTACTTTTTATTGACTCATTTATTGCTGTTTAAAAGGCTCATTTGTAATGCATGTTGTCATGTTTCTGTTGGTTTTTTTATTATCATATTCTGAGGATTTATTTGACAGTTTTCAAATTCAGTGCCAAATTAAGATGATTTATTTCAATGCATCAGCTTCACAGTTCATAAGTTTGTGATTATTCTTCTCAACTTTTCAATATAACTGTTCCTTGAAATTACTAGACTGTATAATATCCAGGAAAAATTACATGGCAAGAGAAAACATAATCATCTGGTTTCATGGTGTCTTGTTGTTTGTGCCAAATTTGATCACTGCAGGAAGTCAAAAAGTCATGAGGTGAGAAATACTTTGAAATACTTGTAAACTGTGAGAGGTATTTTCAAAAAGCTTTACTGAAATAGAAAACATTGTATGATCTCTTGGTTTAATGATTGATAGATTCTTAAGTTTGGGTTTTTTGTTTGTTGGTTTTTTTTGTTTGTTTGTTTTTTTTTAAATTAAACCTGTTTTGGTATTAGATATGCAGTGCTTCAAGGTGCTCTGAATGAGCTTGTCAGAAAATGGTGTTCAGGACTATTGGATCAGCTGGTGACACTGCTGGAAACTCTGTATTACCCCATCTGAAAGGCACAGCAGCATGCTCTGGACTAGCACAAGGCCAGAGAAACCAAATGAAGAAGTCACATTTTGTTCTGTTTGCCTTTTTTTCCTATTTTTCTTTTCCCCCAACATTAAAGGAATTTCACTTAAAATTTTCATTGTTGGTTACTTAGAGGTAATCAGTTACTTGGCTTTCAGAAGTATAAAGTCATTCAACTGATACACATCATCAGGCAGCAAAATTAATTAGAAAACAAACTGAAAACACTTTTTAGTTCTAGTTCTCTAATAAACACTGGGAACAGGCAAGGGAATATAAAGAATAAAAAAATCAAACCAGCAAACCCACTTTTTATTTATCATTTATTGGTGGAAGTACCAAGAAAAAGAAGTAGCAGCATTTTTTATTTTATTTTTAATATTTAAATTTATAAGTAAATTAGACCTCAACTCTTAATCTTCAATGCATATCTTAGTGTTGAAAAGTGGACATACCAGTTACTATTTTAAATTAAATAGCCGTGTTAAAATACTATGCAAAATGTATGCAACAAGGAAATTCTGCCAGCAGGTCTTTCATGTCTTGGCAGTCACATGTTAGGAACAACAGAACAAGAATTCTTCATCTTCTCATTTCTTCAGACTCAGCTACAGAGGAGTGAACATGTCACAGGTCATTGCACAATCTTGGCACTCGTCTAAAGTAGGGGTCAATAAGGCATAACTCCAATTTATCAACAACATGATTTCTGATTAATATGTCACAAAGTCCATATGATGACAAGAAATTCAATATAATTGTAGATGGGAGCTGTGGTGCTGCACCATGTGGTGATCAAGCTCTGCTGGTTGTTGAAATGCCTCTTCAGGGCAGAACTAGAAACTTTTTCCTATGAATACTTTGCTAGAGGAAATCAAACCTGTTTACCTGTGGCTATAGGAATGCAAACAATATGGCTAGAAATGTAGGGAGTTTGTGTGTCTGTGTGCATGCAAGCATTTTACACAATACCTCTTGAGTCAATTTATAACATATTAAGCTAGAAATATATGATACCATGTAGCTAATCTGCCTTACTCTAATTTATCTACTGCATTTTTTCCAGCTTGGATAAACATAATTTCCTCTGCCCAAGGAGACAATAACTATGTGGCTAGCGTGGTATTATGATGACATGTTGGAAATGATTTATGACTGTGAGATAGGAGAAACTGGATTATAATGGATGCAAACTCAGTCGATTTAAGAAAAATTAAATAAAGAAAATTTGGTGTATCAGTATGTGTTGTTGGGAGGGTTTGGAAGGATTCCAGGCTGAAACTATGACACTGTTTAAAATTCAAGCAAATAGCGTTTATTGCAAAGAGATAGAAAACAAAAAGAAATACCGAGAAAAGAAAAAAACAAACCCCAAGACAACTCCCATTCACTCATGCACTGTTCACACAGTTACTGTACACACCGACCTCAATGTGCTCAAGAGCCCCAGTATGACTGGCTGCTGCATCCTTGGGCTTCAATATGCTTAACACATTTAGTGGGCATCCCCATGGAGGAAACATTGTCCTCTGTGCCAGCAGACACCTCAACCTGGAGCAGGAACTGTCTGGGCTTTATACACTCGGTCTGTGATGTCTATCTGGACGCATATGGCCAGCACACCCCTAGATTGAGGTCCCTAGTTCCTCCCCCTGTTATGTAACTGGAAATCCCCCTGCACCGGCGCAGTGTATATCAAAGGTCTCCCTTTTTGGGTCTGTGGTTGTTACTTCATCATCTTCCTCTTCTTTTTCTCCTTGACTCATCCTTGACTGGCTGTCAGCAAGTAGCCAGGTCGCAAAACAGTTTCAATGTACACAAGATGTTTCTCCTTCAAACCCAAAGTCCCAATTATCAGTTCTTGTTTTCCATAACTTGACAATAAAGGAACAGTCTCACAGGTAGCAAGGCCAGGCATGGACCAAAATAATAGCATCTCATCACACACAAATACAGCATGCTTCTAATTTTTTCATGTAGTTATTATAAATGGCCATCGAAGGTACTCACAAAATGTGTGTACAACCAGTTTTGGGGTTTATGTGCCTTACTAGGCAAATGACATTATTTGTAAGCTCATATAATTTTCACCAGGAGAATAGGAGGTATGCCAAGACAGTGAGTCTGCTCATCTTTGTGAATATATGTCAGGCTTAGAATATGCTGGGCTGGAAGAGACCCATCAGAATCATTGAGTCCAACAGGACAGCCCCAAGAATCACACCATGTGCCTGAGAGCATTGTGTATGGCCCTGGTCCTGAAGCCTCAAGCTTTACTGGGAGTTTTACTTATATTTAGACTCCAAGAGTTCATCCACATGAACTTCTGCAGAGCCTTTTTTGCAATTCTTTGATACCTTGACTCACACAAAGAGAAAAAGATACACACCTTTCCCCCGAGAGAATTCTTTTAATTTAGTGAGAAAATAAGCATGTGACAAAAGGGTTTTACAGGACTCAAAATCAACCAAGGAGATTACACTAAAGCACCCAGCAAACACCAATACCACACAACCTAGTGAAACACAATCCACCGGTTTTAAGTTAGCCACAAGAGGAAGAAAAGAGTATAGGAAGTAAAGTTATTGAGAGAGGTTAAGAAAAGAAAGAGGAAGTAAAGAAAGAAGTTAGACTAAGAAACATGTACAGCTACCACCTGAGCTGGTCCCAGGAGAGAAGGTATGCAAAGATGAAGGCCCCTGTGGCCACTGCTCGCAGGCAGGACATTTGGCTCACTGACCACTCCATGCCCTTCTGGGTGGAGCGAGGGGTGCTGTAGCCAATCAGAGGCTCCAGGGGGCTCCCAGGCAGGCCTTATTTGATTGAGGGGCTCTGCCACTTGGCTCCATGCACACAGCCATGTGTGTTCTGGGTTGCCATGCTGGCTGCAGACCATGTGCCTTCTGATACTGGAGGGCTGGCTCCAGCCCCTGACACACAGAGAGACTGGTTGATCCAACACAATAATATTGTAGTGAAATACAAATCTGGTCCCCCACACATTGTCCAAAAACTTTTTGAACTCAGACAGGCTTGGTGATGTGACTACTTTCCTGGGGAGCCTGATCCAGTGTCCAGCCACCTTCTGTGTGAAAAATATTTTTCTGATTTCTAACCTAAACCTTCCCTGACTCAGCCTCATGACGTTTCCTGGAGTCCTGTCACTGGTCAGAAGAGTGAAGAGGTCACTGCCTGCTCCTCCTTGCCCCCTCACAAGGAAGTTGTAGCCTGCAATGAGGTGTCCTCTCAGTCTCCTCCAGGTGGAACAATCCTAGTGAACTCAGCCACTTCTCATACAGCGTCCTATCCAGACTCTTCAGTATCGTTGGAGCTGAGCTTTCATAGAGTTAAAAGTTGTAGAACTATACAATTTCAATTATATATATATATATATGAAATATATATATTTCAATTTTCAGAAGTGTGTTTTCTAGATGGTGTGTTTTTCTGGATGGTGGACTGGGTTTCCCAGATACACAGATGCCCTCTACTGTACTTAACAATATTAAATTAAACTACAGTTCAGCCATAAGTGTGTGATGGGGTGACTATTTCTTCTGCTGCTTCATTACTTATGTAAGCATATACATAGACACATTTTAGAAAGTCAAGTATACTTTCATAAAAATTTTGCAAAAGTCTAAGTGAATTTTTAATTGTGACTAAAATCACAATAGGTATAAAAGGTAATAAGCTAGTGATTGCAATGCAAAACTTTCTTTTATTTTAGGCTAAGATCATGAAGATGAAGCAAAGAGCTTTGCTGAGCCTTGCTTCAGATTATAGCTTCTGTCATTCATGAACAAGTGGCATTTACAATCTTTTGGCAGATATATCACAGTGTGCTAACATGTTGTGTTTCTCAGGGTATTAATACTTGGTTCTCAATATTTTTAATTAAAAGCCTACCTAAAGTACTGGGAATTCTCCTACAGGTTTTAGGATCCAGATGCCTGAAATTTATAAATATCCCTTATTGAGGGCAGTAAGAACTTTTGCTAGTTTGTCTTCTGTGATCAAAGCTGCAGTATTTTTTGTGCTTTAAATGATGGCAATTAGTTGTGGCAATTAGAATTGTTATAGATATATTTTACAGGGCTTCTAACAATCATCTGATATTTAACTTACGGTATCTGTCCTTGTAAATCTTGATTTAATGCCTTCCCAGTTTCTAAATTTAGACAGTCATCTATCATGTCTTAACAGTAGTATATCTGTCCATTAAACCCTCCTAGATGTTAACAGGCAGCATATAGTACCAAAGAATTTAATTCATTGCTAACCTTCACAAGAATGGGTAATACCTAAAAGCTGGAGTTTTTCTGGCAGCATAATATTCTCTGTAAAGAAAAGCTAGGTGATTGCCTCCTTTCTCTCCCCTGCACACTGCCTAGAATTTTTAAGCTTCTAGCCAATTATCTTGAACATTCTCAATGCTTTACACAACTGACAGAAGGCACAATTTCAGAAAGTACATTATTGGCCAAGATTGTGCAATCATGATATGTAGGACCAGTATGTATCAATATGAATGTATGAAAGGCATTTAAAACATAAACGATAAAACACACTTGTTGTTAAAAGTTTGACTCTCCATCAAATGCATTTATCAGCAATTTTTATAGTGAATGTGTCAGAAATTGGGGTTAAAGATAGGAAAAATGAACTTGACAAAGTAAGATTTTTTTAAAAAATTGAGAAAGATAACTAGCTGAAAGTTTGGAAGTGAAAAAGTGTTAATTTTAATAATAAAATCATAGAATATTCTGAGCTGGAAGGGACACAAAATGGACATTGAAGTCCATCTCCTGGCTCTACACAGGACCATCCTTAAGAGTCACACAGTGTGCCTGAGAGCATTGTTCAAACCCTTCTTGAACTCTGGCAGACTTGGTGCCATGATCATTTCCCTGGGGGACCTTTTCTAATGCCCACCTGCATTCTGGGTGAAGAACCTTTTCCTGATATCTAACCTAAACCTCCCCTGACACAGATTCTTGCCAATTTGGAAAACAGACAGTCAGAGTGTCTGTGTAATGAGTCAGAGTGTAATGTGTAATATTTTTCACATTATTATTGCAGTCACACAAATAAAAAAAAAAGAGATGTCATGAGAAAAGGTAACATACTTTACTCTTGAATGTAAATTCTTAACACATGACAACATTGGTCCATTTAAGAAGCTTCTAGGTCATAAAGTTGCTGTTGTCGATCTAATGCAAAGGGTTAAGGAACCCACAGAGGTTGTTTCTCTACCAATGTGGTGGTGTGAACTGCCTTTAAAGAATTGTCAGGTAACAGCTGTGAAGAGCTTCAAGATCAGTGGAGTCAGAGCTAGGTGCAATGGCCAGGAATGTCACCTAACTAAAGTCACTCATAACATGCTTTTAATTTTACCTTTCTTCAGTCAGGTCACAGCTGTACTAAATTCATGTTATCACACTTTTTCTCCAGAAATTGTCTGATGATTTCATTGGAAGTGACTGCAAACTGTAGTTCACTCTCCTGCTTGTTGGCAATGGTTTGTTCAGAGAGGTGATAATAAGAAGGGGCAGCTGATTGAGTTCTACTGCCACACAGTTTCATAAATGCTTGCATAATCTTGATCAGGTGGGGTTTCATTTTCATGAGCCTAATTCATTCCTTTTTAAACAATCTCTGTACATATCATGCAATTGTTAGAGCAAGATAATGCTTAACTTGAACTTTTCTACATCAAATTTACTTTGCAGTGTTAGGATTGACTAATGCTTGTGCAGATGCTCTGCTACCATGCCCAGGCTTGGCAGTCCTCCAGCTTCCACTTGCTTGCTCTTATCTTGCAGAAGTCAAAGTCGGCTTTCCACATGACTTCTTTATTTTCCAGGTTCATATGGACAGTGTACAATCCTCATATTTAAATACTATATGACAGCCAGATTTGGAGCAGGTTCTCATGTTCCTGGCGTCAATGGCATTGATCCATACCCTCACAGTGTTAAAATATATTCCAGTTTCCTATGTCTCTGTGTAATCTGGTGAAGGATTTTTCAGTTCACTGGATTGCTTTATTCATTAGAGCACAGGAAGTGTTTTACCAGTGGAATGAGGATGACATCACTTCAAGAAAAGGAGAGATACCTGGAAGATCTAGCAATAGGCAAAAAAAAAATAAAAAAATCCAGTATGATATACAAACTTCTGTTTCTGCTGTCTGCCCATGTTCAGGATGACTGATAAGTTGTTTTTGGTTTTTTTTTCCTTGGGAGATATGTTGTGGATAAAAAGAGCTTTTTTTAATTTTCTTTATTGTGGAGAGCAATGAGGTGAACAAACAACTTAGCCCTATCTAGGGCTCTCCTAAAAGTAAGAGAAAACAGTTGCAGGGGACCTCAAGGAGTTATTAGCTTTGTCTGCACAAGTAAACATATGCTGGGCACAGATGTTCATACTGACACATGGTGATCTGTTTAGGGACTGCACATGTTCTAACAGAAAATTACAATGCAGGTAAAGCAGTACCCTGGCAGATAATGACAGAAATGGTCCGGGAGGGAGCAGTGGCTCAGGAACATTCCGTACCTGTTGGTTTGAGATGCAGGTGCATAGTTTGGTGAGGCAAAAGGTTCTCGCTGTATGAACATATGGCATGCTGGGCTAGCTGACATGAAGAGCAGTTTCTGATTTGTTTTATTTGCTGATAGAGGCACAACAATTTTGTTCATTCTCCTACCCCAAGACAGGTTCTGACAAGGAAGAAATCTTATGTTTCTGTACTATCTTACAAAAGTTTGAAGCAACTCAGAAGATGGTGATATGGGCATCAAATATGAATATTTTATGTAATATTATGGTGAATTTCAGTGTCATTGAGAAATATTATTAAAAAAAATTTAAGTACTATAAGACACAGTCATTGTTTGAGAAATGGTAATTGGGTGCCATCATTTTATGTCAAAGCAGGAGCAGATGGTGAAAGGCCTACAGGGGAAACCATACAAGGAACAGTTGAGGTCACTTGACTTGTTCAGCCTGGAAGAGGAGATTGAGAAGAAACTTCATTGCAGTCTACAGCTTTCTCATGAGGGGAAGTGGAGGGCTAGGCAATGACTTCTCTTGGAAGGTTTAGGTTATATATTAGGAAAAGATTCTTCAGCCAGAGCGTGGTTGGTCACTGGAAAAGGCTCCCCAGGGAAGGGGTCAACACCAAGCCTGTAAGATTTTAGGAAGTGTTTGGAAAATGCTCTCAGACACATGGTGTGATTCTTCGGGCTGTCCTGTGCAGGGTTAAATGATTCATGTGAGTCCTTTCCAACTCAAGATATTCTATAATTCTAGGATTTCTGGTCTGAGCGGGCTCATTCTTTTTTCCTCTGGGAATTTGTATTACTGATCTCTTCCAGCACAAGCAGTTTCTGCAGAGATGCAAATGCAACTTCTCACCTGATTTCCACAACTCCACCACAGTTTACAAAACTATAATGTGAGCCATGTTTCTTCATTAGTTTGGGAGTTCCTACAGTGTCTCAGGTTGACTGGCAGGGGGTGACTCCTGCCAATCAACTAACCATTTCTCTTGAGCCAGACAAGTGTATTCTTCCAGGCTCTTCCTAAAAGCAGTGCAGAGAACTGATACTCACTTTTCAAATATTTTAAAATATTACAAAAAAGCTCATTGCAGCATACTTCCAGAGTACGGCATAAATAAGGTGGAAAATATCTTACTGTTTCTACATTATTCTAATACTGGGAAGGAAGAAGAGCTGAACATGTTACACCAAAACTTACAGTGATATATACCATCTTTGATGCCAAACTTAATAACTTCTTTCTTTTCTCATGTCTCACAGGTCTGAAACTGTAACTGGACTTCTATTCAAAGATGTGTGTTGTTTTCCAACCCCTAAGACTAGGTAGCTAGGGGAAGCAAAAATGACTAAGCTTTTTTTCTAGGAGTTTCAAAGGACACAAGTGAGGTATCTCTGGAATGGAGTTCTCGTGGGCTCAGAAGAGGAAGAATAAAGAGCTGATTCAGCAGCTCTCTCCTTCCTGTCTACATTGAAAGGCAACTCAGCCAGCCTATCACTTTTGGTAAATCTTTTCAATACCTGGTCTGCTGACACCTGATGAGTTGCACCTGTCTGAGAGGAAAAAGAGTTCTAGCATAGGAGCTGGTGGGACTCCTTGACAGAGGTTCTAACTAGCTTGGAAGTGGGAAGGGGGCAAAACCAGTCTCACCAGCAATGAGTGATGAGATGGTGTGCCAAAACTGGAGAAAACAGGCACTCATGGGATCCCTCAATCTGTCTCAAGAGGTGTTGGCTACAATGTACCACACCTGAAACATTTCTACACCAACGCATGCAGCAGGAAGAACAAAACAGAGGAGCTTGAAGCTTTGTCCCTGTCCCGGGATATTGACATCATTCTCATAAGTGAAACCTCGTGGAATGAGACCTGTGGCTGGACTGCCCTGTTGGGTGGTTACAGGCAGGGCAGAAGTGGTGGAGGGGTGACACTGTATGTAATAGAAGGGTTAGAATGTTTAGAGCTCACAGCTGGCAGTGGCACAGTTGAGAGCCCCTGGGTGAGAATCAAGGGTCAAACAAATAACGTGGATGTCATTGCGGGAATTTGCTATAGACCTCTCAGCCAGTACAAAGATGCCCATGAATTATTCTTTGAGGAACTAAGGGACACTTTCAAGTCAACCGCCCTTTTCCTTATGAGGGACTTCAGCTTGCCAGACATTAACTGGGGGCATCACACAACTGGTACAACCCTGGCCAGAAGATTCCTAAGAAACCTGGATGACAACTTTATGGAACAGGTCCTAAAGAGCCAACTCAGAAAGATGTCCTCCTTGATCTGCGGCTTGTGAACACAGCAGATCTCATGAGCAAAGGGAGGATTGGTGGTCATCTTGGCCATAGCAACCACGAAGTGATTGAGTTTAAAATCTCTGTTAACAGGAGGAAAAGTGCCAGCAAAACCTCAACTCTGGACATAAGGAAAGCAGACTTCAGGCTGCTCAGGTAATCAGTAAGGTCACCTGGGAAAATGTTTTTGCAGGTGCTGGAGTCTCTCAGTGCTGGTCACTTTTCAAACATCATCTCCTAAGGGCTCAGGAGCAGGAAATTCCTAAATCTCAGAAGTCAAGCAGGTGAGGCAGAAGACTGGCTTGACTGACCAAAAATCTTCTCTTGGAAATAAGTCAAAAAATGAAAGTGTATGCCCAGTGGAAGAAAAGTCAAGTGACATGGGAAGAATTCAGAGATTCTACTTGTTGCTGTAGGGTGAAAATTTGTACAGCCAAAGCTCAAATTCGATTGAATATGGCCAGAATTGTGGGGCACAATAAAAAGGGATTTTTCAAATATATTAATGACTCTGATGATCTTTGCGAGTCCCTTCCTACTCAGCATATTTTGTGATTCTCTGAAATGTTACATATTGAATTTCATATTCACCTCAAACTAGACAGTGTGAAAACTACTTCAGAACCAGCAGGTGATTTTTTTTCTAATGTGTATCACACCACAAGTTACTATAAAAAGTCCATAGAGAAAGTCTGAAATATGCATAGCAGTGATTTTGGTGACATATAGTTATAACTAAACTAGTAATGGAGATGGAAAGGAAAATGAACAAAGGAGACATTCTTCTGCTCTCCCTGGGAAACTCCATTCCTGGATGCAAGTTGTATTTCCAAGCGGACATGTATTTACACCTTCTGACAGCGTGTATGATTATGAATGATTGGTTGCATTTATACTGTCACTCTTTTTGTGTTTAAACTACTATCTAAAAATACCTGAGGAGGTTCAAATGTTTGTCCTCTGGTACTTTATTCATTTTTACAAGTAGCATATTCAGAAAAAACAAAACAAAACCAAAACTAACAAAACCCAATCCAACCAAACCAAACAAAAAAAAAACCCACTCAAAAAAACCTTGCTTGGAAAACAATCAGTAAGTATTTAATATAGCAGTTTCCAAAATATTATAATTTCCATAAAAAACTTGGATAGTATTCTGGAAACACTCATGAAGTATTGGATGATATGTTTTAACCTCAAGCATAAGTTCCTGAAATGTCATAGCAAGGCTCATAAAATACTTCCTTAAACACTCATGAGGAATCTATCCAAAATTACTATGTAATATTTATGATATTTTCACAAAATATTAAACAATGTGTAAAGAAAAAAGCACAGTGAGCTGCAACTACAGTGAACAGACCAAACATCCATTCATGGCAAGTTCCAGAAAAACCATTCATAGGATCACAGAATAGCTGAGATTGGAAGAGACCTCTGGAAGTCATCTAGCCCAACACTTCTGCTAATGCAGTGTCATCTGGGACAGGTTGACCAGAACAAAGTTCATAGGATTTTTTAATGTTTCTAAGGTTGGAAACTCAGCAACCTTCTGAGGTAATCTGTTCCAGTACTCAGTCACCCTTACAGTAAAAAAAAGTGTATCCTGATGTTCAGAGGGAATTTCCTGTGTTTCACTTTTTGACCGTTGCCTCTGACCCTGTGACTGAAATCCACTGAGAAGAACCTGGCTCCCTCCTCCTCATACTCTCTTTGTGAGTATTTATGTGAACTGAAAATATCTCCTCAATGAGCCATCCCTCTGCTAGGCTAAACATTCCCAACTGTCTCGGATTTTCTTCATAGGAGAAGACCTGTAAGCTTTCTTTGCTGTCCTTCAATAGACTGTCTTCAGCATGGGCATGTGTCTCTTGTACTGGGAAGCCCATAAGAGGACACAACACTCCAGATGTGGCCTCACCAGTGCTGAATAAAAGGGTTACTCTGCCTCGTCTTCCTGGACTGTCCTTCTTATGATGTCATATTTTCCCATTGCAGCACTCTGGTCATGCAAGCCATCACAGTTCATAAAGCAGTTTGTTGACATAAATCTAGTTGTGACATTTCTTACAAATATCTATGAAATTGTTCATGAGCTATCACATGGAATTTATATGAAATATATGGTAAAATAAAATGCAAGGGAAACTCAGCTGAATAAAATGTAAGTTTAAAATTGCTCAAATAGCCCTAGTATTCAGAATAGGAAAGGAACACTGGGCATCTCTGAGTCAATGCCTTTGGCATCTGTTGTTTGGAGGAAGCGAAGTTTTTTGGATCCTTATTTTGACTTAGGAACCTCCCCTACTACACCTCCCAGCAGGGTTCACAGGGAAGCTTCTTCTCTTTTCCCCTTGGGTATTTTGGATTATGTGGTGTACAGTCATGGCACAAAGCAAATAACATTCAGCACAAGGAAAGAGTAGCTTCCCCTTTGTCTCCCAAATATACCCTTTACAGTCATGTGATGTCAATTTAGGCAAGAGATAAATTATTTCTGTAATCCAAGAGAAAATTAATAAAGTTTAACTAGAATTAGTACTGCAGAGGGCAATTCATCCCACATAATATCTATATTAGTCTGGAATGTTATTTCTTATTGCTTATAGAAGGAGTTTGGTGATTAGTGGTCTACAGAGCTAAAGTCAATGAGTCATAACCAATGACTAACTACAGTCTAATTAAATGCTTCATAGGTCAAGTAAGAAGGGGAAAAAATAGATTATCCAAAATTGCAAGGGAATTACAGCACTAACGTCCATAATATCTGAAAATAAATATACTTTTAAAATTGAATGAAAGACATGTCAATTAACATCCTGAATCCTTTCACAATAAACTTTGAATAACAGTGATGAAATTGTTCATTCAGTCAATCAACTTTTGAATGAAGAGAGATAGTAGAAAATAAGGACATGAGTTCTGTCTGTTGTCCTGTTCAGCGTGGGAGTCAAAAATCACAGCCTCTGAGAAATAATAAACATTTCAATCTGCACAGACAATCAGAATTGCATAAGGTGTTGGTTATTGCTAGGGAGTTTTGACAGCTTATATCTGATGTTTATGATGATGCTCATAATGGTGAGGGATGGCCACAGTTTTATAAATAGATAGAGGAGGCTCTATGCTGACCTGCAGTTCTAAAATGACATCTGCACAGAGCTCCAGAAAAAAGGTATTTTTTTCATTGATATTCTCATCCATTGACACAGATCAATTTTTTCCGTTTAGAAATGAACCCATAAAAAGTTTTGAACTGAGGCCATAGTTCTGTGTTCAAATTATTAGAAGAGTTGATATCACATCAATGCTTTTTGAGGCAAAATGTTTTACCCAGCACCAGGAGTGTTAAAACTTCATTTACTTCTGTAGTTGAATCACAGCCTTATCCATAGACACAACTTCACAAGCTATTGATCCAAATATCACTTCTCATTTTCTTGCTGCTATGAGGCAACTATTGTCCTGCTGCTATCAGGCAGCTCCAGGTCCAAACTGGCATGTACTAACCCACCTCAAGACAGGAAATATTTTGCCAGTAGTCTCAATTTCATTACTGGAAGATAAAAATGAGAATCTGTATCAGAAAGAACAGAAAACAAAGTACAATAGACCAGAAAAAAAAGAATAGAGAAAACTTGAGCACTCAACTTGTTACTGGAGGACTGTGGTCCATTAATGCACACAGCAAAGGGTAGAATTAATCTGAGAAATATGGACATTGCCAGTGCAAATGTCAATATCAAAAGAGTTTATTATTCTGTTTCTTTCACAGAAAACCACTCAGGGTCATTGATTCACCTCATTATAACTTAGACAAGATTAAAAGTGTCATAAAGATTGTGTCCTAAAAGAGCTCATCCCATTTCATTGACCAGGAACAAAAATGTACGGTGTCTAGCTTACATGTAGACATCTAGATTACTGATATCTGAACCTCCATATAAAGCCCCCAAAACACCTGTATAAAATATTGTAGCCTTATGAAGCACTAAATTTGCATTGAGCAATTTAGCTGTAACAATGATTGTGGACCATTTGTTCCATTCTGACAAGAGTACCACAACTCAGCACAAAATATTCTCCTGGTGTTGACATGTCATAGCATCAATCAAAAGGAGATGCTCCAGTAAGATTTTCAACCCATACAGTGACTTTCCTATACAGATCCACTTTATGAATAACGTTTGTCCTAATAACACTCTTGAGAGGTGGAGAAGAATTATTCTTACTTGAAAAAAAAGAAGATTAAGGAGAGAACTAGAACACAGAACTCTACTTCAAATTTTGTTTTTAATGACTAGATTGCTCTTGTACTTCTGACATTTGAAAAATTACAGTGGGAAAAAAAATTAATCTGAGAAGTTACAATGAAGTATATGCACTAAACATGGGGCATCAGTTGTTTTCAGTGGTACAGCACATTTTAAATCTTAAGGAACATGGTTATAACAAAATGATACAAACAAAGGGAGTATCAAATACTAACATTCATAAATTTGCTCTGTGGAGCTATTAAATAGAGGTAGACTAGCAATCAAGATCTTCATTCTGCTTTATGTCCATGAAAGGTAAATTTAATGCTGCAATAAAGGGGTCTTAAGTTGCTTTGTAACAGTTGACAGCTACAGTCACAAGAATATAGCAAAGCTGGGAATAGAGCATGCAGTGTTAACCAGAGAGGTTTTCCCTTTTGTGATGATCCTTTTATGATAAAAGCACTGGACTGGAAGGTCAAAGATTTATTTCTTGTTCTTAGAGAAACTTCTGTTACGACCTTTGTAGGCCACTTATTCTGTCTGTGGCTATGTCCTTTTCTTTCTTGAAATTCTGCTCTTCAACATATAGTTTCTTATACTGCACTCACATCCAAGTGCCCCTCAGTGCTGGGTTAAACAATGTGACTAATGTTAGTCTTGCGTTTATTCTTGCCTATCCCTATAAGGAAGGAATGGGTCTATCACAGTATTTCAACCTAGTAGATGCAAACCTGATCCTGAGGTTATTATTTAGAGGAGCTCCTAACGATGTTACTATGCATTTAGGGGGAGAAATGAATCCATGACAAGGGGAACTCGCTGGGTTATGATTACACTGCCCAGCACTGCAGCATATTTACCTTGTAGAAGGTTAGCAGGTTTCATTCTCTAGCTCTGACTTCTTCAGGTTGCCTTTGCCCTGAAATTTGATACATAGGAAATGAGCCCAAAGCTGGGCAGTGACATTACAAAAGAACAGATAAAGGGACTATCTGCTGCTCAAATTCATCCACTAACCTTCTTTCATTAACACAGAACTCAAATATTTTTGCTTATGATTATGGAGTGCTTTCATGATAAAGAAGACATGATGAAGATGGAATTACTGCAGGAAGCCATGTTAAAAGATTCTATATAAACTTGCTAATATTAACCAAAAGAAGATAGCTAGGAAAGAGTATAGGAATGGAACTAATGTGGTTACACTTTCTTAGCATAGTCTTACAGTCTCCAGAAACTTGCAGCACAAGGAATTTCTGAACAAGGAAAGCTGATGTGTTTGAAGTAAATAACTAGTAATGAAAATTTCTTCTATGAACTTGCATAGTCTCTGCTTGAATTTAAGCATCTATTTAACATTCACAATGTCCTGTGGCAGGAAGTTTCACAAATTGCTTACATTACACAGTGCTTGAAGATCCACTTTTTCTTCTTTTGAAGGTCGCATCTAGCTTTGGTAACCAGCTGTGCTTTCAGTCAAAGAAGAATAGTCACTGACTACTGACCTATTTCCACCACTCATGACTTTATTGACTCTTATTATAACACTAAGCATTTACAAGCACTGAATTTGATTATTAATGTTATGAGAATGCACTGGTCACTGCAAGGCAGGACTGACAGACTGAAGCACCTATCTCAGTTGAGAATACCCAAGCACTGAGGGTGTCACTCTTTCATAGATGTCCTTGGCACTGTCTGTCTGAGCAGTGATAAATAAATGAGCCCATATCATTTTCCATCAAGACAGGTCAGAACCTTACATCAGGTAACAGATAGCAGAAATACTGCCAACTTGAATATAGATGGTAGAAATATTGCTGAGCTGATTGGATTCAGCTTCAGGCACAGCTGAATTTTCATCTAACTGTTCAATTCCAGAGGCAACCCTCTCTCAACACTCTAATATTACTGTTATAATAATCAGATATAGTGAAGACTAGGTTTCACTCTGTGTCTTCCGCATATAATTGGACCTTGACTTTGTAACAATGGTTGAAATTAGACTGTGAGGCACTTACATTCCATAATATACTTGTTCACCCAAATCAGGAAAACGGCTGGAGAGCACTGTGACTTTTTGCCTATTCATGCACAGGCTTCCTTCCAATGAAAAACAGAACATGGTAAGAGATGTTCATGATTCAAAGTTGTAATATGAGGAATCTTGCAGTGTAGGAGCAACAGAGACCTCCTGTGTCTGAAGGCTGAAAGAGAAGGGAAGATATATATATTTAAGAATCAATAAATCAGTTGAACTGAGATTCTATTTCTAAAATATAATCTTGCTCATGTTGTCTAAAAGTTGTAGAGTGGATACAGGTCTCACTGAATCAATGATGTATTTTCCAATTCTCACTTAGAATATTCAAGACATAATAGTAGGGACTAAAATCCGTTATTTTCTGAGATCATATTGTTCCTCTGTATTGAAAAGGCCACTTGATAAGGAATCCAAAGGACTTAAAAGAACTTGGAAACCATATTTTTACCCAGTACAAAAAATATCTCTATCAGACTGGTGAAGCAATATGTTTGTGGCTTTCTTCATGCTGCATACTGCTTCATATGGATACCTCTTCAGTCACAAGGGCTGCTGAATTTGAGGTTTTTATTTTAAAAGAGCAAACATCTTATGACAGGAAATGGAACTTCAGTCTTTTCAGTTGGTTTCTAAGCCAGTGTTGTAAAACCAACTTATTTTTTCTCCGGCATGTGTAATAGTTAAAAGATCCAAGTGAATAAGTCTATGTCCAAACAGACAATATGGTTCAAAAGTGTTTTGGGGAATTACACAAAGTTTTTTAAAAGAGATGCCTCTGAATATTTGGGCATCAATCTTGGATAGCTGAGGACTATATTGAGGGTTACTGTCACTCAGTGATTTAGGAAAATTGTGGAATGTGGTGTAATACTGGCAAAAACTATTACATCATCAATACATTTTACAGTTTTTATATGTGGACTCGCTGAAGAAACTTCTGTCTGAGTCATGGGAATAAAGTGCAAATGGCCTGAGATAGCCTAGAAAAGACATGAGAATGCCTATAATTTTAAAGTCTCTGTGGTAACTTCTGCCTTCACAGAAAAGCAATTAAAAGTTCTTAAAGGATGAAAAGAAGTTGAGAAAAACTGGGTACATCTCAGCTGCAATTTCAGAATTTTGAGAGTGTCATTAAAGACTCTAATAAGAGAAATTTAATAATAGCTGCAAACTGTTGTATAACTTACATTCTCAGACATTAAAAACTACGTAATAAATGTAAGATGGTTTTACCTTAATGCAAGGTGCATCACCTTTTTCAGGCTTTCCTTTGTGATCTGCAGCATTGTCAAATTCAGTACAAATGTAAGTAACATTATAATGATAGCAGGATTTATATACTAACATTAAATCAAGCACTAGAAGACAATAAAGCACTGTATTGTGGCTGTAATGTTGGCAGTAATTGACGAAACCCTTCCAGGGTAGGAAGGAGAGGCACACTTTAGGCAGGGAACGGCACATTTATTAAAATGGCAGTGGCTTATATAAGGGTGGCATGGAATTTTTTTGGAAAGATTGGAACTCAGGAAGAGTATGAAATCCTCCTACACAGAAGGAAAGATAGGGGAGGATCACAACCATAAAGGGCAAACAAGGCTGGAGATAACCATATAAGGAATGGCTCCACTGTGGCAGATCTGACCAATCAGGGAGCGGGGACAACATGAGGGAGAAAACCAAACTCCATTTTGTATAGCATGCAACAATGCTATTTAACTTTACAACTGTGAATTCATA
>JAWWMP010000001.1:61306643-61377738 GCA_035047865.1 Dendrocincla tyrannina
TCTCTTTCTCTCTCTTTGTCTCTTTCCTTTCATTTTGCTATATTACTATAGATAATAATAACCAAAATGGCTACCTACTTGCTGTCCATTGCAACCAAATTGTTTTAAACCAAACCCTACATAAATATATTTGCAAAGACTGATCATTCAACATCATTTCACTCTATTCCATCCGAAGAGATCTATTGACAAGAACCTGGGTTACCCTCACCTTCAGGGACTGTGATAACACAAAGGTGGTGGCCTAAAATTCACTGTGCTCCCAGTTCCTTCTTACATATTGTCTTTGCTCTGTCCCTGGGAAATCTTGGTCTATCTTGTGATAGGAATAACAGTGATATAGCAAACCACAATGTCAGATTTACAGGAGAAATTTGGTTTATTTTTAAGCAAAATTGATTCAATTCTTTCACACTCAAACTCTCCTACCCATGTACTCATACACACCAGGAACCTTGCATACAGATTATCTGTCCAAAATACCCTTCAGAGGCCTGGGATACAAAGGATGCCAGTTGTCAAGTCTTCCTCACACCTCATGTAAGGATTTATTCAATGTACTTTGTTTTTCGATTTAGGTATCTGGAGTCTTAGTGACTTATAAATGTAGTGGGCATCAGTGTATTGCACTCTGTTGGTGTTTGCTTTCTTTTTTTCCCACACTAGATGGTAAATTCAATCCTTCAAACATGATAATTTTGTTATTTCCATTACAATTCTCTACATTGTTGAGTTGCTGTTGATATGACCTCATAACACTAAGGGAAATGCAATAGATGGACATTCTTGTTTCAAGAAAATCCTTATGTCCTAAAGCAGGCTTCAAAGAAGTGTGTGCAACAGAGGATCTCTTTCTTGCAGAGCCCAGAACTAGCCAGAAGGATGTTCCACCATATCAGAAAAGCAAATATGAGGCACTTTTTGGTGTTGATCTGTGACTTGGTGCTTGTGAGATCATAAGGTAAGTCAGGCTGGAAGGGACCTCAGGATAATATCCATCCTCTTGCTGAAAGCATGGTGAGCTACAAAGTTGGACTACTCAGGACTTCATCTGAAAGTATCCAAGGACAGAGATCACAGGGCCTCATTGGGCAAAATCTTTCAAGACTTGACTGCCTCTGTGGTGAAGAGGTTATTCCTAAACAAGGTAGACAGGTATTGCTCATTGAGTTTTGTGGGAGCAAGTTTCAGATTTTCCTGATTAGAAGACATATGGCCTGATTTAAAAACAGATGATCATATTAAGCAGCAGAGAGATTTGTATGAGTGATGCAAATCACTGCTTTCACAGGGCATTCATGGAGCTCTGATCACATTGCAGTAAATTCTTGCTCTCAAGAAGAATTTCCGTTGTGTCAGTGTAGCTGTTTCAGGGACATTTTAGGTAGGTAGCAATGTTAGGCTCATAAAAATAATCTGAATTAAATTTCATTAACTCAACATGGGTAAAAGAAGTGTGTAAAAGAAGAATTATTATGATTCAGGGAAAATTAATAAAGTTAGCTTCTCAGCTCATGCTGAGGTACACCTCTGGTCTGCATGATGCTATGTCAAGTTATACTCTCAGAGGAATTAGTGTGCTTAAAATAAAGCTAAAATACCTGATTCTAATCCTAAAGGCAAACAAAGTCATGATCTGAAATAGGATTCAAGGTGATAGGAGGGGTGAGAGGATCTATTTCATGGATATGACTGCATTAAGTGATGAAGAAATTTACATGTTATTGTATGTCAGTGCCAGGAGTAGTCATGCTTAGCAGACCCATTAACACTGGTAGAATATTTTAGCTGAACAGTGAGCTTGAGTGATTTGGATTCCATGAATTCAGAACATGCAAAAAGCCAATAATATATGTGGTTGATGACCTGCAAATTCATACAGACTGTCATTGTATACCAGGCAGTCCAGCCCCCAGGTCACTATTTCAAAGCTTTCTATTTTTTCAACATCCTTTGCAAAACTCTTTGACTGGGAGCATTATATAAAAATAACATTGCCTAAAATGGGAGAAAAGAACTTTTCGAGACAATATTAATATAGATAAAATAGAGAGCTGGTCTTTAATGAAAGTGCTTTCAGGTGTTACACAATATATAGGTGCACACCCAGTATAGGGTTCTTACAAATTTATAACACTCCTTAATTATCATATCTAATGGACAGATCCAACTCGAGAATCGTCAGCCCCTGGTATGTCCCTGGGTCTGCCCTTTTGAAGCTTCTCCAAGGGTTTTGGGCCTTCCATCTTGCTTTGACTACAGGATATCTTCCAGGTGCATGTGTCCTAAACAAGATATCATTGATAAAATCTCTTTCCTTGAAAAGAACATTAAACAGAATTCCAAGAATGTGGCACAAACCATGACAAAAGGGTTTAAAAACTGTTAACTGCTATCTTAAGTGTGAGAAACTATACAACTATATTAAAATTTACAAATATATAAAAATCTTAAGGCACCAACATGATTAAAGGTACATAAATTTAGTATCACCTTGACACTTGTTTTTTTGGGGGTTGCATATCTGACAGTTCTGCACTTGTGACTTGAGATAGGTGTGACATCACCTGTCTTTAGATACTGAGAGTGAAATATCTGTGCCTGAGGTAGTTAACAGTCAAACAATAAACATCTTGAAAAGGTGAATCATTCTAAGCTCAGTATTTCAGTTAGCTATCCCTACTGTAGATGAATTTCCTTCTACTGGTGCCTGCCTATTATTGTCTGTTAGAGCAGACAGGATTTTACTTTATTCTAATCCATAACAAGGCATCCATTTTGGATTAGGACAGATACTTTGTGCACTGCATTTTTTATCGTACTGCTTTTCGTGTAACCATTTCTAGCTTTTCAAAGGTGATCTGCATTTCTTTTCCTGATATACAAATGGTCTTGCCAAGTGATTCAGATCTGTTTCCATATGGAAATGGATAGATTCAACATAAGATAACCAGAATGCTAAAGGGAATACTAAAATATGGAACTCCAAGAGCAAAAAAGCTGAGTAAAAACTGTGTATGTAACAAATTATATGTAATGGTGTTTAGCTACTTCAAGAAATTGCTTAAGCCCTGTGTATAGCTAAGCCATAGACTCTATATTATTACTGTTCAGCAAAAGAAACTGCAAGAATTGTTTAATTCTGCTGCTAAAAAATTACTGCCCACAAGCAAAGGTGGCAAACAAATATAAAGGACAGAAAACAAAGCAAAACTGAATTTCAGTTGAAGTGCAGCAGAAGTGGTGTTTTTTTACTGATACTTTCCATTTTCACACTCCTGTGTTTGTTTTTTTAAAAATACGAGGAATTCCAGTTTATGATTTTTGTGTGGCTTTGTTTTGTTCTGATTTGGTTTGTTGTTCTTGGGTTTTTTTGGTTTGTTTGGGGGGTTCTTTTGTTGTTTGGTTGTTTTTTTTCTTTACTGGAGATCTCCTCTCCAGCTTTGTCATCTCACAGCTATAAAGTAGGAAGGCCAGCACTGAAGAATTCTAAATGAAAGTTAGTTGGAGAAATTATTCCCTAGTCAACAAGGAGGAGTAGTCTGTGTCAGTTGAGTTTCAGTCTTGACTCAAAATGTCATTAATATTGATGTTCTGGAACGGATGCTGTGTCTATAAATCCTCACATACTGCAGTATTTTCTACAGCAAGAGGTGGACAATATGATTTTGCAGTCTGCAAGGACTCCCCAGGGCTAAGATGAAGCCCTGACTCTGTTTCTTCTCTCCTGTTAGTTCTTTGGCCTATTGCCCTGCCATCTGTAGAACTCTTTATTTATTCTACTATTTCATTTGCTTCTCTGAGGTGAGCTCTGAGGAGAAGGCAGCAAGGTGATTTTAGCCTTGCTGCATAATGCCTCATGATCTGTTGTTCAGAGGGCAGCCTAATCTAGCAAGCTGAATAAAATCCTAGGTTTGTATTGGCTGTGTGGCAAATGAATAACCATGAAGGGAAAGTTCAGTGCCTTTAAGAGCCCTCTTACACTCTGATAATAGCACAGAATGAAACAGTTGTGTCTCTTATAGCTGTGATATTCTGATAACAGAGGAAAGAAAAAGTTTACAGGTGAACGGAAGTGGTTTTATTTAATCGGGTAAAAAACAAAAGAAAAACTCTCAGGCATACAAGGTCTTCTAAAGTAAGTATATGCACTGGGGAGTTACATTTGAAAGAAAAACTCCTCCTTGCCTTTCTCAAGGCCTTTGTTTTTTCAAAAGAATGAATTTTTTTTTCAGGTCAGTGAGAACTGTGGGCATCAGAAATGTGTTTTAAGTTGTATTTTAGGAGACACCTCCTGATATGCTTTAGCTATCAATAAAATTTACATAAATTTGTTCCACATGGCTTACATTTTGAAAACATAGTATGTGTTGAGAAAATATTTATGATTTTATCCTTCACACAAACAATAGTCCCTATTTAATTCTCTGTCCCTGCTATGCTCTAACAGTATCACAAAGACTCATGGAAGTGAATCTTGTTCCTCACTCATACTCTTTTCCTTTGTCTGCTGCTGCGTCCAGAATACTATTTTGACAACACAACTATGTTACCAAGAAGATATATAGGCAGTTAAATATAATACTTGACATTTACATGTCTCTTTTCTTTCTTGGATCTCAAACTGTACTATAAAAAAGTTTAAATGCTCTCATCAATTCATAGAGGGAGAAAGAAAGATACAGTCAAAGGTAGAGATGAGAAGAGAACCAATCTTTTTTATCTCCAGACAGGAACTTGCCATTTTAGATCAATTATATTCTCTGGTTTTAGTTTTATGGGGAAAAAACCCTATATGTTTGAGGCTCCAGCATGCAATGTGAGAAACTGCATGTACTGATGTGTCTCATTAAGACTTTCTTCTTTGAAGAAATAGCCCATCAAAAGACTCCTATTGCATATACAGTCTGCTTAGAGAGTTTTTCTCAGTATTATTCCTGAATAAATAAGATATGAGGTCATTTTCATGTCTTGGCTTCTGACTAAATTGCTGACAGCAGTCAGAAAACTTTCAGGGGGAAAAAAGCCAAACACTTTTGCTGAGAAACGTGTAAGGGAAGTTTGTATTTCCTAGGCTAATTCTATAACTTTTTAGTTGTAGATGAGAATATGTGTGAAGATGTGATTTATGGTTCAAGTAAGGAAAGATGATAAAGCTGGGTTAGATCATGCAGTCCATTTGATCATCAAATAAGCTTCACTGGCAATTCTTTGATAGAGAACAAAATCATATTAAAACAATAAGAACAGAATTAACAGGGAACAGAGAAGAAACAAAAAATGATAAAAGAGCTGATTTTAGGAGACTAAAAACCAGAAAAAAAAAATTGTGAATAAAAAATGGTTCATTGTGAAATAGTCACTCTCAGTTTAATTTCAGGAGTTTAAGTATCAAATAGGGCTGTAGAATTATCAGAAACACCAGTTCAACAAGCAGACACGATCAGGAGCAGACAGTCAGGAGATTGTGTATCAAGATTTTTATTAATATGAAATTACATATTAATATTATTATTGACATGAGTAGAGCTACTCTAAGGGTTTCCAGTTACATGCTGTGGTGTCTTCTGTTTTCATAGACCCATTTCATCTGCAGAGTGAGACTGATGCACGTCTCTTTCAGGTAGCATTATGAGTTTTATTGAAGAAATACGGAGTCCAATATTTTTGTCCTGGTGTTAATTACAGACCTGCTGGGGCACTGCTCAGAAATGTTTCCCCTTTGGGAAAAAAATGACAAAATGAAAACAATCCTGAAAATTACTTTTAAAATACTTTATATATGAGGAAGAAAATATTGAATAAGATGCCTGAAGTATTTTGACTTGCAAAACAAGGTTACAGTGAAAATCACATGGGATTTTAATACAAACCCCACACACGTGAACTCCTGAGCATTGTAAAGGACAGGGAATGATTTTTTTTTTTTTTTAAATTCTATGCTATTAAAGAGTCAATTTGATTTCAAGCAGTCTTAATAGGTGCAATTTAAACAATTTATTGAAATTCTTGAACAGAATAATCTGGATTGTGTTTATTACTGGACAAAAGAAAGGCTATGTGGAACACTCTTCTTTTTCATTCCAGCATTAATGATTAAGATCTTCCTAATTCTAGTGTGCTCAGAATTGCAAAAAGTGCAACCTCAGACATGTTACAGACTATGGCTTTCTCTAGCAACTAGAAAAATTTAGTCCAGTGTTTGGAAAACAAGTTTACCCTTTCAAATGAATGTTGTGCATTCCTGTATAAGGGCTGTCTGACTGTAAATACTCCTCCTGGGCAGAGTCCCCCTGAATCCCTATTAGAGCTCTGCCTTTCAAAGACAAAGCAAAATGGTTTATGTTGCTGTGTAAGCTGAAAATGCTAGTTCTTAGGTGCATTATTTGACACTTCACTGCGTGAAGCTTTTACTAATTAAACAGCTTTGTTTGATGAAGTTTGTGCTTTCATAAAAAGTTTAGAAAACAGTGTTTAGACTTAATACAAATAATCCACGGTTAGAGACTAAATACCTACTTATTCATGAAGCTCTGGGCTTTCAGGGCCTTTTGACTCCATTTTGTTCCCTACTTGATTACATGTACCTGTTTAAATTTTTTTTTTGCTACTTCTTTTCCATTGCAAAGTTTACTAATTCTCAACACAAAAAATAGCGATCTCTGCATTATGTTTTTCTAATAATAGATGATGTTGATGTTGTGTGGTATGAGTTAAAATCAAGTCAATCATAAGTTCAAGTTCAGAAAATCCCTTAGAAGGGAGGTGACTGAACCACTTTGATGGAATCTCCTGGTAAAAAAAATATAAAGAGAACAGATTGAAGACAAAGAAATAGAGATCAGAGAAAAACTAAATGAAAAACAGCGGAAGAGATGATAGAAGAAATCAGAGATATGTTAAATGCAGGTATCATAAAGAAAGCAAAGGCCAAAGAATTCTATCCAAAAAGTGGGCAAACTTGAAGTCATCTATGATATGCAACATTTCCCTCTGTCTGTTAAGGCGAGACTATCACCCACAAACCTAGCTTTAGGCAAAGGTCTTCTTTGAATAGTGCTCTTCTGAGACACCCACTGCCTATGTAAATTCCAGTTTGCAAAATCATTCCTATAATTTGCACCTTTCCTGTTGAGTTTCTAGCAGAAGTCCATTTTTGCGAGTCCAGTGATGCATATTGTAGTCCTTTCTTGGTGGGGAGGAGAGATTCAAAGCAGATATTTTAAATGAGTTCCTCAGTGTTCATTCAGAGGTTCTCAGTCACATGTATAAGCCAGACTGTACTCTTCAGCAACTATTATTTGTTTTTCCAGATTCAATGAAAATTTCCACATTGATCATTTGCCTCATGTTTTATCTTGCTTATTCAGTTTTTCCTACCTTACAAATGTATTCACATCTTCAGATCTTTAGATAGCAATGCTGTTCCCTCAAAAAACTCGTTACTGTGTTTGCAAATCAAAGAAGAGTGGTCTTTTGTGTAGAAGAGCACATATAAGCTATTTACTTATTTTTTCCCTACTGTGGCTAAAGTAACATTGATGAATAGACATCAAGGTGTAATTCTTCAATGTGAAACTATTTCTTCTGTCTAGAACCCATCTTTGTACAAGGCATTGTGTAACACTAGTCTAAACATGCTTTAAGTGCAATAACTTCTGCTTTGTATAAACAAAGACCAGTATTTTCCACAGATTTTGAATGCAGCTTTGACTTAGATAAAATGAAGTCAAGACAGAAACTAATGCCGATTCTTCATGTCACTCTTCATCTATATTTTAGTTTGAGTATAAACTAGGAAAAGAAATCCAGTCAAGTGAAATTTGACTTATGACATTGCTACTGGAGTCAGATATTGTATTCCTTGTTTCCTGTTGCTACTAGAAATTTACATCTTGAACCATGAAAGCTGAAGCACATGTTTCCTCTAGGGCTTGGAAGAAGAACTGAAAAGATAATGGAAATGTTTTCTTGAGAAGCACACAAACTCAGTAGGCAGGTCATGTATTTTGAACATATACTTAACAACAGTACCACTCTTACAGACGCTCTGGAGAGCAACACTCACCTCCCACGTCATTTGAAGTATGAGTTAGTCACTTTGTCAATCAGCTCAGCACAACAAAGCAGTGTGAAGGGTCATTGCCATTCAGTTTCCTGGCACAGTTACAGGGCATAATTTAATGGCTTGTGATAGGCAAATGTGAAGTTCATTGCAGAGGCAGAGGGCCTCATCAATTTCCATTTTATCGTTATTCTGTAGAATACGGTAGATAATTTCCAAAGAAAATATGTCACTACACCTGTAATGCTGTTGATAACTTGCCTTTCATCTGTGAAATCGCTTTTAGACTTGGTACCTGCCTCGAACATAAACACTGAAACTTTACTACACTTCTGGATTAATTTGAAAGACACCCTGGTGCTGTAGCTTGGAAGAGGTACTGTTGAATTTTAAAGGTTTTTTGAACTAATGCAATGATCACTGAGGACAGACATCAGAGACATGACATTTGCATAACAGCTTTAAAACTAGAAAGCAAATGTCGTAAAAATGTGGATAAAGGGAACTTACTTAGCACCAGCCTATCCTAAGTACCATTCAGTATTCAGTTGGCTCTTCTCTGGCATCTGTTCTAAGTATACCTCCCCTGATTACAGTATTTTTAATAGAAATATGCTCAGCTAATATCTCCAAAGTAAGCAGATATCATTTCCACTTAACAAATTCATTTGAAGAGAGGTAGGTGGCAAAACAAGAATTTAGATCTCTGCCCCCTGGGTTGTGCTTAGTGCTTGAAATAAAAAGGGAGCTCTGTCATCTCAAGCCAGAAAACATGCTTGCAGATTTTATCCTCCATTTTTTATCCTACTTTAGAGTAATGCTTATCTCTAAAGAACCACATGACCTTAATTCAGAGGGACACTTACTGCAACTTTAAAAATATACTGCAATGCCTAACTGATCAATGTAATTTACAAAGTGTGCGTGCAGATTAAGGGAAAAAAACCTCATAATGATTTTTCTAGCATATGGGCATTACCATGTTTACATGTTTCAGTAGCAGCTGAAAATTTTTGCATACTTGCTATCATATATATTGGAAAAAGGAGATCTTCAACGAGTAATTGCTATTTTTTATTTATCCCCATTTCTGATAGGGAAAAATATGTTTCTAAGTGATTTTTTTTCTTCCATTCATCTTAAGAAGCTGAGGTTCTGATTCTTTGTGTCTCTTGCAGGTCATGAGCTAAAAAATATCTGAGCTACAATACCTCCTTGTTTGTGTGTCCCCAAGTTGTCAGCAGAACTCCCTGAAGCATTCTCTGATGCCTGAAATGGGGGCTGGGGAGGGAGAAGGCAGGGAAGCACAGAGAGCAGTATGATATTTATGCGAACTATATCCTTGTAGAGCAGACATCCTTTCAAAAAAATTATCTCTTTGCCCAGATAATTAGTCTGAGCTTGAAACAGCAGGAAAAAAAATAGTACATGCCTAGTTCACATCAGGCTGCTCACTTTATTCCATGCAATGATTTAGAGACACGAGACACTCACTTTGTCTTTTCTGGTTACCTGAAAATTAACTCATTATAGTTTAAGGAGGGGGAGAAGTTCTGCAATTGCACAGATAGGGCTTACATCAGTGATGTTTCTGCTTGGACATGTGGGGATATGGATACCTAAAACCAGTATCATTCTTAACCATTTGAACAGTGTACTCTCCTCAGATGACATTTCCCACTATGTAGAGAAGCTGCAGTTTCCCTTCGAGTAACATTTTGAGCTAAGCTACAAATGACTGTTTTTTATTTTGGCCTACCCCAAAAAATCCCAATTGGATTCCCAAAATCCCTATTAGATTCCAAGAGGCACTAACTGGTGTGAACAAATGTTGTCTTACCTTAGAATCAGTTTTTTGGTCTATTAATTTGATTTGCTTTCAAATAAACAAAGAAAGCTGTTCTTTGGTGGCCATATTATTTATTTGAATTGGCAATAATATCTGACTTTAATATTTATTTTACAGTCTTGTAGTAGGAAGTCTAGGATTTACCAGTCCAGTATAGGTCAGGATCCTGTAAAAACAAACAAAACTGAAACATATACAGACATCAAAACTATTAATTTAGAATATTCAGAAAAAATAAGGTCTTTCAGAGTGATGAAGATGGCTGAAATGTGAAGAGGCTGAAAATGCAGCCAACTAAAAGCACTATTTTTTCCCATTTGTCTCCTTTTGAAACATATTTTATCAATATTTTATTGGACTTTTCAGCTCTGGAGTCATCAGACTCACAGTAAAAGAATAAAAATTGATAATGCTGTGGAACAGCATTTGTCTCTCCATAACGAAGATTTACCCATAGCCAAAACATGAATAAAATGCTCTAAATGGCAACTCCAGTGAGGCAAGTTTTATGTGACAGTCACTGCATCAGAAGTCCTTATACTCCCTTTTGGCTTGGATGTTGCATAACTATTATACAGTCCAGCAGAGTGCAATCATCTCCAATGTAGCATTTTATATACATTACACAGGCATGAATTATTGCTAATGCAGCATGCTTTTCTTCTGCATCAGTGTTCTGATTATTCTGAGGACTAGTGTTAGCATACCCTATAGTTTTTACAATGTAAGTCTTGTGAAGTTTGCATGGTATAAATGTAAATTGATAAAACAGAGAGTTTGCAGCAGCATTTAAGAGTGAAATAATGAAATAAACCGGAATAAGTGGCAAAGGGAACTGTTGCTTTTAGCGTTCGGAAGAAAAGTGTTTCTCTGAAACTGTCCAGAACAGAGGTTCTCATTCTGTTGTCCTTGAATCATTATTGATCTTAAGGACATTCACTCATCATATCCATCAATTCTCATTTTGTACTGTCTCTTATTATTTCTAAATAGTACTGAACTTCCCTCAAAGATGGCTAAATATATTCATCATTTTCATAATATCAGCTTACTCACATGGCCACAGGCAGGCTATCTCCCTGTTTGTGGCAGAAATCATGCACATAATTGAAAATGAGAAGGAAGCTGTACTGCCAGATGTTCTCTGTAAGGTACTTCTCCTTAAGAGGATGATTAATCTTATCCAACCTTCACCATATGTAAGGTAGGTGTCTAAGCCGGTTGTTTATGTTCTACTTGTAAACAATGAGAAAAGATAAGAATCTCTTAACGCTTATCTTTCTTTGGGCTGTATCAGTTCCCAGACGTGCTTATTGCTCTGCATTGTCTCCAAAGAGGCCTCAATATCTGGTTTACCCTAGACACTGATTTTTTAAGCAGTTAGATAAGATGAAGCTCATCATCAGATATTAGAGTGCTGTGCACTGAGTACAGTCCATTATGACATGAATTCACTTTGCCAGTTGCTCAGCCTGGCCAAATAAAAAGCAGTTATGACAAACTACAAGAGCACCAAGACCAAGGGGATATTTTCAACACTTCTCAGAAGCTCTTGAGGGTTCACATGAGAATACATACATGGACTTTCTTATTCCTGTTTTTTTTTGACAGAGCTTCTTGGAATTCTCATATGATAGTTGAATTAGAAAGAATCTTTGCATTATTATTGCAGTCACAATTTGAGTTGATAATCTTAGTTTTCACATCCAATTTTTGCTTTTCTTGCTTATTTTATGTTCACCTTTCCTAAACTAGTCTCATACAATATGCTTGGCTATAATGTCAAATGTGAAACAAAGATGAAAAACTATTTTGGGGAATATCCATGAGAGAAACTGCCTTCTGGCTCATACCTATTTTACTTTAATGACTCAGGTATCTCTGGTTTATCTGAAAATATGGACATATTAAAAATAAGCATACTGATTAATTCCAAGTCCCTACTTTGAGCTAGGAGTGGTGATTGTACTCATTTGTGTGTCAGAGTCCCTTACACCTCTCAGTGTGGTTTGTTTGCAGGTGTGGGTTCACTGCTTGAATTTGCATCTCTGCCTTAGTAGAGGTCTTTAGAATTTCATTATCTATGTGGTTCGAAAAACTTGCTAAAATCCTTTATTACTAAAAGGAGTTCAAAGCAATGAAACTTTAAATACAAATCCCTTGAGCTATTATATAAGTGCCGTGCACTGCACAAAATTTAAATTAAGTAATAACAATAGTAAAGAGAAGTTAGGCATGAAACAAAGAAATTTTCTATCCTAGTTTAAATTTGTTTTCTTGTGCTTACATCTTCTTTGGAAAAAATAAGTTAATCTCCTCCTTTGTCCGTTGACTTAATAGCTTTAACTTGACTGTCCATGTAAAATTCAGATTTATGTTCTGGGGTTTCAACATCTTTCAACATCATTTGGCACAAGTAACTGCTTTATTTCTAAATGTGTAACATTTAGAGCATTATAACAGTGTACTGGATGAATGTTTTACTAGCATGACACATAACTCAGAGGAGATTTTGTATTTCTGTATTTTGTATTTCTGTTGTTTCTTTTCTGTCTAACAGCTGTAAATGTTCACAGAAGATTTGGATGGAAAATATTAAACAAGAAGAAAATACTTTCCTTTTGCTTGGCCTTCCCAGAAAGTTGCTTAATTTTTGTATATACTTCAACTTTGTGCTTATATGTGCATGTCTATTGTTTGTTTATATATGCATTATATGCTATGCATACTCTTTTTATAATGTAAACTATTTATGATATATATAAATACATGTTAGAGCTAATTGCTCCTTAAATTAAATCCAGTTCAATCCTAGCTTGGTGAATGCCATGCACTTCTTTATCTGGTTAAGTTTAAAGTAATTTTCTACGCTTTCTGTGAATGTGTTAAAGAAATGCTTGACAGGATTTATTTGCCTAAGTTAGATTTTTAAATGTTACAAATCTGTGTGCAAATCACTGCCTACCCTCTTTATAGCCAATAGAGAGAAAATAGATCAAATTAACTAGCTTGTGGATCTGTATATTTTTATTAAATTTAAAAGATTCTGGTGTGATTAAATGAATTGCTTCCCATGTAACTGGGTCATAGTCTCAGGGTGGTTTTGACCACATAGAACTTAGCTTCTGCCTCTTTACAAGATAATTCTGCCTTCTGCCTCAGGTGAGATGCTATTTGCAGGCAAATTTACAAGATAAGATTGATTAAAAGCTGAATTGACACAACACCTCCCTATCTTCTTTTCCAAAACTTCCTTATCAAAAATGTTTATTTCCCTATCCTTGATCAAATTTGTATCCAGACAAGATATCTGCAGAAGGACCATTTCTGCAACGAAAATGGAAAGATCAAATGCAGAGCTATTGAACTCAGGTTCAGGTCACAGATAGTTTACTGCTGGCAATTATCTCAACTGTCTTTTTCAATATATTTTTACTCTGTATAATATGCTTTTGCAGTATTGGTGGATACAGTAAATCTGTGCAACATAACAGCTTACCTTTATTCCATTTTACCCATAGAAATATTTTATATTTTTAGAGTCATAATAGTGACTACCATCAATTGACATACCTGTTAGATATATTTTTTTGATAATGATGCATTTCTTTAACTCTATTTTATTTCCTTTTTTATTATTTATTTATTTATATTTTTCTGAGACATCCTTAGATGAAATCAGAATTTTGTTGCAGAACATTGCTATTCTCTGGAACAAGTTACTGCAAATTCTATTTTCTATGATTAGGTAATTCTTTATCTCAGTGTATTTTAACTCTTGTGTTTCCAACTTTAATAATTGTATCTTTCGTAATAAAATTAAACTGATTGAATACTTCTGCTTTTGCTTTCAATTCTTTTTTTTTAATTTTCAGCCTTACACTTAGGTGGTTCCTCCAAACTGCACACAGTCTTGTGTCCTGTTAACAGTATTTAAAATTCATGGCACTTTCAGCCATGAAGGAGAAAAGAGGTGATATTTAGTAACAACTTGATTTCAGTACTCATTCATAAAACCTTTTAGTTTTGACTGGAATGACAATAACATCAATTCTTACCCTTTACAGAGCTTTCTGTGCACTGAAAATGAAGGATTTCAGTGAGTTCCTCTACACCTATGTGAAATTAGAAAGAAGAGGTAGAGAATGACCTCATATCCAGATACGTAAGGGAGTGTGTACCAATTTTTTTTGAATTAACTTCACATGGGGGTTAACAATACAATGATAGGCATTTCACCTATTTTCTCACTAGCACATAGTTAAAATATTTAATTCTTAAAAAGACTTAAAGTCTCAGCATTGGCTACCAATACTATTATATGAATTGAGTCCATTTTTTGCCTTGTCCTTAGCAGATAAGTCATGGAATCATGGGCTCATAAAATGGTTTGGTTTGGAGGGGACCCTGAATATCATCTAGTTCCAACCCACCTGCCATGACCAGGAACACCTTCTACTAGATCAGGTTGTTCAAAAAACTGTGCAATTTGGCCTTGGACGCAACCAGGGGTGGGGCATCTACAGCTTCTTTGGACAACTTGTTCCAGTGTCTCTCCACCCTCACAGTAAAAAATTTATTCCTAATATCTAGTATAAATCTGCCCTCCTTCAGTTTAAAGCCATCCACTTTTCAAAACACTACATACTTTTATAAGATTCCCTCTCCAGCTCTCCTGTAGGCCCTCTTTAGGTACTGACAGCTGCTCTAAGGTCTCCTTGGAGCCTTCTCTTCTCAAGCTGAACAACCCCAGTTCTTTCAGCATGTCTTCATAGAACAAGATGAATGTTTCTTCAGTTGGATAATTTCTTTCTTCTAATGGATTGCTTTATTTCTGGGTTTATTCTACAGAGCTGTGAAGATGGTCTTTATATTGTGACCTCTATATCTATATATAAATATCTATGTATACAAAAGCTAATATGCCATTAGAAACATTACTGGGCAGAAATTATTGGTACTAGAAAGTACAAATGTTTTAGAAAAGCTGTTTTCCCAGCAGGAGACTGTTGGATAGCTGACAGCTTATTTTAATAATTTTCCAAATATATGAAAGGGTGATGTATGACTAAGAAATCTAAACATACCTGACAGTTGAGGTGCTGTTGGCTGCCAATTGTTAACAGATACCTTCTTCTTAGTGTCCATTGGTATAACTGAATGTAACTGTAACTGAGTATACCTTTAAAGCTGTGCAAAGTATTGATGACACTATTTAATACTCTATTCTATCTATTTTTTAATAGCCTGTTGCTTAATCTAAAACAGCTATTATTTTTTCATTAATGTACTTTCTGCTAGGCAACTGAGATAATCATGAGTATCTACCCTAAATAGACAGGAACTGAAGACTTTTGTTTTATTAGGACCTCATCAGAGCCGTATCCTAGGGAACCAGAAAGAAACAGGTTTTATATAAACAAAATCTATGGTGTATGCATATGAATAGTCATAGACTTGTGATATTGTGAATCAAATTCAATAATGTATTTATCAACTTCTTCATACTAGCCTTGAAATAAAAATCTGCTTTAAATCTTATTTAACCATGCAGGCTAATAGGTCCTTACCTCACCAGAGTAGCACACAGTAGTAGAAGAAGTTGACAAATTTGATCATTGATCTTTATCAGTTCTGAAAATTATAAGCTTACCCTAATATTCAGGCTTAGCAAAAAATAGAACACAGAGCTTCCCTCAAAGCAATTGAGTAGTAGAGTACAAATATTCTGGGCTTTCTCCATTATTAACATACCATTCATTTTACAAACTGTGGAACAGAAGGGAAGAATGGACAATGGCTGATGTGATATGTGCATAACAAAAGCTAAACTGAATTAACTTTGTTTTTTTAAACAAAGAATAGCCGTTTAAATCACTTCATTATCAGATTTAGCTCTATTCCTTAACCTAGATTTTGTTGCTAGGATAGGTACTCTCAGTGAGCTCATACCTTAATAAAGACAGTTTTTAAAAACAGATGGAGAATTTCTTGTTTCTCAGCAGATGTACCCAGCTTGTGGGGATTTTATTTCTATCCTGAATTTTCTGGAAAAATAATAAAAAAGGTTAATTTGTGCTGTGCACTGCATAAGAAATGCTCATACAGATGATAAGTTGTATGACCTGTCATGGTAGATTTACTGTGCATATTTGATTCATGTTCATGTGAGAAGCTCTGAAGCTTCCTTGTGGTGCATATACCGTGTAGGTGATATATTCTCCCTTTTGTCATTAAGTGAAAATGGCATGGATCAGGACAATTTCTTTACTCTCAAAGACTTTCTGTGACACTGCAACCTTTGCTAGCCAAGGCAAAGAGGCAAAGAACGCATTGGCAACATCAAGTAATGAACCAGAAGGATCATCAGTATCTTGATTATAACATCTTACTACTTCTTTTGTCTTATTTTCATTATATTTGCCATCAGAAAAATGGTAATCACAGTCTAAATATATGTTGGAAATATTAATTATGTAAGCACTTGTGTAAGTGCTTTCTGAACATGCCACAAAGTGGTGTATATTCTCTAGGTTAGCTTGCTTGTTCACTTAGCTTTCCGAAGTTATAGCACAGAAGGGCCGTGAAGTTCAAAAAAGCTTGCCTGACTATACTTGAGAGCTTGGGGTGACAGTAGCACTGTAATGCAATATTTTTTAGGCAAGGACAGTCTTAGCATCTATAAATGCTTTAAGATAGAGTGCATTGTAACAATCAGGTAAGTGAATTTTTGCTCTGGCAAAACTCTTGCTGTAATGTGATTCTATACCTTAAAACATTTATTATGAAATCTTTCCAGATCCTCTGCATCCCATTAGTTCTAAACACTTCAATAAAATATCTGATATGGTACTGGCAGAGTTGTCCCTACTTTTTTCCTCTCTTTTCACCTGTCAGACCCTTTGAATTTTATGCTACTATTTAAATACTAGCTAGACTTAAAGCTGCCAACAACTGTAAGAGGACTAGAGTAAAATATTTAGGGACAATTGACTAAAATCTCTAGCAATAGGTATCTTATAGTCTCAATAGATCCTTTTGCAACAGAGAAGGTCAAACCCACAATGTGCCTCCTCCAGAATTCTCACTTTGGGGGAATTTTCCTCCTTCTCTGTCTTCTGTTTCCAGAATGTCTTTTCTTCTTATGTTCATTTCTTTGCTGGCTCCTCCTTGTGAGTTTCTTACTGTTACAGTTTCAATATTTTCACTTATTCCTGCAGCTTAAGTGGAAAACACTGGGGTCAACCTGAGGTTGCAATGCTCTTTCTTATATAGAAATTTGAGAAACATGAACAAGATTGACCTTTTCAATGCTTGTTTCTACACTTTCTAGAGGTATGAAAAGGGAGCTGTGCAGACCAAGATGACACTTCCCTGCTTAGTGATCAGTATTTTATTGGTTCTTTGTGAACAAAGCAAATGATTCATTGGCTACAACTTCAAAAATCTGTAGGTACTTAGAATAGGGAACTACAGATGGAGAGGTTAAAAATTTTTTTCTCCGCAGTTCTAAAATCTTCAAAGATCATTGATGCAGTATTGATTATTACTACCGATTCTCTTTATGAAGTAATAATAGATTTTGAATAATGATTCAAAATTAGACCAAAGCAAAAATTGCTATGCAGCACCCCTAAATTTTGTGGGAAGGAAGATTGGAAGAAGGAGATTTTAGAATCCTCATAAGAAAAGGAGGCTCTATTGTTGCCTTAATGACTTAACACCGAGACCTAAACTGTTCTTATTTGCCTGTCCTGATTCTGGACTGGATTTGGTTCCCAGCTTTGCAGGGAACTGGCTCAAACACAGTACAGTAGTGATACACTCCTTCTTTCCTTCTCCTTTAATTATCCTCACAGAAAATACAACACATTCATTGGAATCAAGAACCCCCAAATCCTTTCTGGCACGGAAGGTGTGAAGGTCCAGTTAGCAGGTTCACTTCTACATTTCTCAAAAGATATTTAGCTAATTCAGAAAGAGCAACATAAACAAGAAGGACTGAAAAAATCCTGCCTTGGTATCTCTCATTTAGTTTAATGCTTGAGATTTTAATTTTCACACCCAAACTTGAAATTACTCGTGGACTTCTGGAATGCCTACTTTTGTGTTTTAAAAAATTGCTCTTTTAATAATATGTTGTGAGAGATCATGTTTTTAGGTAAGACAAAATATTTTAGCTCTCTCAAACAGGATTATAAGAGCCCCACTGATGTCGTGGAATCTGGAGGAATGCACTGTAGGTGGGGCTGTCAAATAGAAGGGCAACAGCACTATAATCTCATGTAAACAAAACAATTATTTCCTGTTTCAAAACAAAATAGTAAGAAGAAATGTTAAATTTTTTTCTTGCTGGCCTAAACAGGATCAAAAAGAAGATTTGCCAGTTTTCCTGTAGAATAAAACATCATTCCTTTCTGTGATGATGGTCAAAGAAGTTCCTTAGGAAAAGCTCTGCCCAACACTTTTCTGTGGCCATCTAAGAATCTCTTCTGGAAAAGCTGAAAAACTGTACTAAAGCAGCATGTGTACAAATTCTGCCAATACAATTAATTCATTATATGAAGTTTTTTGTCAAAGCGGGTTGAGTTGGAGATAAATTCTGTAAACTAGACATCATGCATTCAGAGGTGTTGATGAAAGTGGCTCCTCCTATTGTGAGATGAATATCATCTTTCAGAAGCTGTGATAACCAGGGGAATTCTCCAATAACTTAAATCAAATATATTCAGTCCTCATGGAGAGTAATTCTGACTGGCCTGCATCAATAAAAACAAAAGTTCCAGGAATATGTTTATTCATCTTTTCTCAGCACATAAGAGGAGGCTGTTGGAGTACAGTGTCCAGATTAGGGGTCACAGCATAAGGGAGATAGTGACTGACTAGGGCAACTTCAATGGGCATCCGCTAAGAGGACTGGAGTACTTGAAAGGCTTAGGGACTAATGTGAATTTCATGGAGTTATGAAATTTTTAAATAGATACAGAAGTACTTTAAAATCATTGCATGCAATCAACTTTGGTAGCACTTCAGAAAAACTGTTAGTAGAGCTATAACATATATATGCTTTGAAGTATGTGGGTAGTATCTAAATAATTGTATGGAAAATGTATTCACTTGACTCTAACTCGAAAGCCATAATCCTGTGGCACATCAGGACAACGAAATAACAGGATTATGACTTTGTCAAAATACTTCTCACGCAGAAATGTGTGAGGTTGAAGTCTTTCTGCTAAACAGAGTTTCAGTGATATTTGGTGTTACATTTGCTGTCACCATATATCATTTAAATACTGAAGTCTGAACCAAGGTTATGTTTATAAAATGAATGGCGTACTATATTTTTTAATTTTTCATCTCAGAGCAGTGAAATTCCAGCAGTATATTTGTTGCTGACATTGCAAAAATGGTTTCTGATTCTGAAGTAAATTTTTTAGTTTCTTTACACAAACTGCAACAAGTAAAGACTTATCACTACTAGATACAGGTACAGAAAGGTAAAACCAGTAATTCTGAAGGTTGATTTTTATTTAGCTTTTAAATATTCAGCCAAAGATTATGATTTTCCTCTTTCTTCAATGAATTTTCTTTCTTTGTGAGAAATTTTTCTCTGTATATGGGGAAAATCGTCTTAGAATCTCAGATAGTACAAATTGCCCTTGATTTATTAGTCTATAGTGATTTCTCCCACTATTTTTTTTTCTCAGTAGTGATGCTAAATGAAGAGGAACACATAATGCTAAACACTGATTCCTTAGCAAATCAGGTAAATATTTTAACTGAAATTAGGCACAGTTTAAAATGTGTCCAGATTCAGTCTTTGTCAATGCAGCTGTCTTTTGAGATGCTCAGGTTTGAAGCTTAAGCCAAAATTTGAGAGAAATTAAAATTTTGTTTCCAAAGAAAATAACCTGAATGAAAACAGCTAAACTCTACACCACTTCAAGACGTTTTTATCCCCAATATGTCAACTTAATTTTTAATTTCACGACCATTGTTTGATTTTATTTTAATTATATTTGTGAAAGCTCTAAGACGGCAATCAGCTTTAAAATGCAAAAACTGAGAGTGTCCTCTAACAAGAGATGTTTTCTTAGAACATGAAGACTCCTTTTGAGAGGCTATTCAGTGCAGCCTCTTGGACTAAGGGTATGGACATAGTCTACGGGTGATTGATTTGCCATGCATTCTTTAATATTCTCTATATACACCAAAATTTTGATGCATCCAATTTAATTTTCGTTTTGCTTAAGATCATTATTTCCTTCCACTCTCTCTCTCTCTTTTTTTTTTTTTAAATAATATCATTCTGTCTCTCAACAGCTCAGATTGATTCTAGGTAGGAGAAGCAGAATACTTTTCATGGGTGCTCAGAATACTGTACCTAGAACAGTGAAGAAATTATGTCCTTTTTTCCCCTCTCTAAATC
Organism: Dendrocincla tyrannina; assembly: GCA_035047865.1. Taxonomy (NCBI): domain Eukaryota; kingdom Metazoa; phylum Chordata; class Aves; order Passeriformes; family Dendrocolaptidae; genus Dendrocincla; species Dendrocincla tyrannina. The sequence goes on from JAWWMP010000001.1 coordinate 61,326,987, forward strand.
TCTTCACTTTTATAGGCAGACGCAGAAGTTTCCTGGGTGCTTTCATCTCCTAATTTCTGTCTAATGGCTTGACCTGTTTTCAGATGCATTGATAATCACAAAGATGAGATGATGCAGAAAATAAAAACACAGTTGTTTCAAAGCAAACCGCAATAACAGACATTTTAAATATTCCTATTCCTCCTGTCCTTTGTTGTATACTGTGGAAATAATACCATTATTATTTTCTATAAAAAGGGGAAAAAGACTGAACTAATAACAATCCTTTCCCAAAGGTATCCTTATTCTTGGGTGGTAAACAGACTGATGACCCAAGGAAAATAAAGAAAGACTATGAACATAGTTATAAGGAGTAGAAATATTGGGGATTAAGTGTAATTGAATGTCCAGCTGCCAACTAGATTTAATTCCATTCACTATCACTCTTTGGGCTCACAATCATGACACTTCTCCAAACTGCTCATTGAATATTTCATCTGCCTCTTTACCCTGGATAGGTGGTGTATAACAGACTTACACTGTTGGCATTTACCCTAATTCTTTCGCATAACCACTTAACCTTATCATCACCATCTTTAAATTTTAGACATCCAAAATACTCCCAAATGTATAGGCTACCCCACCACCTTTCCCTTCTGAACATTTAATAGCCATTGCAGCACTCCAGTTATGTAGAGTCATTCACCATGTTTCTGTGACGACAACCATGTCATAGTTTTCCTGCTGCACAATGGCTGCCCCTCCTCTTGTTTTTTTGCCCACACTATGTGGACTGGTGTGGATGCACTTCACTTGGACTATTGATGCCACCACCTTTTGGTGGAGAAGCCCTATTTATAATGTGACCATCCTCAGGTACTTCTATGGTTTATAACTAATATATAGCCCATGCATCTTGGTTGCTACATGGTTGCTACATGTTACCCATCTCCTACCTCCACTGAAATGGCAGACTAAAGGACCTCACTAGCACACTGCCCCTCAAATTTTGGTGTACTGACTCCAGGCTTATCCCTTTTATCCCTTTCCCCCTTCAGATCTAGTTGAAAGCTCACTCATTGAGCCCTGCTAACTCCTCTGCAGGGAGTCTTTTTTTCCCTCTGAGTCAGGTGTACCTTAGCTCTTGCCAGAAGGCTTGGTGTCATGTAAACAACCCTATCATAAAAACCCGTAAAATTCTGCTGATGGCACCACTATTGGAGCCATGTGTTGATCTGCTGGTTCTTGTTGTTTCTTCCCCCATCATTCCTGGCAACTGGAAGGATAAAGAAGAACACTGCTCTTGATGCCTTAATGAGTTATTGCAAAGCCTTGATATGTCTCTTGAGTGCACGCAGAATTCTTGTTACACCATCGTTGTCTAACTGAAAAAGCAATAATAAACAACAACCTAAGGGCCATATCTGGGTACAAAAATTTCTCTTCACATCTTCAACCTGCACCCTAGGGAAGCAACAGATCTTCCTAAGAAGTGGGTCTGTCTGCATATTAAACCTTCAGAAGGGAGTCTCCTTTCTTCCTTTTTGAAAGCAGTTTTGATACAGGGCATAGGTTGACTGAACTTCAGTGAGACCTCTTACCTGGATCAACCATTGCCCTTGTCATTGTTTGGCTCCACTTGTAGAGCCTTGTACCTACTTTGCCAGGGTACCTGGGAAGGTAGGCTAGTCACGGTAGGGACTTGTCATTGCACAGGAACTTGTCACCACTGTCCCCTTCCCTTTAAGTCACTGTGTTCAGCCAGGCAAAGAGAGAACAAAGAATCCTCCATATTATGCGTCCTGTCTGCCTGTCAGGCCTGTCTCAGGGAAGGCAGGGTGCCATTGTAGTAGTCTCTCTCAACCTACTCACCTCCTCCTGGAGATCTGTCACTAAGCAGAGGAGTTCCTCTACCTTGAATGAGCCTATCCAGCACAGGTACTTAGGTCCAAATTCATCCCACTAAGTTCTGTGCAAACTATAAGCTGTTTGGATGCTGCTAAGTAGCAAAGGAAATGGAAATTCTTGGTTTCTTATCCATGTTAGTCAAGGTGTATTAAAGATTTGTGATATACAGACATTTCAGGGAAATAGGTTCATCAAGTCATTTACTACTATCAGAACATTACAAGTTTAACCAATACTCTATTATTCATGCAAAATGTTCAAGGTTTAAAATTTAAATGCATATATGAAATTTTATGTGATAATAACTAATTTCTCTTTAAGTTGCATATTCTGCTGCATTGTTTTATAATGATACAGTGGCATAAATTTATATTAGCCCTAGAATTTGTTTTGTTAAGTTCTTGCTAAGAGTTATTAAGACTACTCAATATCAGACAAAGCTGATAAATTCAGAATGCAGTGGTTGTTTACTGTCATCAGTCTTTTAATAAAGCTGTTTATTGCATTGAGGCTATTTATTTGATTAATATACTCCAGATCTTGCTGCAAATTTTGTTCCTAGGCAGTATGCTTAGTTTTCCTTTATCATTTTCTTCTTAATTTTAAAGTTCTCTTTGAACTTATGACATTTGTATACGAGTTGAGTGCACTGCAAGATTATAATCTATTTTTGAGAGTGAGTAAATGCTCTCACTCACATTGTATTATCCATTGACATAGCAAAATAGTAAAATTGAAGAAGTAAAAGCTAAAATAATAAGGAAAAGGCACAGCAACCTGGGAACTTGCACAGCTGCTTCAAAAAAAGCTCCTACAAAAGTGCAGTATGGATTATTCCTTTTGTATCTTTCCCCCCCAACCCCCGTAACATTTTCTTTGTGGCTGGGAGATAATGCCACTCATTTCTTTAGAAATCGTTGCTAACCTGATTGAATGGTTTTGTGATGAGCACATTTATGTTACCATGCCTGGCATTGACATTAAAATCTTTTCTGTTTAGATTTTCACAAACTGAATTTTGTGTCTTGTCAGTCTCTGTAACTTTATTAAAAATGTGTAAAATAGGCCAGAACCTTTTAGTCTTTGATGGATGTTTGGAACTGGGAAATGAGATATGACCTGGATGATACAGAGTAGAATTCAATAGAGTTAACAGAGCTGAAGATGTCTATTTGAAAGAAAATTAAAGAACTTTCATGCTACATATTATGCTCCGATAAATGGTGAATCTTGACTTTATGTAAGTCAGCATAGATTCATGAATACTAAGAGAGGTCTATGGAGCTTGGCTGTTAACTGAGAGCTGTCAATATTAGCAGCTTCAACTGCTTGTTTTCTTTGTCTTTCAGAGGGGGTGTTAGTTTCTGTTTGTGTGATATTAAAGCCAAAAAAATACATTGTCTATATTTTATGATTGCATTACTATTTTAAAACAGATAATTGAGTCTGATCAGTTCATGTTTTGTTCCAGGCACAATGACTATGAACTGAATAATCGATGCTATGCATCACAAATCAAATTGCTCTAGCTTTGTGTCATAAGCCGTCTAAACAGTTGCATAACAGTACCAAAGATGCTTAGATCCATATTATACAGAAACTATTCAGGTTCGTGACTGAGAGAAGAAATCCTTTCTTATCTTGGATATTCAAGACTCATTTTGAGCAGATTTACCGACTTTTATTCCAGATTCACTGGCTGAAGTTTGCAGTTAGATGATGTAAGCTCTGATTTGGAAAAAGACTGGTTATTAATGTTTAGCTAGAATATAGATTCTGATATTAAGCTGTGATTTTGGGTGAGGGTTCTAAAACCAGAAAATAAAAGCTATTTGAATTCTAATACTGTTATTCTTTTTTTCTTGTTTTAGCATTCATTTCCCTCTTACAAGTTTCTATATTACTTTAGACACTTGCAATAACTATCATCACCTTTGAGCTCAGAAAAGTTCTCTGAGAAACACCAGTAAATCAAAATGGTGACTTTAAAAGGAACTTTGTACATGCATTAAAGGAACAGAAAATAAGATATTTAAGCACTGATTGTGCTAAGATGAAGTCCCTTCTTATACACGGTTCTTTCAGTTGTCTAATATTCTAATACCATCTTGATCTGGATACATCAGCACTATTATAATTCTTATCTTTCTGGTCACTATACACAGGGCCATCTCACGATGACCTAGTTAATTTAAACCTAGAACCTGGTTCATGGACATAAAGCTATTTTTCATTTTTTAGTCTTGATAACAATTTTTCTCCCTATTGTTTCACATCTCAGGATTAACTCTGACATAATTCTTACCATTATTTTAAACAACTGTACAATCTAACTGGAAAACCTGGGGCTAATTGTGACTTAGATTGTTCTTTTTTCCAAAAGTGAGTTTACAAAATGTTTGATATGGCTGAAAAGCTAAATGTCAGCTAGACATGGATCATGCTTGTTTTCTGTAGTTTTATGTAGCACTTTCCATCCATGTAATAGCAGCACTGCAGATACATTTTTGTGCTGATTTTACTCCTCCAATTCTCTCTCCCATCCTGCTGAAGGGGGAATGAGCGAGTGGCTGCATTGAGCAGAGTTGCCAGCTGGTGTTAAACCACAATTTTTAATTCACCTGTTGACTGACTGATGGTGAAAATAACCTTTAAACCAAGAAACCTTGATTACACGTTGTCTCCATTTCAGTAAAGGGCTTTTTTTTGATAGCTTACCATAACTTTCTGCCTCTTGTTGGAGGTGGGGGTTTGATTTCTAGCCTTTATCTTCTGTAATTACTGCTTGAGCTAGTATGAAATAACATATGGAACAGTTGCTGCACAAAATGAAAGTGTAGCACTTAACTTCTCATATTTTAATACCATGGACCAGCATGAGGTATTTTTTGTCTTTTGAAAAAAATGTAGGCCATTGGTCTTTGATCCTACAAACTCTCCCAAATGAGCTACTATAGCATTTTAAGGCCTTTAGGGATAAGGAGGTTGTTACAGGATTATCATACAGATATGGATTTTCTGTGTTATGAGGCTTATCTTTATTATTCCATATTGTGCAGCAGGGGAAAATGCCAGGGTAAGATCTAATCCAGTTAGGACTAAGATGTGGGTGCCAGAACAGAAGAGTGACGTGCCAATCTGTCAGAGATATATCAGCTTCAGTGAAACTGTCTGTCAGAAGCATCTAGGTTAGCTTAAAAGCTTTATAAAATTGCTAATTATTTTTAAATTTTTGGTAGAAATCAAAAATCATAACAATGTAAGTACACAATTGCTTTAACTAGATGTACGAAAGCTCTGTGGAAAGTATTTGAACATAAGAATAATTTTGGGACTGTAACTCTAGGATGTAGCCATTTCGTGATGCATTCTGTAGGGTTTTTTTCTATAGGTTGATAGCTTATTTAATTTACTGTCTTGAATTCTCTTTCTCACTCTCTTGCTGTGCTCAATATTTAGGTATTAGAAAACAAAATCATATAAGGCATTAAATGTATTTATTCTTGTCTCTTACATTAACAAATCATGATAACTTGAGGAAAGAATAGGACAGCCCATAAGAAATGTAATATAACTAGATTTTTTTAAAGCAACAATTACATTTAATTAGAAACTATTTTCTGTATCACTTCCTTAATTAAAAAAAAAAAAAGCTAAGACAAGTCCTCTATCTACTCAAATAATCTGGGTTCCTTGGTCTGATTCAGTGTTCATTCCATATACCAGGAATTTGTGAAGAATTCTGTACATGATCAGTATCATGCTCTTTTTATTCATAACAAGACTGAAAGACTTGATATAAAATTAATTTTAATGTGGTTCTTCAAAACAAGCAATATGTGACTAGTTGACATGTAACTTGCTACATCAATTAGAATTTTATATAGCAAGACTGGTGAGTAAGGACATAATACTTGTATTGACATAACATCAAGCTCTATCACATTCATACTAGATATGTGCTGAATTAATCTGTTGTAGTTTTTCCACCAGCAAATAATGATTACTTCAAAGCCATTATGATTTCAGCCTTTTCCTGACATTAGTTGTAGTTTCAGTGACATGCTATTACTCTTGTCACAATTTGGTGTAAAACATATCTCATTCAAACACCATTCATTACCCTTGGGCTAGACCTGCATTCAGTACACGTCAGTGAAGGGGCAGGAGGTCAAATCTCAATGAATCAGCTGTCTTTTGTGAAAAAATGGTCCGTCTCAGAAGATACTTTAAACAACTGTAAGATTTCCACTCTTGTAAAGCTAGATTTTATTTGGGCTGTATACTGAAATACCTGCTTACAAACATGTTTACACTGTTTTATGTTTCCTGGGTTGTCCCCAAGTACCAATTTGTGCATACTGATTACTTTGTGACACCTTCTGAATGCAAAGTACTGTAGTCTCCACAGCACTGAAGTCCACAGCCTGAACTGCATTTCACTCTTTGTCTTTCACTGATGTTACAGTGTGAAATTTTGATTGGGAAAATATAATATCTTTATTTTATAAATTGTCTCTTTTTGTACCAAATGAAATCAAGTGTTTTTTATTTTTATCTTTGAACCCACCTCATATTAAAAAATACTGTGGTTTTACATTCTGATTGTAATCCTGTCAATGTAATTTAAACAGCTGTCTCAAATTGGAATTTTATACACCTAGTTAAGTAGTCCTCATGAAAAATATAGCTATGTCTAAACTGTGGATTATTTCCTACCCTGAAAGGCTGATTTTATGGTGTGGCTGTGGCTGCGACTCAGATTCTTTCTCTGAAACCCTTTGGAGACAGTTCAAAAAAGAGTTTGTTGCTTTCACAGAACTTGAGTATGTGGCATAATTTCTTGCTTGGTGGCTTGGTTTCACAACGGGGTGGAGTCCTCTACAATTTCTGTATGGGGAGAGGCTCTGGTTGATTATGTTCTGTGATGACTTTACATCTGGGTCCTCAATATGGTACTTCAATCTCTGTGTCTCCCCTCAGTGCTGTCGATCATGTTGGGTTAGGAAGGCTATTGAGAACAGTTCTCCAGAGGATCTTTTTTTCCCACTCACATAGGCTCACCTTCAGCAATCCCACCCAACCCTGTGTGAAGGCACAGGTAATGAATAAAAAGGGAGATAAGTTCCTGCCAACTGTCTTCTCTCAGCCTGGCTCCAGCAGACATGAAAACACCTTGTTTTGCTGTGGTTCAAACTCTTGAATCAAGCCTGGTCTTTTGTTCACTGAACAAGAGACAGCTACTGGATCATTATATTTTAAAGTGTGTGGCCTTACCTCCTTTGGGCACATATTAAGGGCAAAAAGTTTGTTTTTTTAAGTTTTCTACAGAGATACTACGGCATTCTCCATAGAAAGTGCCATCCCTGTGCTTCTGAATCCTTGGCTGACATAGTCTTCTGCTGGGTTCCTAATGACCTGCACTCTACCTCAGCTTTGACCAAGAGGTGACTTAAGACACATATTTTGTTCAGAAAGTCCTGCTGACTCTTCGCAGTCTTTTTCTAGATTACTCCTTTACATGACCGTCTTTTCACCGGTTCATGAAGACAGAGGAAGTCATGAAGTCGTGAAGACTTGCCCAATGAATCTGAGAGCCAGAGTCTTTCTTCATATGAACTGTGACAACTGTCACTTTTTAAAACTAATATAAAGGATCTATATACCTTTTCCAGGTTTGAATCCTTAACACTTGACTTACAATGTATAATGACTTCTTTCAGACTCATTAGAATCAAAGTAATTTTGTGAGTAATCCTCACTTCCTCACTTTTTCCTCACTTCCTGACTTTTGACTATGCGTATGAAACTAAATTAAGACAAAAATCCAAGTTATTTTTTAAAAAATATTGCACTTCACCTAAAATAAAAAATTTTCCACTTTGACTGCAGCTTTCAACCATATGCAAATTATATTTATATAAAAGCAAACTGAATGAGTCACAGAGACTTGAAAATCAGGGTTCATGGTGGAATCTGCCAGCTTTTCTGCAATGTTTTTAATCAGATTTAGTTGTTGTCATCTGTGTGATCGCTGAAGGTCTTACCTTTATGAGAGACTTGTAGGTAGAAGTTTTGCTGTTGTCGCTATTTTGGAGCTAGAAATAGTTGGGTGTAATTAAGGATCTGCAGGTAAGGGAAGATTTTGTGTTCATTGAAAGGGACTTACCAGGGATTCATGTGCTGTGACATAATTTTGTTCATTAGGATAACAAGCTTATATTCTTTTGTTGTAATCACCTCCACATAAAAAAAAGATAGATACTGACTGACTGTGGGAAGGTACATGGTCCTGTTGATGAGCAGTGAGTGCATTTGCTTCTGCACTGTTCTGTAATAACGTTATATTTTATTTTCCCACCCCATACAAGTGGAATGCATTTATTTAAAAAAGATGCCAAAAAACAAAAACCAAAAAACTGTGAAGATTTTTTAAATTTCTGATCAAAATATCATACATGTTATACCTTCTTATATGTAAATATTCATATAATATATACTTCTATCAAGTCAAAGACACAATTAGAAGAAATACTTACTGAGCAATAACTAATAACAGAAGCATGTTTATCTGTAAGCATAGAAGAAATGCTGATGTGAGTTAATATAGATTGATTTTTGGAAAAAAACACACTTTAGTTAAATCATAAAGAGGGATTTTTCATAGAAATGATTGGTATAAGATTTTACAGGTCTGTAGAACTGACAGCCAAAAAAATCATATAGATTAGCCACTAGGAAACAAAGCAACAGTCAAAATGTTGGAAAGTCAGGAGCTTGTTTATGGTTTTTAGGTCACTGTCATGTGATAAAAGATGACCAGAGTCACCATACCCTTTCTCCTGTGGAGAAAAGGAGTAAAGGAAGCATATAGACATAGTGGAACCAAACATGCAGGCAGCTAGGCTGTACCTGTGTATCCTTTTCCCTTGCCACCCAAGCAGAAAGGTGCCTTAGGCACCTTTCTACTCTGATTAAGCCTTGAGTCATATCTCACTTCAGGGTACTGCATGCTGAGCATGCTGATTGTCGTTAGCTTACTTCAGAGGGTACCGACTCCTTTAGATCTTTTTCTGTGGTGTCTACATCTTTTGTACAGGGAGCCTAAGCAAATTCCACTGGAAGGGTGAATTGCCTATAAGTTATAGATATATAACTTACGATACTTTGATACATAACTTTTGGATAACTAAACTTCTACGAGAACTGGCCTACTTTTCATACTGACCTTGTTAGGAGTTTTTCCTGAAAATTTTGTTCTGTAACCCTGGAAATGCTGTCAGAATATAAAGTATTACTGCAATATGAGGTGCATCACAATTTATATGCCAGCAGAAAATCAGGGTTTAAATGGTTGATGGCTCCTATTCCTAACTGATGTCTACATACGTGTTGGATTTCTGTGACCAGGTTTTGGTAGCAGGGGGACTACAGGAGTGCCTTCTGTGAGAAGCTTCCAGAAGCTTCCCTCATGCTTTCCCCGAGGTAAAGCCAATGCTACCTGGCTTCAGAAGGTACCCGCTGCTAGACAAGGCTGAGCCAGTTGGCAATGATAGCAATGCCTCTGTGATAACATCCTTCAGAAGGAAGAAAGTGTTATTGTGCAGATGAAAACTGGAACCAGGGAAGAGCGGAGTGAGAACAAGTGAAAAACTCTGCAGACAACAAGGTCTGTGGAGAAGGAGTGGGAAGAGTTGCTCCAGGCACCAGAGCTGAGGTTCCTCTACAGCCCGTGGTGAAGAAGCTGTGCACCTGGAGTCCATGGAGGACAACAGGAGTGTTGAGATCCACCTGCATTTCACAGAGGAGCCCATGCCAGAGCAGGTGGATGCTCAAAGGAGGCTGTGACTTCACACTGAAGCAGAGTCCTGGCAGGGACCTGCTGACCCATGGGGAGAGGAGCCCATGCAGGAGCAGGTTTTCCTCGTAGGACTTGTAGTCTTGTGGGGGACCCACAATGGAGCAACCTGTGCCTGAAGTACTGCATCCTGTGGAAAAGTCACCCATGTTGCAGCAGTTCGTAGGGAACTGTTGCCTATGGGATGGTCTCCTGCTGGAGAAGTTCATGAAGGACTGTCTCCTGTGGGAGGGACCCCACAGGGAGAAGGGGAAGGACTCCTCTTCCTGAGCAGCAGCGGAAACAACTGACCCCAACCTTCGCTCCCTGTCTCTCTGCATTGCTGGAGAGAGAAAAGAGGTAGAACTTGGAAGGAGGGAGGAGTGGGGGGGAAGGTGTTTTTAAAGTTTATTTTATTTCTCATTCTTCTGCTCTGATTCTGTTAGAAATAAATTTAATTAATATCCCCACTTTGAGTCTGTTTTGCCTGTGACAGTAGTCATTGAGTAATCTCTTCCAGCCCTTATCTAAACCCATGAACTCTTTGTTATATTTTCTTTCTCCTGTCCAGCTGCAGAGGGAAGTGACAGAGCAGCTTTAGTGGGTAGCTGGCATCCAGCCAGGGTGCCAGATCCAACCCACTACAACTGGTAAGACAGAAAAGAATTTCTGATCTGGGAAAAAATACCAGAAAGACCATGGAAAAGAGACTTTGAGACAAGACAAAAGACTAGATAAAACCATGGCTGATTTGTCTCGTGCTGTCAATAGTCTTGCCATGAGTGGGAAGTTAGGCAAGAAGACACCCAGAAGTCCATTCCAACTCAACATTTCACCTATTTAATATTTTTTTGCAGGGCTACATTTTTTTTTTCTTCCTGAAGCACTAGAAAGACTACAAAAAAGTCTATTAATTTCTAGAAAAGTAAGTATGAAAGAATTGATAACTATATGAAATATTATATTGTAGCAAGAACAATTCTAGATCTGTGAGGAAAAATAAAAGGAGAATCTCAAAGACATTCCTGTTTAAGTAAGAGCAGAAAGGCATGCCTTTGAAGGGGCCTAACTGGACTGGAAGTAGTTTGGATTCTGTCCTAAATAGGTTACTGAACTTCAGGCCAATTAGTAGAGGAATTGTTAAAGGCTTAAGAGGTCAGATTATTCCTGTAATAATAAATACGTTCACAAAGGAAAAGGTATTAAGGTAAAGGTTTATATATTTGAACAGCAACAGAGACAAGGGGACTTCTGTAGACTCTGGCAAGATTCCAGGTCTTGTATCTCAAGGAAACAAGGGTTATCTGTTTGCTCTCCTGCAAATAGCAGCTGTCTGAGGTTCACTGGCCATTGAAAAACAACTACCTGTACAGGAGTATTATAGAAGCTAACTAGATTAAATCACTACGTAACACTATTCTTTGGAAATACCAATTGCTGAACTGAACTCCTCCATTCTCATAATGTCCAAAAAAATGAAGAAAAAGCATGAGTATATCATTAGACATCTGAAATTTTCCTCTTGGGGTATTCTTGAATATAGTCTGAGTCTGAGCTAGTTCTCAATCATGAACCATGACATGTCTGAATTTGAACAGGCTTCTGCTTGACTGACAGAGTGGCTGTAAGCCTAAAAGTACCACTTATTACTGTCTGTAATCGAATTGCACTCTCTCACCCTTAATGAGGTTGTGGTAGGAGAATGAGATATGCTTGTGTAAATGTATCAGGAAAAAATCAGTACCACTCTAAAGCAGGTCCATTAATAAATGAGATGGAGAATTAAATTACTAATGACTTTGAAATGGCTGAGATAAAGAAATTCTATGTCAAAGCTGCCTTTAACAAGAGAAATGAGAATAGGTCAATTAAGAGTGGTGGAAAACCCCCATATAACTGTGAAGTCAGCATGAGAGAACAGCTAAGAACATGACTGACATTATCCTCTGCACTGGTTAGTTAATACTGGGACTGCATTATTAAAAAAAATCTTAAACTGTTAATTTTATCAAAAGAAATTAACACTGCCTTGGCATTGTCTCACTCATGCTTTTTCTCTTTTTCTTGCTGCCTTCCCTGTTTTGTCAGAAGTGTTTGCAGCCTTATGTCTAACTGCACTTTTGTAGTTTTCCACTGGGACAAACAACTTCTATGGAGTAATAAGGCTTATTAGCTTGAGTGAAGATAACTCAACTCTATTGGTTCCATTAAACAAACTAGTTCATCCGCTTGGGTATGTCTTCATGGCACAGTATTCATTGCACTATTTAGATTTACTCTAATTAGATTTTAAGCTGAAAATTTCTTAGTGTCACTTGAGCTGGCTCTGACTGCTATCTTTGCTCTTATCAGGTTTTCTTCTAGATGTTTTCTCCATATTATGTCTTTCATTCTTCCCTTTTCTATTCAGATCATTAAGTCCTACCTGAGTGATTGTCCCAGTCACACTCTCCTGCCTTTCAGATACCACTTTGAATTCTCTCTTCTCTTTGAGGAATCTGGTACATTAGTAAGTTTCATTTGGAAATGAAATGTCTATCTTTTTACCATATTTTTCATGCTCATAACAAATATAAAATGCATTGGACTAATGTAATCTTGAAACAATCACCCTGACATGTGTGAATTACCTCTCTTTATTAAGAGTTTTCTGTTTTAATATCAAGGCAATTAATGATTGTAAGGGCCAGTAATTTAGCAGAATCATTTGAATGATCGATTTTTGATGCTGAAAGGCTGAACTATTATTTATGCAAATGTGAATGCTTTCAAACTGCTTTTCTGGTAACTGTATTAGTTCTGTTTTTTTCATGTAAACAAAATACGTTGAATGATGAAAACCAGAAATGTTAAGGTCAACAGAGACAATTATGCTTTTCTACAGAAGAACTAGAAATGGAATAAGGGTTGTTACTGTATTTATCAATATGTTGAACTCAAGGTTTTTAGTTTACAAGGATCTTTTACATTATGCTAATTCTTTCAGAGAATTGGAACAGAGATGTTCCAATGAAATAAATCAGAAGCAAAGAATGATCTTTCATAGAAGAAGATTTAAAAGAAAAAAATCAAAGAAACAAAAATTAAAAAAAAAAAAGCCAGGGGACGCCTCATTTTTCCACCTTCTAGATAATTTATTTTGTTTCTAAGACACTTTATAAGCCATATTCATTAGGCATTTGTCATCTGGTGTTCCTGTTCCATTTCGTCTCCCCCAGAAGCACTGTTTTATCATACCAAGAAATTGTTGTGAGTTAGGGAGGGAAAATCAGAAGATAAGAGACTGGAAACATTTTTTTTCTGCTCACAGATATGGGGAGAGAATGCCAGATGGTGAAGGAGCCTTACCTTGGAAATTCAGTTGGATAAAAGGACAATACCACAGCACAATACCAGCATATCGCAATACTACAATTCATTGCTTAATTAATACTGTCACTTTGTTATTTTGCACGCTTCTTTTAAAAGTCCTAGTCTTTTCCATACAGTTTCACTTGAATTCCTGTTCATTCACAATATGCACCACTGCAAGGCTGGTTTCTGAGGTTCATCCAGTAGTGATTTAGAACTGACTTTAGAAAGACAGCAGTTGATTGCAACCATAAAGTGCAGTTGTGTACAGGGGGAAAAAAACAACAAACAAAAAAAAAACATTCACTTGAAAAAAAAAAGTGATTTAAGATTTAATTGAGAGTTGGAGCAATTCTAATTATATTAAAATTTCTCCACCTGTTTGTCTAATGGAAAACAAGTTAAAATTGCTTGTCATTCAAATTAATTTATATTGTGATTCAGAGTATTCAATTTTATATTTTATATATTCAAAAAATTTTAATTTTTAAGTATTATACAGAGCAAGATAGAGTTTACAGCTTGAGACACTTAGATATAGTTGTCTACATGCAAATATCTGTTTATTTAGCTGGCCAAACAGGCCAGTTCCATGCATATGTCAAGTGTATTGCTGGGTATTGCAATTAGCACAAGGTGGCTCTTTCCTTGGTCACTGAAGCTCAATCTTGTCCAGTTCAATTAATGTGTCCTAGGTAGTGGCTCAACTGTCCAGCCACCAGGCATCTGTTTTAGAGTGAAATTAGTAGCTCTACAGGAATCTATATGTAGATCCCTAAACACAGGTGTCTTACCTTTATGGTCTAAATTCTATCAAAATGGAAGGGTGAAAATGTCTGTAATAAAAGATTACTTGTATTTTGAGACTGGGAAAATGATTCTACATCTCTATATCTTGCCACAGTAGCTTAGAATGGAGGTTTGTGGGTATTACAGTTATTTTAACAATTAGCTAAAAATTATGATGCTAGCTTCTTTTAAAATTATTTCTATCCCATTTGCACTGTTCCTGTACATTTATATACAGAATTACTTGTAATTCCTGCGTCTGCAAAATAAAGCCAAGATCTCTCTTTGTTTGACATGTATTTGGCTATATCTGAAAGCCAACTCTAAACGGATAGATATTAAGTCTCTCTGACTCCTTTCAACCTAGTCATTATGTTTCCCAAGCTCTTGTAGGTAGGTACAATTAGTCTAGCTCACCACAGGCAAATCGTAGGTCTCCCTGTGATTCTCTATGTAAGGAGCAAAGCTGAAGGAAGCATAAAATGGTATACATAGTTTCTTATTGAATGCCCACAAATATAATATTTTTGGTATTTCCTCAACTATCCCTTACTTACGTTTGGTCAGAGTTTATGGTTTGGTCCTGTTTGTATTTAAGTCCACAGGCAGCTTTAGTCCACATGCATCTATACTGCTAAATTGATGTCCAAAGGAAAGGCTCCGAGACAGAACCTTCATTTGGCCCACATGCCTAGGTGCTAGCCCACTCCACAAAACAGTTTGGTCTGTTTCCGCTAGCCGTCTCCAAGTGAAATTTGCCTTAAAGGAAAGTAGCCCTAAGCAGTATAGATGTGTGCCAGCTCGTGTTGGAGTTAATGGCTCTCTTTCACTTAATGGTATGTAACCACAGTGACTCTAACCTTTTTGAAAAAAATACTCTCTTTTCTCCAGGATAGTGTTTCTAAGCTTTGCTACAATCCACAACAGCAATTCCTTTCTTCACAATGCAGTTGAGTAACATTTTTTTTAAGAGATTGAGCCTGGTACACAATCTACCATCTACCATATCATGGAACAGAATGTGGTTCACAGACACCAGCTCTGACAAGAACTGGAAAGTCATGGCACAGTGATATGAAGACTGTCTTCTGTTGTTTGAGTACAGTGTAAATTTACCTGTATGCATAGATAACTGTTCACATGTGCCCATTTGGGGTGTGTCTGCTCTCTGTTACCTGAATTGTGCTGGGCATGCTCTTCAGTGATGTGGCCACAGCCTCATTTTGCAATGTCTGTGTAACTCCAGCACAGGATTGTATTAATGGCAGAGTTCTGTTCCACAGTCCAAATCCCTCCAAGCAAATATATATTCTCTTGGGTTTGGAAATAAGGTATATGGAGTCAGTTTAGATTTAGCTTCAACTGCTGAAGTCCATGTGGCTTAAAAGAATATGTGTAAAAAAAATTGTCTTTGGTGGAGAAAAGCTCTTATAATTACTATTTTGTCTAAGCCACTGAACAGCAATCATAAGCTTCTGTGTCATTGTGCCACTTGAAATAGCCACCCTGAAACTTGATCAAGGAAAGATTGCACCTTTCTCTGTGAATTATTTGAACCTGTTTACTTTAGAAATGTTAAAGAAATACTATTTTATATATTTTAAAATGCTGCAGGCCCATATTTAATTTTTTTGTTTTGTTTGGAATGCAAGACAATTAACCCTGGAATCAATCTATTTTGGAGAAAATGTTTTCAGCTGCAGCTGCAGGCAGATTTTTCTGTTTTAGATACAATAGCCATAGTTAATTATCCAGTCAACAATAATTCTATTTAGTCTGAGGAAAAAAAAAAAAACAACACCCTGGTTTTAATTTTCAGGCTTTAAATCAGCAGATGCTGGAAGTTAATCAGTGTTTGTCTAATGAGAAATTAAGCACTATCCATAGAAAACAGACTTCACTCCTGTCTTCTAGGGCTAAAATTAAAGTTTAAATTGGCCATAAGAAAAAAAACCAAATTGTATTTTTGGTAGCTACAAGGAAAGTGATATGAGGTTAAGCTGGGAGAGGTCATGCATTGCAAAAGATATCACACATGGAAACACCTAGAGAGATTTCAGTTGTAAAAGCAGACAAAATAGAGCATCAGTCTGTTTCATCACCAATGTTTTACAGTTAAAATGCAAGTGAAACAGTATTTTTTTTTTCTAAAGGAAATTCACTATCAGTTGTGAAATATCTAGCAACCCTGGATCTCTGACACAAGAATTGAAGCTCTTAGACAACAGGAATAAAATAAAACTAACAGTATAGTAAGTGCATTGAAAAAAAGCTTCTGCTTTCTAATTTTTGCACCTGATCTGCCTGATATCATCTTCTTCAAAGCCCTTACTTGCGAAGGAAAAAGGTACAATAATACTGCAGGATTATTACACAGATAGTAAATGCCTGGAAAGGAAGGATCCAAAACAAGAAAGCAGAATACTTCTTTCATACTCTAGTTTTCTTTTTTTTGTTGGAATAAACCCCAGTGCTTTGCTTCCTGTTCTTCAAACTGCTCTCTAGGCTGGGTCTAAGCTGACCTTCAGGCAAATGCATCTGGTGTGTGTTGTGATCTCTCTTGAGGAACTCATTCGGTTTGGAGCTGAAGTTCATATGACCTATGTATCCAGGTTTCTGTATGTGGAAACCAGGGCTTGTAGGAAAAGTGGATATATGACTGGGAAATCAGCCTTTTTCTGGTTAAGTGTTGGGTTATGGGTCAGGTATGCACATGAACTTGTAGCTTCACCGTGTGTTCATGCACATTGACAATGGTTTTTAATTTGTTTGGTTCCTGCTTGCTGGAGGAATGTGTAAGCAAAAAGTGACTGGTTACACCCAGCTAGGAGTGGTGAGGAGTTTCTGCCATCTCAGTGACTAGTTCTCGGCAGTTTGGGGAAGCTGAAGCCATCCCAAGACCTGTGGTGTTCTTGCCCACTGTAGTTAAACCATTACTGTATTGCATCTGGAAGATGATAGCCTTTTACAACAGTAACATTTTTGTGTCTTCCCCACTGTAAGAGGGCTGCTATTGGTTTGCCTTTTCCTCAGGACAAGAGGGAATGAGACTTTTAAGCCGCTGCTCAAAAGATCCATACCCATCTCTAACAGACACATTGACTTTTCGCTATTTTCAGCTCACCTGTGTTATTCAGTGGGACTTTCACTACCAAACACAATGTATGTAATTTTTTCTCCTTATCCCAAGATGCAAATCAATGTTGCATGTATTTTGTGTTTTGCGCCTTTCAAAAGTGTAAAGATCCTCATTTCTTCCTTCACCACTAAGAAGTGTGTCCTCTTAAAGCTGTCTTGGTTTCTTGTGACATGGCCAATCATGAATTCACTTAAATGAAACTTCCCAGCTACAGGACCAGCTACAACAATGTTGCGCAATAACAATTTTTTCCACGTATTTCACTGCTTCATGGAAGAAGACTGGGACTTTTTATTAAGGGGATGATATAACCAGTAAGTCAGTAACTGAAATTTATGGTCTTAACTTATATTTAATTCATAGAAATTGAGTCATCTAGGTTCTAGGGACTAACTTTTTGTATGGTAAACTTAAAAGGGCTGGGAAAAGTTGACCTAAATAACTGTAATTAATAGATCTGTTGAAAAAAAGACTTTTTTTTTTTTAAAAAAAAAGGGCGATAATTGTTCCTTTCTATCTGTATTAATTCTGAGTGTAATAAAATCATGTGCTTTTAGAAGGGAACACACAAGAGCCAGGTGGGCACAGATCACATACTTATATCCAAAAAGTGAAAAAAAATAAAAAAGAGTTAGCTAAAGTAAAATAGTAGTGGGTTTTATTTGTTTTTTTGGTTTGGTTTGGTTTGGTTTGGTTTGGTTTGGTTGTTCTTTTTTTTTTTTTTATGCTAGAAAAATATGTGCCACTGAGTACTTGCTCTGGTTGAGGTAATCAGGTTAGAATGGCAGAGGCTATGTTTGCTTGCATACCTGATGTCACAAAACATGTTCCTATTATTTCAGTCATTTGTATGTATCAGTGCTAATTATAATTGGTCCAGTTAAAATATTACTTTGGTTGTTTTATGCACTTTTTGGATTAGTAAATCTCAAAAGCAATCTACAGATAGAAATAAGAGTCTATAATCTCGATTAGTACTGAATTTTTCGAATAAAATTAAATAATCCATTTGGCTTAAAGAAAAAAAAATTACAGATAGCTGTTTTTTAAAGTGATTTTGCATATACATACCTGCTGTGCATATGCTGATGTATAAAGTAAAGGGATTATATGTCCTACTTTTTTAAGCACAGCAGCTATTGACCAAATGGATAGTAATAGCTCCAAGTACAAATTGAGTTAAAGTTTACTGTGTCAATGATCTGTGGATTAAAGACTCCCCAGGTACATATTCATAAAATACAGCAAATTACTTCAGTGGACTCAGACTAGGCTATCATGGCAATGAGCTGTAGATTAAAGATCACTTTGAATACTAAGAATTGCAGTGGAGCAAACAGAACGGGTTTTCTATTGCCAAGATAGTCTCAACTACTGGTTTTTATTTTCTGTTTATCAAAAAAAAAAAAAAGCAAAATAAATTGAAGGAGAGTGTAAAGGCTCTCTCAGCTTGGATGAAGGTATTGAGGCAATATGAAAGGTTTGAGTCAGGTCAAAATCACATGTAATGTAGTTACTTTTTGTATAAAAATACTGGAGAGAAGGAGAAAACAGTTCAGGTGTGTTGGGATTCTTCTGAGTCCATTAACAAACAGTGTTTCAGACCAGTGGGAGAAAAGAATTACTTATAAAGGCTGTTTAGTTAGCATCAGGAGAAAGAGTTCTCTCTACCCATGAAAGGCTTTGGTTCTCATTTTTATAATGCAAATCTCCCAAGCACTGCCACAGCTTGAAGACAGAGCAGAAATGGTGACCAAGAACAGCAGAAGCCTGAGAAAAAGCCATGGGTAGACAGAGCCTTCTCAGTACATGAGAAAGAATGGACAGCAGTCAAAAGGATAGATCATATTTTCATTCAGTAAAGAAGGAAAAGAAATTTACATGTGCTGAAAGAATGAATGTTATTGTATAACAATGAACAGGATAATAATGACTGTTATATTGACAACATAGAATAACTGATTTAATCTATGTCAAAATGCAGAGGATTTCTTCTGGTTAGCTAGTTATTTAATGTGACAGTGTCACAAAAGAAGCTAAAGGTCCTTTATTTACCATCAGGTTATGCATCCTAAATTGAATCTTAACAACCGTAACTTTTTTTGCTTGTTTGTTTACTATTAAATATAGTAACAATGAATATGAAAGCTATTATATTTCTGAACACATTATAATAAAAAGATACAAAATATAATAAAACATTATAATAAACAACATTATAATAAAAAGATACATTATAATAAAAACATACAACATTTGTATCTTGGATCTTTGCTGTCTGTTTACCATTTATTCTGTGGATCCATATACCAGTTACACTTCTCATAGAAAAACAGAAAACAAAAACCCTACAGTATTAAAAGTTCAGATACAGAATTTTTAGATTTAAGGGACCAACTCACACAGAACTAGATTAGGCAATAGTAATTTATCTTAAAATTTGTCACACTGAAGTCTTCTAGTCTGTGTGTTACTGCAAGCAGATATTTAAATCCCATTGAAGTTAGAGATGCTTACACTCATCTGTGTTTGCAGGATGCAAGACCTTGCATTCAATGCAGTGTGATGGAGCATGTCCAGTGGAAGATCTATTTTGATAGTCATAGAGAAGTAGAATAAATACTATGTATAAAAGAGTAGTTTCTAAAGGAAAATAATAGAAATTCCTTGAGCACTGATTGTTTTCCTGAGTACACTAAACATCATTAATGCAATGAAAGAGCAGTGCATTGGCAACGAAAGTATTATCTCTTATAGCACTTTAGACACAGCAGAGTGATAGACTTTCCAGGGACTTCTTATAAAAATGGAAGCGAGCTTGAGATTTTTAAATTTTTTGGAAATAATTTGATTCTGTGAGGGGAAAAAAAAAAGAAAAAATAATCCAAAGCCATAATTTGTTTTTTGCTTCAGGCTAATTAAGGAAAATAAGGGCATAAGTTTAGTAATTTGTGAATATTGGCATGCATGGTCAATCAAGGGGGAAGAAGGTTGAGAGTTTGTAAAACACAGACCATCTGTCTTCCTTGCAGAGATAATTAAGTATAGTACAACCTGTGGGAAAATGACAAAAGTATAGATATTTAGTATGGGGATATTAAAGAATCTGATTTACAAATTAGTACCTAGCTAACAATTATTTTTCATACACCATTCAGATCACATTTTTTTCCTTGAAAACTATTGTCAAAGATATACTATTGAATGGAAAATTAGAGAAAATATTATTTTTGATTATGCCTACAATTGAAGTCCTATGAAAATCTTCTGTTATTTAAAATAAAACATTAAAAGACTTCTCATAGTTTAGCAAGATAATTAAAAATGATTTTATTAATCCTCAAAATTGCCTGATGTTGAAACACCCTTTTAGAATAGAGAGAATGTGTTAAAACACACACATATATATATGTATATATATATTTATCGGATTAAGTTCAACTAGTGCCCAGTCACCCTAAAACACATTAAAATTGTCCCAAACAAATTATTTGAAGCATTGTTAAGTTGATGTGTAATAACCCTGTGAGGCCATGCTGCTTCTGGTGCATTGGCTGCTTCAGGCCAGTGTGCTTCACAAATCAAATTTATTTGATAGTATTTTCCTCTGTAGGGGTTTTGAAGGGCAATTGAAGGTGTTTCTTTGTAGTGAAAACTCAGATGCCCTGCAAAACTCTTCGTTCTATCAAACACCAAGGGCTTCCTCTGAGAGCCTGTAAGAACATTATCAATACTCTGTGGAAGTTCTGCAAAATTCTGTACATGAGTTTGGTACTGGTTTTACTGAGATTATTCCTGCCAGACAACTTTTAAGCCCCTAAGTTTTTTAGAAGTTACTGTCACACATTAAAAGTATATGTAGACCCGTCGAAAGTCCCAGGTAAACTCTGAGATGACCATTAAGTAGTCCTATTCAAGGAGAATGCATGAAAGACAGGCAGAATAATAACAAACACAGAATTTTGGGAGTAGAGAAACTGACAACACTAAATGTGCTTAAGCCTTTGACAAATAAGTGATCATGACAATGCTTAAAGTATAAGGAAAATGCAATTAAATTTGAAGTGGAAAAGTTCGGTATATGCTTAGTCAGTATTCACAGTCCATTAGTTTTTCCTCGACGTGTCAGGAGTATCCCCTGAAAACATTTGATTTGCTACTTAAACTTTAAAATCACAAATAGAAAGCATTACAAGGTGATTTGTGTGATTGGGCTTCATTAGTGGTCGGTGAAATTTGTTGTGCTGCTCATTCTTTTTTTTTAGGCGTTGATTAGTGTCTTGCATTTTTCTGTAGAGCTCTTATGGCTTTGTCATCTTGTTTTTATATCCATTGCATCCCCATTCATCTATTTTGATTACTTCCTGAATACTATGCAAATCTTAGATTACATTAGATAAAATAATACATCATAAACATATTGCAGTAGAAATTTTTTAAAATCTTGTATGTTTCTCTGTATCATTTAGTAGAATACAGACAAATCTTTGGAGTTTGTAATCAGTCTCATTTATAAAGAATGGTTAGTTGTGATTACAAATAAATTATTCCTTCCTTCCAGTGGAAGTAAAACCCCACAACCCCACTAAATATGTAATTCGAAAACTCTGAGAAAATTTAAACTCAGCTGTCTCTGGCTTTTAGGAGTAAAGTTTATGCAGTCAAAACAGATAGGTATTTTACTGGTATTCTCTTGAAAATAACACAATCAGCCCTTCCTCTGGGGTGTATGGAGACATACAGAATTAACTTTTTAACGTCCTTTCATACTGATGCCAGCTATTGCAGCTCTGTGTCAAAAGCAGTCAATATACAGAATGGCAGTAAATTTACTCTCTTTTCTGCAGTGCTAGGATTCACTAGCTTAACACATACATGACAATGGTATGCATTTATTGTGTTCACTCATCTTGTACTTCTCTATGTGTCTGAGCTGTACTTTATTTCTGTAAATTAATAGACTCATTATTAATAGATCCTTGACAATTCAAACAATACATGTGATTATTTAATATCTTAACACGAGAACTGGCACTTCTGAGGAGGTCAACAATTCTTCTAGAAAACTATCCTGGCTCTGAATGTAACATCACCTAGCTGATTCAGATAGAGATGCAAAGTCACGCATTCTGACAACTGTAGAACATTTTTTCTGCAATGGAAGGTGCTTTGGTATCTAATTAGATATTGGTATCTAATCTATGGGATTAAATATATGAATATACAGTTTTGAGATAAACCCCAAGTCGTTATGTTTTTGTGGGGTCTGCCACTACTCCACTCATACCATGTTTGATTTATAGTGTAATGCTCATCCATTTTAGACATCTTCCATTTGGGAAGTACCTGGACAGTGACACAGTGCAGTTCTTTTCCAGAAGTCTTTACAGAAAGATAAATTTGCAATCTTCTTCAGTATATCTTACAGAAGGTTCATAAAAGAAGCTTGTTGCATGGGGAGGAGATCATTAGCACCCATGGTGCATATTAACTGGAAAGTTAATCACACATCATGCTAAAGCACACTCAGGTCAAATCATCTCTATCTTTTAAAATAAGATTTATCATCACTTACTTCTTAAAGTTTTGTCTGTTCTCCTGAGTAGTCTTTTATTGACTCAGACAATCTTTTGTACCTTCTCAGCATGAAATTATGATAAAAGCTTGAGTTTTACAGATATCTAAAATGTCCTTGAAATAGAAAGGGAAAATGGCCTAGGTTGCATTTCAAAAGTATATACATATCATAGAAAAATTAATTGACTTTGTATTCATTAGATGATCTGTGAAACAATCTTCAATTAAATGGACAATAGATTTCTAGTTCCTACAAAGATACAACTTTCATATAAGCAATCTTACATGTGTTATTTACTTCATTTTTTCCACATGTTAAAATTGTGTTTAGCATTCACTCCTCTCCACAGTTTTTATATAGTGAACAGAAATGAATAGAAAAGCTGCCAAAAGAGAGCTTTCATGAGACCTTTCAGAACTATAACTAACACAGTTTTACATCTGTTTTGGCACTCTCAGAAGCAATGCAAGTTTTATTTGGCCAGATAGTGTAACATAATCCCATGGATGTAGTATTCTCTTTTTATCACAATTTATACCTTTAGGACGTGACCTAATGAACATTCCCCATGCACACATGGGGAAGAAGAATGGCAGGACTTAAGGTTTTACTTGCCTCAAAATTATTGAGTTCAAAAAAGATTATCTAAATTTCTATTCATGTACTATAATGATTACATTTACTATAATGCACTATTATGATTATTTGAATTATAGAAATGCCAGTGGTCTCAGCCATGAATAAAACATTTTGTTTAGACATTATGTGAAACATAAGAGACTTTTACCTTCAAAAAATTGGAGCAGTAAGGAGACATTGATGGATGCTATGGCCAGATACTGGATAAAAAAAACAGGGGAAAAGAAGCATCATCTGAAAACAAATACAGGTCAAAGATTGAAGGCACATTTTCACTCAAATTTGAAATTACTACCTCACAGGGAAAGACAAAAATGGTTTCTTGGAAGGGTACATAAAACTACTGAGTATTCAAAAGGTATGCTGGTTTTGGGTAGGATAGTGTTAATTTTCTTCAAGATAGCCGATTGGGGCTATGGTTTGGATTTATGCTGAAAATAATATCGATAGTACAAGAATGTTTTTCTTATTGATAAGCAGTTCTTACAAAGAGTCAAGGCCTTTTCTGCCTCTCACTCCATTGCAAGAAGGCTGGAGGGGACACAGCTGGGACAGCTGACCCCAGCTGACCACAAGGATATCCAATACCACTGGCATCATGCTCCGCTTATAAAAGTGGGGGAAGAAGGAGGAAATGGGGGTCATTGAGAGTGATGGCATTTGTCTTTCCAAATCACCATTCTGCATGATTGAGCCTTCTTTTCCTGGAGGTGCCTGAGCACCTGCCTGCCAGTGGGAAGTGGGGAATGAATTCTTTGTTTTCTCTGCATTTGCTTTAAACTTTCTTTATTTCAAACCACAAGTTTTCTCTCTCTCTTTATATTTTTTTCTTTAACCCTTCTGATTCTCTAACACATCGCCAAGCTGGGTGAGTGAGCAAGCAGCTCAATGAAAGGATAGAACTGAAAGTGAAGTATGTTTGTTTTGCAAAAGTAAAACTGGAGCTGCTGGTTTTTTTGGTTTGGTTTGGTTTGGTTTGGTTTGGCTTGGCTTGGCTTGGCTTGGTTTGGCTTGGCTTGGCTTGGCTTGGCTTGGCTTGGCTTGGCTTGGTTTGGTTTGGTTTTTTTAGGAGACAAGTAGAAGGTTTAGTGGAAAAAATTACAGGAAAATTCAGGGAGTATAGCTTTTGCACAAGAAATGTGACCCAAATTTAAGAAGTTCCCTCCAGGATATTTCAGACTGAAACTGAAATATGGCTGAGAATGTATCCCATGCTTCTTCATAAAAAGATGCTATGGAAACTTTTCTTAACCCTGAAGCTCGCTGAGCTTCTTTCCCAAAATGCTCCCTGTCACTCTGTTAGTGGGGGAGGAAGAGGCCCCCCAAGTCCTGGGAGCTCATTCATTACCCCTGTTACTAGACCAAAACGAAAAGTGAACATTAATGATAATTATATTCACAACATGTCTCTGAGCTTATTAGCAGCACTTTATGTAATAAGCATTTCTCTGTTCATTCTGTAGCTGCCATAAAATCATTCTCACCTTAGCATAAACAATGACAGTGTCTAGTGAAACAGGAACTGTTTCCGTTAGAAAATATCAATCTCTTATTTCTTGTAATGCTCCCTTCTCAGCTGGTAGCCATAATTATCCCTTGATTTTCTTCTTCAATGTAGTATTTGCCCAAGACCTTGTGCTGAAACAGTGACTGAAAATGAACCTCTCACCTTAGCAATATACTTTTACTCAGTTATTGTAATAGTTGAGGACATTATCTGCACAGTGTGTGGATTTCATTTTGGAGACTGTTTTGTTTCTGCCTGACAAATTGCAAACTTTATTTTTCCTGCAAAGACATTCATTGCTTTCCTGTAGTAGTTTAGCCTGAACCTCAACTAAAATTCATAAAGGGTTCTGATCCAGGGTTAACAGTAGTATTACTGGCTTAAAATGTATCACTTAAATATAATTGCTCTGACAATAAGTTAACTCCCGTGGAGGAGAATTGTTTTGTCACCTTAGCAATAAAGTCATTTGGAAAGGATCAAAGAACAGCTTCTAGGGCTGATCAGGGATTCATCAGGCAGACAGTCAGAAAGTTATAAAAAAGAAAGCAAGTAAGTTGTTTGATCTACTTGAATCTTCAGCAGCTAAGGATGAAGGAAAGACCTGTGTGCCAGGGGCATGATGAAGTAGAGAAGGCCAGAGCCTAAGTAGGTTCTAAAGGGGTTTCAGGGAAGAGTTGAGCCAGAATAAAAGACTTAATGTTTTGAAAGTATGCCAAAAAGTATGTATTGTTTTTTTAAAAAAAATCCTTCGTATTTTAATTTGCTTTATTCTTTAAATTAAAATGATAGTATGCTTAGAAGCTCAAGGACTATACGCATATATATATATATATATATATATATGAAATATATATCTTCTTATTTGGCAAGTTACTTCCACCTCAGGCATTCTGAGGAATTAACCTCCAAATTACTGTCAGAGGTATTCACTTCTGGGGCAAATATTAGACAAAGAATTTTGAAGTTATGTGGGGACACCAGCGCAGAGGAGTGCATTGGACTTTAGAAACAATCTTTCAAATAAAAAAAACCAAACAAACAGTATTTTCAAGTGTATTCTGGACATGGCAGAAGAAAAGCCAAGGAGAAAAGAACAAAATATAAAGCATTATTTATAATTTTCCTTCTATGTCCCAAACAAAGAATCTTTTTCTTCATTTTTGATTCCTGATATTGTATTTGTCTCTTCAGAAAATAAAAATAACTGCACCAAGTTTTTGTGGCTGTGGAGGTGTTTTAATTTTCTCTAAAAAAGCAAAATGTAATTTTTCTTCCTCTTTCTAACATCATGCCCTCATTCAGTTACTTTTAATAAGGTCTAGATGATAATGCAGAAATCTTGTGTCATTTGAATCAAGTGTGTCCAAACTTCGAATGATTGCATCAGGCTCCTTGCCTGTAGTTCTCTTGCAGTAGAACTACATGGGTCACAGATGAAGTGCTATTGTACACAAAATTTATATTGTGATTTTGCAGATTTTCACACTTTATTAATTTCTGTCCTTTATTTTTTTCTGTGTTTTTATTTTCATATGAAGCTATGTTTTTGTTGTTTGGCGCTTTTTTTTTCTCAATAATTCCATTTTTATAATTAGAAATACCAAATACCTTTTAATAAAGAAATACATAAAACCACAAGTATACCACACACAAGCCTTAAGATTCTTTTTGGTATTGTTAGTGTTGTTTCATCCAGATTACAGGGTGATTAATTCATCTTAATAGACAGATATGATTTTTCAAAACCAGATTACTTAGTACATTGCCTGAGTTAGTACCTTTAACTGCAGTTAATTTTTTTTCATTAACGACAACTAAAGAAGCAAATTTTGACTTATACCAGAAGGCTAGATTTGAAACACAAATTCTGTAATGCCCTGAGCAATATCTGGAAGAACCATGGTGCTATGCATGAGATATTGTGCAAGGGAAACGAGGGGGAGAGCAAAGGATTATGAGCTGTGAACTATAGGATCAAAGGTCTTTGTCCACCTTATTCCTTTTCAATTATTTGACTAAATAAATCACTCAGAAGAGCTTGAGAGCTGATCCGTATTTTATTCCTATTGACAAGTTTGTGTTGGACATTCTCTTTCCATTCTACAGTAATGACTTTTTTTTTTCTTTTCCCATAGAGTGGTGCTCTTTGTCTGAAAGGGTTCCCAAACTTTCGACAGTGCTGAACAACAGTCACTTTATTTTAGTTTTGTGTATCTACATAAAATATGTGCAGTGTATATATAGGTACATATGCAGGATATGTATAAGTATACTTATGTTCACAGACTTCCGGATGAAGTCAGTGCTAGGAGTCCAGTGGACTTCACGGGCTACACAGTATGGTCCAGAAGGTCTCTGTGTTGTGAAATACACAAATTAAGAGTGTTGATGTGTATGCACATCTGTCTTTTTTTTGTAAACAGTTGTACCTATATTCCATTTCATATACCTGTGTCACCGGCAGTACATTGAAAAGAAGAGTATGAGACCTGTTGACACTAAAGCACCTATTTAGTAAGTAATCACAATGTCTACATATATTCAGTGACATAACAATCATAATTACCACAAAAGCATGAAGAATACAAATGTATCTTCCTTAAGAATGTGCAGTCTCACACATACATTGGAGAAAAGCCTGAAATTTGAGACAACCTGCCAGAGTTTCATTTATAAGATTATAGCATGTGAAAACAAAAGAGAAATATTTCCTTCAAATCTTAAAGTTTTTTGATTTAATCTTCCTTTAAAAGATGTGAAGAAGCAAAGAGGAGGTAAAAAAAAAAATAGAAAAAAATGTTTTCCTTATATCACACTTAAAGAATGTAGTTGCTTGTCTCAAAACACTGTCAAAAAAGGAAATTCCCATAAAATAAGCTGCTACATGGGAACTTGTGATAAGAACAGAGGGCAACAACAGGAACCAGACCTGGTAAGGCACATCTGGGTAATCTACTGGGGCAAAGATTCCCACCATGGAAAACTGTGAGAAAGGAAAGCATGTATTTCAGATCTAAACAAAGGCAAAGGTTTGAAATTGGCACTTCTTATAAAATTCAACTTTGCAAACTGTAAGAAAACAAGTGCTTACACCCATGCAATCCCAAGTTATGGGAACATCTGCAATGTCTCATCAGTACCTGAGACTTGGGTTATATAAAAGTGGTGCCCCAGAAGCACAACCTGGGGACTCTCACCACTGAGATTAGAAGAAGGAGCAGCAGGACACCGCTGGAATACACATGGCGGTGATCTTTGCTTAATGTCTCTCTCTCACTTTCTTTCTCTCCCTCCCTCCCTCTGTCTTCCTATTTCTCTCTTTCTACCTCACATTTATTTTTTTAATAAAATCCATACTATTGACTTTGGCATATGGTCTCATTTTCACCTTAATTTCAGCAGAGGCATCTCCTAATAATTGGATACTAAGAGTCACCAAAATATATTTGTCTCATGTCAGGAAAAATTTCAGAATCTTTTTTTTTTTTGCAAAATGTAAGAAATGCTCTTGATTGTTAGTTTTGGTTGGTTGGTTGGTTTGGTTTGTGTTTTTTTTGTTTCATGGGGTTTTTTTAATTGTATCAAAATGTAGCAAGGTTTTCAAGTATTTTTAATGACACAAAAAAGCAGTTCCCTGTGATTCAAGTATCTTTAAATAGAGCACATATTAATTTGTTTTAAAACTTGTTTCTCTCATTTCTTTTTTAAATATATGTTTTTAGTGAATGCTTTGTTATTATCTAAAAGTACAGAATTTGTAATCATTAACTGTGTTGATGGCTACTGTTTAGGGTAAATATCATAATACATACATAATTCATTATAGATTCTTGGACCTGTGTGATTAACAGGAGTTGGACATTAGCTTATTTGTTTATGTATACAAAAACACACAGGGTTTGCCTATATCCACTGTGTAAACTATCTCATATCATTTGCCTTGGTGGAGATTTATCCAGCCAATGGAATAGTAGCCTGAGCTGTGTGATTAATTCAAAGCAGAAACAAAAAAACCAACCAAACAACAAGCAAAATAATTTGGCTTCTGAAAGGCCTAAAACTACAGGGCAGAAGTTACAATCACTATTCCTTCCAAGCCTTCTACAGATAGTGAGTAAAATAAAAGTATTTTCTTCCATGAAGACAAGTGTATTAGCAGACAGTCTTGCTGAAATTCGTGATTTAATTTTCACGGAGGTACCTTCGAGCTCTCCCATGAGAGGCCTCACCTTTCAATATAACAGATCTTTATTTTTGGTTATATGAAGTGAGCAACACTAAGAAGCATGTGTCCTTTGATCAAGCCACAAACACATTTAGTATTGCCATGCTTAGTCAATATCTCAGTAAAACATTGAAGGAAAAACTGAGTAGCAAATGGGATTTTCCAGAAATAAGGTACTAAAATAATCTGAAGTATATTACTCAAAAACCTATTTCTGAAAACAGAAAAAAAAAAAAAAACCTTTTAAAAATTGTATATAACCTTTTCTTTGTACCTATACAGTTTTGCACATGCAGGTATGTGCACACAAACATATAGACATGTAATAATTTCTATTATTTTCTCACTTAGACTTATAAATTACATTTGTTTGCACCTAAGGGACACACTTGAATGCTTATTGAAGACAGTTAATGGTTTTCCTTCTTTTGAGAAAAATAATGAAGAGATACTGATATATAAAAATGGTATTTTCCTTGTTAATCAGTGCTTTGCCACTTTTTCCTTTATCAATTTGTACTATATTTATACAGTTATATAGCAATTGTTGAGTTGGGTTCATCAAGCCTTAAATCCTGCATCTGACAATGACAATGACTGATATTTAGGAAGGATCACAAGAATAAGGCAATTTTATAGATTCTGGCAGTCTGATGTTCAGAGAATTGCTCAGATGGAGATTTTACCAGTTTCCTTCCTTCAGAAATATTCTAATCACTTTAAAATCTCATCTAAACTTAACTTTATATCTTATCATTCATGTAAGAAGCATGATGTTGATTTAAAGCTTCTGTCTGAAATTTCAGCAGCATGTCCCTTGGTCTGTAAAAATCAGTAAAAAATCAATAAATAATAGCTTATTCTTTGCTTTTGCTGTATCATCTGTGAAAGTGTGTATCTTTAGGGTATTTGAACCTCTCTAATATTTCTTTGTACAGAAGCTATTTAATTACTTTCATTTTTCTTATTGCACTTTTCAATACCTTTTCTTAGACTAATCTACCTTGCTTGAGATGGGGCAGCACCAGGAGAGCACATCTTATTCATGAAACGAGAGCATACTGGATCAATACGTGGACATAATGCTGTTTTGTTTCTGTTTTCTGTCCTGTTAGCCCTTTTGTCAATGGTAAGCATTAAGATGATGTTTTCATCAAAAAATCCTCAGTATGCTCAAGTGGGATTTCTTAATTTAAAACCCTTTGTGTCTTTGTAGTTAGTTATTTAACACATTCAAGGCCCACATTATTATGGGAGGATCCTGGACACTGATTAACTCTCATAGACCTTTGGTCATTTGCCTTTGGAAGGGTTTTGTTTCCCAAGAAGTCATAACATTTGGAGGAGACAGGGGTGTTAGTGTGCCTTATGGTTTTCCTCATGCCCACCATTACTGTGAGTCACACATTTGCAGTTTAACTCCATGGAGATTTCACCTGGGCCCTCAGTGAGGTTTCAGCTGAGCGTGCTTCAATGCAATACGGATTGGAGAACATTAATAGGCTAAATCTGAAAGGCTGACAACATAAAAATCTTTTTTGCTTGTTTGTGTTGCACAGGTTGCAAATTGGTCTTCCCAGATGGGTAGCAGAAAGACAGAGCACCCACTTTTCATTACGCAGGCTGACACTGTTGGCAACAGCGGGGTTGGCACTGTGAAAGGAAGGTGAAAGGGTGATTTCATTTGGATAAATGCAACTCAGAACTGTAGAAGGGATGTATGTGTTGTACTTGTACGCCCCAAATTAGTTTTATGTTGCTCTGAAAAAACAACTGAAGTGGAAAGCCTTGAAAAAAGAGAGGTGCTACACCATCCTTTAGAAAATTATTGAGCAGGCTGAGTCAGGGGACATCTGAGAATTTTCAGGGTGATGGCAGGCAAGTGAGCAACACCACAGAGCCAGGACATTGTGCCTGAAGTAGAGAAACTGCACAATTCAGTTCCCTGAATGTAGATACGCAGTACTCCCTTAGATCTAAAGCATTCCTACCCATTTGCCATCTGCCATCTGCCATTCCAGAAAAGTGTGTTTCCAGTAGTTCTTGTGTGCCATCACAATGAAAATATTTCAGGTGGCTTGGTACATTAGAGATGACCCAATGGCACTGGACACCCATATTTTGACAGCTAACATGAATCCAGAGGGCTGGACTCAATTTATTATTTTAGACAGATAAATTTAGATAACTACCTGATAAGATGGTGTTATCTAAACTGCAGTTTTAATGAACACACAGGGCACTAGCGCAGTTAATTGTGTAGATACATCCTAAGGTGATGCAGTACTTCTGATAGGATTCATGATGATTCTGAGTCTGTGCATAGGCTTGATGAAGTGCATGAACAAAACCTTTAATCCCAGATGGTTATTATAGGCAGTATAAATCTGCTCAATATTAAATGCATGAGAGATGAATTGTCAGCATCCAAATCTGCTGCCTTGTAGTTTTCCCACTATTTGTGAATTATTACTGATGAAAATTATTGAACAGGATTTGTACATATCAAACAGATTTTTTTGTAAACAGCTAACATTTACTAAATGGTGACAGCAAGTCCCTATTTTCTTACCTTTGCTGGTGGGAAGGAATATTTGCGATTCAAAACATGCTTGTGAAGCTGCTACAATCCAACCGTCCTTTCTCAGTGCGTTTTTCTGGGATTAATTAAGGTGTGTCAGTAATTCTTGAAGCTCATTGTCTGCTGAGATTTTTGATTTATTTCTGTGGTATTATATTACTGTCTTCTGAAGTAGGCAAGGAGGTGGGTGAGTGACTTTTTTATTCTCACTTGCTTTCACACTTCAATCAAACTTTGCAAAATCTAAGAAACCAGAACAGAGCTTTCAATCCTGTTTTGGGTAGTCCCTGGAGTATGACTGGTAAAAGAAAATACTGATTCTGTATTGTTTGGTGGGGGTTTTTTCCCCCTTCCTTTGCTGGGAATGAAAAAGATGGTTGGGTTTGTCTCCTTTAGTGAGTTAATTTTAAAGCTAGACAGATCTTGCACGAGGTGCTATTTTTACTATGCACGTATATTTTGAAGTCACACTGATGATTGTATTAAAAAAATAGGTAACAGTTCAGGCATGAAACTTTTGATGCTGTACTTTTTTTCATTTAAGTCATCACATTTAAGATACTATCATGAAACTGCTTATTACTCATATTAAAATTGTCTATCATATACACCTATATAATAAAGATCAACAAGTAAAATTGTTTGATTTGAAAAAAGTATTCTAGATATTTTGACTTGATTAAGATGAGACAAACACCAGTCACACTGGGGATGTTATTAATCCATATAAATGTTTCTAATTTGGATCGAAATCTTATTAACTTTGTTCATTTGTGTAGCCACATTTCAGAGTTTTGAGAGTTTAATTTTTGCATCTTCCTCAAACAATGTCATCTTTATTCTGTCCAATGAACAGCAAGTTCTGGAATTCCAAGACTGGAATTAAGGATATGTCCATCACCATATAAGTTTGTTTTAAATCTCAAGTTTTATTTAATTAATAACACAGTTTTTAAAATGTTATTCGTATTTACAGAGCAGTACCTGACATGAAAAGACTAAATAGCATTTCTTGAAGTATTGCACTAAGAAGACACTCAACTGTGCAGACAATAATTTTTCCCTTCCCGACTCCCCGCCTCCCCACCCCCCATTGAATTTCATTAACACACAATGGCTTAATTTTAAGTAGGGGATTTATTTTCACTTAGTTGGGGATTATTTGCTAAAACATGCACAAGACATTGAAGTTTTGAGTGTACATGGTCTATATGGCAGTAAATCATTAAACAACTCATTTACTTTCAGATCCATACACACACCTAATATTGCCTTTTTGCTTGTGTATGCAGTTAGTTTTGCTGTAAACACTCATATATCCTTTTGTGTTAAGGAATAAATTGTTTTCTGAGGACAGCATCTTTTGTTTTTGATTCCTACAAATGTTAGCTCTGAGTAGAGAGATGGAAGAAAGAGGGATAGATGGAAAAAATACTGCAGAAAAGACAGATCCTAATGAACACAGAATAAATTAGGTAAGGAATTTTCTTGGTGAATGTACTAGTTTGCATTTGATAGCTCTCTAAATGACATACATATACATATGTATGTATATACATCCATAATGTACTCTAATTAACACTTGTACAAGTCAGCCTTTCTCTTCTGAAGCATGGAACAAATATAATTTTACACAATTTGCAGTGATTTTCTAAATTTTTTATGGGCTAAATTGATATTTAGTGACTTCTTTTTACCAACAAATTTAACTGTCAATTCTCATTAACCCTATTGCTGTCATTCTACAAAACAATAATAAAATGTCATGAAGATGGAAGCTTTGGTAGTTTCCTCACTTTAGCTTGAAAGCTATTTCTTTTCTTTTTGTTCCTTGACTTCTATGAAATTTTGCGCACTTTGTAGTTTTTCAAACTTGAAAGGTTAAATGCTTTTATGTCCTGTGGTTCACTGACCTTGCCTGAGTGTCAGACCTCAACCATTCTCTCTCTGCCTCCTTAGCAAGGTAGGGGGAGAAAATAAGATGAAAAGCTCACAGATCAGACTAAAGATATGGGCACCACTCATCATCTACCTTCATGGGCAAAACAGATTTGATTTGGGAAAAATTAACGAAATTTAGTGTTAACTAAAATAGATTTGGATGTTATATGTACAAAAATCCATGGAAATCATTTAAATCAATAAGTAATAGATGAAAATAACAACTGTGGATGTCAATTAAGCAGTGTTATTTGAAGGTTTTGCTCTATCAACTCAAAAGAAAGCTATTTTGAAGCGTATCTTCATTGGTGTTTAAGAAGAAAATTAAATAACAATTTAGATACTGCGTATCACTTTTAAGAATAAAATATAGCATTTGATTTCCCCTAAAAGCATCCATTATATATAAGAAATCTGTATAGGCAAAATTGAAGATAAGTAGCCTATGTTTTTAAAAGAAGCTAGCATTGCCTTTTTGTCTGTATTCTCCTCTTGTCCACTTGGCAAAAAGCTTTGAGAAGTATTTTTGGAAACTCCTGTGGCTACTCCTACTTTTAGCTTACTAAGATGAAAATTCATTTTTTGATTCATCACATTGAAAAATATCTGTTGTGCCTTGTTAACTTCAAAGGTGACAGGATCAGATTTTCATTGAAAAGGTGAGAAAAGACTATCCAGGTCTTCTGAAATGCTTGCACTCCCCTGGCTATTGAAAGTTTTGCATTGTTTACAGGCAAGTAGAAAACTAACCAAAGCCAAAACATATTAATGAAAACACATCCATTTATTGAAATGACTTTAAGGAAGAGTTTTCACTGAATTTTTTCCTGATTGTGAACACTCACATAAATTAAATGCTGAGGACAATTTTTATTCTCCACAATGTGACTTCTCTTAAACATTAATGCAATCTGGTGGAAAGACAACCAACAGTCTGAAGCTTAATATGTATTTCCTTTTTCCTTGACAGTTGCTCATTTAATACGAATATTTAACAAAACCTTTCAGCAGCACTCCTAGACCAAGGACTAGAAAGAAGCAATTCCTAGGAGAACTGAATGTTAAGTGATATATATCAAACAATGATACAGCTTTGGGACATAGGTTATTTTGAAGTGTTTTCTGCTAAGTTATGCTATTATTTGAAGAAATTTTTTTTTTTTTTTAATTTAGAGCAGTTATAGATTTAGGTTCATAACTTTTCCCATATCTTCATTAGATTTTTCAAATGTAGAAGCTATGGATGCATTAAATTTTAGGGATTCCTCTGCAGAAACAGTCACATGTCCAGTCTGGATAATGCCTCATTTTGCAGTGTTCAAAATGGGCAGAATATGATGACCTGAACACTGTAAACTGAGTTGTTCTGAGGAGTTAAAAATAAAAAGGCTCAACAATAATTTAAGCATGTTATGTAGCTCATCTGGGATATGGGAATTTCAGTTATTTAATTTCAGCTATCACTGGGTAAATCAAGTTATAGAGGATACATGAGCCTGGAAGACTGAGATAAGTCTTTGTGTTTAACCTTTGCTGTCTGAAAAATTTGTGTCTTGGGTGGAAGGCTAGCCGAATACTAATTGTTCCATGGTGTCTTCAAAGGCAGACTGGCTGATATTTTTGCTTTGATTTGAATGTAACCTACCTATATTATGAGACTGGCAATCCACCTATACTCCGTTGCATTCATGCATACTGCAGGACATACATGAATAGTTCTTTTTCCCAGATGTACACTTCTGTTTTCAGCAGAGAACCGAAACTTCGAAAATTGGAATCTTGCCAGAAATTTAAAATTCTGGACGCTATTTGCATATAGTCAGGCAGATGGCAGGTGTCCTCATTGTTAATTTAGAAGGCCACAGCTCCTGGCTTCCATCTTGATGTTTGCACTTTGAAAAACCTCCCCATTTGTTTATGGTTAAAAGTCTATCTGTTTTGATAATATATTAAATAATGTATCTCTATATATAGTTCATAGAATATAAGTACATATATGCGAAACCTTACATTATATCATGATATATTCTGCCATTTGTATTTACATTTTTCTGCATTTTAATGTGTGCATCTATATATATAGAATACATATGTTAATAAACAAATGAAAAATACTATTTTTTGCAAGAATTAAGAATAATATACATGGCCACTTTCGACATTTACAGTTTTCTTCTAAACGTAAATGACTGAACCAGGTCCCCATTTTATCTACAAATTAGTATTCTATTCTATTCTGTACTGCTGCAAATGGATTTTGAGCAGAAATGGATTTCATCCGTAAGGAATGCTTCATAATTTACACTTCAGTGTGGACTAAACTTCTAAACTTTGCCTGTTGACTGCACTAATGAGACCACTAGAGCAAAATAGTAGCTTTGATAGAAAAGAGTATCTTCTGTAAAATATAATATTTTGGAAAGGCATGATGAAATCTATAGTACATCTAGCTGATTGTGTATTAAGACATTTGAGATCAAAATACGCTCCTGATTGCTGCTAGAGTTATCTTAAATACTTCATTTAAAATCCTAATGAATATGGTTGATCGTTTTTTAACCTCATTAGTAGCATACATCATTGAAAGTAAAAATACTGATAAAAATGAATTTATTCCTTTACTTCTCTTTCTGTATTCAGTTTCTAAATTTTAATGCAGTAGTCCATTACACAAAATACATGCTAAATATCATTAACAAACTCTGTAAGTGCAGATACTTCCAGCAGTAACACATCAAGACTATGACCTTAAACACCTTTTCTTTCTCATCAGATTCATAGGAGAAGGTGAGTTTTCTTGCCTTGACTGTTGCTTTAATATTGAAGAACCTACCTTTATGTAGGTTCTTGCACGCTTGCACTATGCAGAGCCTTGTGCTATGATTATAAAGCAAAATTGCTGAAGCTTATGGTAAAATCAATGTTATTGTTTATTGATAATCATGTGGTAGTTCTTTGATGACTTTTCTTTTCTCAAGCACAGACCAAAAAAATGTGAAAGGCAAATAATATTAAACACCAAAACACACTGAGCTTTACAGTCACAAAGCCTGAACTTGTACGTCACCCATACAATATCTATAAAATAAAGCAGGGAAAAGACACAGTAAAATTTTACCTTTTAGGAGTTTCTCACTGAATAGCTAGAGGACTAATATCCACAGTTTGCCATTTTAGACAATCTAATTTTTTGTATTTAGTTTGCGGCTATTCTGGCTACAGGATCTACCTGATGGCATCCCAAAGAGCAAGAAATCCAATCACATTATCAATTGTGACACAATGGTACCTATACCAAAGACCTGGATAAAAAACAGGTAAAGAAAGGCAGGCAAATAACAAAAGACAGCTAGAGATAAACCCAGTAAAATCTAGTGGAAATTTATTTAAGTCATACCATAGTTGTACATATTAAATTCAATGAAGTCAAAAGAAATTTGTCACTTTACCTAAAATGATGTTCCGTTCCAGTATCAAGTCTCTTTTCTTGCCTAACAATAAAATTACAGTAAAATAAGCTGCAGATTGAAGATTTAGAGCACACCTGTAAAATTTTCTGACAAGAAATATGACAATAAAAATCAGGAAATAAATGAAAATTTTGGAGAACAGCTGTCAGGAGATTTCAAGATCACTACATGTTGCATATGTCCCTTTCATCTTTAAGTCCAAAAATTACTATATATATTATAATTTGCTTGAACTTTCTGAATATAAAACAAGTCATAGAATTTCTCTGAGTGGTTCCATATTAATTTTTGCAGGTATATTTTATTTGAACCATAGTGGCTTACCCACGATTAATAAGAGGATTTTGTGCATTCCCAGTATATGTACTGAAAGTACTTCTATTGGGAGCTGACACTTTTATTTGCTATAATTTTTAGTTACAGCTTGATTCTATGTGAGTTTTTCGGTGTTGTGTTTTTTTTTTTTAAAGTTCTTTAATATCATTTGCAAGATACTATCTTTGAAGGACATTGTATGTTTATATTTCATTAGTCCTTCCTAAGCACACAGGCCAGTAGGATAAACACAAGAATGAAAATCCCCAAACACCTTTCATTTCTACAGTACATGAATCTCCATAAACAGAAATCAGTCAAGTAATGAATTTTATGACTCTATTCCTTTCATCTAAGCAATAGAAGAAATAACCATGAAGTCTGAAATGATGAAAAAAAAAGCCTTGATGCAATAAGCCTGACAGCATACTTATAAAATTCTAAACACAATCATTCAGTCAATAAAAATGTATCAACATTTTGCAACAAAATTCACAAAATCATGGAAATTAAACTTTTTTTTCCAGCACATGATGAAAAGTTATTAAGGTTCAATATGATAGGGGTTTCAACATTTTACAAATACCTTACTCTTTATTTTTATTATATTCAATGATAATACATTAAAAAAGCTCTGCACCAATAAATAGGAGGCTATAATTACTCTCATTTTTTTTCACTTTCCTTACAATTTGTCACACTCAGTAACTTTTCCCAATTAACCTTCCTTTATTGGGAGAGGGATTCCCTTTAGGTGTTGCATGTGATCCAGTCATCCTCAACCTTTCAAAAGGTAATAGAAAGAGATCTGCACTCCCAAAAACTAGAAATTAGTTTCTGAGACTTCTACTTGAGGAACAGAGGAGTTCTCTTTTATAGATGCCTTCTTCATCCAACTATAGATACCTGTAAGGGTATGTGGAAGGAGAATGCTCCTTGATGGTGTCTGATCAAAGAAGCTGTAAACAAGATCATACAGAGACAAACATGAACAACATGTGATGAGAGAAGTCGTGATAAGAACAAACCTAGTCAGATATACTAATTAGTAAGGATAGGCTGACAATTATTTTCTCAGTTCGGAAGATAAGGAAAGGAAGGAAAAGAAACACAATCATAAAACATGATCAATAAGCACTAACAAAGACATGATCAATGAGCACCAGCAAAAACCTAGTCAGTCACACTAGTTGATGGACTATCAAGAAACTGCAGGTAAGCCAGGACATTGCAGTGTACAGTGATGGACACCTGAGGGTCCAGAGCATTGGAAGGGTTTCAGTGGATCTATGCCAACTGCTGAGGCAATGTACAGGGGGAGGGGGAGGCGGAGCAGGGAGAAACAAAAAAAGGATAGGCAGAAAGGCATAGAAAAGGGGCTGATTTCACAGGGCCAGGCACTAAATTTGGCTAAGCCCTGCTTCTCGTCACCTTGCTCCGTCCTGTCTTATTAAATAATTTCTCAAGAATCTCTCTGAGTAATCTTGCTCTTTACCCTGTATGTGTCAGTGCTGCAAGAGTTCAGTGACAGCTACTGAAGGGTGATTAGGTGTGAGCAGAGGTGAGTGAGGGGGCTAAAGCAGCTGCCTGAAGCAGGACTGTGGGTCAAAGCCCATATACTGGATGTCAGCTGATGGGAGCAAGCATCTATATCTTCCCCAACTGGTTGTACAGAGGGTGTGCTGGTGGATTTTTTTTGAAAACTCCAAGCTGGACCAGCCCCAGGTGGAGGGTCTGTGCGAGTATTCGGGAGGACCTGAATCTGTGGTGGGCCTGTGGTACAAGTGTGTGAATGCAGAGTATGTGCAGTGAGCATTCAGATGGACAAACTTTTGAGTTGGATCTGTGGGGTGAATAAAAGGGACTGGTATCCAACTAAGGTGCTGGATGGGCAGAGTGGTCTTGTTGGGGCTCAGGGAATCTGTGAATGTCCATGTGCTTGTGAACCTGAGCAGCGTGGTGTGTGTGCTGCACTAGTGGACTTCTGCCTCTGCCAGCCCAGGAGGAGGAGAGGGTATGTCTGTCAGTACTTCTCTCTGGTGTGAGTCCTGAATGTGGAGGCTGCTAGGGGCTGCTGGGGGTAGCACCTTGTCTGCAGCTGTGTCAGTGTCCTGTGTATGTCCCCTGCTCTATGTGTGTGTCTGGGATACATGCTTAACTTCACTGCTGATTGAGCCTAAGAATGGAAAACCAGCATCTGCATCCTTCAGCCTCATCCCAGGTGTCCAGGCACTGAGCTGGGCTGGCACAGTTGGAGGACGTAGCTGCAAAGTCTGGGGGAATGTTTCATCTTGAATCAGGAAAGAACAACAAAAAAAATTTAAATGCTATACCTAAATTTCAACACACATTTCTTAACTGTACACTAGGGAATTAAAGATCAAACATGGGGCCATGCAGTTACAGGTAGTCAATCTTCATCAAGATGACTTAAAACTTTTTACTGAATTTACTAGTCTTCCTCTTCTCCTTCATTTCTGCTGATTCTAGCCTACAGTTTACTGCCAATACTTAAGATGACCTTAGAGTCTTATTATTTCTTCTAGACTTGGAGCAACTTCTGTGCTAGTAGATACTTCTCTGCCCAGAGCTATTTTCCATGCAGTCATCCTGGGACAAGATTTGAACTTGCAAGAAAATTAATCCAATGTAAGCATCCCCACAAAAGCTAGAAATTTATCTTGGGATTGAGGAGAGAAAATTAATTTTGGCCAACGGTATATAGCACTCTGTCTCAAAGCAGATGCAGATTCCATTTTGCCTGAATCTATACTGCACCTGAAGGCAGTTGATGAGGAGGCTTGGAGCTTTGCAGGTGGACAAAGTGGTCTCTTCTACAGGTTCCAGGGCATGATCTGGAGCGATATATTTTCCATGGATTTTGGGGATCTTTTGATACCTTATTGCCCCTGAGGCTGCAGCTTTGAACACATGTAGGCAACACTTCCTTATCCACTGTAAAGGTGGCATGTTCTCTGAAATGAGTTCTCCACCAGACAAGTATTATCTTAAAAGGAGCTGTGTTTTGGAGGCTCAGCAAAGCACACCTGCATCAGTCTAAAGAGTTCATAGTTCCTCTGATGCACTTCATAACTTAGTGCTTGGCTGAGACCAGAGGGAAGTGAACACAGTTTTCTAGGGGAAAAAAGGATTATTTGCTGACAGTGAGAAAAGAAAGCAATATTGAGCCTCCTTCATGTAGCATCATCCTGGTAGGACACCATAGATGTGAACAAGCAGATGTATTTTGCAGACGCAGCAAAAGAGAACCAAGCCTCTTCCTTGTAAGAGTGGGAAGGGAAGAAGTCTGCTGTTGAAAAGATATTTTTGAATGGTTTAGAGTTCAGAAGCAAACAGAGGAAATACACTCAGTGCGGTCTATGTAATTGAAGGTAATTAAGTGTTTGATATGACATCTTACCACTCACAAGATAAGAAAGAAAGCACCTTCTGAAAATATTACCTTGAAAAATTAGAGCTTTAACTCCATTTTATCCTCTTGGAAGAAAAGGAACTGGAGGCCTTGACAGACAAAAAGCAATGTGACTTTGTGGCAGATAAGTCCAGCAGCTTCCAGGCTGAATTAAGAAGAGTATTACAGTATGTTGAGGGACGGGATTCCTCCTCTCTATTCAATACTGATGGAGAGGAATCTGGAGTTCTGAGTCCAGTTCTGGGCTCATCAGTACAAGGGAGATGTGTACTTCCTGGAGCATGGCCCCATTGGAGAGCCAAGCTTTGGAACATCTGTCATAAGAGGAGATGCTGACAGAGAGATTGGACAGTTCAGCCCAGAGAACACAGGGCTGTCATATCAATGTGTATAAGTATTGAGTTGGTGACTAAAGGTAGTGGAGTCAGGGTCTTCTCACCAGTGCCCATTGAAAACACAAGAAGTAATTGGAGCAAAGTGAAATACAGAAAATTACATTTAAACATAAAAAAAGAAACCAAACCAATTTTTTTTTAACTCTGGAGGTGATTGAATATTGAAGGATGTGCAGTCTCCATCCTTCAAGATACTCAAAATCCAGCTGGGCAATGCCGTGACCAATTCCAGAAGATTACAGAATCATTAAGGCTGGAAAAAACCTCCAAGGTTATCAAGTCCAACCTTTGACTGAACACCACCTTTTCTACCACAGAATTAAGTGCCACATCCAGTCATTTCTTGAACTCTTCCAGGAATAGTGACTCCACCACTTCCCTGAGCAGTCTGTTCCAATATTTGACAACCCTGATTTCCTCTAGATAACCTTTCTTTGAGCAGGAGGGCTGGATTTGATGATCTCCAGAGGTGCTCTCCTGGCTCAACTACTCTTCCATTTTTGTGAAACTACAGTGCCTGCATGGACGCTTTCATTGTAGTGGAGACTTTTTACTAATTAGTGATCAGTTTCAGAGGATGATACCCAGCTTCTTG
Source organism: Dendrocincla tyrannina (assembly GCA_035047865.1). Lineage (NCBI taxonomy): Eukaryota > Metazoa > Chordata > Aves > Passeriformes > Dendrocolaptidae > Dendrocincla > Dendrocincla tyrannina. Next base: position 61,368,672 of record JAWWMP010000001.1, read on the forward strand.
GGAAGAGTTGAGTGATACTTAAATTTTTGTGTCCAGCTATTTGTTTATAACAGTATATATTGGTCTCTCCATAGTCCAAGAACTTCAAAGTTCAGGTTAGAGTAGGTGGGAACTGGAGAGGATGTTACACAGTTTCTGTGAAATATTAAAAGGGTTTTAACACTATGTCACACAGTTGTCTCATGTGAAAGCTAAGGGAATATGGACTGTTAGGTGGAGTGGAATTTGGATAGATCACTGAGCTTAAAGCCTATTTACCAGTGACACAAGGTCCATCAGTCGACTGATGTCTAAAATCCTGGAAGATAGGCACTCAGACAAAACATTAATGGAGAAAGATAGACCACACCTTTATTGGGAGTTCGGAGGCTTTGGGCCTCTGCTGGGCCTAAAAAATGCGTGTTGTTGCATCAAGGACCTCTGCGTCCAAAAATCCCTGAAGAACCCCACCCTCAGAAAGGTTACAGTTTTTATACTCTTCCAAACAATTAGCATATTAGATATCTATAACCAATCATCATTACTCATTCTCTCTGTGGGCCACCCATTGGGGTCCTAGGCTATGCGCCCTGGACCACCTCCAAGGGCTTCTGGGCTCTTCGGTTGTTTTGACTTCAAGTTATCTTGCAGGTGTCTCTGGAAAACATCATGACCTTCAGAAAGTCAGAGAACGTGTGAGAGAGTCACTTTAGTAACTTCTAACCCCACTTAATATGTGAGCAAGAAAACCTATCCTTCTAAAACTCTAAAAATCTACAGAATACACACCAAACCTTTAGGCATCACAACTAACAACAGAATATCTTAGGCATCAACACTGGAACTGTAATTTTCAGCATCTTTATCCACTTCTGTGGATGAGGACAAAACATGCATCCTCTGTGAGTTTGTGGGTCAGACTAAGATGGGGAAAGTGACTGACACAAGGATTGGTAAAGCTTCTGTTCCGTGTGAGACTAGTAAGCTTGAATATTCAACCAACAGCGACCCCATAAATTTCAGTGAGGAAAAGGACAGAGATCTGCCTTTTGGGTGGAAGAATCTTACAAATGGAGACTGAGAAGGGATTGCCAGATAGCAGACTTGCTAAAAAGGATAGGAGGTTATAGTGCCAGGTCAAATGTGAGTCAATATCACACTCATTTCAAATGAAGCACACTGTGTGCCACTAATCTATATTACAAGTAGTTAGCAAAGGTGTCATCTCTCTGTAACTGTCACTAATGAGACTGCGTCTGGAATATTGTGTCTGGTTTTAGATCCCACAGTCTCCCATTGAAGACAAATGTGGAGAAACTGGAGTCAATCCATTGGTGAGTTACCAAGATATTCAAGGGCCTTACATATTGTACATTGTGAACACTGATCTAAATAATATCACTGCAGAAATTTGGAATCCCCATGTTGTGAAAGGCGAGTCCTAACAACAGACTCTTGCCTTACTGCCTACTTGTATTCTCCTGGCAAAAAGGAAGAGAAATAGCTTAGGACAGGCTCCTTGCTGATCAGCCTTTCTTTGTCTGCTGAGGGCAGTGACATATGCGTGTAACATAATTGTGCTCACAAATAAGAAATGGAGCCTGGCACAGCTGTCCTTCCCTTCCGCTGAAGAGGCTAGCAGGTAAATTCTGAACAGGATGCAGATCTGATGACCTGGTTTGGTAAGTGCAACTCACTGGAAAGAGATATTTGCTGTTGTAGAATTTTACTGTGTAAAATTTTTACTGTGTAAAAAAGTGTAGTTTGGGTGTCAAGAACACCACAGAAAAGACTGCTCCCTCTTTAGTATAGAGGAAACGTGGTCCAATAAACTGTTCTGTATGTTCAGATACCAAGAGAAAAAAAGAAAAAAACCCCAAACGAACAAAAACAAAAAAACCCCACAACCAACAACGAAAGAAAACCAAAACTTTTTTCCTCTGGAAGAAAACCTGAACTAAAGTAAACCATAAAATGAGTGAGGCTATTTCATTCCATAAACACGTCAAAGGTAAACAAAGGTAAAAAAAAGGCTTTGAGGCAATCATAGCACAATTCAAATATTTAACTAACTTTATCTTGCATATTGGAGAACAAAAGATAACTTCTTAATTTATCACCACAATATGCAGACTAGAAATTTACTGGAGGCTGCTTAAGCTTTTCAATGTATTCTGTAAATACAGCTGATTAGTTGCAAATGGAGGTAATATTAAGAAACTCTGGTGCAAAAGCCTTGTGCTACTTTTTACAAGGAAAATAAGGATGAAATTTGAGAGGGTGATAGTGGATAAAAAGATGAAAAACATAACCAAAAAGGTGAGTTTATTTTGAATTTCAGTGATGAATATGGGTGACACATATGTTTGTTTATTCCACTACATATTACTCTCTAAATTTTAGTAGACCACTAGGAACATGGCCCTTGCCAGAACCATTTGATAGTCTGGCCAATGTTAAAAAAAACCTTTCTTGGGATATATTGTGCATAAGCTGACACTGACCATACCAAATGAGATAGAAGCGCACATAATCAATTTGCAGACTCTGATCTTGTGTAACTGAAGCAAATGTATTAGATGCAACATACGAGAGGATGGAGAACACACTAATGCTACTGCTAAGTAATATCCACTAAATAGGTAGAGTCAATTGAAGGCTCTCATCATTCTGGATTGTCTAATACTCCTGCTTATGATGTAATACTATTGTATTTGAGAGAGATGACAGAGATCCAGAGGAATAACCTAAAACCATTCAAATGCCCCCTAAAGGAAGAAGGAACAGGAAACCTACTCTTAGGCATATGAAGACTTTTTTTTTTTTATTTTATTTTTTTTTATTTTTTTTTCCCCCCATATACCATCAAAGCCAGTTCTCTTTCTAGTAATGTTTGGCATCCATACCACCTTTCCAGGCCAGGATACTAGTTGCTGTCATATGTGTTGCCACTGTCCTTAGAGGGAGAAGCAGCAAAAGTTACACTGTAAAGTTACATGATAGAATTAGGTATTCGGCACCACTCCTTCAGCTGATTTCCGTTATCTCTGGCAAAGGCAAAGTAACCATGAGAATCTGGAAATATTCTCAGCAAAGCTACTACTCCCAGCAGCAGCCTCCATAGTCAATTGCCTGGTTTTCCAGTGCCTGGAACTGGCATCTAGACTCACAGGTACTAGACAATTTCTTCTTACCCTGCACAACATTAATTTATAACACTGCAGACAGGTAGTAGGCAGTTCAAAGACACAAAACAGATTTTCAGAACTCAAGTCTGAGCAAGACAAATTTTTCATTGGTAGAGCAAAGTAAACAGCTTAAGTTTTTACCTCTGGTGCCGCATTGTTTAGTGGAAAGTGCACATTCCCAACCAGTCTACTCTTCTAACAGAGAAGCAAAACTGGAGTCTTCACTGACATCACAGTATCTTGTGAGTAATGTTTCCTGTCATCATGGCTGTCTAGAGGAATCTGTCCTATCGTAGCTAGAAATGGCCTGGTCTCAGTTATTCATCCTTTTGTCAGCTTTCAACCTCAGTACAGCAGTACAGTATATCACCATGAAATTCTTAATATTTAAGAAACACTACAGTATACCTCCTTAACAACAATGGCTATTCTATCAGACAAGTCTTCTCATCCTCTCCCTCTCTCTGTGTAGTAACATAGCAAATTCAAATCTCTTTCCTTAACAGGATGCGTCCTAGGAGTTCAAAGCAGCTGACAGAAGTAACTAAAGGACTAAGAAATGCTCTGCAGTAATTGCAGTAAGTAATTGCAGTTATGAATTTCTAATGCAATGCAATTTCCCTTGTCTGTCCTGAGAGTAAACTGAGCATCCACCTCAGAATGATGAGCAGCATTTTGAGAGCTGAACTAGCTCAGCTGGAAGTGGATTAGACTGGACATCTAAAGGTCCCTGGTTTGTTCCTGGGTTTTGACAGAAAAGTTTGACACCTCATCTGTGGAGGTGTTCAAGGCCAGGTTGGACAGGACTTTGAGAAACCTGTTCAAGCGGAAGGTGTCCCTGTCCATGGCAGAAAGTTTGAACTGAATGGTAATTAAGGTTCCTTTCAACCCAAAACATTCTGTGATGGTGAAAGCAAGGTATGGTTTACAAGATTTAAGAGCTCTAAAACCAGTGCTTCACTGCATACAATTCTTCAGCTTAAGAAGAGTATAAGAGAACAAATACATCGGAGTTGTTTGTCACCTAACTACACATTTCTCAGAAACTATGGTGGTAAGCACTGCACAGCAGTCTACACTGAAGAGATTTTTAATAGAATTTTACTATGACTGTAGCCCTTGCTGTAGGATCATAATCTCTCCATAGTACCAAGTCTGGCTTTTCCCAAGGACAAAAGTTAGTTGAGTTTGGGTTTTGTTGGTGTGTGTTTGGTTGGTTAGTTTGGGGTTGTTTGTTTTTTTTTTGTGGGAGGGGGTGTTTGTTTTGTTTGCTTGGTTTTTGTTTTGGTTTTTCCTGGAAAAAAGGCTGAAGAACAAGCTTTAAGATTGTTACGCAAACAAATAAATTCAAATTCTAACAATTTAATAAAATTTATTTACAGCCGTATTGAATTAATTCTGTGGGAAAATTAACTGCAATAATGAAAACTGATAGCCTTTAAAGGGCATTGTTGTTACATAGCAGAAGGTATTTGACTTGACAGAAATGACTAATAAAACCATTAACATGAGCTGATTTTTGCAGTAAGTAATTTTTAAATTTCTTTACAATCAATCAATCTTGTTACAATCATCCTAACTTAAATAGAAGAGCTAGCAGTCTCTGAAAAAAAAAAAAATCTCACTACGTCCTACAAAAAAAATTGCATAGAGTCCTTTACTACAAAAAGTAACAGTAAAAGGGCTTGCTTGTCTATATTCCTGTTTGTCAATCTACATATGTCCTTATAGATGACATTGATTTATTATGTACTAGCTGCAGTGGACTTAACTGTTTAAATCTAAAACTAAACCAAACCCCAGAGAATCTTAGATGTAGTGTCATTTTTTGTGACTCTTCAGAAATCTGAACTTTTCTCATTACATTCCACTAATTAGTGACTCACTTGGTTTTTTTTTGTTTGGCAGTTTTGGGGTTTTTTTCCTTTTCTTCCCACCCTCCTTCCCCAACCTCCCTTAAATCTTGAAGGATGAGCTGATTCTGTGTCAAAATGAATTTTAGATAAGATGTAGGTCCTTGAAAAATTTGGACTAGTGTTTTTATATCAATTTGATAACAAGAGATCTCTTCAAGGATAAAGAGACAGAGAAAGGAGAGGAAAGTCCAGAAGTATGTTATTAAAGCTTTTGGTAGAGCATAGTCACTTCAATGAAGAAGCTAGTATACATGGCTGTAGATCAGGATGAATTCATACCTGCAGCAACATTGATAATGGTCTGAGATGAAAATAAAGACAAAGGTTTGAGCTGAAATACTGCTTTTGAAAAACTTGCAGATGCTTGTTACAACATGCTGCTAAAACTCCTGATACTTGAGCCAATTGTTCAGCATCAAAGGTCCTTGTCACATAAATTGTGTCTTCTCATACAACTATATTATGTCAGTGAAAGTTGCAGTGTATAGTGTGATTCTCATTATCTGAAAGCTAACAAAATTACCACACAGAGGAGATATGTATGCTGCCTTTAAAGACGGCCTCAGGTCAGCCTGAACTGATATTAAAGAGAAATAAATCCCATTCCTCAACTTCTCTAACCCATTCCTCAACTTCTCTCATTTTGCCAGCTGCCTAGACTTAGCTGTCTTTAGGCACAGCAAAAATAAAACAGCTGCATGGAAAAGCTGAATAATGCAACAATCTAAGAGACATGTTTGTGTTGACTGTGGTTTTCATATACTGCAATCCTGTAACATCAGGCTGGTCATTACGGAAGTAGCAGAAGCAGCAAGTCACAGTTTCCTGAACATACTGATTTCTTCTTTCAGCACTGCCCTCTCCTCCATATTTCTAATGGCAGGAGGGAACTGAACTGTTCTTTCTGAAGTACCAAAACTGCTTTTCATGTGTTCTGCTAAGCAGTTCCTATCTGGGTCTGTGCCCAAGGAAAGGAGGCATTATAGACATAGGTTTGAATTCATTCCCCTGAATGTGGGTACAGCTGAGTCTGGATAGCTCTTGTATAAGATAACTTTTAAAAGCAGTAAAATATACAAGAACTCTTACCTTATAGTTTCCTCTTCCTTCTGACCTCTTTTGGGTGCACAGTGATGCTGTGAAGTCTCTGTCTGTTCCTCTCTTACAAGGACAGGCTAAGAGAATGGGGGTTGTTCAGCCTGAAAACGAGAAGGCTCCAGGGAGACCTTACCGTGTCCTTCAAATACTTAAAGGGGGCTTATAAGAAAGATGGAGAGAAAACTTTGGGTATAGAGCGACAGGACAAGAGGTAGTGGCTTGAAACTAAAATAAGGTAGATTCAGACTAGATATAAAGAAGAAATTTTTTTAAGGTGAGATAGTGAAACACAGAAACAGGTTTCCCAGAAACATGATAGATGCCCCATCCCTGGAAATATTCAAGGTCAGCTTGGATGGGGCTCTGAGCAAGCTGATGTAGTGGAAGGAGTCCTTGCCCATTGAAGAAAGTTTAAACTATATGGCTTTTAAAGGTCCTTTCCAAACCAAACTATTCTATGGCTTGTTCTCAACCTTGTTCCTTTTCAAAGCCCTACTATGTGGACGAATACTTGTATCTGATAAACAAAACACTTGTGTATTTCCATCATCGTGCTGTCATCACCGCAATTTATAGTGCCAGATTCTTGTTTTTATCTGACCTGTATTTCTCTTTGTATAATTTGTTATGGTAACTTCTGCCTTACAAATGGTACAATATTCATTTAGTGCTTTGAAATAGTTTGTACCATAAATGTTATACTTTTTTTTATTAATTTATAACTAATATACTTAATTTTTATTAATTGACAGTATCTAGGAAATTTGTTTTGATTAAACACTTCACTGAGCAACATGTAATCCTTTGGCAACAGCTGACTATTGGGTAGAATTTACACTAATCTTATCTCAATTAAGCAATAATCATTACCATTAGATTAAATTGGTATCTTGTGTATATCTCAAGTATAGTGTCCCTCTCTGTCTCAGTGTATTCACAGTTAGTGGAATATATTTTACTATGAAAAATTATCAGGAAGAAATCTGACTTTATTTCTACCATGAAGAAGAAGCAAGACATTTTTGCTGGGCCAGGTAATAATGAAGAAACAACCAAGAAATATCATCCAGAAAGATCTTCCGAAAGATGAGTCCTGTCCCTCAGAGCTGCAAGGAAACATCTCTTTTCTTTTCAAGCAAAAAGTTCCTGCTATTATGACAGTAAAAGTCTGTGTACCCTTTTGCAAAGGAAAGAACAACCCCAGAGGGAAAAAAATGTTTGTTTGACACACAGTCTCTGTGCTGGGGTGCTGCAGGATTTCACTGCAACATACCCGTGATCTGTACTGTAAAAGCTGTCAGCCCAAAGTCTACAGCAAGTCTCTTGTCCACTTCGGTCAGCATGTGCTGGACTTGTGGCAGAAACACCTCCTTAACTGAGCCACGATGTCTATAATCCACATTCCTTTTCTTCTCTGTATATCAGAGTGATTTGCTGTGTACCACTGAAGTTTCTTAAGGGAATACACTTTGAAATTCCTTTTCCAGGTAAAGGAACCTTCTCACTCAGGAGGTACTAGTGGGATGGTTCTTTTTTCTGTTCTCTTCATGGCCCACAGTGGCTTGAGTTCCTTTCTGCTCATGGCCAAGGCTGTGGTATTAAGTCTTGAGAGACTCCTTGCACACATTCTGCATTAGTTTGGCAATTTAGGTGCTCTGCTGAGAAAGAAAACAAAAAAGTAGAAAACGAGATCTGAGCTCAGGGTTGGAACTAGATTATCTATAAGGTCCCTTCCAGCCCAAACCATTCTATGATTCCTTACAGGCAGCAGAAAAGACTAAGCTTGGATTCCCTACTTCTTGTGAGAGCACACTATTCACAAGGATCCATCACCTCAGCCCTATGCTGTGGGCAGACCTGGAAAAGGCAAAGTGAAGGAGTGTCCTGTGGAAGAAAGAATGGAGCTTTCTCAGCCCTTATCAAATAGAGGTCACACAGACTCTGTCCATGATAAGCAAGAGCCAAGATTTTATGCTAGGCTTCCTCCTCAGTGTTTCATTTAAGGAAGCTCTCAGTTAAATTCACATGGAGTTCATTGAGGTTGGGTCAGCCTTCTCACAATGTCCTGGTATATTTTGGCCTCTATTGAGACCTTAACTCTTTTCTGGTACTGGTTACAGAGCCTGGACTCCCACATTTCTCTCAAGAGGACAGTGTCTCAAAAGTCACCTAAGAAATTGTGTACAATTTTACGTAAAGAATTCCTCCTTTAGATTTAACCTTTCATCTTAAATGTACATAGAAACAAACCCCAAACCCAATGTAAAAAAATAAGATTTATGTTATGTTTGATCAGATGAATTCTAGTAATTTATGTGTCACAGGGAATGGCTAGTTTTCTTATTGATTTTAATTTAAAATTAAAAGAACATTAATTACGAACTAAGTACTTTTGTCTTTTGCATTTTCCTTTTTCTTTCTTATTTTCCTTTTATGTTTTATATACTGAAGAAGAATAATATGCAACTAAAAATAATCCTAGAAGTCAGCAAGGTAGTTTAGATAACAGCTTTTGGATAATTTGGGGGAATATTGATTATAGTTTGTGATATTTGGTGTACTGCCTCTTCTGGGTAGGAAGAAATTTTAAGAGACAAATTTAAGTAATCAAGGTTGACAAATGTTACTGAATTACTTGCCTCTGCCAGCTAATTTTGAAAGATAAAGCCTTATATTATTGTCCTAGTTCAGCAGGAGGGACCAGTTATCACTGTGTGGGGGGTGATCAAAGCTATGTATTCTACCCCCTCTAATCATTTCCCAAGAACAATGGGCCATTTGCAGCAGCTGCCCAAGCAGTCGTTAGCAGCTTCACACCCAGCCTGAGGGGGTGTGGCTGCTAATGGGCCATCAACGGTTCAACAATACCCCATGACTCACAGAGTT
>JAWWMP010000001.1:61383851-61447267 GCA_035047865.1 Dendrocincla tyrannina
CGCGACAGTGCCACCCATTTTCTGTGGATATAATCGCATTTCCCCTTTTTTGGGAGTAGCCAAGAGAACCTTTCTTTTAGACTGTTTTGCTTTGTCACTTGGGGGTAGAGGGGTTTGTGGTCGACTGTTGTTATATATATATATATATATATATAGGTGTTGTGTTTAAGAACTGTTATCTTTTCCGTTACATATATTTTTTCCCTAATTAAAGTTCTATTTTCTAAATTTGAAGGAGATGGATTATTACTTGGCTGATATAGATATCTTAGTTCTTCCTGGAACTAAGACAGACTCTGATCTTACGTAGTATGTGAAGTTATGCATCACCTTTCCCCCCCATTCCTTTATAATAGACACTGTCTTTTGTTTTAGGATTTTCCTCTCCCTACTCCCACTGTATGTTTGTAATGGAAAATATATGCTGTTTGGAAACAAAATACTTTGTTCCCTGCAGCTACTAACAATTTACTTTTCTCAGAGTCAGAATACAAACATTCTACATCTGTTTTTCTTCACCTCGAATGATCCTGAGAGTTCTTTACTCTGCTGGAAGAACATTTGGAAGACAGGTAAAAGAAAACATAGCAAGACATTCTTGTTAATATACCTCAGTTCTGAGCTGATCTGGTTGATATGATTGTGCAGTTTGAGCACCAGTCTTTTAGAGCCTGGTTGTCGGTCTCACAGCACTGAAAGCTATAGACTGAAGGTAAAGGACAGTATTTTGCTCACACAAACATACAACCTCCCTGTATCCTTTATATTTGAAAAATGTCCATGAATATATACTTCCAATTAAATACTTCAAACCCATTTGTGTACTCTTTCTCAGTTAAGGTTAATTTCTGATACATTAGAACAAAAGCTAATAAATGCAAGTTCATTAATCTATTCTTAATCTATGCACAGATTAACTTCAGTGCCTTCTTACAGTTTCTGTAAGATCATTTTTACAAAATAAACAATCAATAAAATTTATTTTTATGTCTGAAAACGTTTTAGTGTGAATAGCTGAGGATTGTTCCAAGTCTTCAAGGTCTAGTACAACACGGAAGAAGAGAGGTTATTTCAAATCCTTTCAGAATTTGCTGATTGAGTGAAAAAAAACCCCTCCAACCAAAACAACAACCCCAAATCTATTTAAAAGTCTGCAATACAAAATTAAGAAATGAAGTGATTGGTGCATGTATTTGAAAGATGTTCGTGAGAGTATAGTTTTAAAAAAAGTTCCATCAGCATATTTTTCTTATTTATTTCTTAAGAAGGATTAGAAAGCATAAAGTAGTTGCATCATTTGAAAATCATTCAGATCCTTAGAAAAGTCATGAATCATACAATTTAATTTACAAAGTCTGCAAATCCTGTCATTCGTTTACTTTGTGTCAGATAATCCTATCCTCTGGTACACGATTTTGCTTACAGTACATTTTGATTAAATAATTGAGAACAAGCAAAGAAATTTAACAAACAGAGCAGATACTTTTACTTTCCTAATATAAGTACATTTTATGTTTAGCCCTAGCTCATTTTTTGCTGAAGATCAGATAAACAGAGAAGGAAAATTTAAAAATTTTTGAAACTTTTAAAATGAACTGAGAAGGAAGAAATAGTGGTAGACTATCTCATCATCAATTCCCAGTACCTTCTTCCACAGAAATCGTGTACATTAATGTAATAACCATGCCTTACAATTTGATCCATTTGTAGATACCTTGGAAACCAGATAAGATTCTTTTCATATGCCAGGTTTTATTACTTTGAACTAATTTGGGCTCAGCCACCTTTAACTCATGAGTATTTAATGTCATAATAGCTATTTTAGCACTATTTTCAAGGCATCTTGTTAGATGCTTCAAGAACCTGAAACAATATATTAAAACATATTTATTAAAGAAAATAATTACAGTTAGGGAATTTCTCTAAATTGTCAGAAAGCTATATAGCTTGATCTGTAGATCTGGAAAAAAGTCTAACAATGAGGCTGATTATCAAATGAAAAAGTAATTAGTAAAGCACATTTTTGATTTATATCAATTATAAAATATTTTCTTTATATTCACTTAGCTTCTGTAGAATCCCATTTATTAATGAAGGATATACTGCATTACTACCAGGTCTCCTATCCAAAGGATTTATTTGGTGTGACAACTTGTGCCAACACAGTGAAAGAGCAAGGAGATAGCATTAAAAGGGATTGAAAAAAGATCTAAGTAATATTTTTAATACTCTTGCCTCGCCTCCACCTCACCTCTCCTCTTCCACTGTGCTCTGTTGTAGTATGTTACCCTGTCTGATTCCACCCTTTCATTATCCTTAAGGATATTTAATGCTTCTTGTAGAATAGTCTGGTCTGTCTCCGTCTCAAAAGAAAATATTTCCCAAATTTGTGTTACTAGCAACATTACTAGCAATATTCAGGGATCTGATTTCTTGAGTAAATATCATTAAAGAAATTTTTTAAATGCTAAATAAATTAATTTTTCAAGGTGCTCCATGAGGTTTTTGCTATAGTAACCTTAATTTTCCAGCTTCCAATTCTACCTATGAATTGCTGTCTTCTCAATTTCAATGAGTAATTCCTCCTGTGGCAACATGTCATCTGCTTCACTGAAATCTAGACATGTTTCATCTATTACATTTCCCTACTGTGAAAAATAAGCGTCAAAGAAAGATATATAGCTCACATGATCTATTCCTAGGTACCATCTACCCCATTTAGCATTTATGGAGAATCACAGGATCACAGAAAATGCTGAGTTGGAAGGGACCCACAAGGATAACTGAGTCCAGCTCTTTCTTAGCTGTGCACAGGGTCATCCCCAAGTCACACCATGTGCCTGAGAGTATCATCCAAAAGCTTCTTGAGCTTCTCCTTCATGTCTCTGATTATTCTTTCCTTTCAAATACCTTTGCATATCTTTAAGTCTTGCTTTGTTACTGTCCAGTAACTGTCAATAATTTTATCAATTGTGCATGCTGTTCTTTGATTGCCTAGAAAAATCTGTAACTTGATGCATTTATTGAAAAATATTACCATTACAACTGCAATTTCATTTGCAATTTTTTTTCAGGAGACAATGTTTCATCCCCTGACTGCATTAAGTTGCTTGATTTTCCTGTTGCTTCAGATATGCATCTTTTAATTTTCTGCTCTCATCTTCTCTTTGACACAAAATTCAATACTGTAGTCCATATTGAAAACTAAAATTTTCCTTTGATTTTTGGAACATTCCACAAATAATTTAAATCTATATTCTATGCCTCAAAGTATAAATGTGTTTTTCTTTCCTTTTGTTATTCTATTTCCTGGGAAGAAGCTTGAAAGTTATTCCTAAAATATGCTCTGTATTTTTTGTGCAAACTAGAAGTGAAACAGGAATAACTTTCAGAATGATTCAGTATATACTGAGAAATACATATGCAAAATTTGAAGTCAATTTAAAAATAAGAAAAGCTGTAAAATGTAAGGATTGGTATGATAGTGTTGATTTTATGTTTTGTTTTTTATTTGCTAGATAAAGATTAAAAAAGGAATCATGAACTGCACATGCTGAATTTTGTTTTTATATTTTTGTTAATGACAATCTTCATCCATTATCAGTTTTTTTCAGAACAAGTCACAATAACATGATTAATCTTCATTAGTGAGTAATTTAATAATTTAAAAAAAAAATCTAATCTTTTAACTGTTTGGAAAAGTGGAATGACTTTTTATGTAGAGACATCAGCTATGAACAGCCAGTCACATTGGCCTTATCTGTTCTAATAACTCAAGAAATGTTTGCAAACAGTTGTGGATTCATGGCTTTTTATAATTGTAGAATAACTGAAGTAGGAGATGCCTCTTGAGATCATCTAGTTCTAGCCCCTCCTCAGTGCAAGATCAGCCAGAGTGAGCTCCTCAGTGCCATGTCCAATAGGATATTTAACATCTCCACAGAAAGAGACTCCAAAACTTCCCTGTGCATTCTCTTCCAGTGTTTGACCACTGTAAGAGAAAAAAAGTTTTTTTCTTACATTCAAGTGGGTTTACCTGTATTTTATTTTAATTTGTATTCATTTCCTCTTCTCCTGTCACTCCATACCTTGAAGACCAGCTTCCATCTTTATTCCCTGCCTCCATCAGGTGTTCATACACTTCAATAAGATCCCCTTTAGTCTTTTGTTTTCTAAACTGAACAATCTTAGCTTCTTTAGCCTCTTTTCTATGTCAGATACTCCAGGCCACCCTAGCATTTTTGTGGCCCACTTTTGTTTCCCTGTCTAGTTGACAAGGTGGTCTTTTCCAACCTAGCTGATTATGTGATTCTATGGCTCTATGGTCCCACTGCTGTTTCACGCTCACAAGTTCCTGTAAAATTCCGGCACAGACCCTATGCCTGCCTGATACAAACCCAGGACCTCATACTCAAACAACTGGTCTAGCTTGGAGTTTGCCAGCAAATCCACATGCACATCTGGTCTCAGGAAGGTACAAAAAAATTCGGCTCTGCAACTGGGACCCAGGACACAGGCTGTGACCCGCTGTCCTCTTCCAGCCTCTGGCACTGAGCGCCTCAGTTGTCTTACTCATACCCATCTCTCTTTTTTCTGGTTTCCAGGACACACACCATTTTTGACACAGTGGCTGGAGGTTAAAGACTCCACTGGTTCCAGTAGCTGATGCTGAGAACTCACTGACTCCAGTAACTGACTCCACAGGTCAGAGGTGCTCACTCCCCTGCTCTGAGGTCAGAAGTTGGTGCTCAGTTCTCTCATGCCCATATCCTCCCCAGCTGCTGAAGCTGAGGTCTTGTAGCGCTGACACACTACAACGTGTGGGATGAGGAGCAAGATTATACTGAGAGATTGTTAAGAAAGGAATTAGTGAAATGGAACAGACTTGGTTGACTGAGCATAAGGCTCATTTTACATGCAACCAGCCCCTTTCATGCCACTTTCTGTCTATCTCTCTTTAGTTCCTTTCTGATTCTTTTTTCCCTGCACATCAAGGTATGTGTCTATAAAACTCTATTGATGACCATGACCCACCCAGTCTGGGTCTCCCCTGGTTTACAGTCTCATTAGTTGCAAAATACAGGTTGATCTTCCTGGTAGTGGTGCCTGTAATTTCTGGATTGCCCATCAGTGAGAGTCTTGTCATTGACTCTATCTGTGTTTTTGTCACATCTGTGTTAAGTATATTTTGTTTCCACTTTCTCTATTTTCCCTTATTTTCTCAACTGACAAAATCCCCAACCACATAACTTCACTGGAATAAACATTCTTGCACTCCCACATGCCCTCATCAATTACTGCAACTGACTAAGTTTAGTTCTTATCACTGCCTCCCCTATCATTTGTCAATTAGGTTTCTGTCCCTGAATGCTCTTGTTTATGGCTTCTTCCATTTCTTATTATCCTTGTTTTTACAGTGAAAAAGACTCTTGACTAGATACCCTTAAAGGAGCAAACACTTTCCTTTGGCATAATCTTTCATAATGGACTTTTTCATGTCTGGTTTGCCAAACATTCTCTCATCTGATCCTCCTCCATCAAGGAATTTTCTAGTGGTCACAAGGGCCTGAGATTCATGAAGGCTGGTCAGTCCCACTAAAGATTGATGCAAGGATGGCAATGACTACTTCACCTATTTCCCTATCTTTTGCCACTCTACATCCTAACCTACTCATTAGAGAATCTACATTTTCCCTCTCTTCCTTTTGCTGTTGATATAACAGTAGATGTCTTTTTTTGTTGCCCCTCACATCCCCTGCCAGAGTCAAGTCTAGGTGAGTTTTGCCTTTCCTATTTGAGATCCTACATGCTTCCAAAGTGTTACTACATTCTTTCAAGGTCCCTGCTTTCCCCTCTTGTATGTTTCATTTCTACATTAGAGTTTTGTCAAGATCTCCTTGTGTACTCTAATTTTTGTTCCTGCTCTCTGGGATGAACCATTCTTGACCCTGGAGGAGGTGATTTTTGATCTTTCTAGGACCCAGGTGTGGGATGATGGATAAGGTTAAATCTAGAAGAGATTCAGAATTCTACGGTGAAGAGCAGCTGAGGTCAACATGCTCCCCAATACAATGATAAACATCTGCTCAAGGAAGCAAAACTGAATGTGGAATGAAGTGGAGACTAAGTTGGCACCCTTCATTCTAATCCCAGCACAATGGAGAGCATTGTGGTACCAAGACCATACAGTACCTGCCTGATGAGGAAGACTCAAGGTGTTCTGCTGCTGAAGCCAACAACCATGTTCCTCAAGTGCCAAGCCATGACAATCACCCCCATTCCACTAGGTACACCAATAAGAAATAAAAAGTATTTATGACTAGAGGCACTTAAACTCCACCCAAACATAAAGAAAATAGTATAAAACTAGGTTTGGGATGGGGTGAAAGTGGGAGAAGACCTCCACCAAAACTGCTGGGGTCAGTCGATGAGCTGAGTCCATGTTCTCTTTGCCCCAATAGGGGCACCTTCAGTGGAGAAGTACACTCTGTGCGCATTAAATGTTGCTTTTAGGACTAGAGCTTTTGCCTGTGCTTACCCCACAGCATATAAGTAGACCATTTTGTATCAGAGCTTGTGTTTGCTTAATATGTGTATCAATGGATTGCTTTAAAATGTATTTTTGTGTTAGAAACTATCACCGACAACCTTCGAACCTTATTAATCTGTCACAATTTGTTTTAATAAAAAGTGCTATTCTGGGAACTGTTAAAGTGATTCCTTGCAGTTGTTGGCAGCAGAAACCTCCTTGGTAGGAACCACTAAGGGGTCTTGGCTCTGTTGAGTCCCCTCAACCTTCCCTCCAACCTGTGAATCTGTTGGTGAAGAGTCTCATTACGAGACAGACTGTTGGACATGAGGGTCTCAACTTTTCTGGGGCTACAGACAGGCAAAAATCTAAGCTCCCACCTATCATGTGACACCAGGTCTCAATAACTTTGGAAACCAGCAGATTGGTTCTGTACCAAACATTTCCTCAGCACCTGTGAAGGGTTGACACATGCCACAGAGCTTTCTCAGCAGGCAGTTTTCATGTCACCATCCTGTCTGGTGGGTTAAAATGTGTGTAACAGGTTGTAGAACGTTTCATACTGCTTGGTCTCTGTGACACAGAACAATCCCAGGCACATTCAGCTTACTGGAATTGGCATAGCAATGGCATTTGAGTCTTCATTTTTCTGGATTATTTGTTGCCTTCAACCCTAGATTTTTGCGCTGCTCCTCACTTGTCTCTTAATTCTTAGAAATCCTTCACTAGTTCATTTGATAGATTTCATAAACAGAAGATGCACTTCTATCTGGAGACAAGGACTGTGACTATACTGTTATCTAAAGAAATTCTGGAGTGATTATGTTCATTCTTCTCTAAGGGCACCTGGTGGAGACTGATATCTATGGTGTCTAGGGCTGACTACTAAGCACAGCTGCTGCATCCACACTACACTGTGCTCAACCCTCTGGGCCCTATGCTGCAACTTCTTGGCCTTATCATATGGTTGCCAGTTCCTCTGCTTTTTCAGCTGAATGTGTCTGAAACAACTTGGTTGTTGAATTTCAGCCAGCTAGAGGAGTGTTTTTATAGCATGACAAACCCCAGAAGTTTCATGAGAGAAAAATCACGATCCTTGGAGATGAAAAGTTCCAGGTGGTAAAGGACTGTTCGGAGTGAAAGTCGTCAAATTGTGCAGATCAGTTCTGGGTTTTGGGCTGGTGCCCAAAATAATGTTTCAGACCTGTGTTCAGGCACTCTCCTAGACAGTGCTAACTGGAGCAGCCTAAACCAATATGGCAAGTGGACTGCCAGGGGCTCAGTTTATGAACTTGCTTCATGCTTTCTTTTTCTCATTAATTTCAGCATACTCACAGGATTCCAGATGAATGCATGGAGATTATTTCCCATCTGGATTCAACTTGCTCAATACTACGCTGAAGTCTTCTTCCTTGTCATGAAGTCTAGCCCTGACAGTGGAAAGAAGATGAAAAACGTAAGATGATGCTTTAAATGAGATAAATTTGGTAATGAGCCTTTGATGTCAGAAACCTAGAAATAGGACAGAAACATCTGTTCTCTAGTTTCCAATCAAGACTAGCTAAGAGGGTAACTAGCCTCTAAATGGGAGTAGCTAAAATAGTAGATTCAGAACTCACAAGTCAGAGAATACTATATGAGATGAAGAATTTTAGTGTGTTGTATCTGAGGAGGGGGTTAAAACACTTTTCCTCTTGAACGGAGAAGCAGTGCAAATTGACTCCCTTGGGAATCACATTTACCCAGATTTTATTTCCTCTTTTGTGTGATTTGATTTTATTTTTACACACGTCTGCTTTACTTCTGTCTCTGTTTTACAGGGCCATCTCAGTTCTATGCTGCCTTTTATTCTTTCCTTAGTAAAATAAGAGCTTACATATGAAGAGCTGTGCTCCATTCAAGGTAACACTGAGTTTGTTAAAGTGGCTCATGCAAATGCTTCTGGAGACAGCACTAGAATCCAGATAGCAAACTTTTATATGATCATGACTTAATCATGGAATAAACAGGCTCTTTATGGCTTTTTCCTTTCCTAATATGTGTTTATATTACTCTATCTGTTGCTGTCTGTGCATTCAAGAAATTATTAATTCCAGAGACAATCATCTCCATAGTAATATATTCTATCCACTCTTCCATCTCTTCCCTTCACTTTCTCCATTCCTTCTATATGACCCATTCCCTCATTTTCATTTAATGTGAAAGCATTTTGCCATCTATTTGGGTAAATATTTTGTTTCATGGACGTGGCCTATATATGTCTGAAGAAAGGTTGGTATCATATCCTCTATTTTACAAAGAAACTATATTTTTCTATGTATTCTATGTATAGGAAATATATATATTCTAATATTTCTGTATTTTCACTCATTACCCAAGTTTCAAAAATAGCAGCTTTATTAAAATGCAGGTTCCCAATATATCGTGTTACAGTGGTTTCAATGAGATGAAAATCTCTTCACTGAAAGCAAACTAAAACCAGATTTCTGGAGCAATATTTTTACAAGATAGCTTATGAAAAAATTGGAGAGCTATTTTTGTGATTTAAATGGGTTTGTAAATAAAGCCACCTATCTTTTTAGCTCTGTATCCTCTCCCCACTGAGAAGCCTGAGGCAAAAATAGCTTAAAAATTCCTCTCTATGTCTCATCTGTTTCATGTTAAATGACTTCATGCTCTGCACTTTAAGATGCAGAGTTTCCCTTTCCTTTTCCTGATAATAGCTCTTAAAAGACTTCTAATTAATGTTGCCTGGTCTGGGCAAATGCAGACAGACTACCGTCCTTGCTCATATTCAGAATACATGCCACAAAACAAGCCAAATGAAAACTTAGGGGAGAAAAGCGCTGTATATAAGAGTTGTTGAGAAAAGGATGACTTTCATTCTTTAAAGTCATTCACATAAATGCCATCTCTAAACTGCCATTAAAATTTATTTCACATAGATTTGCACGTGGATCAGAAAAAAACCCAGGCAACTTTATTGTATTCTGAGAATTTTATCTATTCATCCCTGTTATGTGTAGTTATGCCCTGGAATAGAGGATTCTTTATAATTGTTTCTTGATAATGATTTCTAGTGACTACATCACCAGTCACAGTCTAGCCATTAATACTTTGGTACTGCTTTTTAATCTTAGAAAATTATCTCCATGGAATGAGTGAATAGTAAATTAATGACAAGAATGACAGTGAGAGAATGTTAAGCCTGTCTATCTGAGCACTGTATAAGTAGGGAGTGACAATTTCAAGGTTTTGTGTATAACCCTAGTGCAAAACAAGTGGTAGTAATCTTTAACAATCTTTACATTATAAATAAAAGCAATGTCTTAGAAGAGCATCTGTGGTTTTTCTAGTACTGGGGTCCTGGATACCCATGATTCATTTTTCCCCCTTAGTCTTCTGGTATTAAACTGAAGCACATGTAAGGATAAGTGTCTTGTAAATGGGACCATGTTTGTTTTTTTTTTTTTTTTTTTTTTTGTCCGTGGTACATATTTTTCAGGAAAGCCCTTGTACATGTACAAAAGTTTCCTTAACTTCAATAACAATTAAGAGGTGTTTCAGACTAATCACTTGCTGCAATGTTTTGTGGAATGGGGTTTTAATCAGTAACTCTAACATAAATTTCCTTTCTAGAAGTAGAGATTTCTTTTAATTTAATTGAGAGGGTGAGCCAGTTAAGTAAGCTAACTTAGTGGCATATGTCTGAGCAATGCTAGTTTTATTAGGTGTCTTTTAGAAGTGATGTCCATTAACATCACTTCTAAAAGTGTTAAAAAAAAAAGTGACAAAACCAATAGCCTGATTCTGACAGCATTTGTTATAGAAACAAAACACTTCAGTGTTCTCTCTCACATACAATTCACCAGAGTAAGTGCAGAAATTTGTAAATTCAGATCTTTATTTAGCCCATTGTTGCTGGCACCTGTTCACTATTGTTCTACATACTATACTTAATCTGCAGTGCATTATTTAGTTATAATTTATGGCATGTTTTTAATACCATAATTTCTAAGAAGAGTTCCCTGAACTCTCTGCAAAAGAAGTAACAATTCTTTGAGCTGTAGAAGATGATGTTAATATCTAACAGTTATTTACAAACAATAAATGCACATAATGATGAGTTTCAGGTGCAGTATCATCTCTCTTAACATGTCTTTGATGCAGATATATAGGTATTTATCCCTAACAAGTTTTATGTCTTGTAGGACCTCTAATGCTGGGCAATTGTACTGGGAAGGCAGGCATCATTCACACAGTATCTTCAACCGGGTTTTTCTTCTTCCTGTTCAGTAATAATTATCTCTTCATTTTGACGCCTACACAAAGAGCACATTGAAATTTTATATTTCCAAAACTGGTAGGAAATAGTTTTCCCTTGAACTGTTTTGCTCTCTGGCTATATGTACATCTTACTCTGTAGATATGTTACTTTCAGAAGCACTTAAGTGATTTACTTTGTTTTAGCTGAGGGGAATAGACCTAGAATGAGGGTACTGCATGCATTTTAAAAATGGCATACTAGTGTGAAATCAGAGTAAGTCTCTGATAATTTCCTAAGGAATTCCATGAAAGATGTATTGCTTCCAAATTTCAGAATCCTGTTTTAAATTCTTTCAGTGATAAGGCTTATAAATTATAAGAAATTATCCTTCACTTCTCCCAACTTTTTTTTTTTTTTTAAGTGGATGAGTACTTTTTTTTTATTTCATTTCTAATAAATGTAATTGTGGGGGTTATGACTTTTTCTAAAGAGAAGGCACTGTTCAATTGCAACTCTACTGAAAGCAGGAATTATTTTTTGAAATGCTATGTCACATATTATATTTGGGGTCAGACAAGATATGCACGTCTTTCTTGAGCTCTACATTTATGAAGTTTGAGGAAAAAGATCAACAGATTGTCCCTGCTCAAAGTTACACTATATGTATTTGCCCAATGGATATAAAATTTCAGAAAGCTGCATCTCCTGAGACCAAGAATTCAGGATGAAAATACTGTGCACAGTTCTAATCACAGAAAATGCCATCTTAAATAATAATTAAATATACCTTGTCTGTTTCTTTTTATTTTAAAATAAAAATGTTATTATGAAAATTACATTTTTTCACAAGAAGGCAGTTAAACAGATAAATACAACTAAATTACTTTAAAATGTTCTTTGTATTCAGGTTGCTTTTTGATGTTTTCAGGAGATTGAAGAGAGCAAAACATCTGCAGTCAGCTTCTTCAAAACCCTTTCATACAACTGGGAATGCATCCTGCCTGACTTTAATGCCCTTTGTTCCTCTTCTGCTCCATCACGTAATTATTTTCTGGTTTTTTTCTGTTGTTGATATCTATCTTGACATACTAGCTGTTTGTTTGAGATTAGACATGGGAACTGCATGGATTATAGTTAATATTTCCACTCAGAACATTATGTTTTCCTTAACTTGTTCCTTTTCCCATTTTCTGGGGAGAAATTTTTAGTCCAAACAGGTTTACTCAGTGATTCTTATTACAATTAACATCCTTGATGATTCTATTTATTATTGACTTCAATGAGAGGGTCGTTGGGCCATTAACACTGAAGACCTTTTTTGGCTCATTAACCAAAATGGACACAGAAGACAGTATGAAATTCTATCATTTCCACTAGGCTAATCTCTATAAAAATGAACTTTTAATAAAAATTAGTCTTTGCAGTTAGTAAGTCAAAGAAACCCACAAAACTCCTTAGTCCTTGAAAGATAATTGTACTTATCTATAACTTTCTCAATTTCAATAAGACCCTTGTAGGTATTTTGTTTTGCACTCAAATCTGTGAACTGCTCTTGAGAAGAAAAACAAAATACAGAGCTTGGTATAAACATTTAATTTTGGCATAAAAATGTGATTAGATCTAAACCCAGGCTTTTTGTCAGCCAAGACACTTATTGTTTTCTGTCACTGTGTTTGGATCATGCTAAGAAAAATTGAACTGATGAGCAAATGCTGCTTAAATAGTTTGGCTAGCAAAGAGAACAGCTGCTGCTTTTGATTTATGATACATCTTTAGTCTACATGGCTATAAAACTGCTCTACACATTATTTCCTAGGATGGCATGATTAAAGGTGGTTTTGGTTTTGTTTTTGGTTTTTGGTTGGTTGGTTGGTTGGTTGTTCTTTTTTTTTTGTAAACCCAAGACAAATTATTTTGTGTTATAAGTTAGAGCCAAAATGCCCAAACATTTAGCCATTTCCTTACATCCAAACTCCGATTGTTCTTTTACTGAAAAAATTAAAAATAAATAAATAGTCTCCTCTTGTGCAACTGGGTGAAGAACTGTACTCTTCATTATTGCTAAGAAAAACCTAGTCTAATCAGGTTTTACTCTAAGCTTATCATCTAGGACTTGAGCATTTGCAGCATTCAAAGTTATGAAAAGACAGTGAAAGAGAAAATAAAGATACGAGGAATATGAACAACAGGGGCTCAGAGGCACAAAAAAATTAGTTTAAAGGTCAGAAAAGCATCCTATTGTTGAGACTTATTAAATTGAGGAATTAGTTCCTCAAGAACAATAACAAAGTTTCAAATACTTGAAAATGGAATAGAAGTTCATGGAACAATTTCCTGCACTAACATTTGGATTTGAAGGGTATTTCAATGCTTTGTAAAGCATGCATGCTGTAATTAAATGTTTCTTATCTGCATAGTTATAATTGCCTTGTTTCTTTAAAGTGGAGGTATTCTAAAATTAGTGTGGTTGTTGCAGTTTTATTTGACAACATTAGTAACAAACATGAGTGCAGTGCAACACGAGACCAGATTTCTAATAGAAGTTGAGGAATCTCAATCTATGCACTTTTTTTAGGATTTAGATAAACAAATTAAGATTTGTTCTAGTCTTGGTGACAGTCTTGTTTCAAGTACAGGGATGAATTATAGAGGTTTTTTCCAGATAATAGTTACATGATTCCATGAACATACATGAGTTTAAATTTCCATGGTCCTTATAAAAGTTTTTCTAAATCGAAGTCAGATTAAATTAGCTGTTCCCTTCTGATTTTCTGGGAGGGTGAAGAAGTCAATGACTTCCTTTATCATCCAATTTGAGATGTGTGAGATAAAGACCGAAGTTTATGAAGCTTTCTGCAAAGTGAATGGAGAATGAAATGGTTCAGAACACCCTGGTCAGGCTTTGGTTTTTATTGTCATGTATGAAATCAATATCTTGTTCTCTCCATAGGTGGTCAATGAAGCCAGGACTGCTAATTTAGACACCTAGAATAGGTTTCATCTGACTGAACATAGATAACCATATCCGGTCTAGTCATCCTGAGCTGTCTTTGTAATCAATGGGGAAACAAAGTAATTTTAAGGATGCATTTTAGCTTTTCTTAGTTCATCAGTGAGAACAGAGTAGGGTGACTAGCTCAGACATAAACATCTAGAGGAAAGGGACACAATGCTAAGTCTATTGGAACTCTCTGAAGTTAAAGTTAGATGAGGTATATCAGAACAATCTGGCTAAATTATTACAGTAGACATTGTGAACAAATGCCATAGTTTTGATTACTGAATTCTTTTCATAAAGTTAGAAACAGAAGTCTGAAGATATACACTGATGTGAGGAGAAAAAAATAGATGGCAGAGTTGATCTAAGCTTACATTTGCATTTTACAGCCTTGGTTGTCACTATGTAGATAGAAAGAAAGTGTGGGCGATATAAGTTTCTTTTCATTGCAAATTCTGCATTATGATCACACCATAATCTGATAAATGTTCACTGAGAACTTAATCTCTAAAAGATCTATGCCCTAGAACACTCAAAGTAGAGAAGAAAACATATGGCAAGACACATAGATGGATCATCTTGGCATCATCTGTAGCCCGTAGTAGTTTAAGCTATGCTCAACCGTAGTTTAAGCACACATTTGTAGACCGATTTTTCTGTGGACTGCTTAGACTTACTCTCTAAAAAGAGAAATAATACCACAAAATGAAGCAATAATCAGCTATTGAAAGGTCCAACCATAAAACCAGAGGTGTGACTATATCCTGTTATTTTATGCTTTTAAGAGATCACATGTGCTTTAGTAGCTAAAATAGTATACAGAAAACGGCAGTCTAATTGCACATTAAATGCAGCAGTGCAGCATTTCAGAAAGTGACAAAAACAGGTGTGAACTCTTGAACATGAAAGAGAAAGTCTTAAAAATGGGAGGTAGTAGGAAGTACACGGCTGAGAAATGTGGTTATTTCACAGTTCTGCGATGTGATTCTAAAAAAGCAAGTACACGTACTGTGTTGTCTAGTGCCTAAAACAGGCAAAGAGACTAGGAGAAAGAACTAGTTGATATGCTCAGCTGCAAAGCCTTCAGTCAGCATAGTCCTACAGACATGACAGTAGTAAACTAGTCAGGAAAATATTTTGAGTTGCAATATCTAGATTTCAATAATAATTTTGATATTTCTATGCCAAAATATTCTCATATGCCTTAAGAAGTGATGAAATACAAGTGATCAAATGCAATAAAAGATAGCCTCTTCCAGAGGGAAAATAGGATCATCCTGCTATAATAGCAAATTTTCTCTTTCTCATTAATTTATTTCTTTTATAGGCTTTTTAAATCACCATGAATGGTGATAACAACTGAACCAAAGCACAGGTAGCCTTGAGAAAGAAAAGTTCAGCAACAGGAAAACAGAAAGGAACACTGATGTCAGCATCCAGGCAATAGGCAGAAGATCATTTGTAGATAGGCAGCCAGCTTTTAAACACTTAAACTCTTTATGTCACTGCATGGTTTCCGTACACTGCCAGTCTGTTTTGTTCCAAGGAACACTAAGTAGATTTAAAAGCAAACTAAAGATATTCTTGATAAGTTCTCTTACTTGTTCTAAGTAGCACTTTCCTCTCAAAATTCCTTGGAAATCTATTGCTATTTAACCTACAGAAGCTAGAACACAGGTATTTAAATTTTTTTCATTTATGTATGCATGTGATCTGTACCATAAACAAGAACATTTTCCTTCTCTTTTTCAGTGGAGGACAGAAAATACATCATGTGTTTCCAGGCCAAGTTCAGAATGTGCAAAAGCTAAATACTTCCAGTTAGTCACATTACTGGAGTTGGAATAGAAATCCAGTTTTCACTTGGCTTGGATACTTAATTTGTTGTATTTTGACTCCTAAAATTGACCCCTAATGACTTTTTTATCTTTAAAACCTGAAGTTATCCTCAGCTGAATATTATCTGCTTTATAATCAGAAATAATCGGCTCTTCAGCTGCAGGCAATATGCATTCTATTCAGCAAATCTGTTTTTGACTCACAGTTCCACACAAAGAAGCTATTCTCTTACTTATGCATACTACCTCCTTTCCAAACTTTACATTTCTTATTCAGGCAAAAAAAAAATTGTATCAATCCTATTGTTAACTTGCGTGAGTATAAGGGATTGGGATCTCCAACTAGAGTCATGGAAAAAAAGAAAGAACTACTATGTAAGATGTTATTCAAATGATTGTTGCCATTTTCCAATTGACAGTAATTCTTACACAGTTTATACATACCTTCCTTGGGCTTCCAAGGAATTATAGGACCCTCATTGAATTAGAGGGCCCAAGTTACGCAGTCTGCTGTGACCAGACCTTCATCCTTCTGCACTGCCACCTTGGATCTCACACAAAATAAATAACCATGGACAAACACTTTCTCCAGATAATAAACACCAAGACGTTCCTCTTGAAAATCTTGAATCTTCCTCTTGAAGTTAAATGTTCAGGAGGAGATGGTCTGTAATTTTTTTTTTTTCCATGAAGATGGAGCAGACTTCCTAGAAAAGTAGTCCTTTTCCCTACAGACTCTTAAAAACTATGCTCTTCTCATATTCCATGCAGAAGGATTTTATCATGCTTCTGTAGATAGTTGCTAATGTGAATGAAACGGGATGTGTGGCTGAGCACATGAACTCTCTTGCTGCATGTTAAACAATAAGGCTGTAAGTAGGCTTGTGACAGAATAAGTTTTTCCAGCTGTGGCTTTTAGAGCTGGATAAAATAATTTGCAATGACACAACACAGAGACTCATACACTAAAGCAACTACCTTTGTGTCTCCCTGGAAAGGATCTAAGATTTTTGTGAGAGCTAAAAACAGTGGATTTTTCTGATTCCTACTCTTTGAATCTATCAGCCAAGATTATTCCAGGGGAAACAAAGATTATGTTAGTATGAAAAGCTAGTGAAGAACCTGAGTAACTTCATCCCTAATTTTGCTAAAGATTAGAGTCGCCGTGAGATCCCATCCCCCTCACTGCAATTTCCTTTCTTAACATAATTTCTTATCTAACTAAATACATGTCTGAGTTAACTTGATGTTCTTCCCCAAGTAATGAATTCCTGAGGGAATATAGCATTCCTTTAAGTGAATATCATGGATATCGGAGATATTTGTTTTTGCAATCTTTTCTTTGCCATTAATTATTTACTTGTGTGATTATAATATATCTTCTGCTTGAGAAAGACAAGATATCAAGTAGACAGCTGAATATTAGGTTAAATTTCAGCACAATTGAATTACATGAGTTTGACAAGTAATGCTGCTTGTTTAGTACTAAATAAGCAATTCATTTTACTCTAATGTGCTTTTCTTAGTTAAACCCACTGTTGCCACTCAAATTGCCATCACCATTGCATCTTTCATATGATTGCCCTGGGGAATTCTAGTGGTGCAATATGTCACCTAACTAGAATCTGTAGTTCTACCTATCATATTTTTTGAACTACTGAACAGCAGACATTACAGATTGTAAAATAATGTGATAGTATGAATTATTACATTTTTTAAAGGAAGTATGAATTATTACATTTTTTAAAGGAAACTGTTACTTAATGAATTTTATATAGTTTATAAGGTCTTATTTCTGAATGAAGAGTAAATATTCTTGGCTCTGTTGACAGACTTAATGGATAATCACTGAGAGTGTTACACTTTTTTTAATATCAATGTATCATGGCTAATATTTATGATACCTTGCCGATGCAAAGCATTGGCCTTTTTAGCCATCAGAGCGCTTGCAGCAAGCATGGGTAGGGTCCTTCCCAAATCTTTTGTTAGCGAAGCCTAGCCATGATGATGATACCTTAGTGATATATTCACATTACAAACAGAAACCATATAGAATATGCCTAAGTTTAACTAAGAAACTATGATCTGAGATGATATTTTTCAAGGAGAATAAGAAAATAAGCTGTGAATGCAGTCTCCCACATATTGCATTTGTGATACCCTTATACCTTTTCAAAAATTCTGTCCTCAGAAAACTGTTGACAAAACATTGGATATTTGCCTGTCTTGGTAGTTGCTTATATATCTGGAACAGATAAAAAAAAATCCCAAAACCCAATCAAAAAAACCCACCCCTAACTCACAGAAAACAATCAGCAGAGATGATTAATTATGGATGGCTTGTGTTGGAAGGAACCTTAAAGATCCAACCCCTCTGCCATGGGGAGGATTTGATGTAATTGACTACAGCATGCTTTTGAATCATATGCAATTCATTTCCACGTTTTGATCCAATATCAGGTGAAGCTTAGTCATAAAATTATCTGAGTTTTCACTTAAGATTTGAATTTGTACTATATACATTTTCATCTTCCCTAGGTTTACCAAAACTACCACATCATTTAATTTCTAAGATAAAGTACTTCTGAATAAATAAATACATGAAAAATAAGAAAGAAGCAGCTCTGCCTACGTATGCAAATAAATATCCTTTTATGTAACAGGAATTTGTTATGTTAGAATCTGCTTTTATAAAAGTCTTTGAACAAATATGATTGGATGAGGTTGTGACTAAGACACTGGATTAAGAGATCGGTATTCAACTTCTGGCTGTGTAACACATTATCTGTGACCACAGACATATCACCTAGCCTCTCTTCCATATCTTATTTCTCTGCCTTTTTTTAATTTCTTTGATATTATTCTATGAATCCATTTTACTTACAAGTAATGCCTGGGACAATGTTCATAAGATTGAAGCCAAAGATAAGCCGCCAAAGATATGCCACCAAATCTATTAATCAAATGAAGCAGATAAAGGTGTTTGACCTCACTATTCACAAAAATTTATATATATTCACTTATATGCGAATGCAATTGACTTTTGTAAAAGTGATGGAGAAAATTAAAGTCTGCTGTACAGAGCCAAGAAATTTTCTTCCAGAAGTTTATTTAAGACATTTCTAATTCTTCAGTAAGAGAATAATCTGTGATTTTTCTATTTAGGAATTAATTTCATAACTGGAGTATTAAGGAACAGAAGCAAAACAAATTCTATATTATCTAAAATTTCTTGGACTGACCATTTCCAGCTCTCATTTTAAAGATTTTCTATCCTTTCCCCAAAAATTTCTAAAATTTAAAAATTTTAAACAATTATTATGAGATACATTTTCAGAGGACCATGGCCCTTCTCCTTTGAAAAAAATAACTATATTAAAGATCTAGGATAACCATTAAAAATAATTGTGTGGGTTGGAATGACCCAGATATATAGCTGCTTTCCTCAACATTTTAATGATTTTTGTCAACAGTCTTTCTTTTAAAATCTTTTTTACTTCTCTTGACCAAACAGACTGTTGAAATCTTGCAGCTAGAAAAAGAAGGGAATATATTTTCTTAACTCATGAAATGCCACAATGGGAGCATGAACTTCCTTTTTGCCGACTGAAAAGCAGATTTGTTCTACTATTTCTACAGTCCTTGCAGGCCAAAGTAGCACATGTTTTATATGAAGCTAGGAAGTTATTTTTAATCTAATTAAAATATAAATATGTTCCAAATGCAATAGGTATTATTAGGAGTTCTGGTATAATGATACTAGTAGTTGTAGTTTAAATTAACCAGTTAATCCAGAAATAATAAAAATCATTATTTATATAATTAGCATTGTTATACCAGAAGTTTTGTATAGCATCATTTCTATGGGGCTCTGCTTGCATAAACAGTGTTCTTCTGAGGCTTTGTTAACCCCTGAAATGAATTCTATTCACCTTACAAGCTTTCACTCCTTTAATGTTCATTAACTGACAGCTGCTGACCTGTTGTTAGACCTGAGGCTTTTGATGTTGTCCTGTGCACACACTTCCAAGGCTTCTGATACCATCCTTTACTCCTTTGCATCCCATCAGTGTTTTAGGATAATAGATTCTATGCAAAATACCTTTTATCAATATGTGTTAGGTAACACAAGTTAATAAATGATTTTTTTAACACTAAGCATTGCATCTATTATACAAAATTGTTCAAAGTTAAGCAAAACTGAAACAAAAGCAGTGTTATTCCCCTGGCTACTAGACAATGGGTGTTACAGCTAAACAAATGAAAATAATGTGCTGGAAAACCCCAAAATAAGCCCAGACAAAACAAATATGAAAATACTCATTCATGAATACTTTTAGAGTGAGTATATCCTGTGGCCTGTTAAAGCAATGCCAATACCATATTTGCAAACCTACAAAAGGCCAATCCTCTCTGTGACAACAGCCTTAAAAACCCATAGAAATAAATCTGATCAAGAGGAGTGCTGACAGCTGGTGTTCCATATCTCCTGCCAGTGATAGGGTGATGGGGGTGACAGCTGAGCAGAAGTGAACTTGAGTGGATCGTCAATTTTTCTGAAGATTCTGTACAAAAATACTATATCAAAGAAAGGTAGTCTGAATGCAGACAGGTGTGAAGAAATAGTTTTATCCCATGAATTGCAGCTTTGACACCTGTTGCATATAGGTTTTAATACAACATCTAAGAAAATTACTGTCCTCCTAGGCATCTCTCCTCTTCAGATCCTTGCTCTTGAGGAGGGTTCTAAACAAAAATAACTCAGATCACAGAGGTAAATTTATATCTGCCGTGGCCTACCTATTAAGTCTTCAATTTGGTGGAATTTTTTGCATTTTTTTCCATTGAGGCTATATCAAAGCTCCTCCTTGATCAAATGCAATAGTTAAGTGTCAGAAAATACTCAATGAATGTATGGCAACCTTGGATTTACATTTCTTTATAACAAGAAGAGGCAAACTAATTCTACCCTGAAAGAAGAAAATAGGAAGCTGCTGTAAAAGCAAACCACCAATATAACTATGTCATTAGCACAAGTGGTGTTTAGGCTCCTGTGAATACTTTCTCATTTCTTTTACACATTGAATGGATCTGACTTCTTATTTAATAATCCACAGGCATTTGTGAGGCCTATGAGAACTTAAGATCCTGATCTCTACACACATATCTTAAATTCCATGAAAAAATTTTAAAGTAGCTCATAGAGGCTTGCATATAGTTTACAAAGATATCAGCTTATGAAGCTGATGAAGGATGTCAATTCCATTAAATTTCACTGAACACAGGTATGATTCTGGGTGTCAACAAATATTTTTATGCATGTGTTTTGTGGTGATTTGGCAGCATCTCCACCAATGTATTGTCCTATTTTTCTGATTCCTCTTATGTTCTAAGGCTGTGGCAAATGAAAACAAAATGATACAAAGGAAGTGACATTAATTATGTTGAGACAATCTGCTAGCACTCAGGGTGGATGTTTTTTTACAATCAAGTTTTACCAGTATCAAACCTCTGTGCTTGTTCCGCTGCATGGCCGAACAGCTAGGTAGGTCATTTGTCACAGAACATAAAAGAATTTAGTCTTTTTGAAGCTGGGAATCCAAGCTTACAAGACCATCAGTAATTCATACTATAATTCCATCTTTGCATAATCAGGGAGATTAGCTGCCAGCAGCCTGTTTATGTGAAAGAGCATAGGAAAATCTTGGAGTTAGTTTTCCTTGTAAGCCTATGAATTTTTATGAGGTTTATGTGTTTTAGTCAGCAAAACATATTTTGAGCAGTAAATATTTTTTAAAACTAAATTTATTTACCTTTTTAGTGACAGGTGGATACTGGTTTGGCATTTTTTTATGAGAAGTAGCCAAAAGCAAATTGTGCCCTTTTTTTATCATTGGTAGACAAGGTAAAAAGCTTGAATTTGAGACTGTTTTAATGCAGACAACCACTAAATTAATTTGAATTGCAGTGTTTGAATCAACTCAGCTGAAAAACTGAATATTTGCAGGACCCAACTGAAAAACAGATGTTCTAGCACTATATATAGAGTTTCCATAAGCAAATTACAGCCAAATGCTATGTGAAATTACTGTAAAGCAGTACAAGGTGAAATAGATTTGTGATATTTTTAATTGGAAAAACCAAGGAAAGGTTCAAAGGGTTATGTTATGGTTCCAATATATCTTTGCCAAGTGAGGTTAAATAGCATGACCACAAATTTTCAGGAGGGGAAAAAAGTACTTGAAATCTGGGAGACCTGGCATGATAGAATATCATCTAATATGGAATACATTTGGCAGAATCTCGTCAAAATGACAAAGTGAAACATCAGATAGCTTGCGCACTTTATTGAAATTACAAATAACTAAAGAAATCCTTTATAATAACTCATTCTCATATATATATTCTTCATGTTTTAGAATGTTTGCTAGGCCTTACACGTATTTTTTATAATACATTTATTTCTGGAGTTCATTGCATCATCTTTTGCATTTTTCAGTCAGTGAAGTTGTTTCATCTGATATAGGAAAAAAATATGTGAACAACTGAAGGAGCTAGGCCTTTTCTCCCTGAAGAAGAGGTTGTTATTAAGGAATGTCTCATTGAAACGTAGGAGGCAAACCTCAGTGACTTTAATGGTGTAAGTGCATCACAAGTTATGTATCACCAAGCAAAATTTTTCCCTAAATACCAATCACCTATACAATTGAAAATCTTCTTTACAAGAGAAGTTTCTGTAGTGAGAAAGACCAGACTGAGTTTGGGCTAGGGAGAGAAATAAACACATAATTTAAAATCATAAGAATTCACTATATAAATTACCAATATTAAATAAAGAAGGAAACCTCTTGCCATCTTTGAAAAATTCAAATTGATGTTAGAACAGTAATTGTTAATGTTTCTTTCCCTGCCCTGAATTTACATATGCATAACATGCCTTCTTTCCATAATAGAACATAGTGTTACCCAACAGTCAAATATTGATTTCTTAACAAGTTCTACATATAGTAAAGCTGTCTTGTGTTACTGTTAAAATCCTGCTTATGGGAAAAGAGAAAACTTGACTCATACTTAAAGCTAAAAAGCTTATAGTTCATGAAATTGAAATCTTAAGATACAACAATAACTTTTAGTTCAAAAAATTGTCATAGAATGATAATTAATAATGCAATAGAGAAAACATTTCAGTAATCTAGTTCATACAGTTATATAAAGTCAGTGACTGCAATCCTTCAGATTGCAATGGACTTCAGATTCAGCTCTGCATGTCTCAGGTTTCTGGAAGTGCCTAATGTCTCTCCATGAAGCTGGGGCTGACAGTCATGCCTTCTGCAGAAGGTATGCTGCTGTCAATGAGCTCTGTCTGAGGATCAAGATGTTACGGAGGAAGTAAACAGACTGAGCAACATTTGGGAGAATGAGCGAGAGATTGACAAGTTATTCTCAGAAATGTTACTCAGATAAGTCTCAGGAGTCTCAAACCTCTTGTGCTGGAGATGCAGGTGGACTCTGTGCAATGCCAATCAGTAATTCAAAGTCTGTTGAATACAAAGGCTGAAAGATGGTCGTTGCCCATACAAAGAGGAAGGCTCCCACTTCACCTGAAGACTTTCAGTTGATGAATAAGTTTAATAACCTCCAAACTGAGAAGGGGCTAGGCATGGATTCAAGTGAAGCAACAGAGTCAACATATCCTGGGCAACACAGCATCACCTGGAAGAAGCTGTGTGTTGTGGGTGACTCCTTGTTGCAAGGGACAGAGGTTCCCATCTGCCAACCTGACGGCTGGTTGAGAGAGGTTTGTGATCTGCTGGGGGCTTGAATCAGAGATGGAAAGACTGTGTGAAGACTTGTTCACACATCCTACTATTAGTCCTTGCTGTTCTTTCATATGGGCACTAATACCCAGGGCAACTTGGGAACTACCACATATCCTTATCAAATAGGATTTCAGATTTCTGGGAACTGCGGTCAATGGCCCAGGTAATTTTCTCTTCAATCCTGCCTGTTAAGGTACATGATGAGAGGAGGAGGAGATAGATTCATCAAGTAGACAACTGGCTCTGCTTCTCATATTGGAAACAGGGTGTTGGTTTCTATAACCATGGGACCTTGTTTGAAGGTCAGTGACTGATTGGGAGACACAGGAACCACCTCAATATATGGGGCACAAGTGTCTTGGCCAATAGACTGGTCGATTTGGTAAGAAGAACTTTAAACTAGGAAAGATGGGGGAAGAAATTTATAGAGACCACCCAAGCATCTAAACAACTCCCAAGCAAGCATAGTTCCAGGAAGTGCATTGGGGCCCAGGAAGTGGGCTTGGATTTCATTACAGAGTTACAGAGACATGATGAGATAGCTTGAGTTACTGGAGTGTTGTTGTGAATAGCTGCATGTTCTTTAGGGAAAAAAAGACAAGTAAAGCAAAGTGGCGGAGTCGTCATTTATGTAAGAGAACACCTTTGAATGTATTGAGATCTGTCCCAGGGAGAATGATAAACCTTCCAGTCTTACTCAATCTATTCTGTGATTCTGTGAATGAGTGTTAATCTGAATAGTTTCTTCTTCTTCATTGTAGGATCCAATTGGGGTCCTTCTCATGTGTTTTCTTACATGTTTTTCTTCATTAGCCTGCAGCACCATAGTTTTTCCAAATGTACAATATATGTTGCCTTTTAGGTATCTTGGCTACTGCTGTCCTCTTTTTTACCCATAGGTTTGTCCAGCTCCAGGTCTGCACTACTATAAGTGACTGTGCATGAGCTGTGTATAGCTGTTGGGTCTCCAGTGCCACTCTGTGGTTGTGACACATCCCTCATCATTTCATGTCTGCATTTCCCTGCTTTGCATCCTGTGTCCTCACTTCTCAAGGCCTCTGTTACCGTACCAGATTGCAATTTCTCTGCACTGTAACACTATGGTGCAGTCATAAATATTTCATTCTCTATAGAAAAACTGCTTGTAATGGCTACCTATAAAACTATGTTTGTATTACACAGAGATAAACACAAAATAATTATAAAACTATGTTTGTATTACACAGAGATAAACACAAAATAATATCCACCAGCTCAGTTGAAAAACCTGTCACAACTAAACTAAAACAGCTGTAGGCAGGTCAAGAGAACTTCAGGCAGAACAAGTCTGACAAGCCTCAGTTCTGGGGCTGTACAAAAGTAGTGTAAAGCACATGACCTGTTAACAGTACATGACAGTACAATATTACAGGGCTGCATGATTATACCTCTTTACTACTGAACTTTAGGATGTTTAGTAATTTCAAGGATGAAGGCAAACATTCAAACAGAGGCAGAACACTGTGATTCAGAAATCTCAATATTATTGCATGGACTGCTTTCATGTGGAGCTGTGTGAACATATGTGTGTGTGTGTGTGTGTTCATGTGTTATTTTTCCCCCTATGTACTACCTGCCAAGCACACTTTGAGGATTCTGACTGTGTGATTTGGGTCAAGAATAAAGTAGTTGTGTTTCTGCCTGAGTGGAAAGTTTCTTTAGGCATATTCTTTCTCCTAAGGAAAAAAATAAAAATATTAAGAACATTTTTTTCACTGTATAGCTTCTTCTATTTTTTTTTCCTTGGGGCATGGTACAAAAACTGTCTCCCTTATTTTTTGTAGCATGTATTTTTATTTAGACAGCATATATACTTGAATTTAAGGCTGGTTTTCATCTGTGTACTGTACAAGATAAGATATTGATATGTTGGTTTGAAACTTGGAACAATCTTTGTTTGCAAAAACCTTGACAAAGATATGATTGCATTCATCTTGGCATTACTGTGTTCTTTATGTGTAATTTTCAATAGTCAGATATATTAAATTTATTTGAACTTCCTTGTCTAAATCTTAGTAAGTCATGACATCAGAGCAAGACCTCTGCAATACAGTAGAACATATGTGGTGAAATTTTGAAAGCTCAGCTATGTTTTCAGATGCTTTTATAATAATTGCTTCTGACTAGAGATTATAGGTCTCAGCGGATTGCTCTTCTGAAACGTTTCTAGGCAGTGATAGACACGCTGCAAAATGCACTTGAGTCAGTGTTTATGAGCATCCCTAAAGGTATTTTGAAAAGGCTCAGTTTTTTTGAACAGATGGTATAATTTGTTTCCTGCTGCTTTTAAGGGTTGTCTTCCTTATCCTGAGGTATTCTAGCTTACTCTCCTGCAAATCCTATTTGTCCATTGCAACAGTTTTTGTTTCTTTATTTTAATTCTCCTCTGACTTATCTTTCACTTTTACAATGTGGTAATTTTTTCAGGGTATTACCAGCCTAATACGCCTGATGCAGCCATAACACACATCCTCCTGAATAGTTGTAATAAGCTCCTCCCTCACTTTTATTGTTCTGAAGTAACACATTAAAAATTCCTTCTCTGAAATTACAAAAGGAAATGCTAATATAGTGTCATGATGAATATCTTATACCATATTCCCTGAGATCTTCTTTGCAAAGATTATGTGAAATCAACCTATAGTAAAGACTAATTTAAAAATGTAATTTAATATATCATTTTTTATTCCAGGAAGACATGGCTTTAATGCTCTAGAAAGCTGTCTACTGCCATCACTGATAAATAGAACCTGTGGGATGACAGATAGGGTTAAATCTAGAAGAGATTCAGAATTCTAGGGTAAAAAGCAACTGCAACTCCCTGGACAGAGGTCGACATGTTCTCCAGTACAACAATAAACATCTACTCAGAGGAACAAAACTCAGTGCAGAATGAGGTAGTTCACCTCCATCCAAATCCCAGCAGAATGAGGAAATACTGTGGTACCGAGATGGTACAGTACCTGTCTGATGAGGGAGAATCAAGGTGTTCTGCTCCTGAAGCCAACAACCATGCAGAACACTCTCCTCAGGTGCCAAGTTAGCACCACCCCATTAGGTACACCAATCAGAAACAAAAGCTGTTTTGTTTCTCAAAACACCCAAACATAAAGAAAATAGTATAAAAGTAAGTTTGGAATAGGGGGACAGTGGAAAAAGACCTTCACTGAAACTGCTGGGGTCAGTCAATGGGCTGAGTCCATCTTCTCACCCTTTGCAGGGGCAACTTGGGTGAGAAATAAACTCTATGCATTTTGAATGTTGTTTTTAGGGCTAGATCTTTCATTTGCTTATATCAGAGCTTTTGCTTGCTTAATATATGGATCAGTGGATTGCTTTAAAACACATTTTTGCAGTTAGAAACTATCACTGACAACCTTTGAACCTTATTAATTTGTCACAATTTGTTTTAATAAAAAGTGTTATTCTGGGAACTGTTAAAGTGAGTCCTTACAGTTGTTCGCAGCAGAAAACACCTTGGTAGGACCCACTGAGGGGTCTTTGCTCTGTTGAATCCTCCCTAACAAGGGTGGTCAAGGTGCCCTCCAACCTGTGAATCTGCTGGGGAAGGGTCTCATTATGAGACGCCGACAGACTATAGGACACCAGGGTCTCAACTTTCCTGGGGCTACCTATAGGCAAAAATCTAAACTCCCACTTTCATGTGACAGAACTTTTTCCCTTAAAACTGCACAATGTTGAGGTACAGATAGCAGTTCTTGAAATCCTTGCTTTCACAGCCATGGTAACTTTCAAAACAGGAA
This sequence comes from Dendrocincla tyrannina, assembly GCA_035047865.1. Taxonomy (NCBI): domain Eukaryota; kingdom Metazoa; phylum Chordata; class Aves; order Passeriformes; family Dendrocolaptidae; genus Dendrocincla; species Dendrocincla tyrannina. Next base: position 61,411,107 of record JAWWMP010000001.1, read on the forward strand.
AATGACAGTCAGAGAGAACCATGGTGACTGTTTTATATCTGGCTATTATTTTCTGCCGGAGGGCATTGCAACAAATCAGGGCCACCATTTGTTAAACATTCATATTGTCCCATGATCATATCAGTGGTGGCTGTCAGCAGAGGATGCTTATGGACACCCATGAAATGAATGAATTTTGTTATGTCGATGCCTTTATCTTTTTCTTGATCACAAAGACTGAAGCACTACTTCTGAAACTAAGGAAGCAAGTTCAGAGGTAGCCTGAATAATTTATTTCAACTGTTTTATGATGCTTACTTCCAGCTGCTATACCTGTACTTAAGGATATTTAAGTTTGTGTCATGTGTTGCAAGATGTGGACCTCTCATGGTATCTTTATTTTCCTCATCTTCTAGATCCCTGGCAGAGAAATCACACAATGGAAACACAAGTTCATTGACTGTGTGTGAGTTTGGGAATACCTGCCACAGGTATTCCACCTAAGGGTGTCCGTCTACTTAAACATACACAGACATAAACATATGTACACAGACATAAGCAGCTGTCTACTAAGTGTTCCAACACTGCACTGCCCCGTCATGAACTAGCTCCAGCTCAAAAGCTGCCTAGCTTAATTTGTAAAATGCTGTGTCTTATCTAAGCATTCCACTTTTACCAGTTTAGATCACAGAATCACAGAATATGCTGAGTTGGATCCTCATGGGATCATCGAGTCCTGCTCCTGCCTCTGCACAGGACAGGCCCAAGAGTCACACCACGTGCCCTAGAGTATCAACCACATGCGTCTTGAACTCTGTCAGTCTTGGTGCTGTGATCATTTCCCTGGGGAGCCTGTTCCAGTGCCCAACCACCCTCTGGATGAAGAACTACTTTCTAATTCCCAACCTAAACCTCCCCTGACACAACTTCAGACCATCCCCTCACATCCTGTCATTGGTCCTCACAGAGAAGAGATCAGTGCCTGTGCCTCCTCTTCCCCTCACAAGGAAATTTTAGACTGCAATGAGGTCTCCCCTCTGTTTCTTCTGCAGGCTGAACAGACCAAGTGCCCTCAGCCACTCCTCATACAGCTTCCCCTCAAGGCCCTTCATCATTCACAGTATTCTTGTAATGTAACAAAATCCTATTAATCCCACTTCATACATGGTGGTCTGAAGAGCAGATAAATGAGGTTTTTGCCATGTTTGAGGTCACATGGAAAATATCTTATAATTTCCAGGCTAACAAAAAGAACTATTATCCTTTGACTGAAAATGTGTTTCTACTGTTACAAGCCTAGTATTAATATTCTGCTAAATTATGCTTTTGTCTGACATCACTGGAACAGTGCTGAAATGTGTTGGTGAATCTGATTCTGCCTTCAGGAAGGTAAAGGAGCTAAATACTTATAATTTAAGATGTTCTATGGTGAGTAACAGCTGTGAAAATACAGAAAATGAAGGGAGTAAAATTCCTCTAGGCTTCTACAAATCTGCTTAGACCTCTTTCTTAACCTTGATGGTGAGAGGTGCAAATAGAATTAGGGTCGTGAGCACTTGTGATCATCAAAGACTATTCAGTGGATTATACTGATCAAATCTAATTAGGATAATTATTAACCTCCTGCTCAAATGCTTTTTTTTTTCATTATGTAACACAATTTAGCCTTTTTCATCCTATATTACTGTAGTGAATCTGGTTGAGATGGAGTTCATTTCCCCACAGCAACCCTCACAGTGCTGTGCTCTGCATTGGTAGCTATGAGGGTGCTGATAACACACCATTGTTTGGCTACTGCTGAACAGAGCTGGCACAGCATCAGCATTGCCTCTCAATATTCCTTCCTCCCCACACTGAGGTTAAGATCCTGAGAAGGGACACAATCAGGCCAGGTGACCCAAACTAACCAAGGGGATATTCCACACCATATGACATCAGCTTAAATATAAAAAACTAAGAAAAGGAAGAGGAAGGGGGGTTGGGGCATTTGTTATTTACAATGTTTGCCTACTGAGCAACAGCTCCACGTGCTGAAGCCCTGCTTCCTGGGAAGTGGCTAGACATTGCTCGCTAATGGGAAGTAGAAAATACTTTTATTTTCCTCTCCACTTTTGTGGGTGCAAACTTTCACTTTTTGCTTTAGTAAACTGCCTTATCTGAACCTATGGCCATTTTCTATCTTATTCTCGCTCCTCCTGTCTGGCTGGGAAGGGGAATGATAGGGCAGCTTGGTGGATACCTGGCATCCAGCCAAGGTTAACCCACCACAATTACTCTTGTGATATGTAAAGCATTTGCAAAGTTTTACCTCAGATGTGCCTTGTATTTTAAGGAAATACTTAAGTATGGATTATGTACAGTTATTTATTGACACCCTTTATGATGAAAGACAAAAAGGAAATAATATTACTCATAAAAATGAAATAATGTTGCTTATTTAATTTATGTTATCAAACTACTGTCAACTGTTACTGAAATTTGGTCTTAAACAACCTATGCTGGAAACTGCAGTCACCCACAGTGAAACACTCAAAACATCCTCATTTTAATTTCAGTACTAGCTTTTCTAAAAAGTAATTGCTTTTATATGCTCATGCTCCAGCAAGGTTATTTCTAAAACAGTGGAACTTTCTTTCAAAAGTGTAGTGTGGTCATCTGCAACTCTTTTTTCTTTTTAACACACAACAAGCAGTGGGGGGTTTTTGTTTTTTGTTTGCTTGTTTTGGTTGTGGGTTTTTTTTTGTTTGGTTGGCTCTTTTTATGAAAGCTAGGCACTTAACTTCAAATGACAAAACAAGAAAGGGAGAAACAGATGAAGTTATTTCACATCACAGCACAAATAATGATAAAAGGAATAAGTGACAAGCTAATTTAAATGCAACTGAATGTAGTTAATATGATTCAGTAACTCATAGAAGGATAAGTCAAGGGCATACTGTACTCAGTAATACTTAAGGTCCAAGTAAGGTCTTGTAAGTGGTTTCACTAGTTCATTAAAAAAAAAAAAGAAAAAGAAAAAAGCAAAACAAAACAAACAAACAAAAAAAACCCAAAAAAAAAAACAAAAAAAGAGGATAAATATTTGTCATGATCATATGGTTACCTCATGGTAATAAAGGAGTGGCATGTTCACTATTCTTTTTAATGTACTCCCTACATGATGCAATTCTTGAATACACTTTTGTATTGCACTGGTAGACTTACTTTGTTTTACTATTATATTCATTTTTTCATGTAATTTGATTTGGCTATATGTAATTCCCCACCTCTCTCTTCACCTGTATAAGTTCAGGTATCCCCTGGTAATGAGACTTGGATCAGCATTAAGTAATACAATAAAGCCATCTTCTGAATAAATTTTAGTAAAATTTGTCTTATCTTTGCTGAGGGATTTGAAGTGCAAGTAGCAAGTGTGTGCTGTTGGAGTGACTTTCCATTCAGATTTCAAAGCTTTGAGAGAACAGAGAGCATGGGTCAAGTCTTTGTATGTCTGATCTGGGTTCTACCATCCCTCCTGGCCACTGTGGTTGTTAGCGGGGATGTATGGTATAGGTTTCCCAGTGAGGATGGAGAGGGGAAAGGAAATTCCTTGCTCCCTCCTTTCTTTATTTCTAGCAAAAGGATTCAATTATTTTGTTTCCTTTTTCCTTTTGTTTCCTTTTTCCTTTTTCTCCTCTCTCCTTTCCTCTCCTTTCCTCTCCCTCTCCTTCTCCCTCTCCTCTCCCTCTCCTCGAATCTCCTCGAATCTCCTCGAATCTCCTCTCCCTCTCCCTCTCCTCTCCTCGAATCTCCTCTCCTCGAATCTCCTCTCCTTTCTTTTTCTTTCCTCCCCTAAGCACTGTCTTGTGCAAAGATCTCAATATATCTTAGTGGAGAAGTAGATAGACAGCCTAAGAGAACAGTGAGGTGAAGTTAAAGCTTCTCTCTGCCTGGTGAGAAGAGTTATTGGGCAGTTTTTAAAGTTTTGGCCACAGGATCTGTACTTCTAAGAGACACAGAAAACATGCACTGTCAAAACAGTGCGGACTACAAGGGAAGAAGTGCTGAGATGCCATTCATCTTACCTAACATGAGCTGTCTAAAAGCAGCTATCTAGTTAACCCAAAGTTTTCACAGCTGACAGAGGGAAACATGGGTACACTCCAGAGGCTGTCATCTTGTCCAAGGGTATGAACACCCAGGAATAAACTGTTCTCTGGAATTGCCTATTTGCACTAACTGAAGAAAGGATCTAATGAGAGTTTACAAAATGCTTATTTTTGAGGTAGTTCAGTTTAAGGGAGATTAATGTCATTTTCAGCATTCCTTCAGGTTCTTTAATTTTTTTGTCTTCATAATCAGGCCCTAAAATGAAATTATTTAGTCTTTCAAAAAGCTACTTAATTTGCATTTCTAACTTATAGCCATGTTGTAATCTTGATACAGGTGACAATTCTGGCAAAGTAAATTTAACCCTGACTATAAATGTGATATGATACCTAACTAGAAATATTCAGTTGAATATTTATTTACACATAACTGGTTGTGGTGATAAAACCACATTTCTTTTGACATGGTTGCTAAAATAAAGCCTTGAAAAGAGGAAGACCCTGAGACGAAATTGTTATGGTTGTGAAAGACAAGACTGAAAGAGGCTTTTAAATAATCAACAAGAATAACCTTCTTAAGAGTAGGGATGACTATTCTGGTGAACTGCCCATCACACTCAAGACACTCACAGAACCAAACAAGATATTAATTTAGACGATGTTTAAAAGTTGACATAAATATTTACTATGAAATTATCCCAGTTGATCCTAATGTACCAAATGTCTTATAATTAGCTTTTTGCTATCTGTTTTTCACTAAAACATACTCTCCTGAAATGCATTTTTTCATGATTTGGTGTCATGAGGAGATGACACATCCACTATTTCAATTTCTTCCAATTGTTAATCACTCTTAATTTTTTTAAAAAAATGTAATCTCTGTTACTTCAATATCTAGATCTTAGGTAATTATTTGTTTTTTTAATAGCAGTCTAAACACCGCTTCTGTATTCACTTATTTCATCTCTCCAGAGATACTTAACTTACTATTACCATTTATTTCTATTTCCTTGCTACCTAAAAAAAAAAAAAAAAAAAAATCCTTATTTTTTTCTCTGCATGGAATAGTTCTCCAGCTCATGAATCATTTTTAATGCTTATTTCTTCCTTCTCTCCAGCCTTTGACATTTTTAGTTTTCTTTTTTTTTCTCCCAGATGTACTTCTTGCCTAACTTATCAGCTGAGAGCAGAGTTTGTGATGCATTTTGTCAAATGAATGAATCTCCCCAAGCATTTTCAGATGATTATTTATAAGTATTGCCATGTGAACTGCAAATCAGCAAAGCATGCATGGGTAATTAATGCCCATTTCATATGAAATATGAAGAGTAAACATCATTAATTTGCTTTGCATAAACCCCTTTAAAAATCAGGTTATATTTTTAATACTTTTTATGCAGATTGAATTTCTGTGAGCTTCTCACTTCTACATCTTAAGGAATATGTCATTCAATACCATACATACTGTACATAAAAGGGTGATCAAATAATAAAACAGTGACCACTTTTTTAAAAAAAATAAAACACTTGTAGGAATGGATTATTTCTCTGTAATTTTAAACTTTTAGAAGAAGATCCACTGCTGCTTTTCACAGAATCTATTGATATTAAGCATAGTTAACTTCAGAAAAAGTCAAAACCAACCTTATAAAACTAAGATAGTAGGTAGAAAATAGCAGGAAAAAGATTAACAGAAAGGTGAATGAAAAGACAATACCATGATTCACTCCAGTTTTGAGACCAAGTTTAAAAATTTTCACTGCTTCAAAGTTATTTTGAAAGACATTCAAAAAATGTGAATGTCTGTAGAAACATTCTGAGAAAACTATTCCCAACTGACCTGCCCTACTCTTTTTATGCATATTAAGGATCACATTGAAACATTGCAAATAGACTTGACTTGTGCCATCCTTGACAGGCTGTCAAGGGAATGGGAACTATCTTCCCTTTATCCCCATTTAGTTTTTTTGGTGCTCCATCAGTACAAACAACATCCTTAAAATGGAGAAACAAACTGATCAATTAGTCACAATTTGCACTTGTGCAAAATGAGAAAGCTAGTATGTCTACTTGTTTTCTCTGGGATCCAAAGGGATTTTCTGAAGCATAACTAGTTTTTCTGGCTTTGGGGAGAGCTGAGACAAAGTGGTTCTGCACATTTTGAAACCTGCAGATTTTTCAAGATCTGGGGCATGTTGTGTCTTTTCTGCCTACAAGTTTGAGTAAGTATACCATATGCTTGAAGTCCTTGTACTTCAAGCCTTCCTAACTTGAGTTTAAGAAACTTTTTTTGAGTGTGGTAAAGAAACCACAAAAGTCTTGGACCTCAGTATAACTTCAGCTACATCAGTAGAAGTCTGGATTGACTGTGGAATGCTGTATGTGGACTACTAAGTAGAAAGATAGTGGAATTGGAACATAACAACAAATTGTAAAAAATATCTTAAAAGACTGAGAGTGTTTCATAACCAAAATGAACCAAAATTGTTTTCAGTGACAGAAGCTGTGTTTTGCAGGAGTCTCTGCCTTTGGCTGTTTCTCAGCTACAGGCAGTAGTTCACCAGAGATGCAATTTTGATTCTTATGGACACAGTATGCAAATATATTAGGTTTGAACATAATTGGAACTCATTAGAAAGAAGTCCAAAAGTGAGTAACATTCAGAGTTTTCCCAAGGTGTTATAATGTCAAATTAATTTTCATCACAGATAGACTTGTCTTACCCTCTCTTGATATCTGCAAAGATATCCAGTACTGAGGAAATAAATAAACCATCATATGCACTTACATATGCTCAATCACTGTGCCTGTATTCTGTCTCATTAATGCAGTTATATAAGAGAACCCATCAGCATCGGTGTTTGGCTATGGTGTACTGTTCTGCTGGATAGAAATGGGATATAAGGATGTTTACCTTGCAATATTTAACTTACAGCACCAGAGAAATATTTTCAATATATTACAAATAACAAGAGAAAGCCTTCCACTAGATGCCCAGCTATACTTCCATCTTGAAGTTCTGCAGCACTTCAGAAACACTCAACCTTTGGGCTTCTAGTTTATGAAATCTGCTGAGTTCTTTAAATGTATTGACATGGTGGTCATCTCTTATTCCAAATGCTACATTGCAGGATGCAAAACAAAATACTGAAATTATAAACTTCAATATAAGTAATTTTAGCCTACAATATGAGAAAGGTAGCAGTATTTTTACTCAGTCATTTGCAGACAAAATTATTAGCTAATACATGTAAATGTATTTGTAATTCTATAATACGCATTAAAATTTTTTGTTTGCTTGTTTGTTTTTGGTTTGCTTGTTTGTTTTTTGTTTGATTGGGGTTTTTTTGGAAAGCGTATGTAATTCTAGTAACTATATCTTTCGCTTCTATTTTAGATAAATGTCTCAATATACTAACTGAACTGTGAAATTCAGAGATGTTGACTCTGTGCATGGAGCACAAAATAGAGCCAGTAATGAAAGAAACTACCCCATATTAAAGAAAGGATGGGTAAGACAAAGTTTAGAATGTTTATCTTTTGTTTGAAAAGTCTTTCAAAGCAAATAAATTAGGGAATAGATAAATAGCCATCTGAAGAACAGGATTTATGAATAACCTACTTCAGATGATGTCCTAAAGGTCATCAATCCATTTTGGTCAGAATACAACAGAACCTATCCTAGCTTCAAAAAGAGTACTCTCTACTTCATGCCTCCAACTCTAATTTCACATATTTTTCTAGTGAGTTATTTAGTTTTTTTAGTCCTCTGAAACATCTGGTGCAAGAAGTTGTTGGAGAAAGTATTCTGGTTTTGATAGATCTGTTCTGCTATGAGTCATTTTATGCTCCACCTGCTTTGTCATACTGAATCACATTTAGAATCTCTTTGAAATGTTGCTTAAAAGATATCCAAACGTTAATCAAAATATGTACAATAAAGGTGTTTTTCTCACATAAAGGCAAACCTGTAGAAACGTTATGCAAGATCTAGAAGGTCTTTTGCTGGAACTGAAAATGGTATATTTTTCTCTTTCTGATATAACAAATAAAGACTGTTTTTCAAAGAAGATGTAGTCATTCTAGTTGATGAGTGGAGACATATTAATATGCTAACTTTTTTATTCTGAAATAAGTAGAAATCAGGTGCTAAAACCAGAGAAAGAATAAAAGAACCAGAATGAGGTTTCTTTGCAATTAACTGCAAAATGATGTTTTCATTTATTCTGAAGAGTTACTAGCTCCTCAAGTTGTTCTAAGTTAATGGATTTCTTTTCAAAGCAGACTCCTACTAAGTCAGAATAAGCATATAAGAATTCAACTCTGAATGTTTTGATCATTTTTTAAATGGAATGGCATTCATTGTTACAGGGTTATATTGAGTCACACATGAATAAAATGTCAGATCTACGTACATGTGTCTTTATAGACATTTTTATCCAGGTTGACAGTATTTTTGATGTATCCTGTCTCTTTGTAAATTCTTTCTGGTACTATTAATGTAAGTGCCTGGTATTTATTTTTGCCTCTTGCAATATCCAGTGTCATATGTCTACACTGTTCATATTCTGAACAAAGAAATAAAGAATTTAAGTCAAACCCAAAACAGCACACATAGAGAAGCAAAGCCAAGAAAAAATCCCTAATTGTTTCTTACAATCAAGTAACAAATTATCACTTTGTTCCCCCCCCTTATCTAGCTAAATGGCAGTATTTTGTTGTCAATGGGTAAGAATTTAGTCTCACTTTTCCATGAAGATAAAAAGTAAAACCACTTTGCCTTGACCCAGGTGCTGCATCAGACTGAATAAAGAATGAGCTAAATAATGTAAGCCACCTAAACTGTTTTGGTTTTTTTTAACCACATTTAAATATTCTTTGATCTTGCTCTCTGACTCCTGCTCTCAGTACCATATGAGAGATTGGCTGGGAGCAAAGCTAAAAATATCCCCCTGAACAAATAGATTGTCATCTGTGATCATGGAATATATTAGCAAACATTCTACTAATGTGAAATCTTTAGTCTCCAAACTGCTACTGGTAATGTGAAGTGCAGAGTGAACTGTAGCCCTTACAGTATAAATACTGGATAGAAAAAAAACAAAAATGCAAATTATTTGGTTTTTCTTAGGCTGACTAGTCATGAAATACTCTTTGCCAAGTGGTTTAATATTTTCCTGGTTTGCTCATTAGTATGTGTTGACAATAGTTCAGTTTCTCACTTGTTTCTCAATGACTGTAACTTGGGTTCTTACTGTCAGAGGACCTGTGCCACAGAACTGTTTGCAGGTCAGATATTTTCTTATTTGCATTGGTAGGAACAGTAGCGGCACATGATCCAACTATTCCAAGACCTAAATAGCCTTATGTTCTCCTATTCTTCTATGGAGGATGGGTGTTGATTATATTTTTTTTTCCCTAAATGACCTGGAGAATTTAGATCTAACATCATCTTACAATATCTGGAGGATTCTGTGGTAGCTTCTTAACTAGAGCAAGATGTACAGTGGAACAACACTTTCTTACCTATCTTTTTTCTCCTCTGAGGCTGTCTTCTATTTTTTATTTCTGCACAGGATGGGTTGACTAACCTGATCTTTTGAGCAATTCTCATTACTCAGAAAGGAAGTAAAAGGGCAACTTGCATTACTGTGGTTGGAATACTATCCACAAATTTATGAGTCTAGGGAGTTAAGGAGAGCTCTCTGGTTATATTTAAACTGTTTTGGAGACTATTACTTTGAAGTTCTGTATAAGAGAAGCATATCAGAGATAGAAAAGAAGACAGATACCTACTGAGACCTACAAGGGCATTGCCAGGATTTGCAGAGTCAAAGTTAGAAAAGTAAAAGCTCAGCTCAAATTGAAAACGGCCAGAAGTCTCACAGCCAATAAGAACAGGTTCTTCAGGTACGTAAACAACAAACAGAAGAAAAATTCACAGGAGAGGTGAATTAGTCACTAACAATGTGAGGTGAGGCAGCAGCTGTGACAACAGCAACATCATTGGCAACTGAGGTCAGCCTGGGGGTGAGGCTTGATCAAGCTGTACAGGTATCTCGAGCTCAGGGACAACCAAGCAACAGCCCAGATCCCCTCCTGGACCCAGGAGCTCTCACTAGCCAGTCAGTTAAGTGCTCTAGACCTCTGGTGGGCACTTAACAAGGCCAAATATAAGGTCTTGCACGTGGGACAACATAATTCAGGAGTGCAGCACAGTCTGGGATCTATCCAGCTGGGAAAAAAAAACACTGTGGAAAGGGACTTGGGGATTCTGGAGAACAACAAGCTCAATATGAGTGAGCAGTGTGCTGCTGCAGCAGAGAAAACCAACAGGACGCTGGGTTGTATCAGAAGCCCATCACCAGCAGAGGTAAAGTTGTTAGCTTACTTAGCATTTATCAGGCCACTTCAGTTTTGGTCCCTGCCATGCAAAAAAGAGATGTGGACAAACTGGATGGGATCCAGATAAGGGCCACAAAGAAGAGGCAAGGACTGAGAACCTTACATGTGAGGAAAGGCTGAGGGAACTGGGTTTGTTCAGTCTTGAAGGCTTAAGGGAGACCTCATCACTGGGTTCCAGTATTTAAAGAATGGCTACAAAGAAGAGGGAGACTCCCTTTTCCACAAGTAGTCACATAATAAAGATGAGGAGTAATTGGAACAACTTACTCCTGGGGATGCTCTGATTGGACAGGAGACTGAATTTTTTCACACTGCGAGCACTCAGTCATTGGAATAATCTCCCAAGGAAGTGGATTACCAAACATTGGATACTTTCAAAGTTCAGCTGGACAGGATGCTGAGCCATCTTGTCTAGACCATGCTTTTCCCGAAGGAAGTTTGGACAAGATCATCCTTGAGGTCTTTCCCAACCTAGATTTGTATGATTGCAAGATTCTATAATGACAATGGCTCATATAAAATGTTGAAAGAAATGAAACTGTCATGGTTTAAAATGTCATATCCTTTCTTATCCTGGATAACTTGTTAGTTAAAAGACAAGATGGGGGAGGGGGGTGTAAAGGAGGCACACAAAATAATTTTGTCCTGGTCCTATTCAATCTATTCTATTCATAAATTATCTAGAAAAGGGAGTAAATAGTAAAGTGATAAAAATATAAAAAATAAGAACTATGCAGAATTTCTCAGGAAATATTTACTTTTTGCTAACTGTAAATTGTCTCTGAGACATCTCATATTGAGCGGCTGGAAGATAAAATGTCAGATGAAGCTCACTGTTGATAACTACAAAATAATGAATATGTGGGTAGAAAAATTTTATTATATACACAAAGCTGAAACCTGAATTAGCTATTACCATTCAGGAAGGGTCTCTTGCTGTTATGGTGAATAGTTCTTTGTAAATGTTTTAGCTCTGTATTCACTGGCACTCAGTAAGATGTGCTAAGAAGTATTCTAAAAAGATTAAAGAACTCCAGAGAAAACAGCATTATATCAATGCATAATCCCATAATGAGTACATATCTACAACTGTTTCTGAAGATCTATTCAGGACTCCACTTCCTTAGCTTCAAAATACATGAAACTTGAAAACGGGGTTTGGCAAGGATCATAGGAGATATGGAAAACTTTTTTATGACAAGAAATTAAACAGGCAGGGAGTATGTAGCCTGGAAAAAAGACTGAATAGACTTGTGATGAAGACTTGTAAAATCATGAATGGCATGAAAACAATGAATAACACAAGAATTGAGGGCAATTATTATTTCATCAAATGAAAATAATTGACAGGTTTTGAAGAAAGATCAGGAATTACTGTTCCATGTAATAAATAATTACACTGTGAAAGCAATTGATACAAGATGTGGATTCCAAAACCCTCAAGGGAGTTCAAAAGGGCTGTAGGACAAATTAATGCAAGAAAGAGTTACTACACACAAAGAGACAGAGATACATTCATTTCAGGAAATCCCTTAATCTTTGCAGAAACTGACATTGTTAACAAAGGTGGACAAAATTGGACAAAAATAAATCCCCAGCAATCTATGTTTATCCCAATCTTCTGGGTTTTTTTTTCCACAGGTATCTGCTGTGTTGCCACTGTGAGACAAAGGAGTAGATTACTAGGATATTTGGTTTAATCAGTACATATGTCCCCGTATTTCATGGTCTTATATGTATTCTTAATTCTTTCTGACACTCTTGCCAGACAAATTTGTCTCTGGGTGGCTCAGTATCTTTAGAGAGGTGTCTGTAGTCATTCTCTTCACAAATGAAATGTACAGTTCTATGGCAAGTAAAGGTTTTGTGAGGCATACAGAGTTTGCAGAAAGATATTAATGCATCTCTTCTTGGCCTAAGAGAGAGGATTTCTTTTTTCATCCCCTCTACTTCCTTCCACTTCTCAGTATTCTGACATGATTTTGCAATAGTTTGGGATAAATCTTTTCTAGACCTCTGCTTATTTTGAACTTCCAAAATTTTTAATTATAGTCTCTTGCCTTCTCTATATTATGGACAAACTCAATAATTTAGTATTTCAGAAGTACAGTATATGACCTTTAATGAAGGCCATCTCTTCTCCTACAGGCTGAGTATGTTGAAGTTAATATGAATTTATTTTAGAGGGAGAGAGGAATGAGAAAGACCTCTTAGGTCTTGGAGTCTAATACTCTTCAATTTCAGCAAAGTGAGTCCTTTCATGCCAGTTGGAACCACAAATTAAGCGCTTGTGGCATTGCTTAGAGCACACTCACACACACGCACACACACGCACACACACACGCACACATACACTCCCCTACCCAACATCTTCAGGGAGGATTCACATCACCTAAATTAGCACAGGAGTCATCTCAGGTTTCTGACAGTTATCAGAGAGTAATAATCAGGTCCAGAGTTTAACTGAATCCACCAAAGATATGGACTCTTTGGAAGTACCCATCTCTTTCCCCTGATTACTAGTGATACCCTGTCCGTGACAATCCTATAATAATTTTCTTAACTGTCAGAGCTCCAAGTGCTCTAATAGGGTTTAATGACTCTGACCAGTTTCACTCCTTGCTCACAGGCTCAGGATCCCACTTCAGCTCATGCCTAGGACCCTAGGTCTTGGCTGAGGTATGTTGTCAGTGTGCCTGTCTTACATCCCATGTCCTATCACCCTAATTTACTGGTTGATCTTCCTGCTCTTAACTTATTGGTAATTTAACATCCAGTCCTACCTCTGCTAATGACTTATGGATGGACTACAGAGCTATGTTATAGCTAGCCTTGTCTCTAGTCCCATTTCTTGCCCTCCAGACTACTCACCCTGGGTGGACTCTGGACATGACTGTTTATATTGATTGTCTGACACAGTGGATGGCCCGTGTCACTGTCCCCAGTGTTATCCTGGCCAGATCCAGTAGTCCTGTCCCTATTACTGAGGGCACCATGCAGCCTGTGTGGGGAAACCTGGGGACCCTGGGCCCTCACCCAAACTTTCTTGCAGAGCACTTCCACTCATGCTGCTTCCTGAAACTTAAGTTCAGTAAGGTTAGAATGAATCTTGCTAAAAGACTTCATATATCTATAACTATAAGAATTTGAAGTTCAGTGCCTCTAATGTTCCATAGTGTCTCAATAGTCCCTACTCTGGATTTCAAGTGAACAGATTTTATCCTGTTCAGGGTTCTGCTTGAAAGAATCACTCTTACTCCATGAGACTTGTTTATTTAACAGTAGCATTTATCCAGAGTATTAGGTTTAATAATTGTTTTCATATGTTCACCTTCTAGAAATGTAGAAAACAATACATTATTTTCTGCCTTTTCTGTTTAATTTTATGGGCATCCTGGTCTGAGAATGTGTATGAAGAAGAGTAAAGTACAATCTTGATAAGGCTTTTCAGATTTTTCCACAAACTACAGCCATAAGACAGAATAAAGCCTTAGTCCATAACACCTGTTTAGAAAATGGTAATAAACTGAACAAAGGTGACAGAGAATTGAGCAATATGGGTTAGAGGTAACTAACCTGATTTGAGCTCTAGAAAAAAAGGAGAATTAAGAAATCTGTAAAGAAAGGAATTATGCAAACTCAGTTCAAAGCAAAATCAAAATAAAAGTGGAAGTAAATTCTACCAAGTCTTTAAGTGTAGCAAGAAATATATTTATATAGAAGAGAGGGAAATGAGAAAGGAAGTCTGAAGTAGTACAAAATGCATAGGACTAAGGAAGACACTTTTTTTTTCTATTTTTAAGCCATATATAGTATGATATTATATAGTATGATATTGTTAGGAGCACATAAATCTAGAATATGTCTTTACTGGAGATTTCTGTAACATTTTTTATGTAAGTTAAAGTATGATTAAAAGTCCCTTTTTATTTAAATAATTTTCCCCTCACTCCAACTGACTCCTTATCTTCCTCTTTCCCCTTCCCCACTTCTGTACTCTTTGTCATTATAATAGTTTCCTGCAGTTTTATATTTCTGGTTTATATTTATTGATGGAAAGTAATTGTTGTGAATACTTGTGAATCTCGGTATTTTCTTAACAGAAAAAACGCCAAGCAGTTCAATTAACTTAATTTCCTTTCTATGTACCTAATTATGCTATCAAAGCCTTGAGAGTGATCAGGAAAAGAACGAAAAAAAGGAAAAGAAAGAAACTTTTCTGGTTTTAGAATATATTTGCCCAAAGCATTTTCTTTTAAGTTACAGGGTACATTTCGGTTAGTATGTGCAAGCTGTTTTTAACAGAGCTATTTAAAAGTGTCAGAAAGACCATAATAACATTAGTAAACAGAAACTGTAAAGAATGTAAAGTCAGAAAATATGTAGGCATAGTCAGAAAAAGGATGCATGAATTATTAAAAAGAAGAAAAGCAAGAGGGGAAGTAAATTTGTGTCATAACCAGGTCACTGTTCTATTCATGATTTCAATCTCATGTAACACTACCTCTTGCTTTATTGGCCTGGTAATTGTTTCTGTTCACGCCATAGATAGCACAATAATGCCCATCTAGAAATGTGAGCAGTCTAGAAGCGATACTAACTACTTGCTGTCCACACAATTAAATAATTAAATGTAATTTCAGATACTCTAGTTTCCAGAATGGTTTGGTCAGAGGTAAGACAATATTAACTGCCCTGCAAAATCAGAGGAAAAGAAGGAAACTTTCCACTTTGGAGCAGTACTAGCACAAGTTGCTTAAATTCTTCCTACACTTGCTGTAATTTTACCAAAAAAAAGTCATCTGTTCAACTCTCAAATATATTATGTTAACTCTAAAAGTAATAGTGGTATTTTTTAATAAAATCCCCGTGTGTCTTTATACATCTCGCAAGTATGCAGCTAATTAGGCATACTGGCAGGTCCTAGAGTAATTTGCAAGTGTTAACAGAAAAGCTGAAGTCTGCTGAGTGCTAGAATTACATAGTAAAATACAGTAAGGAACATTTATCAATGGTGTACGTTATATTTTCTGCTAGTGATAGGAATGCAATGTTCTTGACATTGCCATTGTGAAAGTTTTTGATGCAACAAGTAACAACAGTACTTGCATTTATTTTCATTACTGTCTAAAAATATATAGCATGATTGCTGGAAGTACACTAATGCAAATTATAGTGATTATTTGTTTTGAAATGCACCTTTCTCACAATGCTTTTCAGCGCTACATAACTAGTTATATAATGCATTAATTATGATTTTACTGTCTCTTTGTGATAAGGTAAAGATGACACTTCATGTGTGATGAAATATCTTCTATAATTACACTACTTTCCATCTAAACTGAAGGTCTAGTTTCACAAAAATAAAAATTTGGAGTTTACTGATGAATGCAACTCACATTGTGTTACTAAAATATCTTTTAAAGACAGTAGAAATGCCATATTAATAATATTTGATTACTGATACCATTATTTTAGAATAGCACTTTACATATATGAAGAGCTGTACAGGAAAATATTTTACTGCTCAGAGCACATCAGTGAATGAACCATTTCACTATCTCTCTGCATTTCATATCATCTTCTTCTCTCAGATGGAGAAGGGAAGATATCAGTAATTTATTCAACAAATTATGAGCAGAACTAGGATTACAATTAAGTCTTTCCTCATCCTTTTTTAAATATCAGACCATGATTTCTTATTCTCATTCTTTAGAAGATCTAGTCAGAAATGTTTTTTTAAATGAATTTATGTTCATATCATGCCAAGTGTATAACTCAATATCAAGTTTAATGTTTTTGAAATTATTAAAATAACCTGAGGCATGCACTGTAAACCAGACACAACATTTGTTTCAGCAAGCTTTTCTCATGAGCAAAGTATTTCTAGCACCAATGACTTCCCCATGGATTTTTCTTCCATTCTGGTTTTTTTGGCTTTGTTTGTTTGTGGTTTGTGGTTTTGTTTTTTTTTTTTTGGGGGGGGTGGGGTGGTGGGAGTTAAGCTAATAAGAAATCCATGCATAAAATAATCAAAATAAGTCTCAAGAGACAGTGATTAGCAGGCACCAGAAAAGTTTTGATGATAAGATTTGTTCTGAGAAAATATCATTTTCCTCAAACTAAGCCTTTTACTGTGATGAATTGGTTTCAAAGAAATACTGTTGGAAAGGTTTCCCAGATCACAGATAGAATATCTGTCAAGGAAGAAACAACAAGTAAGACCCCAGAATAATAAGTGACTGAGTAGGAAGGATATTTAACTGAGATGTATAAGACATGGATTAAATTCCTTTTCTGAGGGATTTAATATTTTTCATAATTCATGTGCCCTATCAGTTTCGCTACTCAGAGACCAGAGTCACAGGGCGATGTATCATTACAACCTAGGAATTTTTCTAAAATTCAAAATGCTCTGGTGTATTGGAAACAATATTTCTTACTCAGTTCTCCCTGTGAGGAATGGAGGGAAATTTTCTTAGAAGATTAAAAGTGACAGCAGACCATATTCTGATGGTTTTAATATGTATTTTAAAACACAGAGGAATTTTAAAATTAAATCTGATTATATTAAACTTGTGCCAAGGAACTGATCAGGCAGTGTTTTTTACAAATCACATAGAAGCTCCATTTTATTTTTTTGTGAGTAGATAAGCTTTAGAATGAAACCTGTATGTACGTGAAGTCCTATGATTTGGGTAAGATAAGTTGTTTTTATAAACTGAAGTATATTTAATCAAAATAAATTTGTTCTGGATTCAGGTAGCTGCGCTACACTCCATCAGTGTAATGAGGTTACAGTTGAACTTAATTAATAATACATGGATACACGGTTTCCTTTTTAACTTCTGGTTGTACTAGTGATTGCAAATAGCATTGATGGATGACAGATGCAAACTTTCCAAATGGGCTAAGCAGCAAAGTTCAGCTGTAAATTGATCCTTTAGAGAGAAATTTCATTTTTAATTCTCAGGCTAATAACAAGATTCACTAAAAAAACCCCATCCAAAATAAAAACAATGATCTTGGATAATAACCCTGAGGTAAAATCTTAAAGGTGAAGAATTTGACTGAATTTCTGAAGTTTCAGTCCACTGAGTAGAAGATGTCATTCAGTCTATAAGAGATTAGTGTATTTGAAATGGAAGCCATTGGTGGGTCCTTGTTCACTATGTCAGCTCCATACTGATTTCATTAAAGTCTATAGGAATTTCATTATTAAAGGGTATCTCCTTTGTTTGGGCCTTCTTTGCCATTGCACTTGCAAGACATTTAACAAGCAAAATAATAAGAAAAAAATGTTGAAAAAATTAACCAATATCTTGTTTAACACTCAAATGCATGAAGGACTGAGAGTTACTACCCTGAGTCTATTAATCCTGACTGCACAAAATTGATTAGAATTCAAATTAAGATTCTTTTTATGTAAATTAGAGGTAAGGGTTCTAGAACTTTGAGACAATTGAGGGAACTGATTACAGATTTCTCATTTCCAAGCAACTACTTTAATTATCCTTTAATTACCCTTCCCTCACTTTTCCCCCCTCAAACACCCCCAAAGCTTTAGAACCCTTTTAAAACAGATCTATTTCACTGTAAATGGAGAATGTCTGCACTGTGTTGCATTCGTTGACTGATCTATTTTAAGCATCTTCTTCAGCAGATGAACTAGACTCTGAATATGTCTATTACTCTTCATTTTAACTATACTGGAATCTAGGCTGCTTTAGATGTTGGCTTGTTGAAAAAACCTTTAAGGAGCTCCTCTCCAATCACAAAGAATGACCCAGAGTATGGTTGGGCACTGGAACAGGCTCCCCAGAGAAGTGGTCACAACAGCAAGCCTTCCAGAGTTCAACTCTCAGACACATGGTGTGATTCTTGGGGAGTCCTGTGCAGGGCCAGAAGTTGAACTCACTGATCCTTGTGGGTCCCTTCCAACTCAGCAAATTCTATGATTCTGTGATTCCATGAAAGAAAGAAAATGTGAAAGAAGCTTCTTAGAGGCCATTGACCAGATCATTCACTTTGAGATCATTGAAGTTCTACTTTCTAAACATTTTTTTTTTCCAAATCTAATGGAAGGATATAAGTTGACAAAAAGTTTTGGGTGGGCAGTGAAAGAGTTTATGTGCATTTGGGGCATACGTTGTGGATTTTGGTAACTAAGCAGAGAGTAAGAGGGTAAAAACTTTTAATAGCTCTACCTATCAGCTGAACAGTAGGTACACTTCATCTGGTTAACTGTTTCTAAGGGAAATAAATGCAGAACCAAGCTACAGCCCACACAACACTGAAGAGGATGATGGGGCTCAGAAACTATGGACAAATCCTCAGCACTTCTGCAGCCATTTTTCCCTGCATACATATGATTAGACAGTATCTTACAAGGAGCTCTTACTTGCAGAACAACATATGAAATGCTTACATGAGATATTTTTACATAATTACTGTTACTTAGGCTTTAATTACTCATTTCCTTTTATTCCTCTCTTAATCTTATCCTTTTCACTAATGTTTTCATTACTTCTTCCTTTAGAAAAATCATTTAATATTTCAGTCTGTAGTATAGCAACTAAAAATTTATTCCTGTATTTATTCATCTACAAAGGAAAAACCTAATTTGATACACAAATCAGCAGCAAATTAGGAACATTCACTGTCATTAAACAAAAGATCAGGGGAACAGGGATGGACAGGCAAAGAAAGAACCTCATAGTTACTATTCTTTCCTGGCAGATAAGACATCTGAACTCTATTTAATATTTAATAGTTTATTTGAAGTACAAGAGCAGCAAACGAGAGTAAGACCATCCAGCTACACTGAATAAAGTAATAGCATTAGGGTATTTTCTTTAGATTTGAATTTAAATATCTGCATGCAAAGAAAGAATGTGAATACAGGTCTCCCACACAGGCAGAAAAATAAGTAATAAGATAAATAATAAAGAAGTTGTAACATCTTCACTTCCATCAGTACTCCCTTGCTGTCTTACTTTTTTTGAAAGCAATCAAAATTTAATCTTTCATGTGCTCTGAAATAATTGTTATTATGGATATGTGGAGGGATAGGTTTGTGAGGAAAATTCTTTTACTTCTAGGTCAATGCAAACAAATTTTACTGCTTTTTATAATTTTTTAGTTTTTAAATTGTCTTTTAAAACTTCAAGTCAGGCAGATGCATAGTTTTTACCATCACAGACTTGGAACTGATTGTCCTTGATCTCCTTACTCTAAATGTATCCTTTTTGATTTCTAGCATTTTTTCCCCAGCTGATAGTCTTTGAGCTTGCGATTTTTTTCCTCTGGAAGATTAAGTCTTTATCTACAATATATTGTGAACGAGTACATTAACAATAAAACTGCTCTTAGCAAATATGTCTTGTCTTAGTGAGTGTGGGACTACTGATAAATAGATTAATGAGATATCATTAAACCAATTTATTGTTTCATTTTCAGAGAGATAAAAAAGCTTCAATGAGTACAAAAAGGTTATTAAAATCAAACCTCTACAATTGAAGGTTTTATTATTGTAATAGGAATGGGGAAATTCTTGGATTTGCGTGGGGATCTACCCATCTAGGCCCATCCATTCCTCCAACATGCTTCTGAGAACTGTCTTCTTTGAGAATAAGATAGTTCCTATTAAGTTGTAGGCATATGTAATGATATACTCAGTTATTCGGGGTGAGTGGGGAAGAATTTCTGGCTGGTTGGTTAGCTGATTTAGATTAGTTTTGTGTTGGGTTGTTTGGGGTTGTTTGTTTTTTGTTTGTTTTTTGTTTCTTTTTTTTCTTTTTGGTTGGTTTGGTTTTTTTGCAACAGCCCATTTCTAGTTAAGCCAAAGTAATAATACAGTGAGTAAATCCTACCATAACCTGGCCAATTTCTAGAAAGCATAGCATTTCTTGTATATCACAGAGGTGCCTGATGTCCTTCATAGACCCAAGATAAAACAAGATACACACTTCCATTTGAAAGTGCTTATCATCTTACTTATTTGAGTTCTCACCACGTCTGCTAGGAAAATTAAAGTCCCACTGGTCACCTACAACACAAAGGGAAGCAAATTGCCTGTTACAGACATCAGCTGAAAGGGTGGCAAAGATTGAAATGAAAATAATTAAAAGCTGGCCTTCTACAATGAGATTATTAAATTTTAAGTCATTGTTATAATAGCTCAATAAAAACCAGACTTGGCTATGTTCGATGTCAATTTAAAACAATGATTTATCTGTGATGGATAATAGGTGAGTAGGAACAAGATTTTATTGTATAACTGCAGTAATTTATTTCATTTGAAACTCTTGAGGATTATAAAATGATTTCAGAGCAACTAAAGGGACAATGATAAGGCCAGTACATAACCACTGACAATACTGCTTGTGGGAGAAATGACAGTCCCACAAGAGCAATAGCTGGATATTGGACCTATCACTTCTGAGTTAGTTCAAACCAGGCCAGGTCAGTTATACAGTACTGCCTAAGTTTCTGTGTTTAATGCCCCCATTCATTGAAGTCATCTGCCCAATAATTATGGAGTATTAACATTCCACTGAACTTTTCAGTGCTATCAAATGTCCAATTAGATGCAGCTGAGTAGAAGCTTACTTCCAATCCATACTGCCTCAGTTTTCTGTGTAATATACCAGTTTACCTCACCTACAGAGCTGAGAAAGAGAAGCCCTGTATGGGGTATTTCCACCTGAATTTTTCCACCTGAAGAAAACTTGCTCTGATACTCACTTCTTTTTATGGGCTCTTTGATGTCCTCTGTTTTCAATTTCAAAAAGTGGTTCCCCTCAGCTCAACAGATGTAGATGAAACTACATGTCCAGGCTGTTCAGAAAAAGTGATAGAACTATTGGTTAGTAGTAGGAGGGTCATTTGTACAAGAGACAAGGCTTTCATACAGACTAGGGTAAAGCTGTACAACTTAAATACAAAGTTGAAATGTATGTCTTCAATTTAGGATTCATGCCATATAGTTTCCACGTGTCACATATATACATATGTATGCACAGCTAAACATGCATAAACAATGCTCACTACATCACTATGCTTGTAATTTCCATCATCTAACTTCTTCAGGATAAGAAGAGACAGAAAGAGATTATTTGGACAAAAAAATATATATAAATTGAAAGCTTCACTAATGTGCAAAATTACATTGATGCATTTGTATCCAGTCTACTTCTATAGAAGCAGTTCTACATATGGAGACTGATTATGGTGAAAGGTTGTTTCACCTGTTAAGACAAACCATGTCCTTAATTCTTTTTTTGTCTCATCCTAAGTAGTGGTCTCAGTGCAGATGATTCTGTTTTAACAGTAATCTAAGTTTTACCTCTTGTTTTACTTGTAAATATTTGGGTCATCCCATCTAACCTTTCTAAATATTGGTATAACATCTGTATTTGTCTAGTTAGTCTGTGATTTAAATAAAGCAACCACCACCAAAACTAGAAAAAAATGTTCAACTCTGGCATCTGTTGTTCAGTATTCTTTTTGGTATGGGAAATACATCTTAAACCTCATGAAAAAAAGAATATTTTTTTCTTTCCCACTCACTCATTAGCAGACGAATGAGAATCCCTCTCTCCACTGCAGTTCAAGAGATCCAGCATTCTTTTATGGAAAAACAGTGGTTCATGCCCAGCATATAGAGACTGCATTCTGCATTCAAAGACTGAAGATGAAATGGAGACGCAATATTAAAAAGCTACAAGGGTACCCTGCAGTATCTCTGTGCATTTAGGTGGAAAGAAAAATCCATTTCTCCTCTAGAAGTTTTTTTGCATCTGTGCCTTAAAGACTACCTTACAGTCTAATTTATTTTACAAATTTGAGCTAAGTTGTAGTTACCAAGTTTGAGTCAATAGTTGTGTGTCCAAACTCACGATTTAGTAGTTATATTCCCAAAGGAAAATGCATCTAACTGAACCGAGGAAATTTCTGTAACATTTTTGTTCATTTGTTTTTATTTCATGGTCTACTGCAATTTGATTCATTGTCCAACATTAATAATAATAATGAATTGAAATTTTACAGCAGCATCTTTATTCTGTCCTAATTACGTCACACCTCTGTCTGTGTGAAATTTCCCAAATGTTAATTTCTTTTCTCCTGGGAGCTTCAGCTCTTAAGCATATGCCAGAAGTTTCACTGCACTGATATTTATTTTTCAATCTTCAGCTATACTTATTACCTGAAAGAAGTCATAATGATCTGATGAAGAAATTATGAGACCACACTACTATATATCAAAGTAACATATCAAATATCAAATCAAATAAAAATGGTTTTTAGAAATCAAAGGAGGATGAACACATCAATGAACTAATATATAGAACACTTGGAATTAAGCTGACATTCACTCAGTCATAGGCAGCAGTCTTATAAGCTAGAGAAGAAAGGAAAAAGTCCACATGCATCTGAGTGTATAATTTTTTGACATTTTAGTTCTTCTATTTACATGGTAATTCTTAATTTTTTTTTTTCTTTTCCTGCTTCATTTTGCCCACACTTTTTCATCTGATAGTTTTTGGTACCTTCTCTACTGCAATTTCTGCTCATACTCTTTATCGTTTTGTTTATTTTTTCATCTAATTTTGCCAGTGACTTTCTAATACATGCCAAAGAGGCAATGCGTAAGCTGTGCTCTGCTTGACACATGCAACATTCAAAATCTTACCAGGAATCTGTGCATCTCTATTAGGCGAGAAGGATTTTTTTTTTCCACTCCCTTCTGTATATTTACACATATTCGTTTTGTAATTCCCATGTAATATGTAATTATTTCTTAGCATATGTAAAAGTTCCATTGAAGAACTGCATACTCAGCATACTGCATTCTATCACCTGCAGACTTGGATAGAGAGAATAGGAAAGAGACTTCTCTCATTGCCTGTATGTCTGCTATATTTCATTCTTTTTATGATTTGTGGGTTTTCCTTTTTACAAACAGCAAGTGACATGGCAAAAAATATGCCAGTTCTGTCAAATGTAGCTGTCTCTATCACTTCAAAGAAATTCACTTCCACACTTACAAAGATTAAATATAAAAACAAACACTAACACAAAAAAAAACTTCCATACTTGGAAAAGAAAAGGAAGTTGTCTCAGCACATGTAGAGATTTTATATATTGCAACACTTCAGGAGTGTTTCCCATCCCCTGCAATAGGGAGAGGGAAATATGATACTTGATTGTCTCTTGTTCCAGTACATAGTTTGGATTCACTCTCTTTAATCTGAGATATTTAACTGAGGTACTTCTGTGAGGGTTTTGGTGTAATGTCTTTCTATTATGAACCGGGTACATCATAAGCCAGCTACATTCCCAGTAAGAGACTTCTAGAGTTGCCTTGATTAGAGAAGCAATCTTAGATGTGTGTACTCCTAAATTGCTTATACAGATGCATGAAGTTTGGATTACATGAATCTGTGCTGGGAATCACTCCTGATCTGGCATTTCTGGTTGTTGCTAATACTGAAATCTCTGCCTTCAGTATTTTTTAATTTAATTGTATTACAAGCCAAGTTTAAAAGTGTATGTGGAAAATGAGAATATATTATCATACTCTTAAAAAATATTCAGAGAAAAACCTTTTAATGCTCTGTAATGCCCTTATGATGCTGTATCATAGCTGATAATGAGAAAAAAAAAGTATTGCTTTATAATAATGTAATTTTTAGCCAAAAAGATAAAATTTGCCAAAAAAAATTCTTGTGGATTTTATTCCAATATTTGTAAGCGATAAAAATGTTGCTGATTAGGTTATTTGTTCAATACATTCCATCAAGTAAAATTACTGTTGGATAGATGTTGAAAGATTCAATATTGAAAGAAATAGCAAATGTAATTTACTACCAATACAAATATTCTGACCCTGTAATATTTCATTCTTGATCCCTCCAAAGCAGCTCTAATGGGGATGGACAATATTGGCTGGTTTGACTTTTTTCCTATTTAACTGCAGTTTAATATGAATACTTGAACACTTTTAAACTGGATTTACATTAGTGAGAGACGAGGCTACTCACCTCCTGAAAGGACTGCAGCAAAAACTTGGAAGATGTGTTCTATGTGCATACTGCTGAAGGTACTGAATTATTTTCATTGTGTCTGAGCATACTGAGAAACATCCTTGAGGAGTCTAATATACTACTTAATACATTAGTTATAGTATGTTGAGCTTTCAAGACTGAATTTTACTCCAAAACATTTCTTTTTCCTGCAAGCTTCCATTACTGCTTTTCAGATATTTACATATCTCGCTTTTATGTGCCTAACCTTATATATGATGTTTCAAAATACAAAATCAAAGAAAAGTCAAAAAAAGTTAAAGGTGAGCATCCTTGTGTTTTCAATTCAGCTAAACTTACCTTGATAAACAGAATAAAAGAGCACACCAACACAACTGTGTTTTCCTCTTATGACTTCTAACAAAAAAAAAAAAAAAAAAAAAAAGACACTCAAATGAGTAGATGATTTCTAGAACTTCTATACAGATATGCAAGGCAGGCATTTGAATATATTTCAGTAGAAAATATCTGCAGAATCTACACAGTTAACACAGTGGTATATCAGAACCCTCTTGTCCTAATGCAATGAAACGTTTATTCTGTTTGTAAAGATGAAGAAGGTTGCCCTAGCATTATGCATTTTAGGAAACTGAGGACAGAAGCATGTCTGCTATTTGGGTACTGTCACTAAAAAAGTTCTCATTTCATTAACAGTATTCACAGGAAAAAATATGCCAGTGTCAGGTTTTATTTTGCCTGAGAAGATGCAAATCTTTGTAATAAAACATTTTTGTCCCGAGTTAGCAAAAATGAATGCACCCAACATAATAACACTACAGAGAAACACCATGAAAAGAGAATGTTGTTATCATAATGAAACAGACACTTTAAAGATATTCTACTCAAAGCCTTGATTTCTCTATACAATTCTGACCTGCTGACAATGAGAATCAGTTTTTAATTTATTTTGTGGTACTACACTGCGTAAGGAAAACCCAGTGCTCTGCAACAAGACCTCATCTTCACAGATTAAGAAAATGGATGAGATATTGCTGAAAGGGGACTCTTAACACTGCTGATAACACAGTAAACTCAGTAGATCCAGAACAATTCTTTTTATTGTTTCTGAGCACTTATTTTTCTTTCCCACATGCAAACTTAGCAAACGGCCCTTCATTTTGACTGCATTTACTTATTCTTGCTGTCTTCTGTTCTTTTCTACTTGAGTCTGTCCTAAAGTAAAACACATCATGAGAAGCAGTTCTGCTTTGTATTCTGTCAGCCAGGCCCTTTATAAATACATTCCTCAAAAAACAGAGTCAGAGAATGACCAACTTTTACCCCATAAGTGTCATGAGATTGTAATTGTAATGGAATTACAGCACAAATAAAGGTAATAGGTTTGAAATTGCTCTGAACTTTGAGGAGAGTAGTACCTCTGAAAAATATCTAAGGTAGCTGCTTCAATTTTTTTTTTTTTAAATACCGGAAACTGCTTATTATGGAGGGAAGAGCACAAGGCCTGATTTTCTTCCTTTTCAACCCTTATTGACTGTTTAGTTTAAAAAAAAAAAAAGTCTCAAAAGTGTTTGGAGCACCATTTCAAGGTCAAGGAACTCCAGTTCCTCGGAATGTTCTCCAGTAGACAAGCATGATTGTGTCTCCACAACCCTGGAAACCCTGGAAAATTCTGACATTTGAGTCTTTTTATTACAAACACAATAGCTCAGTTTTCAACAAAAGGCTAGAGTGTCCTTACTAAGAGATGTCTTTAGCCTCATCTCCAAATACACAACTGAGAACACTGGAAAAATAACAAAATTTTCTCACCTCCTCATAAGTGCATATAAATATAAATAGAAAATGCATCTCGTTTTAGTGTATTCTATAGAAGTGATTTGCATGCAATTAAAAAACATTAAAACCTTAAAAAACACATTATATTAAAAAAATTACCGAAATTACGTTTAAGATTTATCAATTTGGTGTGATAGTAGTTACATTTTAGGCTTGTAGGGTATTTTTGGCTCTGCTGCTAAGGATCAGATGTTTCCACTATAGTCTGTGAAGCTTTTCTCTGTGGAGTTGAAAGGTTGATACACTTGCTGTGTCATCAATGGGATTTGCATGCCTACCCACAGTTTTCACATGTGTTTTTAAGTACTACTTTGCTTTTCTGGCGTCTAACTACTACTCTAGAAAAGCATAAGACTTCCTGATAGCACTGTACAGAAGCTTAAGGTACTCAAGGGCAACTCAGACAGCACTTGACACTAATTTTCAGAGCAGCTAAACCTTGCTCTGAATAACTACTTTAGAGCAAACTGAAGCACTCTCTACTTCTATTGACTGTGCTGATGAAACCCACAAATTATAGTGGAACCTCAGATTCCTAGCTCAGTGGTCAATACCTGTCTTTGGACACTTCAACATAAAACGGTAAATATGGAGATGAATCACATGAAAGACTCACTTCAACACAGATTTGTGTTTACTGAACATCTAAAATATCCAAAGCATCTTCACAGAGCTAGCATATATGATAGTTCATCGAGAGAAAGCTTGCTGTCTTCCAGAGGTGCAGCTGGAGCCCAGGTGGTATACCTTAAGGCATCACAAGTCGCATTGGATGCTGGCAAGTAGGTAGAAGAATCAAGCTGTCACTCCTCTTACGCATAAGGAGATGAGTTCTCACCTCACTGGTTTGCTCTGAGGATGAATACTTAACTAAAAATTTGAGGATGAAAAATAAGACAAAATAGTTGGGACAGTAGATTAAATTGATATTGCTAAGGCTGCTGGGAGTAGACTAACATTCAACATGATGCTTAAAATGCAAGTCCTCTTGATTTGAACACAGTTGAAATAATTCTTTATAATGTATTTCAGTTAAATGCTTGCTGCTTACTAGAAGCATTAGCTAGCAATATGAAAACCCACAACTTCAATATGTAAGTCTATATTTGTTTTTACTAACAGTGGAACAAATGACTAAATGCATCATAAATGATTCAACATTTCTTCATTCAGAACAATGTTTTCTTAGCACCTGTTCAAAGTACTATCATCAGAAAAAAATTGGAATTGAAATTTGGTCTTTAAAATGCATTCTGGGATGAAACTAGAATGCAAATAGAGCAGAAATCACTGAAACATTCAGATACAACATGTTAGAGAGATTATGCAGCCTATCAATCTGTGGTATAAGAATGAAGGTATTTTTCTCATCCATAATGTAAAGACAAAGCTGTTTAATTTTATATTTGATAGCTTTATACTTTTATATTTGCTTGTAACTCAAAATCTTTCAATCCCACCATCTCAGAATGCAGATGGTAGTTTTCTCTTATCTGCTGCTTCATTCTGGTACAGAGACTGAAAAGGAAATAGTAACACTGCCTGCACAGGTATTTTTATACATGCTTTAATTCAGAAAACTGTAAATTATAACATGTTGTAAACCATTTGAATTTTTGTAATTCTGAGGAGCATGTTTGGCACTTAAAGTCCGAAGCTTTCAGACCATTTCCTCAAAACATTTCCCACACTATTAAAATAAAATATAAACTTAACTTCTGCAACTTTTAACTGTCTTCAGCAACTATTACTCATATAAAAAGTATAGGACCCTACACTGTAGGAAGTGGGGGTGCTGAATATCTTTATTTCCACTTTAAATTTCACCAGACACCTCCTTTAAACTCAAACTGTTTTGGTGAGGGGAAAGAGCATGATTAGCTCCTCAAACTCAAGCTCTGAAGGAGACTGGTCAAAATAAAAATTTATTTTTTTTTAGTTGGTTAATATTCAATAATTAATTGTTTTGCTTTGTTTTTCTCTGTAAAATGAAAAAAAAACAAACGAGGGTAAGAGGAATGTCTGTGAGAAGATGTTGACAAGCAGAGTACAAGGAAGGAGACAGTCAGCCTTCCAGCATGGCTCTGCTAACACACCTGAGCCGTGAACAGAGACACTCTGCATATTCAGCTGATGATTTCTTTGTGGCAGAGATGCTGTATATCTCCACATATACTGAACTGCAAGGTATTTTTGTGAGGCAGGTCACTGCTCCCTGAAAGTCTATTGCTTTGAACTTGGAGCTGAAATACCAGTCATGGGCTACCCATCATCTTCATGTTTTTAAGTCTTTTAATGAAATTTTGACAAACAGCAGTTAGGGGCAGAAAACTTGCAATGAAATCCCAGTCAGCAATCAAGGATTTGTGGCTGCTGTCATGGAGGCCAAGTTTTGCTACCACTGTACTTCTCGTTGGATGCCCTGTTAAGATAGTGGGAGCTTTTTACATTCTTGGCAGACCGGCACAGTTGCATGTTTGAATCTTGATACTGAAAAATGGACATAAAAGGCCATAAGATTAATTGTTTTCTGAGTTTTGATATACGAAAAAGCAATGTGCTCTAATTCTCCTTCCACAATTTTAGATCTCATCTTTTATTGATATTCAGCCAGGTGTTAGGTTAGTTTCTTATTGAAACAGTAACTTCAAAGAGTTCTTTTAAAAAGAATAAAATGAAGCAGAAAGAGAAGACTGATTTTCTCTGTCCACTGCCACTGGGCTCATTGCCCATTTCTTGTCTTTCATTTTTCAATTTGTTAATTCCAATGAAAAAGTGTTTGAATGGCAAGTTCAGCAGACTTTGGCAGTACAAAACTTAAGACAATCTCATTTTTTATAAAAATGAACAAGGGGCACCCACTTACCCTAAGATTGTTTAATAGATACTGTAAATGAATAAGACATTTATTTTTGTGCCAGCTCAACTACCAGTGTCAACAAGATTTGCATATATTTTGGCAAGTGCACTGCACAAAGTGGTGATAAAAAAGGCCTTTTATATCTGAGTCTAATTTACTTTAGTTAGATTCATTAAAAATGTGTTTTCATGTGAAAGGGATTTCAGTAAGGGATACTTTGGAACCAGCAATACCACAGAAATATTTGCGATTCAGTCAGCAGCACGAATTTTATGACTGAGAAAGAGTATTTTTTTAGGAAGAAATTCCCAGGTTCTATGAATTTAATTCCTCTTGATTTGTTTGGGTTTTTTTAATCAGTTAGACTTAACATTGCAGGCTTAACTATCATTCTTATTACTTGCAGAAGTATGTTTTATAAGCAACAAAAAATAGGGAACAAAAAAATCCCCAAAACAGTTCACTGCATACTTTGCAATTTTCAGTGACATTACCTACATAAAGGCTATTCACAGGGAGGCAAAAATGTGCTCTATGAGATCTTATTGACCGTGAAATCTTTTCCACAAGTAAATTTCTTCAGTGTGTATGGCTGAAGGTATGATTTTAAAAGCATTTTCTGTAAATGTGTAGAAAATTATGAGTGAAATGCTTCATGAGCAGTGCTTTGGCTTTAACAGGCTCATAATATAACATAACAGGCTCATAATATTACATTTTATTACACATTAGGAATATGCTTGAACTAAACAAACAAACAAAAAAAGCAACAAGAACAGCATGTTTAAACAAACCTTAATCAAACAGGGTCAAGACTATGTATTTGTCAAACCTGAATAAAAGTATATGCCTTGTGTCACATGAACACACACTGGGAGATCAGGTTTATGGTTTTATTGTATTTCTCAAGCCATGAGTTTGCTCCTGTTTAAACTGTCTTGAAAATATGTTGGACTGTTAATTCAAATAAGAGAGGAGCCATGAAAAGAATCCTGTCTTTTAATTGCCTTGCCTCCTTATTGAAGACAAAAATGGAGAGATCGAGCTTCCTTACCACAGCAAAACAGAGCACCCTTAATACTGAAGCTGTTTTAGAAGATACAATGTAATGTTTCTTCAGAGATAAGAAACATGTTTTGTTGCAGCAAAGGCATTTCAGGGATACACACCATTTTCATATTTTGGCAATATGAAAATAATGGAAAAAAGGTGATTGACCACAAAGCTCTGACAGGCTGAATTAATTTTTCATGAAACACACCTATCAAATCATATAAACAGAAAATATTCTAACCTAAACCCCCCAGCCTTTTTCCTATAGCTAGAATGGGAAAACCTGTGCATTATGTTAATACTCTTACTTAGGCTAAGTAGAACCAATATCTATAATAAGCTCTAACATTTCAGTATGCTCAAGATGAAGAAATGTGCCAGTAACAGAGAGAAAAATCAAAAACAGCCTGAAATTGCACTTCCTACTTTTAAAACAGGCAATGAGCGGCCACACCACCTACATCAGCTGAAATACAAATGTCTTTGCTGAAATTTTCAAGAAGTACAGCATCAACTGTCATCAATAACTTGGAAGTGTACTAATTTGGAGAAATATTATGATGTCAGACAAGATAGCCAGCACCTAGGCATTTGTGAAATATGCATTTCTTACTACTAATATTTTGCTTTATAATTAAAATTCTAGGAGAGAGAAAGTTATTATGAAAATATATAGCTTTAATTTGCAGACATATAAACACTCTTGATACATTACAGACATATGATGCCAGAAATCAAAATAATCAGTTTTAAGCATAACACTAATTTATCTTGTTCACACAGAGAAATTTGATGCAATCATCATACAAAAGATAGTTTTCAGCTCTTAAAATCAAGTGAAAGTAATACATCACTGACAAAATTACTGCTTACTTGCAGAGGATACAGCAAAGAATAAATTATCAAGAAAATATGTAACCAGTCTTACAAGTTAGATTTTGGATCTAATCAAAATCAAAGCCAATGAAAAGGAGCCAGGAATGGTCACCAAAAGTCAGAAACAAGGTCTTTCACATGAAATACCAATCCAGAAAGGAGCAACAGTCAGAATAAACGAA
Organism: Dendrocincla tyrannina; assembly: GCA_035047865.1. Lineage (NCBI taxonomy): Eukaryota > Metazoa > Chordata > Aves > Passeriformes > Dendrocolaptidae > Dendrocincla > Dendrocincla tyrannina. The sequence continues at coordinate 61,442,434 of JAWWMP010000001.1, forward strand.
GTCTTATAATTCCTTAGAATATGAAGTGATTTTTGTTTTCATCTGGCGATCAGATTCAGAAGTAACACATGAAAAAAACCCATTACACAACCCAACTGATGGAGTACTACTAACAGATTGCTCAATCTACAAAAAATATAACCACTTTTGTGACAACTAAAGATTTAGCCATTCTCTTGCTTCCTTGCATCTGGCATGTTTATGAGGATGAGTATGGGGCTCTATCATTATTTGCTGTAGGAAATATTAAATATAATTTTTTCCCATAAAAATTACCAGCAGATTGCTGCACCAATTGATAATGAGGGTGAAAGAAAAACTAAAGATACGTCACAGCAGTTCAGATTCTCATTACAACATCTTGCATTCTTGCTCAACAGGAATTGCACTTCTTGTTAATGCCTCTTCTATCCTACTGAATAAGCTTTACTTGTGAGGTAATAAACATTCTGGTTTTTATTACTAGTGCATTTTAACATCTTTATTCTTTTAATTATACATACATTGGGACAGACATTTCTTTTTTAGTAGCAGATGTATGTCCATAGGTATTTTATATTAAAATCAATATAATTAAAATATACTCTGTTTATCTCATGGACAGTACCTCGAACAGTTCCCTGCTCAGGAGCATCTGATGCCCTCTTGTGGTCAAAAAGACTTTTAAAACTTGAGTTCAAAGAATCCTCTTACCTTCCCCTTTTTTGTGTTCACTGATCTTACCGATTTATGAACGCTGGAAATGATGTCCATGTCTTTATAGTCAGGGTGCTAGCTGTTAGTTACTAACATTTCATAAAAAAGCTGTACACTGAATTTGAATTTAAAAAACTGTAAACAGCTATTTACAATTATAATATTATCAAGTTATAAATTAGCAGTCCTTCATTTCAACCTCTGTCAATAGAACCCACAGCTAGGTGTTTCAGTGTTGTCCAGAGTTTTTCAGATGTTGGATTTATACATAAAGAAATATCAAATGTTAGAAATCTCCATCGGTTTCTTCTCCAGCATATGCAGGTTAATTCTTCCATTTAATGGGATTTGTACTTCCAAGTTTTCATCTGCTCTGTGATGCCTTTTCCCTTTTCTTAGACAAATGAAAATGCCCATTCCTGTTACTAATGCAATTGAACTCAAGCTTATTATTGAAAGAGCTACCAAGGTAGGCATGCAGGATGCTGACTCCATTTTTTTATGTGTAGGTTCTATGGATATTTGTGGCTGCTTTTCTTCTATACTGATATCAGGCTCCTTTCTTAACAAACTTTCGATGTAGCTCTCATTGCTAACGGTATCATTGACGAAAAGGTTCACCATGACAGTGGAATGGAGAGGTTCTGGATAGCCGTGATCACTAACTTTTACAAGCAGACGATAGAGGCCATAGTCGTTTTGCATCAGTGACTCTTCCAAGGTGATATTACCAGTTTTGGGATCGATTCTAAATGACTCAGGTCGAGGGCCTCTTCTTCCTATGATACTGTAAGCTATGACTGCATTCATGCCAGTGTCCTTATCAACAGCATAGACCTCAGTGATGAGAGAGCCAGGAAGCGTAGAAGGAAGGACCAACAAGTAAGACATATTAGATTGAGGAAACAAGACCAATGGGGGGTTGTCATTTATGTCCAGAAGAAGGATAGTTATTTTTGCAGTAGAAGACAGGGCAGGATCACCACCATCGACTGCTTCAATCCACAGAATGTAGGAACTTTGCTGCTCCCTGTCCAGGGAGACTTTAGCTCTCAAAACTCCTTTTCCAGTATCTATGACAAAAATATCACTTCCATTCAGAACTGAAAGGGCAACCCATCCATTCTGCCCTGCATCAGCATCTGTGACACTTATAACTCCAATTTCACCAAAACCTGGAAAGTTTTCTGGCACAAAAAAGCTGAAATCCTTATTTATAAATCTTGGACTATTATCATTTTTATCCAAAACAGTGATGGTGACAGTTGCTATTGCTTCTCTTGGAGGGAACCCAGAATCTACCGCTTTGACAGTATATCTATATTTCTCTTTTTCTTCTCTGTCCAACTGGGTGGAAACTGTAAGAACTCCTGTGGTTTTATCTAAAGCAAAATAGGAAGGGGCATCAGGACCTAAGAAATAGGACACTTGCCCTCTTTCTCCACTATCAGCATCAGTAGCATGCAGTTTGGTCAAAAAAGCATTGGGAACATTGTTCTCCTCAATAGACAATTCTATCAGCTGTTCAGAGAAAACTGGTGAGTTGTCATTGTCATCCAGAACCTGTACTTTGATTACCTTGTTGACACGAAAGCCTTCTGAGTTCCATGCAACTATAGAGATTTCATACAGTTGCTGTGTCTCAAAGTCCAAAGGCTTTGTAGTCTCCAACAGGTATTCGTTGTTGTAGGGCTTATATGGTGAAAGTCTGAAAGGCCCATCACCATCCAAATAGCAACTGACTTTGTATTTTTCATCAGGGTCTTTGATGGTAAAAAATGCTATAGGTGTGTTGATAGGCTCCAGTTCCTTTAAGTAAACCACTCCTTCCATTTCATTAGCTATGAAACGAGGGACAACTTCAGGTGGCCTCATCATGACTTTGATGATGGTCACTAGCACTGTGATCACAGCAGGGATACATCCAGGTCCGTTGCCCAGTATGATCAGCCTGTGTAGCCTTGGAGTGTCTGCATCAATTTTAGTGGAGAGTGTGATGACTCCTGTGCTTTCATTCAGATGGAACAAGTCTCTGGATGTCTCGGAAACCTTCTGGCTATAGGAATAGGTTACCTGGGCATTGGATCCAAGGTCCATGTCTACCGCGTGGACAGTAGCCACAGGTGTCCCTAGGCTGGAATTCCCATAAAGAGTGACATTGAGCTGTGAGTCGTTGAACTGGGGGCAGTTGTCATTAATGTCGCTGATGCCAACAGTGAGGGTGGCACTGCCCACAAGCGGAGGCGTCCCCCCATCCTCAGCAACGATAACTGTGACATACTCCTCCTGTGTCTCCCTGTCCAGTGCCCCCATAACAATCAAGTAGGGAGTCCTCTCCCCACTCTCATTCTCCTCCACATCCAGGGTAAAGACACCATAGTTATCTCGCAGGCGGTAGGTCTGGACACCGTTGGTGCCCATGTCAGGGTCAAGGGCAGGGTGCTCAATAGCCAGGCGGGTGTTCACAGGTGCATTCTCAGGCACTGAGAGACGGATATGGGGCACAGGGAAGCGGGGTGCATTGTCATTGACATCACGGATAGCAATTTTTACTTTCACCAGGCGAAAGTACTCCTGTGGCAGTACCAGTACATCCAGCAGCAGCAGGCATGACTCAGATGAGAGGGAAGAAGAGGAGATAGCAGATGATCCCCCAAAGACGGTAGCCCCACTGCTTTCCACACATAGAGCTTCCCGGTCGATCTCCACAGCTGAGGTATGCAGCTCTCCAGAGCGATTGTCCAGCTGCACATACTGTCCCCCCAAGCCATGGGAGGCCAGGGTAAAGGAGAGTGGGGGTCGCAGGGGTGCGGGGTGCTGCCCACCAGCCGTTGGGAGCCGCAGGTCACGGGCGAGGCTGCCGATGAGCACCCCAGCAGGCAGCCCCTCATTAAGGCTGTAGAAGAGCTCAGTGGCACGGCTGTAACTGGCAAAGCAGTTGAACGGCCCAACGAAGAGCAGGAAGAGGAGCAAGTGCTAGGAAGAGAGAGGTACAGGGGCGTGAGGAAGGGGTGGCGCTTCCCCCCACCCCCTGCCTCCCCCACTGCCACTTTGAGCAGAGTACTGCATCTGCAACATGAAGCCATCCTCCCTCTCCCCACCATCTTCTCCTTCCAGTACAGCAGCTACTTCCAGGGCATCACCATCTGTACCCTCCAGGAAACGCCAGCTGCATTCCCCACAGCAAATACGCACTGCTAGGATGGCCCGGAGGCACCGACTCCCCCCGCCCCCCAGCAGCACTTGCGCCCCGACGTGCCTTCTCCCTCTTCCCCCCGCCCCAGGCTTGCCCCCTTCTCACCAGCAGCACCTCCCCTCCCAACCACAAACGCATCCCAGACCGGAGCATCCCACCGCACATCCCCAAACGTTTGCTCGCCCTCTTCGCCGTCCACAGCAGGAATGTGATGCGCGTCCCTTGCTCCCCCTACCCCAGGCCCCGTCCCAAAACCTGTTTTTCCCGCATGTCCGGGGGCCCGCGGTGCTGGGGGGAGGCGGCCCGCACCGCGCAGTCCGCGGGGGTCCCGGCGGAGATGCTGCGCTCCGAGCGGATCCCTGCCTCCCGCGGCCGCGGAGCCAGCGGCTCCTGCCGCGCTGCCATGGAGCCCCCCCGCCCCCCGCCGGCCCGGCGGGATCCCCTTCGCTGCCGGCGGAAAACGCGAGCTGCAGAGAGGAGCCGCGGAGGGGATGCGCGGAGGAAGTTGCCCGCGTTGGCGAGCGCGTCACCCACTCCTCGCATATGGAAAGGGGCTTCCCGAAAGTAACTTCGGGCATCGTACCCACGGAGGAAATTTTTCCTTCTTCTCCTGTTTCTAATCACCCATTCTCCCTTTTCGCGGCTCTGTCACAACCTGCGTCGGCAGTACCAACAAAAATAAACTTTTCGCGGTTGCCCTCATCTTTGGAGATTGGATCCAAGAGAAAAAGATCCAGCAAACACGCATATATACGGTTTGGGTTGGTTCGCGGCGCGGGGGGGGGAGAATGGTTGGCAAATTTCTTTGCCGCTTTCGCTGCTGCGTGTGAAGCGGGGCTCGGGTGGCCGGCCGCGGCGCTCCCCGCCTCCCGCCCCCCGGCCCTCCCTCACCTGCAGGCTGACGCGGGCCGTGGGGCTGCCGCGACCGCCCGGGGTTCCCAT
>JAWWMP010000001.1:61447305-61464614 GCA_035047865.1 Dendrocincla tyrannina
GCAGCCCGCCCGCTCCGCCGCCCGCACGGCGCCTCTCCTCCCCGCGGCCGCACATTCCCGCGCCGCCGCCGCCGCCGCCGCGCTGGGTTGGGCTGGGCTGCGATCTGCGCACCGCCCTGGACACTCCCCCTCCGCTCCGCTCCGCTCGGTTCGGGAGAGCAGGAGCGGGGAGGACAGTCACGGGCACGGCCGGGAGGAGGCCGGGAGGGCGGGCTGGGGGGCTGGCGCAGGCTGCGGCAGCGCCGCGCTGAGCAGTGGGCAAGGGGCGCGGTGCTGAGCCCAGCGGCGCGGCCACGCCGGGGACCGGGGCCGTGGGAGGGTATGTGCGCCCGCGGGCAGCCCTAGAACCAGGCAAAGAAGGTACTCCCGTCTGGAAACTAAGGTGGGGAAAAGATACTAAAAAATAAAGTAAACTCGGCATGCCCTTCTTCTATGGAAAGACGGAGAGAGACTTTTTACACGGGCAGATAGTGATGGGACAAGGGGGAACAGCTTTAAACTGAAAGAGGAGCTATTTAAATTAGATGTTAGGAAGAAATTCTTTACTCGGGTAACGAGGCACTGGAACAGGGTGCCCAAAGAAACTGTGAATATTCCATCCCTGGAATGTGTGTATTGGAAGTGTTTAAGGCATGGCTGGATGGGGCCATCCTGATCTAGTGGGTGGCCTCCCTGCCCTTGCCAGGGGGGTTGGAACCAGATGATCTTTAAGGCCCTTTTCCAACCCAAAGCATTCCATGATTCTGTGTTGAGGTGTAAGTGTCAGCAGGCAAATTGAGAATTAACAGCTGCCTCGGCGTTGCTGAGCCTTGGTGAATATTGAGCAGCTTGTGTCTGCATGAAATGAAAGTCATGTTTTCGAGGAGTTTGCAAGCATTTGGTTGATGCAAGATGTGAGTCCTGCCGAAGTAGAACTGCAACTGCAATTTGCTGCTCCCTAAGAACCTGGAGAACCCCTGCAGCAGAAAATTATGTACTTTCATTTTATAGTCTCCAATCACTGTTGGCTAGACCATAAACTTGCTATAGAACTAGGGATGAAATTATCAACACTCAGGAGACTTTAGATAGCATAAGACCAATTACACATTTCTTTAACATCTTGAGCTATCAAAAAGATTGCTAACCTCTCTAGCATTACTTACACTGCCTGTCTGCAAGAGCTCAAATGGAATTTTGAGATGTGTGTCTTTAGCCTTAAGGTGCTCAGTGGTCTGGATCCAGGCTACCACTGAGAGCTCATGTACTGGAACTCTTGTAGGCAACTGCACAGTAGATCTGCCCTTCACAGAGGTAAAGTTTGTGTAGAAATTTGAATGGCCTAAATCACATGGTCTGAAGACTGCCTTGAATGCCTCCATATTCCATGGCAAGCACAGCATGCAGGCATTTGATCTCAGCTTGGGTACTGAAAACATTGAAGACAGCAAAACATTTGCCTTCAGTCAAAGCAAAAATTACTTGTCCCTTTTCCTTTTAGAGTTCCATGAGACAAGCTCCATGTCCAATCCAAAACAAGGAAGCCAAAAAAAAAAAGTAATTTGAATCCCAACCCAAAACTAGCCTTATGCCTGAGTCTTTTGTAATACTGCATCTTTCAAAAGCAAATTATAAGTGAAACATACAGAGCATATTGCTTAGAAACTCTTGGGATGTTCTTGAATGTTGTGAGGATGAGGACAGTGGCACAAGCTGAATAGAATAGATAGAGTACAATAGAATAAAATAGGAATAGGACAGAACAAAATAGAAACAAAAACTTCTGAGACTGACTTCCTCTGTGAGTGTAAACAAATCATATTAGTTCCCTTGTCTCATTTCTCTACCCTTAAAATATAAATAGTGCAATACTCTTTGTCTGAATTAGAGCTTTACCATTCTTGCTAAAGTCACTGGCAGTGGAATCAGTCTCTGTTTTATTCAGTGAAACTCTTGCAAACATACTGTGATTTTAATAACCATTTCATCCCAAAAATGACATTAGCACAATAATCATATGTGACCTAAACAGTGAGGCATTACGGTACTAACAAAAGGCCTGGTTATATTTATTATTCACTAATCTCTAGGGTTTTGAAACCACTCAGTATGTACTGCCCTTATAAATTGTTTATATCTTTGCCATTCATTTCTAGCACAAATAGAACAGACAATGCAGTGTATACAGTTCAGAGCAAACATGTATAAATTAAGAAAGAAATCAAACTACCCAAGTTCTTTAATAAATTCTCATCTGTGCGCACTGTTCTGCATGTTGCTTGGTGTGAAAGGTGCCCATAAACTCGAACCTGTTAAGTTAGTTTGTCTGGGCATGACAAATGCTTTCAGTTGACTCACATCTGCTCTAATTTTATTCATTTCAATAGAAATATTGCCTCATTTGGATGTCAGTCAGATTTTGACACTGATTTATGTGATTTTATTTTGAATTTCATAAACTGATTATAATTTTAGTTTTAGTTGAACAGTAGTCTTCTTCTGAATGAGTCTGAAATCCCTATAAAATTCTACCATTAATTTCTGGGATTTTTTCTCTGATGTCACAGTTTCTGATGATGTTTCTTCCTCTGAAGTTCTTGAAATTACTGACGTATTACTATACTATTTTTCATACTATGACAGCTGCATTTCCCTTGTGCTCCTGATAGGGTAAGTGATGGCTCTACTATTATCGTATTTGGGTTTTCATTACACTTGATACCTTTTATTTTATTAAGGCACAGGTGTAACAGCAGAATTAAAAATTTTCAGGAGCATCTGATGCTCTATAATATTTTATTTTGCTAGACATCCACAACATCTAGTAAGTGTTAAAGTCTAATGTGTCCAATAAGTCTTCTGGTTAAGAAGTACTCCAGCCTCTTTAAGGAGAAGTACTCCATCTGTGTGTGGGATATGGGATGAAGCGGTGTGAGAGAAGAAGCAGTGTAGAAGAGATACCAAATTGGCTCATTAATTTCTGGCATTATTTCGGGGAAGAGGCCATTCCAAAGTTAAAACATTAAACTGATTTCATTATATTTCTATATTCTACAGAATATAGAAATATTCTCTATTTCTATATGCAGTTATGTTCTCTGGGAAAGATATCTTAGCAGTTTATAAACCTAAATATAATATATATTTATAAACCTAAAGCTAAATATATCTTTTAAACTTGCATTTTACTACATAAAGTCTTACTGCAATTAGTGATTAAGGTGTGGAATTCCCGATTGCCTCAGGTATGTTACAAACCACAAGACTGAGATTAAGTGACAAGCCCTCCAAGTGTCATAGTTACTGATAAACACATCAGAAGAAGTACATTATTGCTATGGTAAAATAGGGTATTTATTTTACTTTATCCTTAACAAAGGACATAGCAGGTATTGGTACTCAATTGAAATGCCTTGATTTTGTGGGCAGAGTTCCAGTGGCAGATGGAAGCATTTCCAGATGAATCATTCAGGATCATCACTTCTGAAAGAGAATCTCAACTGGTATTTTTTCGTATGGCTGTCAACCCTGGCCAACTTCTACAAGAGATAGGGTTGCAGGTGCATGCAGTCCTCTCAGCCTACCAGAATGCTCTCTGTTAAAACCTCTGGTTCTACAGAGGAAGATGAGATTTCTCCGTCAGTGAAATTCAATTGATTCAGATGACAAACTTTGTAAGACTCTAGTGAGTGGAATGCTTTGAGATGGGTACTTTTCAGAGGGGAAACAGTAAAACTGGATGAAAGCCCTGATGTCAGTATTGATTCCTAGTCACAGTAAAGCTGAGAAAGGCACATGACTAAGAGACTGCCACTTCTCTGAAGATTTTAAACTGCAAGAGGTACAGGGCAGGTAAAGATCCTTTTAACTGTTAGTGATAGAAAGATTTTATTGTTTCACTGCTTAGTAAGGAAAATGTCTTACAACCTGAACTTCATGTGTGGGATAGTGGATTACAATGTGAAAGACTCTATGAATATTAGATGGTGACCTTCCTCACAGAAGTACTGAGCATCTGGTTCTTGCACTTTACTGAAAGCTGTGATCATTCTTTGTCACTGTGGATCAGACCTAGCATGATCATTCTGTTTTCAGCACAGAGCAGGAGAAGGGCCTTGGCACTGCTTTTCCTTGTGACACTGTAAAACAGTAAAAAACTCTGAGTCCAGCTTGAATAAAGCAAGTAGAACTGGAAAGTGGACGAGTCTTTGGAGTTTATATCACTCAGATCTCCAGTCATGCTTTCCAAGGGCTGGTTCTTGCAAGCTTTTGCAAGGAGAACATGCAAGGTTTTTCTCAGCAGTCTTTCATGAAGAAAATCTCTGCTGCCGTTGTGGCAACCTTACAAGAAAGTAACCAGCATGTGAAAGTTGTTGAAGTATCACATATCTGAGCTGCTAAACACTGTCAGGAAAAGAGACTTGAGGAAAAAAAAGCTTCCTGAACTCTCTAAACCAACTGCATTGGATACATTTGACCAATTTTTTAAAGTCTTTTGAGGTTTCATAAAAGTACATTTTCTTTGGTTTTGTATATGTCTCCATTGATTTTGAGTTTTTATCTGGAAGAATGCCAAAATATTCCAGCAGGGAACAAGATTGCCTTCAACATATCTCTAGTCTGATCACAACTTTATTTTCTAAAGAAAAACTAATTTAAAATGTATTAACTAAGCATAAAGGTGTAGTTAAGTCAGATTATATTCCAGAACATCTTTTTTTTTTTTTACCAGAGTTTTTAATACTGTGCTACACAGTGTATTAATGTTTGCTTTCAGTGACTTCTTGTGTAAGGCTTAAAATAATAATGATACAACTCTTGTTTAGTACAAGCCAAAGTAGAGGCTGAGGTACAGTACTAATATGGCATTGCTAAAAATTATTAATACCATAAGTCTTTCTGTACAATCCTTATTACACTAGTTCAGGGACAGCATTCCAATTTCTGCCAGTTCACTGTGTACATAATGCCTGCAAGTTATGAGAGTCATGAATATGTAGATATTTCTTAATTGAGTTCTCATTGACATTAAGCCATGGATTCTGAGCTGAAGTGACAGCCTTTTCATGCAAGAAATCAGCTCTGAGAGGAGAACACTGCTCACAGCAATAGAGCACAAGGCACTGAAGAAGCCCAGTGATATGCCAGGTATCTATAAGATGCCGAGGCATGTGCCTGTCAGGCTCCATGTGGAGCCTCTAAGTCAAATATCAACAGCCTGCAATCCCATTTAATTTTCTGAAGTGGAAATGGTTATAGTGTGGATATAGTACAGTAATACAGTCTTTCCTACAATTTCTGCAGCTCCAATGATATTCCAGACTTTCTTTGTTCCTCTAAAGCAGATAATTGTATGTATTTTCCCTTGTCAGTTGAACTGCAGAGCTCTGGGGACCAGGGACCAGATTCTGTCATCTTTCCTCAGTCTATATTCAGGTAAAAATTCTTAATGAAGTTGTTAGCTCTGATTCCCTAATGCTAACTTATTCCTTGCTCACCAGAATTCTTAAATAATCCAAAAAAGTTTTTACTGAATGTAGGATAATTGCTATGTGATCTGGGATTTGGGCCAAAATATGTCTTTTATTTAGACAAATGAATTGACCAACTCGCAGTGGGATTTAATACATTTTAATTTACGTGATGAAATGAAGATAGTGAAACCAAACAACTTAATGTGTAAGCTACTTTTTAGATAATAGGAAAATATATTGGCTCTATGCTTCCCAAATCTTGCAGCTGATAGAGGCTTTATTGTTCATATTTTTACTCTCAGCACTCAAGTCCCATACTGAGATAAGAGACAATAGTGTTTTCTCTGCAGAGGCCCTCAGTTCACTTGGCAGAGCTGAACAAATGTTTGGAGCCAAACCTGCTCTGAGACTCATCCAAATACTGATTTTCTTGAGTTTGTAAAAGCATTTGGTCACATCAAAACCATACTTCTTTCTTGTTCAAATTTCATATGTAGTAATAAAAGAGGATTACTCACTAGAAAGGGTTGGATTTGCGTGCTCTAACTTTGCTATCTCAAAATCAGGCATCCAGTCTAGGCTTTTTTTTTCTTCCTGAAGTATAGACATTTTCAGGATATGTAAGTGAAAGACAGAGGCGCCTGAAACAAGTAAGACAAATTGCTTTCTGTTTCTCTTTCAACTAAAAATTCAAGCTAGAGTGAGTAGCTCTGATATAGATGTTTAAACACTAGCAGCTCACTTCTCACAATTTGCCAATCAAGAAATATTTCAGATGCTATTTTACAATCATTATTTTACAATAATTAAGTCTGCTAAGGAAAAAAAAGTGGTCTATCCCTAGCAGAGTTTCAGAAAGTAAAAGTCATTATATACATTATTTTTTAAATATTATATTTTTTCACCAGACACCATTTTTCTTCATATTTATGCAGTTTAACACAGGTAAGTGAAGAAAATAACTTGTAGGAAGATGAAGTTTGAAATTTTTATCCGCAATAAGATAGCACTTTCATTTTACAAATTTGAGATTTTTTTTTTTAAGCAGCATTGAAAAATCCAATGTAGAGTTTGACTTCTCTCTTCTCAGTTCTGCTCATCTCTAGGACTCCACATAATAACCATTTGATTCAAGAAATCAGAAACTCAGCAAGCAGTTTAATAAAAGTCAAAAGGTGTTTCCTACAGCACAGAAGAAAATAATCTAGTGTTGTACTTCTTCATACAGTGAATTTCTTCATGGAAAAACCAATTTTTGTTTGTTAAAAAAATGAAAGTGCATAATTTGTGGAAAAATGAGCAGCCCCTATACAAGGGGAAAACATTTTTAGGGGAATATGGGATTATAAAGGAAATAGCAATTAATGCAAATTTCTATTTCAGATTATATTTTAGTAATGTACCATCTAATGTGACAGCGTTAACAGTATAACCGGAATGTTAGTGTTTTCCCTATTTCTTAGGGATATAAAAAGTTCAATTTCAATTGTCTACCCAATAATCAAGAGCATAGAATTGCTGGCAGGAATAGCTTTTACATGGTAGATTGCTCTTCTGGTACATATCTTCAAAAAATTGATATATGCATAAATAGTATCTCTGTGTATAGAATATTTATTGTAAGTAAATTGACTGAGAAGGTCTTGCAGCAGAACAAAAATTAACAATTCAAGGAACCCTCAAGTATTGGAAACTGAATACATTCTGTTTCAAACTGTGTGCCTCGTGCTACAAAGGCAGAAAAATTAGAATGTCTTTTATATTTTCTGCATATTATTCAAGCTAGTTTTCTACACGTGGTTATTGATGTTAAAATAATTTTCTTGAATTAATCCTTGATTTGATAATAACTGATTTGTACAAATTTTAAAAATATTAAGCAATGGGAATATCAACACAGGGGAAGAGATACTTACTAGAGGAACTGTTGAAAAGAAGCTTTTTTTTTTCTTTATCGACTATTAACACAGATCTCACTCTGATCAGTCAGAAACTTTAACGGTTACGTCTACTCTTACTGAGTGAAAGTAGAAAGATCAACTGAAAGAAATGTTTGTCACAATGTTAAATACAATTTTTTTTGATGCTGACCATGTATTAAGAATCTTAAAGGTAAAAATGTCTGATATGCATGCCACTCATATATATACAACATATATTACTGGTTGTTAGTGAGCAAATTTCCTCCTTGGATTTGGAATGCCATGCTTGACCTTCTGCAACACCAACATCCATCTCTCACCTTTCAGCACAAACTGATATTGGTTTCTATAAACATAAAGACAGTTGTTTTTGATGCCTTAGGATTTTTATGTTTGTAGATTTTAATACTTTATATATTTGTAGATTTTTATATAGCTCTATAGTTTCTCACACTTGAGGTAGCAGCTAACAGTTTCTAACAGTTTTTCTCTGTTTGTGCCACATTCCTGGATTTCTGTTTAATGGTTTTTCAGTGGATGAGATTTCAGCAAGGACATCTTGTTTGGGACTCATGCACCTGGACTGGAATAACAAAGAATGCTGTAGTCAAAACAAGATAGATGGCCCAGAACCCTTGGAGGCACTCCAATGGGGCAGTTCTGAGGGTGGTACCAGGGGCAAAAGGTTTTCGCGTTGGATGTACACTCTAGATGTGATAATTAAGTACTGTTAAAAAATTTGTAAGAACCCTATGCTGGGCGTGTGCCTATATACACTGTACACCTGAAAACTTTCATTAAAGAACTGCTCTCTACTTTGCCTGCACTAATATTGTCTCAAAAGTTTTTTTCCTTGATTTTAGGCCACATTTCCACATATCATAGTGTAATGAATATTGATTTTTTTTCAGTGACATAAAATTATATTTGATTTTTCTTCACAATTGTCTATTGATTTGTATTTAGCTATTTGACATTCATCTATTACCTTCTAGTTTTATGATCATAGCTTTATTGGCACCTAAAGCATAACCAGATTAAAAGCTGACCTGTTTGATGTAGACTGACATTTTGGGGTGTGTGTGTGTCTCTTGGAAAATGGAACATAAAAAAAAGTAAAAGAAAGAAAATGCACTATTGAGTGTTGCTAGTTCTAGTGCAGGTCAGTTACCACTATGGGTCAATGGAAATAATAATAGTTATTACAGGTCACTGAACTTTGTAATGTCAGTGGCTTTGCACTCTTCAGAGGCCTTTTTTAGAATTTATAAAAGGAGTTCAAGTTCGTGAACTTTTTTCTTCAGTAATTTGTAGCCATAGTGAGTTTCAAGGTTGTTGTAGTTTTAAAGAGAAAGCTAAACATAATGTAATTTGTTTCTCTTAGACAGGGAGAAGTGTACAGCATAAAGAGCTCCCACCAACCTAGAATGGATGCTTTTTCTTCCTTTGCAGTACTTGAGAAATTCATGCCACACAGCATGTTGTTTGAGCAGGGAGTCATTTAAAATTAACATGGTCTGTGTGAAGTGTCTAAAGCTCACTTGAGAGAAATATCACAGTTTTACTCACTAAATGTATTGTAAAACGGACTTAGTTTGCTTAAAGCTACCGATTGCCATGATTGCACAACACTGAAGTCTCAAAAGAGCCTTTGACTCAGCAAAGAGGCCTCAAATTTCCCTGAGGTATAAAGGAGTAGGAAACATCTTTCTTTTTAAGACTCAGGTAATGGCAGAGGAGCAGCGACTCCATATTTGTAAAATGGGCTCATGTTAGAAGATTTGCTAAAAAGATACTTTCAGGACTTTCTTCTGAGACATTTATTTAAACAGAGAGAATGTTTCCTTCTAGGACTCTAATGAGGAGGAAGAATGCTTAGAAGTTAACAAGGTCTTAAATGTTATTTTTTAATTAGTTTTGGCTGGTTCCACATTATATTTAGGTGATTCTCTTTTCAGTGCACTTGTCAGTGCACTTCCATTCTGAGTTTCCTGGCTTTCTACTAGTTGCACACATATTCCTCACATGTCTGGGTATACATCTGATCATTTCATTTCTTGATCAGGACCTAAGCAACTGTGGTGGGTTGACCTTGGTCAGATGCCAGGTGCCCACCAAAACTGTTGTATCACTCCCTTCCTCAGGTGGACTGGGGAGAGAAAATATAACGCAAGGCTCATGGGTCAAGATAAGGACAAGGAGACATCACTCAACAATTACCGTCATGGACAAAATACACTTGACTTGGGGAAAATTAATATATTACCAATCAAATCAGAGCAGGGTAATGAAAAATAAAAACTAAATCTTAAAACATCTTCCCCATGCCCCATCCTTCTTTCTGGGCTCAACTTCACTCCCAAATTCTCTACCTCCTTGCCTCCAGGGGATGGGGAATAGGGGCTGTGGTCGGTTCATCACATGTTGTCTCTGCCACTCCCTCTTCAGGAAGGATTCCTCCTCACATTCTTCCTATGCTCGGGTGTGGGGTCCCTCCCAAGGGAAACAGTCCCCTATGAACTTCTTCAATATGAGTCTTTCCCACAGGCTACAATTCAAGAACTGGTCCACCACTGGTCCCTTCCAAGGGGTGCAGCCCTTCAGGAACAGACTGCTCTAGTGTGGGTCCTGCAGAGGGTCAAAAGTCCTGCCAGTAAACCTGCTCCAGCAAGTTCTCTCTCTCTGTGGGTTCACAGGTCCTGCCAGGAGTCTGTGCCAGTGCAAGCTTCCCATGGAGTCACAGCCTCCTTCAGACATTCACCTGGGTATGCAGGTAGATATCTGATCCCCCATGGGCCCACATGATCTGCTGGGGCACAGTTGCCTCACCATGATCTTCACCATGAACTTCAGGGGAATCTCTGCTCTGGTGCCTGGAGTACCTCCCCTCCCTCCTTCTGCACTAACCTTAATCTCTGCAAGGCTGTTTCTCCTGCACATTTTTGCTCCTTTCTATCAGCTGAAGTTTCTATTGTGCAGTTTCCCCATGAATCCCACCCTCCTTTGTTAAATCTGTTATCTCAGATGTACTTAACCACCATCATGGACGGGCTCAGCCTTGGGCAACAATGGGTCTATCTTGGAGCTTACTAGCATTGGCACCTAGCATCTACTCATGGAATTCACCACTGTAGGCCACCACTGCCAAAACCTTGCAATGCAAACCCAATACAGAACCTCACATGGCTGTGTATTTTGTCTCAGAGTTGGGTGTTACTGGATTACCAGAAGGGTCACTGAGTGAACTTAATACTGCACCCCCTAATCACACACACAGCATAACTGCTGGCACAGCATCTTGGCTCTGATTTGGATGACTGGAACCAAAATGATAACTCTGATGTTTCTGAGGCTAATTAATATAAAGTTGGTGCTGCATGATGGGGGACAGGACATGGATTGCTCCCTGCTCCTTCTATATTTGTTAGTACAGATGGAGGCACTCAGTTCACTTCCTCTTCAGATGACTGTAGGCATGTGGGATATGATATGGTTCCAAGCTGACTCAAAGCAGTGTATGTGCTATTCCACAGATCTCCATATACAGACATGGAAATTTCATATGTTGGGAAACAGAAAAAATTCCCTCCTTAAAAGTACGAAGAGGCCAATTAACTCCACTTGCTGCACAGAGCTGAAAAGACTGTCATTTGCAAATATGCTATGTTGTTTTACAAAGTAGTCTGGCCCTAGAAAGCTTCAGAAGGCTTCCTGAAAAAAAAGAATGGGGTTTGATGTCAGGTGAGCCAAAGAATTTGCTATATTGTTAAAATGCCTGATCTGAAAAGAGCCAATTTGATATCTTGCTGTAGTACTGAGTTTACTGAAGCTGATTAGCTTCTAATCCATAAAGACATTTGTCAGTATGAAATAAATGCTATAACTGGCACAGGAGTCAAACAGAGAAAGACAGTCACTAAACAACATCTTTATATTACTCATTTCTGGCCTTTAGTACTCTTAAGAACCATAAAACATATACAAATCCAAACCCTGCAAATCCTTCACCTTTCGCAAGCTGTTGTCTTGCTTTCTGAAGAGATAGCACTTTTTCTTGGCCTCCTACTGCTTTGGTTAATCTTTGCTAATTTAAATATAACTTCATTGTGTTTGCAAATAGAATTTGATAGGGAGAAAGTTAAAGTCATTCCTTCTCAGAGATAATAGGAAAAACCCACGAACAAAGCAACTTCCTAAAAACAAGATTATTTTTGATTGCAACATGTGATGGCAGAAGAGGCAGAGTAGACATTAAAAAGAGGCTGACTGAGGGATATGCCATATTGTCACATATATAATTAATTTTCCAGATAATGTAAAGCCTCATAAATAATATTTCTTGAATATAAAAAACATACTTAGTTGTTCCACTCATGCTGTACACCATAAAAAGCAAAGCAATCTATTCCTCTTTGCATCAAGGGAAAGGCTCTGGTGGATAAACGTGTACTACCTGCATATACTAGTATAATAAATTTTTTTTTATAACATTGAGATATATGTAGGAAAATATGTAGGACTTTCAGAGGAAGAACATGAGTTCTCACAACACTTCTGTTTTTATTTACAGGCATCCAAAACAGAAATGGTTTTGGAGGTTACAATTCAAAAACTGTTTGACTGCTTGCATGAAGCTTAGACAGCTTGGAGCAGTGTATCTGTCTGTCTTAAAAAAAAAAAAAAACAAAAAAAACACCAAAAAAACCCCAAAAAACCACAAACATCTCTAAGTTAAAGTGATCAGATGTGATAGTATTCAGTTTCAGTCATGAATGAAATCATAACCTTTTACATTTTTTATGTGTTATATGTTCACCTTATTTTGCTTAAAAAAATGTTATCTAAATGGATCACATGACTCCTGACCTCAGATTTCACTCGTAAAAAATCTAGGAAATATCATTTATATTTATATAACAAGATCTTGCACTGTTCTATGATTCATTCAGTATATTAAAGGAAGAGATAACTTTTAATATCCATAGTATTTTTGTCAATCCTTATCTGAACATACTTGTATTCATTTCTTTTAATTTTTTATTCTCCACGTTCATCAAAGTGAGTAAATTTACTGTCTCACTTATCATTGTAAATCATAGCAGAAATTCCAACAAATGAGTTCATTTTAACTGATATTAGCAACATGTAACATAAGAGTTTAAAAATGTTCCCCATGTACTTTATCTATGAGATGATGAGTCCATGGTTAAGTAGTGATGTTTTGACTCATGTAACATCCCATTGTTTTTTAACTGCATTCCACATCTCTTTTCATCTGGTATTTATGCAATGGGTATAATGCAACTAAAAGGCTAAGAGCTTAATAGGTTAAAGATAAAGGTGAATTTTTTAATCTTTCTAAAGACAATTATTAGTATTCCACTGTTTACTATGTCTTCATGTTAGAAGAGCTTTAGTGCATGAATTATTCCAACACATTACTATTCTGTTTTAAATAATGGGTACCTGTGGCGCACCACTGTTTCGAGCTTTTACCAAGTCTAACTTCCAGTAGTGAGATTCCTCTTCCAGAACTTTGCACTTCTTAAGTCTGAGCCATTTGACCTGCTTTAGGAACCATCTCTGTTTTGACCATAAAAGACGGCTTGCCCAACTCTAAGCATTTGTGGTGTTGGTGTCTGGGCATAAGTTAAAAGGTAAACCTTTTAATTATCAATCAGCATATTTTCTCCATCCATTCTTTGTGTGAACTGTGCTTCTTCCCCTGACTGTACATGTTTCTTCCAAGTGGTGGATCCACAGCTGTACACTGTTATAAAGAGATCCTGTTAACTATCTTCACTCTGGCTTATCAGGTTATCATACTATGATTATTCATTGCACTTTTGGCTTGGTACTTTTGTTTAGTCTTCCTCTTAGACACATTACGGGAGCAACAGATTTCAATGATAGAGAAGAGTTTGTTTAAAATGAAACGTTATCATTTATTCAAGAGATTGCAGTAACAATCAGAAACTAAATAATAACCTACCTTACCTAAAGCCTGAAATCTTCTCAAGGATGCAATAGTTTTCATATAAACAAAGTTCTGCTTTCTTCCCCTCCACTTCATTTGGGCTGATATGCAGTCTTGACTTCTCCATTTGTCCTTTAAACAGTATTGTCTGTAGCTTATGTCTCAACTATTTTCAAGCTCTGCAAGATGTTTAATTTGAAAAACCATGGAGATTTCAAGATTAGGACTCTCTTTCCAATTAGATTCCTGTAAATATAGTCAAATTCATGATTCCATAGTGGTGGAAATAAGTGATAAAATAATCAATGCCAGTGCGATCTATTTGAACACTGAAAATTTAGTAGCTTAATTAGCAATGCACTTTCTATTAAATCAGAACATATACATACATAAAATTACTGGGTTTTTTTTCCCCCAGCATTAAAGTTGAGTTAAAAGAATGAACTACTGTCCCACGATGCCACTTCTATCTTCATTAAAGTTATTTATCTGTTATTTTCATTAGCACTGTTCTGCGTACACTTTAGGGACTATTTTTGTGACAAGAAGACTATGAAAACTTCATAATTACTTTGATAGAAACAGTTATGACTCCCTCTAGTACCTCTGAAATAGCTCATTTTAACATGGTCTAAATTTGAAATCAAGTGTGTGGAGAAGCTTTTAGAAAACCCAAATAGTTTCTTAGAATTACTTGAACTAGGCTGAGGGACAACCCTGTTAAATATGAAGCCAGACATATGTGATGCTTAATATGTTTAAATATACAGAAGCAGGATTTTGTATTTTGATTTCTATCAAAATTCAGTACTTCAGACATTCCTTCCATCAATCCTCTCAGAAAGGAAAAAGCAAGAATAAAGCTAATGATCTAATTCCAATTTACTATGGAGTTAACAAAGATTAATTTTTAGCATGATTTTGATTTGAAATAGTCTTTATTTTTGTTTCTTTCCTCAACTATTTAGCCGCATTTCAATATGGAGAATGAAATTCACACTCTTCCCTTTTTACATTTCTAATTTTTTAAATAATACTTTTAAAACATCTAGAAATGCTTTGCATAATGTTTTCCTTAAAAATCTTCAGCATAATGTCTCAGTTTTTACTGCCGGGTGATCCCAGCCTGAGGCCAAACAGTCTGGATTTACGGATTTTTCTTGCTGTGGTACTCACTATTTTGATAGATACAGTGATAACACTCTTATTGAACTGTTCTGGCAAAATAGCAGTTGAAAGTTTTCAGTAACCCACGTAGAAGCATGAGGCTAGGTTCTTGCCTGAGTACATCCTGCACGAATACACTCATACGAAGTTAAGCATAGGTGTAGCTATAGGATGCAAATATTTCTCTTCAGTGAGACAAAGTGATGCTGTGCTGATTTTTCAGGACTGGGTGTTTGGGTGGCATTTAATGCTCATACAGATATAAAGTTTGTTTAAACTAGTAGTAGCTACTTTTGCTGTTTTGCAATTTACCTATGTTGGTTTTCTGTTTCTTTTAGTTCCTTTTCTTTTTGCTTCTTTCTTCTCTCTTCTATCTATATTTCCCTCTATTCTTTTACTCTTTTTTTTTTTTTTCCCTCCTCCCCATTTCAGGACATTGACTTTTATTCTACCAGTTTCTAAAGACAATAATGTTTTACATTAATATACCTCAACTAGGTACCTCAACTAGTGATACCTCAACTAGATATTTCTATTTTTCTTTTCCTGAATACTTTTCCTTTTGAGGTTCACCTTTTTTTAATTTTAGATTACTTATAGCAAATTTGACACTTCTGTTCCTGTATTTTTATTCTGCAGCTCTTAAAATTGTTTTAGCTAGTGTCATGGTTTAACTCGAGCCAGCCACCAAGCTCCATGCAGCCACTTGCTCACTCCCTGACCAAGGGGACTGGGGAGACAACTTGAAGAGTAAAAAACTCATGGGTTGAGATAAAGGAAGTTTAATAGGGAAAGCAAAAACCATTCACACAAGCAAAACAAAACAAGGAATTCACTGCTTCCTCTGGGCAGGCAGGTGTTCAGCCACCTCTAAGAGAGTAGGGCCCCATCACGTGTAATGGTGTCTTGGGAAGACAAACGACATCACTTCAAATGTCAACTCCCTTCTTCCTTCTTCCCACCGCTTTATGTACTGAGCAAGATGTCATATGGTATGGAATATCCCTTTGGTCAGCTGGAGTCACTGGTCCTGGCTGTGTCTGCTCCCAACTTTCCATGCACCCTCAACTTCCTTCCCAGCATGGCAGTACAAAAATCAGAAAAGGCCTTGGCTCTGCATAAGCCCTGCTCAGCAATAACAAAAACATGTCTTTATTATTAATTGTGTGTTCAGCAGAAATCCAAGACATACCTGCATACTAGCCACAGTGAAGAAAGTTAACTCTACCCCAGTCAAAACCAGTACAGCTAGTCATTGTAGTTCATATACTTTTCCTGCCCTGAATGAATGCTTCCTAACAATTATTAATTTTTCATATCAGAGTTGGTGTAATTAAGGCAGTGATGAAGCATGGTTTTTTTTATATTTGAAGGCTAAAAAAAATTGTGTGCACTTTTTGTTTATTTTGATTTCATTATCTTGCAAAACTACTTTTACTTATGCAATAGTTTTATTGTTATTATTAGCATTTGCTACATGAACTACACTATTTTATCATTGGGGAATTTTCTCTGTCTCTTTTCAGTATCAACATGTTAGATTGGAGAGACCTACATGTAGATAATACTGAAAATTATGCCTTCCATGGTAGATGCTATTTGTAAAGTCATGTTCAGTAGTGAATAGTGTAATACATAATTTAGTGGATCCCTCAGGACTCAAGGTACTTTTAACTGGATCACTGAATAGAAAAAATCCAGTACATTGAACACTGTGGCATTTCTAAGCATTGCAATTTATAATAATAGCTATAAATATCATATGATCTATAATGACCTAGTTTGACAAAGATCCATGAATTAGAAAAATGTGAATGCCAGGTGTATGTGCAGACAAAATTGTATTGTATTTATACATTTTGCTTTAGAGAATGTTTTCTCTTTCTTGATTCATTGCACAACATCAGGTGCTGTGCTGGGAGTTCTGTATTGTCCTGTATTTTACATTTTCTAATATCTTTCTTGCTTGCAGGACTCTATCTTGCTATCACAGTAATTTAATAATAATTGCTTTTGGTCTTTCACCTTTCAGTGACCATGTCTTTAAGCTATTTTGCCATACTGCAATGTAGAATATCTCCTCCAGTTCATGTTTTATAGCTCTTGAGCACAGGCAATCAAAGGCAGCTCCTCATTTTGCCCTGGAAAACCCATAATTTGTAGGCTGATGACTCCTCTCTTGGTCAAAAGCTGAATTTCAGTCAATCTACATGATTTCCATTTACTTTAACTAGATAATATATTATCTTTATTTTATGATTTTAGTGTCTGATTTTCCTATTCAAAATAAAATGCAATGACGATGATATAGGACTGCATCTATAAACAGGACTTGGGCTCCATGTTGAGTGCTGTGGTACCTTGTAGAAGATATGTCTCACGTATTTAGTGACCAGGTGGGTTCTACAGTTTAACCTCTGAACTGTCTAGGCATTGAAAGGGTACAAATGACTTTTAGGGGTTCCAGTTGCATTGTCCAGTGAGAAGTGCCAGGAAAGTACTTATATTTTTCCTAGTACAATCTCACAATTCAGTGTCTACTTAAAAGGCACCTAATTTTTTACTCATTCACAAAAAAATTTTTCACTCTTCCTTGGCTTCCTTTCTGCCCTTTTATTTCAGAACATTGCAAGGGAGTAACCTACTTATTTCAAAGTCAGTCTCTTCTTCTCCACCTAGTTTAAAATCTACACAGAAAAGAAATTTGAGAAAGATGGTGTTACAATCTGCTTGAATATTGCAGAAAGAACTTCAGATTCGAATATTTTCCCCAACAAAATTAAAACTCAA
>JAWWMP010000001.1:61468253-61484535 GCA_035047865.1 Dendrocincla tyrannina
GGTGTGAAGGTGCTAACGATTTCCTGGACAGCTACTGCAAATGATCCATTGTTCTTGGGAAATGAATAGAGGGGGTAGAATACATAGCTTTGATCACCCCCACACAGTGATAAGTGGCCCCTCCTGCTGAACTAGGACACCATACTTAATGCTTGCTCTATTCTAGAGAGCCTAGGTGGCTCTGTCTTCTGCTTTCTTGTCCAGCTCAGTGATCAAGGGGTTGCTAGTCTGTATTCAAACTGACTTTTCCTTGTAGAGGCACAAGGAACCATTGCCCTGCTTCCTTGTAGCAGCTAGTGTTCTCTACCTTTACACAAAACTGGGAAGAGTGGCTTGTACTCCAGAGGGCTGTGCAGCCTTTCAGAAGGACAGGCTGAAGAGATGGATTGAGTGGAACCTTCTGAAATTCAACAAATGCAAGTGTAGGGTCCTGCACCTGATGAGGAATAACCCCATGCACCAGTACAGGCTGGGGGCCAACTTGCTGGAAAGGAGATCTGCAGAGAAGGACCTGGGTGTTCTGGAAGACAACAAGCTGTCCATGAGACAACAGTGTGTCTTTGTGGCCAAGAAGGCAAATAGTATTCTGGGGTGCATTAGGAAGAGCATTGTGCCAGCAGGCAGGGGGAGGTGATCATGCCCCTCTACTCAGCCCTAGTGAGGCTACATCTGGCGTACTGTGTCCAGTTCTGGGCTCCTCCAGAACCCAGTGTCCTGTATAAGAGAGAGATGGAGATCCTGAAGAGGATCCAGTGGAGAACAACAAAGATAGTTTAAAGGACTGAAGCATCTCTCTTGTGAGGAAAGGCTGAGGGAATTGGCCCTGCTCAGCCTCAAGAAGAGAAAACTGATGGGGGAGGTCAACAGTGTCTGTAAGTATCTGAAGGGAGAGCGTCAAGAGGATGGAGCCAGGCTCTTCTTGGTGGTGCACAGCAGTAGGACAAGAGACAGGGTGAAGAGACTGATGCACAAGAACTTCCACCTGAACATGAGGAAGAACTTCCTTACTGTGTGTGTGACTGCTCACTGGCACAGATTCCCCAGAGAGGCTGTGGAGTCTCACTGGAGAGACTCAAGAATTATTTGGATGCAATCCTGTGCAAAGTTCTCTAGGATTACCCTGCTTGAGCTCAGAGGTTGGACTAGATGACCCACTGTTGTCTCTTCCAACTTTAATTATTGTGTGATTCTGTGATTCTTGATGAAGTGACTGCAATACAAGTCTCAATGGTTTACTGAGTGATGAACATTCAAATGATTCAGTCATTTGTAGGATGTAAAAGCAGGTGTTGTAATGAAAATGGCATAAATTTTGTGGTCATCAAAAAAAAATAATTCTGGTCTTTATCAGCTTAAAAAGAAAAAGGCACATACAGTTTTGTCTCTGACTTTGCTGGGGACTGCATACCTTTTACTGTAGACAGTAACTGAATGAGTTTGGAGCATTATGACACATGTAGCTTCCATCATAAAATTTGTTTGATCATAAGAGAGAAAATTTATTTGAGGCCCACTGCACAGACCTTGAAAACAGTGCAATTTATATGAAAACAAGTAGCTATCAGAATCAATAATGATCCTCATCAGCATCATCATCATGTGCAATCCTGTAGCCCGTTTTAACTGAGATCTCAAAGAATTTTACAAGGATTTGCAACTACACTTCACTAGCTTCCTGTATAGTGGTGTGCATTTTACTAGTCTTGTATACTATTCTTTTAAAGTGATGTTACTGTTGGAATTTTAAAGCATCTTTGAATAGAAAATTGAATATTTGGATATAAAGGTTAAAGAATCAGTACTCTAAGGCTTCAGAGACTAGGTATTTATTGTTCAATGACACAATTTTTACTAGATTTTAGTGACATCTTCAAACAGGTCCATTTTCAGAAGTGAAAATTAAATTGATTTACAGTATAGTCATATTCACTTACACCTTTAGAAATCTCACTAAGCAATCAGCCACAATTCAGGATATTTGAGTAGCTTCAAAAATATGGCTCTTTGGAACCTCAGACTGATTACAATTCAATTCAACCTAGGCCTCTAATTACTTAAGTTACTTTTGAAAATTGAATCTTTAAGTCATTAGTGCCCAGATGCTTACAATTATAGGGATCCTTAACTCCCTCTAAAGTGTCAGCTAAGAGCCCAGATATCATTAAGACTCTGATATTAAGTATTTTTGGCCAATGTCACCTTGGACACACTAGAGTCTAAACTGGATACTGGGCAGTTTCACAGTGCATGATTCTTAGCAAAGAAATGTTATTCGACATTGGCTGCATTGTGTGAACATGTACTCCACATGAAAATATACACCTGAGATATTTTCAAGTGGAAAAGTGGCAGTTATATCCTACACCATCCTCTTTTCCTCCATTTCTAAAAATATCTTCTTCAGGCCTCTAGGTTGAGTGGAAAACTCTGTTATGTCTTTCAGATTTAGAAAAACCTTGTATTAGGAGCCCTTGTGTATTTAATCACACATGTAAAGAGCTAATTGGAACCATCTGTTTCTTCAGGAGAGAGATGAGTCTTCTTGTGAATTAGCTAGTAGGAATCTCTCTTTCCTTGTCAACTTGCCTGAAGAAACTTTTAATATGATTTCAGACACAGGAATGGAGTCCTATTTTCATATTTTCATCAGATGTTTTGAGGCATTCAAAAGCTAATACAGTTGCAGCAATGTCTGGAAGAGGAAAACATGGCAAGGAAAGGATCAGAAAACATACGGGATTTATTTTGGAAGTTCCTTAGAATTGCATGACTTTCAGCATTGTTGTTTTGTGAAGATGGCTAATTCTGCAAAACTTTCAAAGTCACTGTTTGTTTACGGTGTAGTCTGTCTTTTCTTTACTCTGAAGTGAGGAGTGTTTTATTTGATGCTGCTTTTCTATCTTCCTCTTTCTTCCTCATTGCCATAGTATCTGTTGTGGCTATAGAAATTAAATTAAGAGCAGTTTAAAGATACTTAGGAGGCTTATTTTAGTGAAGCAACCTTTAAGTTACATGACTTGTAAGACTTTGAATTTGACTCAGAATTCTGTACAATTGCAGAGAACTGAGTAGAAGACTCCTGTAATTGCCATAGACACAACTGATGGTGAAGAATGCCATTTCACTCTACTATGACAAGAGGTACATACTGGTCCTGAATTCTATTTATCAGATATGGAGGTCATTAAAGCATTAATAATCAAATGAAATAACAGAACAAAATCTTCTGGACAGCTACAGGTGTCATTTTTGGTTGCATTTGATTAACTACTAGCTGAGAAAAAAATGGCAAAGCTGGTAGATATGCCAGAAATTTTTGATAAATCTGAGAATATTTCTGAGACCAATCTTTGGCAGAAAATGCTTTTTGTAATCAATAGAGTTTAGTCAATAAACCCTGTCTTTCCTAAGTCATGCTTTTCTCAAATTCTTTCATTTAATGATTGGCCTGGGCAACAATTATGTGGTTTATTACTCCTACCCCAAAATGTTAACGCTTCCCCATGCTTTTCTCTATTCTTACTTCATTCTTTCACTGTATTGTCTCAATAAAACAATTTATCAAAAAATTATTGATGTAAGTTATATATGCAAGTTAAGTATTATTAAAGATTTTATAAAACTGCCTGTGGAACATGCATATGTCAATGAAAAAAGATAATCAATTTTTCCACTTCTGTTAGGAATGAAGTATTGAAAACAGATATTTGATCCGTGAGATCCATGAAATATCTTGTTGGACACAATATTTTCAGAGAAAAATTGAAATTTTATTAAATTACATTAAGGAAATATTGGTAATATTTAACAAATGAATTGAGAGAATATTTGGACTGATGAACCTAGAAATTACCAGTTGCCACTTATTCTTAAATATTGAATGAAGTTTAGGAAAGACTTGTGGATAATATTTTATGGACAGCTCCAATACAAGCACTTTGCAGGGTTTCAATACGTGACTTTATTGTTATTTTATTTAACAACAATTCATTACATTCATTACATGAAAACATTAAAAGGACAAAAGAGATTCTGGCTTTTTTTTTTTTTTTGAGACTATATCTTACTAAGTTTATGGAATTTTGATGACAATCAGATACTGACCTAACAGCTTGGTATAGCTCACAGAGAATTCTCCCACCATACCTCCACAGGTATGAAAACAAAACTGAAGAACTCATTAAAAATTACATGCTTCTTTTCTGGCATATGTGACTGAAAATATGTATACAAATATCCACCTTTTCACCATAATGGGCTTTTTATTTCAAAGTGTGTATACTAGTTTCAACAATAGATTTATCCAGGAATAAAAGCAAATGTGTGTATTCGTTCATGGTCATACTCTATTGCCTGATTTATATTTAGCTAAGCACAGATGTTGGTGTCATACTGACTACATGAACACTGTATGTGGAAGCAGCAAATTTCCTTGATCTGTAAAAATGCCTACCTGAAGTGTCTTCCAGTGATTGAAATAAGTTGTATTGTTTATTTAACTGATTTTCATCCATGCTAGTCTTTTTGAAAAATACTAGAAAGAATGGAGATTGTAGACTTCAAATTCAATGAAGCAAAAAGACTAACTGGTTACTTGAAATAGCTGACAGATAATCTTGAAATTTAAAATACCTCATAGGCATCACATAAATACAAAAAGATGAAGAGGAATATAATAGAGCTTGTGTGAATGTTGACTGTCTTAGGAACTTTCTGACATCCCCCACTGACAGTGAAGAATATAAAGACACCAGAAAATGACATTTTCTGCCCAAGCTTTAATGTTATAAATCAAATACAAATACAGAAGAAAAATATGTCTATAAAGAAAATAAAATCTCATACACAAATTGTCCCAGCAAAGAAATATTTTAAGCCCCAAAGTAGTAAAAATTCAAAATGTATGTCTAATATTTTTAAAGCTTAATGATTTCTTTAAATAAAATATAGAAATTATTTAATTAAAGATGTCATGTTCTCAAAGCATAACGATGTCATAATATGAATAAGCAATTTTCTTTTAAAAACTATAAAAGGTTTAACACTGGCTTGACTGATCACTTGGTAGACGCTTATATAAAAGATACAAGAGTTTATAGATTAACAGAACTATACAACATTACTATGCCAGGATGTAAACCCTCATAAAAGGGTGATCTACGTGGATCCCTTACCATTGCAATAGAATGATTGTCTGTATCTGTAATAGTAATTTTATGTCATCACACTAACTGTGATTCAATTGCTTTACACTTATTTTAAGTTGAAGACAAAGGTAGCATTGAATTAGCTGTCACAATCAAATGTTTGTGAAATGATAAAAGCACAAGTTTTTAATTGCAAATAATGAATGCTGATTAGCATAAAGCAAAAAGCTTCACTGTGAAGCATTACAGACTCATTGAATAGTCACAGTGAGGTCACCACAGTCTCAATGGAGTGGTCATCTTGTAGCAAGACTGAAAAATAAACTTGATTATTCTTTGATATGGTTTTCTTATAGCCTGCATTAATATCAAAAGAACAAGTCAAACCTAAATATTTCTTGGACTATGTCGTAATGTTAGGAAATAGAAACTTGGTAGGGGATGAATTTAACATGGGCAATTTTTCAGCACTGCTTTGCAGTGTGAATATTTAACATTCATGCAATTACTTTTTCTATAAAAAGGCACATTAGAACATTTTAAATTATAATACTTAATGTTTTCTGTCTTCATCATTTGGTTATCAATGAATTAATTATGCTCTTATGTTACTGAGGCACTTATATTTGGGTTCTTCTGATACAAATTATTTGATAAACAAAGTAGGAACAAATTAAAATATAGTAGGAACAAATGCACCATTTGCCACAGAACAAAACAAACAAAGAAAAATAAAAATCCCAAAGCTTTATACTGAATCTAAAGCATCTGTTTCTGCTGCTTATAAGAAGATTTTGTACTTTCAGGGTAAAGACAAATTAATGTATTTTTTTTTTTCCTTTTTACTTATTTCTCATGTTTGATTATTTTGCTACTTATATGGACGTTTTTAAGTTACTGCTACTCAAATCAATTAGAGTTAATAATATGTTTTCATCAGTAATACAACAGTTAAAGAAAAAGGTTTGGCAGCTGCATATAATAGATGAATCATAAACACTGAAGATGGCACAGTTCCCTGCTCTGAGGTGTTAGAGTTTATCTGCAGTGGGTGGAAAGACTAGGAATGACCATGACAAAAATAGAAGGGAGGAAATAACAAGGTAATGTTAATTAGATCATGCAGTCAGCTAGTTATTGTACACTACACTGATTCCATGAACTGTCCCCTAAGATAAACTCTGATTAAACCAATTGTAGGAAAGTGAAATCCTTTCTAGATGAATGATAAAATCAACTCAAAGTTACAAAAAAAGTGCTGTGGTTTGCTAGGGGGTTTGTGATTTTTTAATTTGCTTGTGGATGAACGGTGATGATGATGATTACTACTACAAACATGTCCAAAGCATATATTATCTGAACTCTCTTGACACCTAGTACTCAAGTCTTTTTGATGAGAAATCTGTTATTGCCATTCAAAAGATCAGCATAAATAACAAATCCCTAGCACTCTTCTGGTACATGGTACAACTATGAGAAACAATACTGAAATATTATTGTGAGGGAAACATCTCTGTTACTCCCATGCAAGTCTTTTCCAAAAAACCATTATGACTTACTCAAATACTTTTGTTGTTTGGAATGATGTTAACAATTAACATGAATGACAGCTGTCCTGGCTTTCATTAATAAGCAATTATTTGTAGGAATCTCATGTAAAGAAATACAGCTACTTTGATTACCTGGAAATGTCATGCAGTATATTCCTTTTACTTGAACAGTTTAACATGATTAATTAAATGAAATTTCCAGATTCATGATAAAACTCGCATCATGTGGGCACCTGGATAATTAATTAAAGATGGACTCTTGTGGGTAAACCTTTCGGATAAATCAGAGTTTAGAGCTTCCATTAGCTAAAAGCAAATGGAAAAACAAACCAAAACAAAACAAACCCACATGAAACACATAGTGTTATAGTTTTGAAATCTTTCATGGAATTTTTTCTCTCCCTTACCAACATAGCAGTTTGGGAGCTGAAGTCCAGTCCCCCACTACCTGCTTCCAGAACCAACTAACAAAGGGGTGGCTGATAGCTTTGCATTCCAAGTTAATGGGGGGGGAGAGGATTTGGGGAATCGGAGCTGGGGAGAGAGATTTTTCCAGGGTTTTACCACACTTTTTTCCTCTGGCTGTTGTGTGTGCCAGCCACTGGTGAAAGCACTTGAAGAGCGCTCTCCTGGCTCGGCCTTCTGACTTTGTGCGCCCAATGCTGTTCTTTGGAGAGAAGTTGCCGCTTCCTGCATTCCCTGTGGACTCCTCGAAGAACCAGCACCATCTGCAGAGGAGTTCCTGCTTATTCCCACTCTCCTCCCCCTTCTTTCCCCAACCCTTTTTTGGAGAAAGAATGGTAGGACAGGCTCTTTACACTGCTCACAGGAAAGGTTTCAGCCTGTCCCTGTGGCCGCCATTCCCAGGTGAACTTTTGGAGCCAGCGCCTCTCCCTGCTCTTCATCTTTGCCTTGCCAGAGCCCGTGAGTGACTTTTGCGGCCACTGCCTCCCGCGGTGCAGCAACGCCTCCCACTGTCTGTAAATGGAACTGCACCCAGGGGGCAGAGAGAGGTCTTTATTCGTTTGAAAGTTTTTGTTACGGGGTTCTGTTCTGGTTTTGGAAATATATATATATTTGTAGTAAAGAACTGTTATCCTTTTCCATACGTTTTCTGATTAAAGTCTTAATTTCAAAGGTTGTGGTGGTTTTTGGCAAGAGGTCCCCTTCCTAGTCTAGACAGACATCTTAGTTTTAAACTGAGATAGAGATAGATAGGTAGATAGATAGACAGATAGGAAAAAATTGTATAAAAGTGTTTTCTCTGATCAACAATGTCAATCTATGCTATATTACTAACTGTTAGGATTAGAGTATACCTTACAGAGCTGATCATTATAATTCTCTTGACTTATCCTCAGCAATTGTCAGGATCACAAATTCACAAAATTAGTATTCTTGTGTCCCTTTTAAGTGAGTTTTGTCCAGCGTATAAAACCGTAGTAGTGTTGAGAACTTGGCATAATGTGTTTCTGAAGGCACAGTGATTTGAAAGGTACCTGGAGATAGTATCTAATGGGATTTACAACCAAAATTTGCAGTGCTTGTTTAACAGCAAAGAAACAGAAACACCAATAGAAAAGACCAACAATCTACAAACTCCTGTGGGAGAAAGTGCATATCTTTTCCATTAGTGCTTATTCTCCTGTGGTATAGGTTTTAAGCACCTCCAATGTTTGCTCTTTGATTTACGGATATTGACATCTTTCAGAGACCTTTTCTACACTGCCTCTCATTTTCTGAATCACAAAACAAGTTATTTGTGCTAATGATGTTTATAAACCTTTAAGAAATTTGATATGTGAGCAGCATATTCATGATGTGTCTTCACGAAAATATTCAATTCTGTGTTAAAAAGAAAAGATTCTATTGTCTTGGGTAGGAATTGCTTTTTTTCTTTTTTTCTCAATAATTAACCAATGGGTAGGTTTAATTTTTTTCCAATTTCCTAAACAAGTAAAATTGTTGTTCTGTTGAGAAGACAAGTGCAAATAACATGCATATATATTGGTGCACATAAATAATATGATACACCCATATACACATGCATGGTAATGCATGCCTCCAGAAAAGGTCATTTTTTTAACAAATACAAAAGAAAAATGTTCAGAGATGTTATAGTTAACAGCAAAATTGAGTGTAAAATCTAATTGGACCATCAGTTGTAGTTTTTATGAGTGGAAAAATTACTTAGTTATTTATATTTAAACAATAATTCTTAAACTAGCTCCAAAAGTCTGACAATATTTATGCAGAAGAAGAACTTTTCCTTAAACAGCCAACAGTTTATCATATAAAGGCTCCATGCTGACTTCCAAATCTTCAGGGAGGAAACTGCCTACCCTTTTAAATGATACAGCTCATTTTATGGAGTAATTCTACAATGAGTCTGAGACATGAAAGGGTGAAAACTTATTCTATCACTGAAAGAATGAAAAAGTCACTGTGAATGAGGGTTTCTGCTAATCCACTTATATCTTCATAGTCTGAGAATCTGAGGTCTCCTTTAAATGCCCAGAGACTTCTATGCCTGAGGTCAGGTTGATTGCACCTGCTTTAGATGTCTGCAATACAAATATTTTCTTTTAAGCAAGTTTTCTGTACTCGTATAGTTGGTAGAGAGAAACAAGGACTTTTGTGATAGAAATCTTCTAAAGTAGATGTCTGCATTAGGTCAGGTGAAGATTCTGTTCTAGATTTCTGGACATGCTTTCTTTCTCCCCTAAAATTCCTGTTCAGGCTTGCAATAGATGTCCTAAATTCTCCAGGTTTAGGCAGAGGATCAAGGGCTTCATATTCAAGTAAGCAACCCAAATTTAATATCTTCTCTGTGCATCCCTGCCTGATCTTTGCCATCACTGGTATTTCTATGAAAAATTATATCTATGCACATTTCTTCAAGAATCATTCTGTCCACTAGTGTCCCAATTATACAAAACAATTCTGATACAACTAATTACACTATGTCTTACTTACTGTAGAATGATCAGAAATGTGAACAACTTATGGAGGATGCCTCTTACAAACTGCCCAATTTGACACTGCCTGTAAAAACTGGAGGGTAAAATGAACTTTGAAGGTGTGTTTTTAGCTTTATTCTAGTGCTAATGTGAGACTATATAGTCAATACATATAGTAATGAATCAAAGCTACTCTGAATTGCTAACCAACTTGAATCTATTCTGCACATCATTATGTATTGATGTATATAAGTGACAAATCAAAATCACAATTTCAAAAGGCAAGAAAAAGCAATCAAATATTCAAGAAAAAATATGGTATCTCTTATTAGTAATTCAAATGGGAAAAAGGCTTTTCTCTTAGGGAAAGCTGGCTTTATTATTTTTGAAAATTGCTGCTGTAAGTTAGAAAAAGTGTATAAAAAGTATATGAACAAGATTGCCATTTATGTCACATACCACAAACATAGTCTAGGTAGCAGTTGCAAAGTACCTCTTATTTCAACTGAAAATAAAAATACTGACATTGTACAGGTTCTTGAACCACTGGCATTTGCAGCTTACAAAAAAAACCCCAAAAAACACCTGCCTGCAGTGTAGATAAATGTAAAAGAATTCTCTTCAGACATGAATTTTCAAGCAATGACTAGGTGAAATTCAGTTGCCTAAATTATTGAGAAAAAAAAGTGATTCCTATCCAAGATGAGCACATGTTACTTTTTACTAAGGAAGGAGGATATGGGGATTATCAGATTGAACAAATAGCATCTTGATGTGCAAATTTAGGCAGGACAAATACTCTTTTAAGTTACTTAATTTTAAGATTTCTAGGGATAGCTGTAGATTTTTTGCTTAAACATTCAGTTTTAATATAGTGATACTGGTTATTGATGTTTGAATAAAAACACTTTCATTTTCTTACTAGAATTTTATATCTCTCTCTTCACTGCAATATGTAAAGGTGGTTGGGTTATTTGACACTCATTTAATAGTTTGCACATTGAATATTTTAGAAAACAAGTGATCTGAAACTGAAGACTTCATTGCACTGTTGGATAAATGTGACAAATGTGATTGATTGTTATTCATTGCTGTTTATTAAACTCTGGACGGATTTAACGTGCTAGATATTTTCCAGCTACCTAAGTAGAGATAAGTCTCATATTAGAGTATGTAGGGGAATTCTGCTTGATCAGAAAGGATGACATGAAGATTTTTTTTTTTTAATATGAACAATTATTGATAGTTTATTTGATTCGATTTTATGGATGGATTTATGATACAAATTGTAGAAAAATGTCCTATAGAGGAATCTGAATAAGTGGTGAAGATATGCTCACAGACCACTGCCATAGGTGCTATACCTACTGGAACTTGTAGAAGAATTACAGGAATAGTTCTGAGAAGATATAAATGAGAAACCAAGTTTTTGGACTGGCAGAGGCAGAAGGTCACCTCTGTACACACACCACTCTCAAGCACACCACGGATTTCTTGAGCACCAGCACAGCCCCTCTGCCCACCCGCAGCCCTGCCTGGATTCCATTCCCCCTTTACCCCCTCCACATGTTCCTGACTCACTGGGTGGACCCACTGGCTGCTTGCTGCAGACTTTGGCAGACTCTGAATTTCAACCCATAGCAAATTGTAGTTACGTAAAAAGTACAATGGTCCAGGAAGTACAGAAATTAATCCTGATCAGAATTGCTTCAGTTGCTTCAGAAACTTCTGTATTTTTACGTAGCATTGGATAAAAATGTAAAAGAAAAATAGCAGAAACCAGTGAGTTACCAAACAACATAACTGAGTTACATATTCTACCCTTGTCCTTGTGAATCTGACAGGGATCTGTGGAAGTGTGATTGCATGACAAAGAAAAAGAAGCTGAGCATGGTAGGCAGAGCACAGGGCTGGTTACAGGGTGCATAAGCAGCTTCTAACATGACAGGTCATGAACCAGATCCAAAGGGCAACCATGGGATCCAGCTAAGAGCAGGATGAGCTGGGGCCACAATCAGGATTGGAGACAGGTACACCTACACTGTAACTCAGGCCAGGTTTGGATGCCCAGGCCTGAGCTTGTATATCACCCCTGGGTCCATGAACAGAGGTAGGAAGAGGTCCTGGGAAGAATGAGCAGGGTCATGGGAGCCTGGTTGTACCCTGATGAAATCTGTGAAGCCTTTCTGTAGTCTCCCAGGCTCCTCACCAACATGGCATTACAAAAAGCAGAAAAGGCCTTGGCTTTGTGTAAGTACTCTCAACAATAACTAAAACATCTCTATATTGTCAGCACTGTGCTCAGTGAATCCAAAAGACAGCCCCATACTAGCCGCTAGGAAGAAAATTAACTTTATCTTAGCCAAAACAAGCACAGTGTTAGAGAAATCTTCCCTTTCCCTACCTGTACATGGCCCTGGTGGCTTTTCAGCCAAGTTACAAATTCTCCAGATGTCTCTTTTCCACTACAGTGGACTGGAAGAAATAGGTGTTCCCAAAAAGGGTAGGCACCAATCATTCTCCACTGTTTGCCAGGGCAGTGTAGGAGATTTCTTTTACTGCATCTAGATACTACCCTGTCATGATTTGTGACATCTGTGTTGAACAGTCAGAATCTACAACTTCCTTCAGTTTCTTAGAATTGTTAAATGATCAATAAAGATTATATGTAAGGTTCTCTGTCTTGTCTTTACAAATTTTATTACCTCTTTAGAAAAATCCCTTTAGTTTTCAATAGTCCACCCTTTTTCTCAATCTTATTCCTGATCTTTCCAAACCAGTCATATTATTTTTCTATTATATTGCTCCACTCTGTTCTTTCCCTAATTTCTCTTCTCTTCCGAAAAAAGAACTTCTAAGGCAAGATATTTGCTGTTCCGGACTATCTTCATTGAAATCAGTGGCAAAACTCCTGTGCCTGGAAACATCTTGATAACAACCAGGGATGTGCATCAGGGCTGGAAGAAGACCAGGACACCACTGCTGTCCCTGTGCTATACTGGACAGGCTGGAACTCTAGTGTGAACTGGAATTGAAGAGCCTGTGACCTGCGTACAAATCCATCTGGTAGCAGGACACCCTGGAGCATCAGTGATGATGTCCACATCAGAGCAGATACGCCCCTGAAGGGATTGTGGTCCAAGAAAAAGTCCACAGTGGAGAAGGTGTATCTCAAAACATCTGTTGCTCTGAATAAGTCCGTTCTAAAGCAGGTACACCCTGAAGTGTCAGTGGCTATGGTTAAGTTCCCTACACAGCAGGTACACCCATAAAGAGACCGTGGTACTTGGCTAAGGCCACAATGCAGCAGGTACACCTCTAAGAGATTGTGGTCTACAGATAAGGCCATGATGAAGCAGACGCAAGGGAAGGATTTTATTGCCACGTTAAACCCTGTGGCCTGATCCAAAGGGATCAGTGTTGAAGACTGTAGTCTCTTGTAAGCCATGATTTGAGATGCATGTTATAGGAAATACTACAGCAGGAACAACTGGAACCAATTCAGGATAAGCAGTACAGGAAGCAGTACAAGTGCAGCAGTGACCCAGCCTGAGTTCAGAGGGTGTTGGGTGGTTAATGAGGATGCATTACATATTGCCTTTCCTATTAAAACTGTCTTAAACTGTATTAAACTGTCTTTATCTCAACTCATAGGTCTTTGAACTTTTACCCTTCTGATTCTTTCCTCCACCCCATTGGCGAGAATTGACTGAGTTTCTGAGTGGGACCAAACTGCCTATCAGAATTAAACTGCAAGAATAAGGAAGAGCTGCTGTACCTATCCTACACTGGTGAAGGGTCTGCAGTGATGCAGTCAAGACTTATCCAAGAGAAGCCAGTTAGATAATTTATGCAGCTGGTCAATGCCCAATTTCTGTGATGCATGGTATTCTAACATGAGAGATAATCTTGCCAACAAATTCCCAAGCAAATACTTTGGCAGCTGAACAACAAACATTTACAGTTTTGCTGAATTCCCAGACTGTAACTCATAACTAGTAAAAGAAGAAATAAACAACCAGGGATTGAACTTTTTTCCTATTTAATGTACTATCAGTATTTATTCCTTTTAAATGTACTATCAGTACACATTTTATTCACATTAATCCCTTCTAAAAGAACCCTGAGACAATTTCTGCTCATTTGTAAAGACATATACTTACTTAATCAACTGTTTTGACTTCTTTTGAAGTAATGGTAGTGTTTCATTAGCAGCTAATTTATGGAGACCTAGAATTACTCAAGAGATGATTATATAAAAGTCAGGCTCCCTCATGGTTGAAAGGCAGTGGTTGCCAATTAACCATTTACTCTCAGGCCTCCTCTTTTATCTTGAAATAAAAACTATAAGACTAGACTTAGAGTCTTGAAATAAAAACTATAAGACTTAGACTTCACTGAATGCTTCACTCAGTGTAGAGATATTTCTGGGACCTCTGTGAGCCAAGAACACAAATGGCAGCAGAGTAAAACAGAAATTAATCTCATCTCCACTCACTAAATAGATACGATGTAAATAACTGTTTCTAGATATCTGTATTCTGCACTCCTTTTCTAGTAGTCAATGGAGAGGAACAGGCACCTAGACAACATTTTTATTCAGCTGAATTAAAGAAGTTCAAGGAGAAAGACTGAGTACTAATCACCCCTAAAATTTTAACTAATTTTCTGTCTTTGCTTTGAACTTCTAACTCCCCCCTGCACAACTCTGCTACATAAGGAGGGAACCCTAAGAAGTTGCTTGAGATCCCTTAGGGTCAGTACCTAGACTTATTCAACAGTTAAAACATAGCCATAGACTGGAATTAATGTCATCCTACAGCAGATGTTTAAACAGAAGATAAGTGGGTTCAATATAAATGTCTCTGACCTTTTCACTGCTTCAGTTATACAGGATCATAGGGTGACATGACACATTTCCGGATGTGAAAAAGTCTATTAAGGGCTTATAAGCATGCTCTTAGGAATATGTCCTATTTTTCTAGGTTTTTCGACTTAAATACTATTTTGTTTCTTCTTTTGGTGTCAAGCTTAATTTTATGAGTAGGTGAATATTATCTCTTTATCTTGTTTGCATTGAAGCATCTTTATTTAGAATGGGAGAAATCTAAACAAGCTAGTGCTTTTCCTACATCTCAAAGCCTCATCTAACCTGATATTGAACACTTTCAGAGATGGGGTATTCACAGCTTCTCTGGGCAACATGTGCCAGTTTTTCACTACCTTCACAGAAAAAAACCTCTTCCTAATTGTATTTGGGCTGAATTAGATGCTAATATTTTTGGTCTGTGTTTGGCCCAACCACCTATGAGGAGTTGTGCTTTCCTGCCAAGTTATGGGAAAACAGGCCAATAAAGACGGTCTCTGGCCTTAAAGGAGGCATTTCTGCGTAAACTAAAATTAATTGGGCTCTCACAGTTGGCTGATGGCCCTTCAAGGGCACTTGAAGGAGAAAGAGAGGAGGAGGAGGATGAAGTAAAGCCCCAGGCCCATTTAATTAAGACCCCCTGGAGCGTATCACAGGCGCTGATATCCGCAGGCATGCACAAGAGGGTCCGACTTACATAACAGGGGGTAGGTGCTGAGGATCTCAGGCTGGGCAGTCTTGAGCACACCTGCTCAGCTGAGGTCACTTCGGCAACTTAGAAAAAGAACAGGTGGCTCGTGCTCAGGGCTTGCTCACTTCACATGACAGGACAATGTTGCCTTTTGGCGGGGATGCCCACCTTCACCTGTGAGCCAGCTGACCCGTGAGGGTGCAGCCACTGTTCAGGAAGTCTGGGCATTCTGGAGGCTGGTAAGACAACTCCATGGGAAACACCTGGGTAATTTGGGTGTTTACTCCTGGGATCTTATTTTCCCTTTTTTCACTCTCTCAAGTTTTTTCCTGTTTACTTGGCCACTTTTGGTAATAAAACTATTGTTTGGGTTAAGCTTTCAGCAGTGTCTCAGTTTCAGCTTCCACAGCCCTTCAGACTCTCCCTGGAACTCCAATATCTGACCTAAATGTACTCTCTTTCAGATTAAAGCCATTACCCCTTGTTCTATCACTACATGTCCTTGTAAAAAAAATCCCTCTTCAGCTCTCCTGTAGTCTCCTTCATGTAACGGAAAAGGCTATAACATCTCCCTGCAGCCATGTCTTCTCTGGACTGAAAAGAACGTTTAGCCTATCTCCCTAGGAGAGGTGATCCAGCCCTCTAGAGAATTTTCTTTGTGGCCTCCTCTGGACTCACTTCAACAGGACCATGTTCTTATGCTGGGAGTATGAATGGAATACTAAGGAAGGGCCTCACTAGAACAGAGCAGAGAGGACATACTGGCCATGCTGCTTTTGATGCAGCCCCAGATACAGCTGGTTTTCTGGGCTGCAAATGCAGTGTTGGGACATGCTGAGAAAATCTTAAATGCAAGGACTGACTGAATGAGTTATGCAGTGTAGGGTAAATAACTCTGTTCCGGAAGATATTGCTACCGAGGAGGCAGTTATTTTGGCTAAGGGAGCTTTCCTGCCTGGAATGAGGCATCTTTCCCAGAGACAGTTTTAGATGTTTCTCAGAGGTTTCTCCAGGTATGAGAGAGAGAATGCTCACAGACATGCTAAAGGGCCTCTGCCTCCTCAGTG
>JAWWMP010000001.1:61484635-61586773 GCA_035047865.1 Dendrocincla tyrannina
ATGTTTCTCAGAGGTTTCTCCAGGTATGAGAGAGAGAATGCTCACAGACATGCTAAAGGGCCTCTGCCTCCTCAGTGGGGGAACTGAGGTGGGGGAAATGATGATAAAGCCCAAGGATCAAACAGGAGGTTTGTCTTTTCTCAGGTCCAGTGTTGTTCACAGCACTGCTAGTTTTTTCTTTGTAAGTTTTCAGCATTCTCACCTCCTTTTGGAATCCCTTCTATTGCTTTGGAAATTTCTGGGGAGAATACCTGCATATATTTTGCTTTACATACAGGCATGTATAAGCAAAAATGTGTGAAGAGGGAAATGAACTATGAAATTTCTCAAGACAAGAGCTCCATTCATAAATTCAGAAAGTGTATTCCATTTAAAGAGAATGGTGAATAGCAATACTTCAGGGACATGACAGACATATTTGCTGGGAATTCTTATAAGAAATAACTTTCATATCTTTTACACTGTAGATGCTTAATATCAACTGCAGTAGATCCCACCTATTTTCTTCAGGTCCAAAGGAAGCACTGTTTTAAATAAGAACTCATATCAGCTTTTAATTCATTCAGTAGTATGTAGCTTGGCTTATATATTCTTGCCTGCAAAGGATAATTACAAGGATGTAAAGCACCGTGTTTTCAGCTGAGTCAACCACACAAATTAATAAGCCTTTTAAGCCATTGTCATGAGAAGGTTTTTAATATTTGAATATGACTAAGAAATGTGTAGCATTTCAGTCAGGTGAGCAAAACTGTAGCAGCTCTGCACAGGCTTTGTTTTGTGTTTTTTTCCACCCCACCCCCAATCTCAAGAAGATAACTTTCGTCATTGTCTGTTACAGATACACTGAGTTTGTTATGAGACTAAAATGGGAAGAACAGTATTGACTAGTGAGACTTTGAAATCTTTTCATGCTTTTCTGAGCTTGTAAATACCCCAGTCATCTACGACCTATCACGAATTAGATTAACCTCAAATCTGTCAGATAAATCCTGTCCAGTTCTTTGTCCCTGGAAGAGCACTCTATGCTAGACACTGAAATACGTGAGATGGAAGCTTATGCACATAGGGAAATTTTCTCTAATTTTGGGTTGTTTTGTGGTATCGAAATAGCAAGAAGCAGAGCTCCAGATGAGACCTACTAGAGCCTCACAATACAGACATTCTTATCAGATA
Source organism: Dendrocincla tyrannina (assembly GCA_035047865.1). Classification (NCBI taxonomy): domain Eukaryota; kingdom Metazoa; phylum Chordata; class Aves; order Passeriformes; family Dendrocolaptidae; genus Dendrocincla; species Dendrocincla tyrannina. Next base: position 61,485,809 of record JAWWMP010000001.1, read on the forward strand.
GATTGTTTTTGTTTGATTGTTTTGCTGTTCTCAAGATTATTTTAAACAGATTTCAAGAAATTTGTAGTCTACAAAAGTGATTTCCTTACCTGAGTGGTAAAAACTGAGGTGTGTACTACCCATGCTATACCTAGTGTGTGAATTCATGATGGGTTTTAGGGCTATTAAACCATGTGTGCTCACAGGCAACAGATTCACTATAAAAACAAAACAAAACCAGCTTCTGAGTTGTCCATCTGCAAGAGTACCCTCCCTACTGAAGTTATGAAAAACCTACTTTAAATAGTCTATATAGATTGAAGGTTAATACAAGATAAACCTGACTGATGGTAAATAATGGTCCATTAGGAAAGTGTCACAAACGTGTAATGGCTACCACAATAAATGGCTTAATTGCAAACCTACGATTTTGTGGGAGAAGAAAAAGCAACAAGCTAGGATTTGTTCCATATCACTACACAAATGGTATGTGTCTGAAATATGTCCATGCAAAAGTGATTGTCCAGTCCCCATTAACTGAATGTGTCCAGCTGGACCAGGTGGTGCTTGTTATGGACAGATATAATCCAATTTCAGGTTCTTACTCTGACTAATCTAGAGAAGGAATTAGAAATCTTTGGGCATACACTATTCAGAAGAGAAATCTGCTGTTTATCCAGGAGGGCTCCTCAGTATTGTTTATATAATTAGGTAATAACTGATCTAGGAAGAAATAAAAAGAAGGGGATAGTTAAAACTTGGTGGTTGGCATGTGCAATCAGATTGTGATGGGAATAGACTTCTTCCAAGTTCAAAAGTGTTTTCAGGGAACAAACACTGAACTGGGGTTTTCTGGGTTTAGCTCACGCCTGGGTTTAGCTATCGGAAAGTTACTGTTTTTGCTTTCCATCATGCTTCATCAAACTGAAACCTTCTGACAAAGTATTTCTTAAATAATTCTCTATTTGTTTGACTCTTAAGTGATCTAAAGCACTCACATGCGTTAAAATATGCTTTACCCAGGGTTTGGACTTCTTCCAAAGTTCATAGAATGGTTAGGAAGGAGCCTTAAAGATCATACTGTTCCAACCACTCTGCCACAGGCAGAGACACCTTCCACTACACCAGCTTGCTCAAAGTGCCATCCAACCTGGCCTTGAACACTCTAAGAGAATGGAGCATCCACCACTCCTCTGAGCAACCCTTACAGTGTCTCACCACCCTCACAGTAAAGAATTTTTTCCAAATACACAGTCTAAACCTACTCTCAGGCCAAAGTCTGTTCTCCTGAAATCCAGGGTAGTGAGCTTGCTATGCACACTTCTCTAACTCCTCTTATTTGCCATGCTACAAGTGTTTGCATAGAGGCATTAAAGTTGGGCTCCTGATGGAGCTGACTCATTGCCTGGACTGGTTGGAATTTCTTTGTGCAGCTCTTCAGGTGTTCTCTTGCTGACCTGTGATCCCTCTCCAGGCTCTGAGCATCTCTTGCTGTCCCTGACACCAAACTGGTAGGAGTAGGATACACTGAGGTTCCCCTTCCCAGTGTGTAGTAGAAGTGTAACAGATGTGCACTATTTTTTTTTATTGCTGTACAATGTGTGCTTTATGATTTTGTGCCAAATCCATTATATCTGGAGCACTTCCTGAGACATTGGGAGAAATTCTTGGGCATATTTGCAAACAAATATTCACTCCCAAATGAAAATAGGATATAGATAGAGCTGGAGTGCTAGACCCCTGAGACCCTCACTGACTTGGACCTTTATAAGTGGCTGTTTCCTACAGAGATCATGTATAGGTGGAGCAAGCACTAAGGAGTGTGTCTGTGAGATTGCCTATCATTCCACTGCACTTGCAGCAATTACTGGCTCTCCTTTAATTACTGTGACCAAAGGTAACCCTCATGACAGTTATAATGCCTGAAATCTTCTTTGAAGATACATATTGATTAAATTGATGGAGATTTATTAAACCAAATTTATCGAGCAAGAATAATTATTAAAGATTGGATCTAAGGTGCCTAAACCCTAGAGAAAAAGCCAGAAGACTCATATTTTAATGTTTAATCTGCTCTGTGAGGATTTGTTTTCATTACTTCTCAATGTAGGCTGTGTTTAGAAACTTACTAAATTCTTTTCAAAGATCTCTTATGTGCCTTGCTTCAATAGCACATTTTTCAGTCAGTCTTTCTACTTTTCGTTTGGGGGGATTGCCTATTTACAGAATCAGTCTTTGATTTTTTGTGTTCTTTGTGGGTATGATGAGGACATTTCTCAAATCAATTTTAGAGTTCTCTTGATCATATTAAGAATTAATTAAAATCACTGATCATTGTAAGATGGATTGAGCTCTATCTTCTGCAAACGTGAACACTTTTAAAAACTTGCAAAACAGTTTATTTCAGAACTTTTTGTGGGTAATCTATTCAATGACCTGTGGAACATTCAAGCATTAAATATTAGAGAACAGACTGCTTTTACTTGTACTTTACTAGACTGAAACCTGGGAAATTATGCATTTACATTCATCTCAAAAATATGAACTGTCTTCAAGACTGAGCTCTGATTTTTCATCAGTTTTTTTTTTTTTTCTTTTTTCCACAGCCCCAGAAAACAACCTGAGACAGAAGAGCGTTGGGGTGACCTCTGTTCTCTAATTTCCCATGTTTTGTCGTACAGGAGTGCATTTTCATAGAAGTGGAATAATTGAGTATAATAGAGTAAGAAAGTATTTCAAATCACTGCGTATCCCCTATGATACTAAGGCAGGTTCACTTATTCTGCTTCCACACGTTTTCTGTCTTAGCAGAAGTGTAGTATAATTTCAGCAGAACAGAACATTCTGACATAGGAACGATTTTGGCTTTTTAGTGCTCTGTTTTTTGGTGATTAGAACAGCTCTCTGGGAAGACAAGGTTGTAGAGGCAAATCTCCTTAGGTTCAATTACACCTAAAATTCAGAGCAAATGCCCTAATTAGAGCATTATTCAGTAAAAGATGGGTACCCCAGCTAGGCTGTAAGCTAGCATCTTCTGATAGGGACATGCTGCATGCACCTCCCCAGTTGAGTCTTATATGGTGTCTAGACATAACCTTTTTTTTCAGATTCCCAAAAGACTTTGATAAAATGAGTGTGTCTCAACCCTCAGCTGAGATAAACTGACCATGCTTCCAAAGATGCACAGTATCGTCACTTCATAACCTTAAGGGAACTTTTGCCAATAACTCTATGAAACTCAAGCTCAAAATCAGAATTATTTTCTGGCTCAATGCTATACTTAGGCTTCCAAGCTGAGTTTAAGGTGCATACTGAGCACTTGCCTTCCCTCTCTTGTAATATGGATGCTTTTTTCACTGTTAAATAAAAAAGGGTCAGAAGGGAATTCAAGGACTAGATGTAAAAAAGTTCATGAAAGGGCTGCAACTCCATCTCTTGCATATTTTCTTTGGAGATTGGTTAAATACATTCTGGTGTGAAGTCATAAATAGGTATTTCTCCTTTTAATTTTGTCAATTCAACACCTGAATCCTGAAATAAAAGGGTAATGGCAACTACCTATACTAAGATTCTGTTGGCTTGGAGTTTATCTAATATGCTATGAGTGTGTTGACAATTGTTCACATACTTTGATGCATTACTAAACATTTCAACATCTTTTTATATCACAAAAAATATCATTTTAAATGTACACTTAGGAAAATATTATATTATAATAACAAAGCATGCCTCAAGCAACTTTTTCACTGAAAGCCAACTTCTTGTTTAGCAACCAGACTTTGCATAGTTTGAGTTTCTATAAAAAGTACTTTAGAAGAATTGTTTCTTATTCAGTACTTCGGTAAAAGTTAACCTATAAACTATAAAATTAATTTGTTTACTCTAAATATAATATATTTATTTACAGGTTTTCTTGCAAAGTTAATGACCATGACATTCATAATTTTTTTCCTTTGAAGTGATTATTTATGCTGCAGCTGAAAGAAAAGTAATTTAGTGGGACTATAACATCCTTAGAACTTAAACAATGTGTTTGACTTTTGTGTGAAACATGTTTACCAAATTTTCATAGTAACTTTCTAGCATGTTTCAAAATAATTGACTTGAAGTTTGTAATTGTTTAAAAAATTGACAAGTATCTGGAGAGATAGACTGTGCATCTTTCCATTGACACTTGGAAATTAATTGAGAAAGAATGATTACAAATTTTTATTTTGCATGTGGCATTTAAGTATGTCAAAACCCCACAATAAAATCAGATTTTTATTTATTATTAAACATTGTATAGTTTTATGTAAACTACACTTGAAAGGATCAACAATGCAGTTTTGATTGCACAGTTTGCTGTATGTGAGAACACAGATTTATGGTGGAAAGGTTTATATAACATTCACAGAAATACATAAATTAGGAACATTTTGTAATTTATAATGAGGGGTAGTTGAAGGATGGGGGACTATTCTGGGTTTCATACCTCTCGAATCCATTATTTTTCTTACATGTCTACAATTAAAGAGCATAATTAGGCTTTGAGATGACATGCCTTGCAGCTGTGGATACTATATATCTCTCATGGTAGGATCATAATACATGTTTATAGGATTCAAAATAAATGCCCTGATCAGTCAAAGAATTTCACTTAACTTTCTCTAAGAGCTAAATATCAGGACTTGAATGGATAACAAATATGCTGTCAAAGCAATACCAGAGTAAAGACACGTTTTACATCTGTCTTTGAAAGTTACAACTCCCACATTGTTTTATACCTCCAGATGAAACAATTTTGAATTAAAGGTAAAACATGAAAATTATCTGTCAATATATGTCAGATATTTTATGACAGTAGTTAAAATTTATCCCCTGACTCAATTGTTGCAAAAGGCACATTATATTAGAGATAACCTGTAAGGTAAGTAAAACTCTCAATGGCATAGACCAGTTCTCACCTGAAATTGCACTCAGTACTCCTCATGGTATTCAGAACATTGTGAATGATTCAGATTTTTATTTACTTCATAGAAATTGTTATAGCTAAACTCTGATAGAGAATTGAAATGCCTTTCAATATTACAATAGATTTCTAACTAAAAGGCAGTCTGAATTTATTAATAATGCTTGTTATAACTAACAAAATCTTGATACATTCTGTTTAACTTCAGTTTTTGATGTTATTTCAAGAAGCAATGACTATGGTGCATGAACAATACTGAATCACAAAGAAATTCACTCAGCATATTAACTACAAGAATAAAGACCATTTAAAACATTCATGAAAGAAGAGAGAGGAGTAGATAAAGACAACCTCTGTTGCTGAAAATGTTAACTCAGGGTTCCATGTATATAGAGGACTAGCCCTGAACTATAAATAAAGGCAAGTGCTGAAGGGTGATGCTTTCAGAGAAGTACAATGGTACAGGAGACAAGTCATCAATCACCCTTAGTATATTTAGAATTTAAAGCCTTTATGGGTGATCTGAAAAGACACTAAATGTCAGGCTATTGAAATAATGGATGACGAAAATTTGAAAACTTTGTTAAAAATAGCGGAGTACCAAGGGATGTAAAGGGAAATACAAACAGTGAATAAAATAGGTTGGAGTTTGTTCTTCAGATATTCAGTGTCTGTCTGATGCTTTTGGATAGACTTGGTTAGCAATGACCTTTGACTCTTTGAAGGTGGGCAAATACAGACAGAAGAAGGGAAAAGTTAGTAGGAAGCAGTCAAATGAAAATTTGCAAAATCTGGCTTTCATCAGAATTCACTTTTGAGGCAACAGAAAGCTGGAAGCTAACTATCTTAAATAATTAATAAAGCACTATAATTTCTTCATAACAGTAATTTAAAATTTACCAGTGCATAATAATTATAATTAATTACAACTCTCTTACAGGATAAGCAAGGTAAGTAAACCAGTTGTTTCTTAAATGCTTGTGATCATTTTTCTAACATTCTTACCATGGAATTTTTTGCAGTTTTACCTTAATATCTTACTCACTGTATTGCATGTTTGATCATTTTTTTTGAGCCTCCTCTAAAATCAATAGTTTCTTAAAAGATGCCAAGACCAATCTACACAGAACTGATTGGAAACACAGGCCTTAGCTTACAGGTAATTGGACATACATGTCAATTTTTTCATTTTATTTCACTTCCATTTAGGTGAGCAACAAAAGTAGAGGACCTTCTGTTGCATTTACAGAGTATTTATTTGAAACAAATTTAATGAAATGCTTTTTTCCTCTGGTTTAAATTAAATATGAATATTAAAATAATTTCACTGGAGATGCTATCCAAACAAATCCTGAATCAAGAATTTGGTCTTACAAAGAAATATAATACACCCAAATGCACATGGCAAATAACATGGCTTCAGATTATATAAATAACCTGTTATTTGTAGGTTGTAAGAGAATTGCATCTGAGATTTCCAGCACTTAGTTTCCTCAGATATTCACCAAAAGAGCATATGGAAAGAAAACTGGATGAATTAAGATTTGTGAAAGATCAGCACTTTGAATTAGGTTTGTTAGGTTTGGGTTTTTTTAGCATACAGGAGCTATTATGTTTCATATTTACCAGAGTAGTTACCAATGCAAGCTAGCACTCTCTGTAAAATTTTTGTGAGGAAAAAAAAAAAAAGGCACTGTATTTGCATAGAATCCATATTTGTAAATAATAAAGTTTGTCTCATTTTTTTTCCTCCCTTGCCATACTCAGAGATGCTTAAAGTCATCTGTTATTGCACGGTCTTGAAAATTTCAGCTAAAAAGGTGGTTTTGCTTAGGTACCCAATAAATGTGCAAATATACATATAGAAATTGTAGACAGTAGACAGACTTTAATTGGTATAATGGTTTTCTTTCATTCTTAGCGATTAACTGCTATTTTATTTTTATTTTTTCTATAGATTTTTATTTTTTATATTTATATTATTTTTATTATATATTTTATTGCATTTTAAAAAAAAAACCAACATATCAATAGTACCTAATGCTTTGATTATTACCTGAATAAAGCAGATTCAAGATGTTGATTCTTCACTGCTTTCACTTTATTTCATTATCTATTATTATATGAAGGAGGTAAAAATTATAATCTCTCTTTTCATTCCTTTACAAAGTGTGATAACCTCAAAGTTCCAGAATCTGTTCATCCAGAAAGTATCTTTCATACTCAGGATTTACTGCCAGTTTACACTTCAATCTTCATACTGGGACTTCTAGGTCAGTCTTAAGTCTTGTCTTAGCCAGCAACTCAAAGGTTTGGTGATGGTGTAAGCTGTTGCTTTTCAGCTGAGACAGCTAAGGTACAAATGAGACCAGACCTGGCAACATTCCATGAGTCTAGTTCCTCTGCTCTTCTTGGTGATAAGGGTCCCCCAAAGCATAGAATCCAAAGGATTAATACACATGCAGAAGATGCCAGGCACCTTCCCTGGAGTGCGGAGGAAGCTTTGCAGTCTCTTGTAACAGGTCCTGGATTTGTTACCTCACTTGGATCATGTGCAGCCCTTTGGTGGTGGAAGGCCTCAGGAATGAGACGGGGGGGAGATTTGGATGTCCTTGATGGGTTATGACTCCTTCTCAGCTGCCTCTCATGTGATTGTCCCATGTGTAGTGGTCTTCCTGGGGAGGGGCCATGGGTGGTTACTCTTTTGGTCTGCTGTGGAGAGATTTTGCCATCACACACCCTTCTCCCCCACCACCCACTGAGCTCAGCTAGGGTGGATTCTTAACACAGAAACATTCTTCCGTGTGCTTTGTTTACCTCTCCTCAGAGCGGAGATGATTAGACAGTAGTCCTATCTCAAGGTCACAGTCCAAATTTCAGTCAGGAAGCATTGGGAGGGGTGTGCTTCAGTGGTTACAGACAGGCAATTACTTCCTTGCAGTTTGACAAAAAGTCTTTCTATGATTTTGACAGTGTTTAGACATTACCGACATTTCAGTTCATCACAACTGCAAAGGCAGAGGTTAGCTTGGCTCACCTGAGCTTTGACAAGGCAGTTTAGCTTTCCAGGGGAATGGGAGAAAAGCACTCATGCAGGCAATGATGGGTGTGGCTGACCAGGTAATTAGCAGCTGTGTTTTCACTGATACTGTGGACAAATGAAAAGAGTAACTTGGACCCCTCAAGTCCTGTCATGAAAGTAGCTTGTAATCCTTTTATGATCAGTGCATCCTGTGATGTTGACATTTTAATGTTTTAGAGATGCTTTTAGAATAAATAAGCCAGTAGAAATAAAAGTTAGCAGTCATGGTTTTCACGATTGGGTGTGAAAGGTTTTTACTTCAACTTTTTGAAAGGACTAAATTGTATAAAGGGAGTATGTTGTCATATCTACTCTGAAATGGTTTGAAGGGAACAAGCTAAACAATTGGAAATGGCATAAATCCGGTTCTTTACATTAGCGTTTTCTGTCTTCAGTTTACCTGTAACTCTTTTCCTTTGCAAAATATCAATACAGAATTCTTTCCTGTGACATGACTCTGCTTTATAACATTCCCAGGACCAGTTCCAGATTTGCTCCATGGTACAGCTCTCTGCAATTTTCCTCTTTTCCTTGTTTCTACATTAGTTCCTCTGCTAATCTGAACAAAGATAAATCTCCGTCTCACAGCAGAGTATCAAAATTGGTTCCAAATTGTGGTCCCTATCTAAATTGTAAAGATTTTCACTGTGTATGAGCGTTCACAGACATAATAAAGATGTTACTGGCACATGCTTGAACTCTGATGCCAATGCACAACATGAAAAGAGGATTATCTGAAGAAAAAACATCAGCTACGAGAGTATTTGCTCATATTTTTGTTTCGATCATTGAGATTTGTGTTATGGTTTTATACAGCCCTCACATATGGCATTACAATCTGAGGCATCAATGGAAATATTCAAAGGCGCTAAGCACCTGCCCAAAGCCATAGCGGAGTCATGAATGCCAGAGAACCTCCTGTTCACAAACCCAGATATCTTGAAAAGAGGTGAACTAGCACTTTCTCTTAATTACAGCTTTACGTAAGAGGCATAAAGTGAACTTTGGGCAGCCACTGAAAACTGAGTCAATACAACTAAAAGTTTCTGGGCCTCCTTGTCTCTATACTTCCTCACAAGTGAGACACCTGTGGTGGTCAGCTGAAAACCTCTCTAAACACATTGATGAGGTGCTCAGTTTAGTTGACTAAACAAAGGCCTCTATTTCCATTTGACATGCTGTTGCACCTAGGCTATGCACATGGCATGGTTCTTGGGAGACCTGTACCCTGCTGGGTAGCATCTGAAAGCTATGTGAGAATAGAGAATTACAGTGTGTAATAGAGAAAAGTTAGCTTGTTTGGAATCTTAAACTTTTCATTTCCTGACATTGTGACGTGGAAACCACTTCTAGGTTAAAGTAAAAAAAAAAAAAAAAAAAAAAAAAAAAAAAAAAAAAAAAAAAAGAGAGAGAGAAGAGAGAGAGAGAGAGAAAAAGGCAAACAAAAAAAACATCTATGGTTTGACCTTTATGGATTGAAGGAGGCAGCAAAAGAGATCAGTGCTATCCAGTCTACTTCCTTGTAATATCATGCTGTGCCCAGGAATATCATTTAGCTTAAGAGGAATGATATGTGTAGCAAGAGGCATGCAGAAGAGGAATCTGTTCCAGACACAGCATGTTGTGTGGAAATTTGAGGAAGAAATGAGAGGTGGCTGGAAGAGAGATAAGCAGTTAGAGGTAAGTGGTCCTTCATGAGTGATGCTTATTGACAGTATGATCACTGATCTGAACATAAATGCTTTTGTTTATTTTAAAAACATGTGCTTGGACTAAAAGATATTTTCCCCCAAGCGGCAATAGTAGAGGCAATTTTTTATACATCAGCCTTCTACCCCTGCCCCCCCCCTCCCATCAGTGATACCCTGATAAGTCCTCTATCATGGATAGTTTCCTTCGTTGCCTTGTCTTAGACTTCCATTTACCACTAGGGATTTTTAGAGCCAGGTATATATATTCATAACTGTGTGACAGAGAGAATACATTATAGTATTAAAGAAGCATAAAGAGTAGCTTTCCATCTAAGTTACATAAATGAGTCTTCATTGTTTATTCTTTATTGATTTACTAAATTAATAGGATTATTAAAAATGTTTATTAGACAAAAAACTTTAAATCTTTGAGCCTTCAGGCAATTTTTCCATGAGTTTGTAAATGCTGCAGAGAAACATTTCAGTTTATGACAGAGGGAGCTTTACCTTGATGTTAAGTCAGCACTGAAAGTGAAGAATCAGACAGACACTGATGGATCTGGTTGTATTCCTGTGTAGACAGGTATTCTAGGGCTGGTTGTGCAAAACTGTGTTGGAAGGAAGCTCTGTTTTCCCTTTAATCAATATTACACTGCACACACAGCACACACAGACACACACCACTCTCCCCCCCTCAAATCACAATGTTTCTCTCAAGCTGCAGAATAGTGAGGTAGCAACACTGGGATATAAACAAAAGAGGCAATTATGCATTTCTGTTTGTAAAATAGATAGGAAAGAAGTTTGAGGGACATATATGGTGTTTATCCTACTGGCATAAGATTTTACATAGGGAATTTCTCCTTTGAAAACTTTTAGAATGCCCTTGCAACCAGTGTTTTCCAGGGGAAGCACTGTAGATAGAAGGCTTAATTAAATAGGCAGCACATTTTGTAGAGTCTCAAGAAATGGAAATAAACACATGTATCAGTCAGCTATTCTTCTCAGAAGGAAAAACCCTCTTATAAGCCTATTTCTGTTCTCATGTTGTTGATTCTGAAAATAATTTGAGGGTCATTTTATCCATAACTATAGAAAGAAGCTTTAACACAAGGAATAAGACAGTAGTCTCTTGTGCATGGTAAAGTACATGCTGTTCTTTTGCCATACAAGAAGAGTAGCATGATTAAGAGTCATGAATGCAGACCGGAGCCATGTGCTGCATAATGCTTGCTTCTTGTTTCCTGCAGCTCTCTGGTGAGGAAGCAACTAAGATTGGTACTGCAGATTGACAAATATTTGTTTTAGATACATGACTGAAAATATATACTCAGATTGAAAATGTTAATTTGAAGCAACCACTTAATTAATTATGTAATTGTCAAGAAGTGATTGGTAACGGTGTCTCTGCTGCTAATGGTGCTTTTAGTATTCATCTTGCATGTAGAGCAGTAGTGGATTTGGTACAGCAGAATGTTTTTAATGGTTTTGTTATCTGCAGTGAACAGCATTTTCTGCATAAAAATTCGGAACCTTCAAAAGGGAGAACGTAAGTTAGTTAAGACATTATTAACTATCAGAATACTGGGGAAAGAATAAAAGGGGACCAAAAATCAAGGTAAGAAGAAGTGTATCTATTAGAAAATATTCAGGAACCAAGATTCAAAGTCTGAGCAAACTTCAGCCTAAATAAAGTGTAAAGGGGTTTCTAATTTTCTATAAACAAATTAAAATGCTTCTAGTATAAGTCTAAATTAACAGAAATCTAAGTAATCTCATGAAGTAAGACATTATTTTATGCTTTACGTATTGCATGCATGAATGCCACACAATTTAATGTGTGACTATAAGAAGAGAAAATTGTTTATGAAATAACTGGGTTGTGTTATTTCCATTGGTTGTTTTTCTATTCATAGTGTGGGTTACACTTTTCTCACTACTAGGTAATCATCAGTTTTGTGAAAAGGAATGAAGGAGATGGCTTCATTCTCTAGTCATTACTATCTCCGTCTGTGTGACTAAAAGCCTCCACAACCTATAATATAGAAAACAGTATTTTATTTCATTGTCAATGAAATTATAAAACTTAAGGTATATGACAAACCAGATAAAGCTGTATTAGACTGCAAATATTGAAAACAATCCACAGTCAATGTTGAGGATGAAATGCATATTCACAATGAAAGTGGATAAGAAGTGTTGAGAAACTGGGGTCTATTTCCTGAAAACAATAGCTAGAACACTCATAATACTCCTATACATTTTTTTGGTGCTCATATTCCTACCTGTCATCATAGTATAGTTTTTCATTTCAAGTCACATTATGCAAACTACTAAAATAATCCACTTTAAAGTGAGAATGAAGTTTCAAAAAGGGTAGGAACTCCCTGATCATATTTCCATGGATACATGACTTTCTAATTGCAGCTGAAACTACGAAGGAGCCCCGGAACATGTGCTTCAGTTTGGTGATACACTGTGTATTGATTGAGCCTACATACCACACAAAAGTAGCAGATATATTTTTCTGAATAGAAAAGTAGATGTGGTTTATGGAAAATTTTTGAAAACTGCTGTTATCTAAAAAGAAAAATGCAATTTATGGCACAGAGATTACAGTTTGTCATTTTGTTACAGAAGACTTTGAGGAATGTCTGTAAAAATCCCAAATTGATTCTTCCTAGGTTCTAAATATCTGAAGTTGTGGGACTGATCTTAGACAGTTTTATTTTCAGGAATACTTATATACTGAGAAATGACAGCATTAACAACAGAAATGAATCTGAATGATTCATGCAGCTGTAACATTGCTGCTTTAGTTCATAAACTGAGGAAAGCACCTACATATTTTCCCTCACGTCAGATTATACTGACTTTACTCACAACTCATTTTTGCTGTCTACTGAAGACAGAAAATACAAACACAATAAAACCCTTTCAACTTTCATATTCTCCTGTTATCTCAAATGTAAAAACTACACATCTCTTTATAAATTATGGATTTATTTATTTTTTTCTATGCCTAAAAGATGCTTCATGCGACTAAAAGATGTGAAATGTTCACTGTCCATAGCTTCCCATTCAAGATTATAATTTAAATCCTATACTAGGTCTTCAACTGGCATTCAGATGATCAAATATGAAGCGAGCAGAGTTAAAATGATTTACTTTTGAAAAAAGATTTGAATGTATATCTTTGGACACTTTTTCATGGTTAATTCAAGCAGCACACTGATCAGCAGCTCTATTCAGTTTGACATAAATAGTCTTAAAGGGCTCAGAGGCCCAATGTCATATTTTCAGCATCATGTGCATGTGTTGCATATGTGGGACACTTCAAGTGGTGTTTGTCATCTTCAGGTAGCTGAACTGATCCCTAACTATATGACAGTGAGGCATCTAGGGGCTGAATTACTGCTGTACAGGGGTATCTAGCACTATTTGGGATGTCTAACAGTATCTTGTCCCTTCTCCTACTGCCACTACAGAAAATCACCAGTCTGCCATTGGTCCGGTTCCACCAGTCTCCTGTGGCTATCCTAAATGCTGTTTCAGTGTCACTATACACCTAGGCTGACTTAACTGAAATCTAATGTAATTGACATTAATTGTCTTTACTTCCTTTATAGACAGTGCAGAGATAGGGAATTCCATATGGCTGTTTATCCCAGCCTAAGATACATACTGATGAAATAAAAACAGATGAATATTTCTTTTTGTCTATGCAATTAGATGGAGGTTTGCCTTAAGAGTCTGTTCATCCCCAACAGATGTTCTTGTAAGCTACATAGGAAAATTTAGTATTAACTGATAGACATTACAAGTACCATTTAAGTTAATGGAAAATTGGCATATCATGCCTGCTGAGGATTTCTTCTATAAATGTATTAAAAATTTTTTGTTTGATCCCTTATAAATTGGTTTTAATCTCTTGGATCATTCTATACAATCTTTTCACTCTTTTCTGTTATGTTTTATGCATGTGTCCAGTTTGTACTGCTTTACCATCCTCAAGGCAGAGTGCCTGTCTTCTTTTGTCTGCAATAAAATATTAAATGCACAATTAAACACACATGCATAGATAACAGTAACAAATACATATAGACCATAGCTAGTGATATACCTTGTTCATATTTTAGCATTTTCACATTCTTTATCTTTTCCTGACCCTAATAATTCTTACTATTCTTCTGTAAAAGTCCAGAAAAGACCCAGTCTTTTCTAAGCAGTCATGGAGTAACAGTACTTAGAGTACTGCGGAATGACACACATGCAATTGCTCCATTGGTGTATGTATCATATGTCCTATATATGTGAAGTGTTAACTTTTTCCATCCTATCTCAGTGCATTGAGAATGCATCAGTTCTTCAATACTTTCAAAGAAATGTGGGCACTGCTGCTTTTTTTAATCCTCCACTGTTTACTGAATATTGGTTTGACTGCTTTTGTTTATGTCAGGTTACGGGTTTTTTTGTTCCTCAGGTGAATTAGTTGGTCTTTGTGCAGATTGAATTCTCTTATCCTCTACAGATTGATGAGGTCTTTATTTAGTTTATTGAAATAAATTTCCTATCTATTCCTATTTCTATTTCCTATCTATTGTCATTGTAATTTGTTAAAGTAAAGGTTGCACAGGATCTTAATAACGATTACTATGAGCCAGAGCTCTGTTATTACATATTCTATGACTTAAGTATTTACAGATATATTGGTGTTTGCGAGCTTCTTAAATCTGTAGGAGCTCAGTGCCAAAATACCTCTGTATTATTTCTCTGTGCTCTGAGTATTTTTGAAGCTGAACGTCTAATTGTTTTTATTCTTATATTGGATATTCTCTTTTATACCTTCCATGTATATTCCCGGTCATTATCGATGATATTATAGAAAACCATATGTCCTTTTCTTGCTGAATACTTTCTTTAAACCAATTCTTGGTCTACTATTTTATCATTTTAATAGCTTTTGAAAGTTTGCAGGCAGTTTTAGGTAATGGTCATCTTTCTTACAAGAACAGAAATTATATATTTGTATGCTTGACTGGTTAGTGTCCTAAAGCAAAGAACAACATCAACAGCAAAAAGTCTTTTCTAAAGAACAGCTAAACTTTCCGAGGAAGTGTCTGGTGACCTCCAGTCATTAAAATATTCATTAACTCTACGTACTTCACAACTCTAAATTGAGACACTTTAAGTAAGTCACCATAGATTCCCCATATAACCAATGAGGGAATGGATAGACAGTGAGAGGATGTCAAAGGAGAACAGAGATCTATAAGAGATGTCTCATAGAGAGCTCATTTGTGACTTCATCAAAGGGCTAATAAATTCAATGGCAACTAGTGAAGCAGCTGAACATATAATTATAGTTGGTATGCTACCCAGAGGCTCCTTAATCAGTCTGCCCTTTGTATTTTTGGAGAATCCAGTTTTAAAATATTCTCTCTGAAATAGAACTGTAGAGATGCATATATGTAAAATTTCTGTTGGAACTGTCTGTATCTACCAATTTCACAATGAAGGACAAGTCTGAAGAGTGCTCCATTTTTTTTGTTTAATTTCATTTTTCTTTGCTGGCGTCATATATATTTGCCAGTGTCTTATCAAAGAGTGAGATTCAAGGAGACTTTCAGGAAGAGACTGAGAATCTGAGACACACTTAAACCCAAATATTTTCCTATATAGAATTTATAATAGAATGTCCTTCCCAATCTGGTGTCATAGCACTCTCATAAGGCATAGGGATTTATTTGCCATGGGGTCATGTGAATTTTAATCAGGTGGGTTTTATTTTATGTTACACAGGAGAACAACATGACATACATGCTAAACACTGGAAATTCCAAAGATGTTTGGATGTTAAGGCTTAAGAGGAAAAACAGTATTATCAGCCAAAACAATTTGTTTCATCATGGATAAATATTTAAAACTAGTATTCTACTTTATAATCTAAGTATTATAAATAAAGGGGTTTTTTTAAACATTCCATTCCTTTAAAAAAAAAATAAAAAAAAATAGAGAAAACAAGTCTGTACATACATGCACATCTGTTCAACACATAGTGAAAAACTTTAAATATTGCAATATCGTTATTGTCAAGTTCTCTCTATGTGGAAATTAAAGTTGTCTTTTTTCTCCCTGTCCCCGCAGCGGAATCCTCTTTGTTTCTTCTTTTGCTGATTTAAAAGAAGGAAAAGTGATAATGCACAATGTGTGTTATATGCCCCATCCTCTGCCTCTCATGAGCTTTACAGAGAAAGCAGTGGGCAAAGGCTCCCGCCCCTCGCTAATACCTGTGGAATAATGTATTCCTGCAAGTAGAAGTCCCTGGAGATTCCTGCACTTGCTCATGTAAAGCGAGGGGATGACAGAGAAAAGGTAAGCAAAGGATGGATTGTTGTGTGGCTAGGTGTTAACATCTAGTTATGTCACACATTTTTCACAGTGCAAACAGACTGCACCAGCTTCATGACTTACTGTCTTTTCCACATAAGGAACATATTTCTGACCTCTGTAGAAGACCTAATTTCCTCCAGAGTGAGAACTAGAGTTCGCTGAAGAATTTTGCCCTAAAAATATTAAGTGGGAAAATGGGAAATATAAATTACCTTGTAAGTATAAAAGAATCAAAGCAAGCAATTAATGGGAGCTTGAGTTTTGAAAGAGAGTTCAGAATTCTGAAGAATTTACAATTGAAAAAGTGATTTCAGTATGTGCAAGTTCACTTTGATAATAACTGCCAAAAGTTTATGCTTCAACATTCCTATTTACAAATTTGTGGAATGCTCCAGTATCTAAAACAATTGATATATAGACTTGCTGATACATAGGCACTTGCTGTGCCTAAAGGTCAAAATTATTTCAAGGGAGGTTTAGGTAAGGGGAGGTTTAGATTGGATATTTCTTCACCCAGAGCACTGGAACAGGCACCCCAGGGAAGTGGTCACAGCACCAAGGCTGACAGAGTTCAAGAAGCATTTGGACAATGCTCTCAGGCACATGGTGTGACTCAGTCATGTGTGGGGTGAGGAGCTGGGCTTTGAAAGGGACTTTGTGGGTCCCTTCTAACTCAGAATATTCTGTGATTCTGTAAAATATGTGGCTTATGGTATTTTCAGATACCTTATTCATAAACAAAAACATTTTGGATAAGGATGGAAAAAAAGAGTTCCATGATTTCAGCGTCATGGAGGCTGACGCTATGGCCCAAGGGGTCAGACAGGTGTTCTTGTTTAAGTGACATGAACACATCAAGTAACTTTGGAGACTTTCCCAATATAAAGCTTAGAGAGAGATTCCATCTTGGACTTGAGAAAAGCAGAACAACCCATTGAAAAGTACCAGTTAAAACAAAAAAACATTTTTCAAGAAGGCTCTTGTAAGCAGACAACCAGCATTCTGTTGATATGAGCAACCTATGATGTTTTAAATATGGGATAATAAGATCCCTAGGTGGCATCTGTCTTCAGAATCTCCCACCTTCACCTCTGAGTTGGTGAAAAATCCAAGTGGTAGATTGGAAACTGAGCATTTCTTGCTGCCAGGAAACCCATACATTTATGATGCTACTTGATCTTATTCTGACCATAGAGATCAGAATGAACACTGTGACTCAGATTAAGTACATTTTAACTCTGTTCATTATATATGATTTCAGAATAGCCATGCTCTATGTTAAAAGAACTTCAGAAATACTGGTATAAACATTCAAAGTATGTTGAAACACAGGAAAAAGAAAATCATAGTGTGATATTTATTCTGTTACATTTTGTATATACTTAAATTTGAAAATTAGAGGCCTATTTAAGTTCTGTACACAAGCTGACATAAGAACATATATGCATGAGGGATGGTGTAATTGCATTTTGTTAATTAAAATATGTCTTATAATAATAACTTTGCAAGTTCTTTTCAAAGGAGAAATCCATTTGGTCAGCTTTCCCTTGATTTTTGTTGTTTGGAGAGAAATACATTATGCCATTTCAGGTTCTAAAAAAAGAAACAAACAGCTGAGCTGTGGCATAGTCACCACATTTTTCTTTCAACCACAGAAAACTTAAAAAACCACAGCAAAGAAAATTATAAGCAAATGTCTGAGGGTTCAGATACCAAAGAAAGCCTAAGACCAAGCACTATAAACCCTGGAGGTGGCTGCCCAGCTAAAGACAGCATGACAGGCTACCCAACACTGAATAGTGAGGAGGAGGGGTATTATTTCATTAAGCCTGGGGCCAGGAATGGCTTCTTGGGCCAGATGCATTCAGGAGGGTAAAGGTAGTCACTGTCTTCAATCATGTTGATTCCCCTAGAACAAGGAGATTTTTCTTTTCTGGGAATGAGCACACTGGCCAGTTTGTCATATGTGATGTCGCAATATCAAACATCATCTCCTGATAGAAGATCCAGGAAGAAATTGTAGCAACCTGTGGAAGGCAGATCCTACTCCCTTTGTGCAATAAGACAGGTCCTTATTTCAATATTCATTATTTCTAAAAGTTGAGACAGCCTCTGGTAGTTTGTATCTTTTGTGAATATATATTGTCTCATTTGTATAGGGTTTAAAAATAACAAATATGGCATTCAACTATAATGTATATTAAGCAAAAATTTGCTGGAATCATAAAATATTATCATGATCACTTGGAAAGTATCAGTGTTTATTTTTTCTAGTACCATATTTTGCTTAATTGAAAGAAATACTGTCAATTTTGCAAGTATTGTTCTTCTAATTCTTTGCCTTTATTAAAGAGCTCATGAACATGATGAGACACTCCAGGGAATGACTTATGATTATGAACTAATTATGAAATGTCTAGGAGGTTACTGGCATTCTGTTCTCTTCCTTCTATGTAAAAGTTTCCAGAATATTTCACTCGAGTACCATAATGCACAGCCTGTTGTGCCATTCTGTTTGAACACTGAGCTGCAAAAACATACAAAAAAGGGAAAAAATAACAAAACTCACTAAACTTGTCAAACCACCCCCTCCAAACCTCAGAAAATGCAAATTCCCAAACATTTAAAACACCCAACAAAATAATTATTTCTATTATTCAGAAAAATGACCTCCATTGTGACTCAAAAAAAAAGAAATTGGAAAATACTCTTTCTGTCAACTGACAGGTCTCTAATAACTTCTCAATGAAATCTTAGAATAATGTAGGACTGTAGAAAATTACTTCCTTTGTTAACTTGTGGGGGAGGGGGCGGGGGGAAACACTTGATTCTTTAAGACACTTTGTGCCACAAGAAAATCACAAACCTCTATCTTCCCTCCTCTTCCACCCCAGTAATATCTTTCCCACTCATCCAATAATCCAATATGCCATAAGAATCCAATTAAGCAATAATCTAATATCTTTCCAGCCACTCTTCCCTAAGCCTGAGGTGCTCCATGGAGTTGTGACCCAAGTCCAGGACCCAGCACCTGACCCTGTTGAACCTCATCCAACTAGCCTTGGCCCAGCAATCCAGTCTGTCCAGAATCCTCTGCAGGAGCCTTCCTACTCTCCAGCAAAACAGCATTCCCACCCAACTTAGCATTGTCTGTGAACAGATTGATGGTGCACTCAATACTCTTGTCCAGATAATTGATAAAGATATTAAACAGAAGTGACCCCAATACTGTGCCCTGGGGAACCGGACTTGTGAACAGACTTCAACTGGGTTTAGACCCACTCACCACCACTCTCTGGGCCTGGCCATCCGGGCAGTTTTTTATCTAGTGAACTGTGCACTCATCCAAGCCATGAGTAGCCAGTTCTCCTGGAGAATGCTGTGGGCAATGGTGCCAAAATCTTTACTAAATTCCACGTAGACAACATCCACAGCCTTTCCCTCAACCACTAAGTAGATATTATGCATCTCTCATGAGAGTGTGAATAGTCCTTTAAAGGTTGTTTATTTCTCTTTGCTGACCAGAAAAGGATTTAAAAATATATGAGTGAATCTCACTCCAGAATAATTCAAGATATGAAATGATACTCCTGCCTATATATAGGAAGATGAAAGTGAGTTTAATATTACACTGCAAATAATTATGTTTTATTAATACATAGAAGTAAACTACTATTTTTATTGACTTAATAGAACTAGCAAAAGCAATGGCATATGTGACAGAATAAAAGATGTATGCTTCCTGTAAATAATTCTCTATATCTGTCGACAGTAGAAGCAATTTCTGGTTGTCAAAAATTATCTACTATTACTGCTAATGAACTGGAAGTTTTTGGTTCAGAACTATTCCATGACCTGTGAACAAACATATTAAAAAACTGCAAACCTCCCCCCCCACACATATATATGTACACACACATATGATTTTCTTAATGAAACGCAAGTTGGAAATACTAATTCTTAGTCTATTGTATACACAGAACTTCCAGGTAGGGAAAGTTAATTTATATGATGATGAAAGGAAATTTCTAATGCATTATGGAAGGAAGACAGTATGCAGTGCAAATATAACAAGGAAATCATTCTTGCATATAAATCATGTAGAAATAGTAGATAATGTGGCCAAGCAGTAATATTTTGACCTTTAAAAGCCCAAAGGATATGCTGGATATATGCTGATTTCATGGAATTGTATAATTGGAATTGGGCAGAAGATTTCAAAGAGCAGCAGGACCTGGCTTTTCAGATAGCTAACAAGATTAGTGGAAGTACTTATCAAGAAACAAAATCTCTGTAAGATGTTTGAAAGACAGGCAGCTGTGGGAAAAATCGAACATCAAATGAGGAAAGAAAAAATAAGTTTCTTAACTGGAATGCATTGATGCATAATAAGTTGCACTAGAAAATAATAGTCCTGTTTTCAGCTTTAATGTCAGCTCATAATGCAATTTAGGGTCTGATGCTATAAAGTAAAAAGTTGAAATGTATGATCTTTGGAAATAAGGACATCAGTTACAGTGGAACTGACAATCAAATGAGGTTTTGTATATCTAAATCTATGCAGTGAGTAGGAGTAGAAAATTTACAGGAGTTTTTTTTAACAGTTAAGAACTATCACTGTAAAGGACAGCAGGACATTAAAAAGGTGAGGAATTTTTACTGAAAAATGAAGGGAAGTCATGATTATAGAAATGGATTTATATGTATGTGTCTATGTATGCAAACTTGACTTTACATAAATTATAAACCAATTGCAAATATTTTTCTTAAAGATTCAAAAATAGTAATCAAAAAACTCATTATGCAGTGAGATAAATACATAAAATGCAATTCTTTGAAGTTAAAAATGGTCCTATCCTGTTCATGATACAGACAAGTGACCCCAGATATGTAGGTGATATCAACATCTAGGTGAACCATCCCTTCCACATTAACAGCACAAGTAAGTCTCATCCATTCCTCCCTCCAGGAAATTCCTTGTGGAAATAATTTTTTTTTTTTTTCACATTTCTAATTCTCTACAGTGGCTGTATAGTTACTGGAAAACTAATTTGAATCTATTATTTTCTCAGAAGTAGTGTTGAACCTCTATAACTTAGTGTTTCTAGGTATGCTATTAAACTGGGGTACCAGCATGACCTTCATTATCTTCTCTCCTTTAGAGTCATGAGGAGTATATTCCACAAATTTAAAAGGATATTCCTAAATTACCTGTTACCTACAAATCTCAACTTGAACATTATATTATATTGATATTATGCAAAAAATGGTTGCTACTTAGTAGCTTGTTCAACTCATCTTTATTTTTGGAACTCTCCGTGATTCTGTTCAAATGAAGCTGAAAAACAGTAACTCAAGTGGACACAGAAAGTTTCCTGTGTGCTTTCCTTAGGATTGGAAACGTAGGAGAGGCATATGAATGAAATCTATCTATGAGATATGTGTCACATACAAGACATATGAAGATTTGAAATATTCTACATATTGAAAGGCTTGTCACTAAAATCATCAACGGAGAAGTGCAACTAAAGAAACAAATGTTACTAGTGGACTACAGTGGGTTTAGGAATTTTTCTGTCACTCAGTGGTGAGACTGGGTGATTGTCCTTGATTCTCTCTGTTGAGTCTAATATGACTTGGGATTGCTGATGAGGCAATATTTTTGGTTCCACTTGGCTTTTCTTATGATGCTTCTATCTGGAAGGATTCTGTATCAATTTAAGGAACACATTTTATTAGCCAGGGTACTCAGTGCTCCATTAGTATCAAGCTTTCTATGGTTACATGCAGTAATCAATCAGTGTCACAGAATAAGAGACTGAATAAATGAAGATTTCATGTGCTATAGATTATTCTGTTCTTAGTACAGCATCTCTGATTTTCACATCACATTTTGTTTAAATGAAAACATATATGAGTGGCATTCTGAATTTTAATTCACCATTTAGCAGAAAAAAATTAGTTTAAGTTTACAGTTTTATCTTTTACATATGAACATTTTTCAAATATTTAGGGGTTTCTTTTGTTATTGTTTTAAAAACAGCATTCTTTGTATATGTATTAAAATGTTGCTGCAAGATTATAAACTCCTTCCTAAAATGTTTGACTGCTGTATTTTTACCCTCAGTATTCAGAGAATATTTTTTAATAAATATTGAATAAAATACTTTAAAATAAATGAGTAAGAATGAAAATAGTGCCATCTGCTTGCTCAGCTTGAAACACATTACTACTTAGCCTAGCCAGTAGTGTTCTCTTGATTTTACAGTGGCTACTTTATTTTCTATTTGCAGTAATTTTGGAGGAAAAGACTTCCATAATATCTCCTAAATGACTTAAAATTACTGAAGACAAATGAAGAGAGAAAGATTTAAATAGATTCTGGATAGACAATGGATTTACAGTAGCTGAAAAAATGCAGAACTCTGGCTAAGCTTTGTGCCAAACTTCAAATAGTTTTACTGGTGCTTTCTTATACACATACAGAATGTCTTAAATTAGCATTGTTGTTAATTAAAGAGCATTCTTTATAACCGTTTTTAACTCTACACATGTGAAGGAACTGGTCCTTGAAAAGGGGTGGTAGATGGACAGATTCCAGCTGTTGAATTTGGGTATCTCCAAGCTGTAATCTCTGACTAAGATGGGCATTGTTCTTCAAATTGTCATAGAGCCCTGAAGACATTATTTTGGCTTCTTTCGAACAAGAGATTAGCTGCAGAATTCTTCTGTAATTGCACCTCAACACTGCACTGCAACAGAGGATCAAATCAGGATAAAAAACCTCATGGTTGTAGCTAAAAACCAGACATGCAATAAAAGTGTACCCAGAAGTACTCATGGCCTGGCCTTTGACAAGGCTGAACAGGTAGATGAGCCAGACGGAGAGGGCTGGAGATTGGGAGAGACAAAAGCTGAAGTTAAACAGGTAATTTATTTTATGCCAAGTTGCTTTGTAACAATTTCTACACAGTAGATATTTTCCACAGGAAGAGTATGTGAGCATATACAATGAATTGATGAATGGTCAAATAATTTTCAGTTTGAAAAACTGGGACAACCCAAGCAATCACTTTACAGAAATCCTACTCCTAAAAAAAAAAAAAAAAGTGGTCCATAGATTAAAAAGAAGGCAACGCACTTTCGAAATGACAATTTATAAGTAATCAGCCAACCAAACAAGCAAACAATAACTGCAATAAAAAAAAAACAACTAAAAACAAGCAACCAAAAATCCCCATACCCTGAATAGCTAATATTTCAGTGTGTTTAAGATAGGTTTGCTGCTAAAAGGGTAGAGATATAGTCCAAGGAATTTTATATTAAAGACTGGTGGGAAAGGCTAGACTGTAAAGGAAGCTGAAGCAAGTCTCTCGGACATGCTTCTATGAAAGCTAACCTGAATGTGGCCCTATTATCACAGCTTTGTATACACATAAGTGACAGAATTCTCCACTGTGGACAGAGCACTGATGTGGATCTGGTTTTGTCTTTTCCTCTAACTGTGCATCCTTTGCAGCAAAAGAACTCCTGAACTGAAATGCTCAGTTTTGTTAGGACACAGTTTAGAACAGTAATCGTCTAAATGGGCAGACAGAGTAAAACTAAAGGACACTGAAAATGAAGCCCACCATGAGTTCACTGTGCTCTTTTCTTCACTCTTGCACACATCAGCAGCTTTCAGTGCTTCCTGGCTGCCATAAACTGCCTTGTTTGTTTGACAGCTGTTCTGTGACATTGATTCTCCTAGTATAATACTGTTCATGTCTGTGGATCACATCAAGGACTAATTTTTATTTGTGTTCATGGTCATATTACAAAAGGTCATGTTTATTTAGAACTTTTTTTCCCCCCAAGGATTCTTCAAACCAGGTGAAATATGCATTATACATGTATGACCAGATATGCTTTTTGTAAACGGATAGAGAAAATCTGCCTCTCATCTCACATTGACAGTCTGATAGTGAAGAAAACTATCAAATTCTCACTAGTTGTTAAAAATACCGTTGCTCAAAGAGAAATTCTTGCTCTCAGAAGCTCAAAAATTCTATAGGTCAGAAATATTTTTCTGCTATTTAGAACTGCGTCTATAATGGAAAAGCTATATCCAACTTACTCATAATTAAGAAAAGTTTATGGTTGTTCACCACCAAAAGTCACAACCAGCTCAGTAATTTCACTCTCACAATGAAGAGCTAGAGTTATTAAAATTCATTCCTGACTCTGAGATCAATTTGCTGGAAAAAGTTTGGGAATAAGAGAGAGAGTGAAATTTTCAAAAGTGGGTTGGAGTCCTTAGTATTTTCTGTCTTGATTAGCTAAACTAATTTTTAATTTTTATCCTTTTTGTGTTTTTGTTTTGTTTTAACTTCCCTCTGCCCCAGTCTATGAAATCTTATAGAAAATGCTTCCACATTTGATTATAGCTCTTCGTCAACTGGATGGCTTTAACTGTAGACTAAAAAGGATAGAATATATTTTCTGAGCTGAAATAAACCCTTTTCCTAAATTTAATTTTCTAGTATTGCATAGTACTTTTTCGACTGAAAAGTTCACAGAAAAATGCTGTGATTATTTTTAGGAATTACACCACTATTCCTAATAAGTCAGAGCTGAAATATCTGTCCGAAAAAAATGAGGTTTTTTGCATACAAATGGAAGCAATATCAAAGTTGTTTTGAGAATTAGATTACTGCATCTCTTCTGTTTATTCATTTCTATATACATACTGAAAAAAACAGTTTCTTCACTTTCTGTTAATTTTTTACATAACAGAAATACAATTTCTACTTCTATGCTATTGTGGCCATTTTCCAATTGAATTCAGAAATTTTCTCCACTTAAAGCATTAGGTGGTCCTATTTCCATGTTTTTACCAATGTAATTGATAGACATTTTAGCATGAGGCCATGCTACATTTCAAGGTTTT
This sequence comes from Dendrocincla tyrannina, assembly GCA_035047865.1. NCBI lineage: Eukaryota > Metazoa > Chordata > Aves > Passeriformes > Dendrocolaptidae > Dendrocincla > Dendrocincla tyrannina. The sequence goes on from JAWWMP010000001.1 coordinate 61,510,834, forward strand.
GATGTAACACCATTTCACCTGAGACAGTCAGGTCTTTAAAAAGATGAACTCCTTAATGTATTGTAGTCTGTTATAACTAATACTGGTTTTAAAAGACTTTGTTAACCTAGTAAGATGAATAAAAGACTTACGGTAATATTTATTAGTCTGTAAGTTTTCTGACTTTAAAGGAACATACTATTCTTTTGATAACAGTTGCATTAAGATTATTTCATTGTTTTTCTGCCCTTCAGTAACAAGCAGTTTGAATTTTACTGTAATACAACATACATTAACTTCCTACTTAATGATCAAATAGAGAGCATTTTTGTTTTACAAGCTTAGCTATATTTTCATATCTTTCCTATAGCTTTCTTGTAAAATACTCATTATAAATTCTGACCTATAAAATAGTACTACTTTTTTATACCCTTATTTTTTATTATTTTCTAATATTACTTGTAATTTAAAAGAAAAAAATATTCTTAAAAATATGCTTAGAAAAAAATAAGTCAAAAGCTAATTCTACTTTGTATGCATATGAAAAATGCAGTGATTTGCACTTGGAAATAAGACATGAAATTTGCATACATACCAAATATAAGCTCAAATATACCTTGTTAAGATTTTTTTTTTCAGAAAATAATAACTTTGAATTCAAGTTATGTACAACTGTGATGGAAAACAACTGCACAGGTTGTATGTGGAAGTTTCTGGTGTTTTAATAGCACTTGGTCTTCAATAACTTAGTAGGCTACATATGTTACCAATGGTACTCCTTCAATGCAATGCTTTCCTTGCTCTTTAGCATAACTCACACCTCACTTAGTAGTTGCACACATTCTAAGAACAATAGCTCACAGTCACAGGGCCCTGAGCAGCCTGACCCAAGTTTGCTTTTAGTAGAGGGTAGGACACAATTCTCTCCAGACATCATCATCAGTCCAGGTATTGCCATGATTCTGCACTGTCCTTTAGTGAAGTTTAAGCAACAGAAATGCAGCAATACAGTACATTTCTGTACTAGAATATGTTTTCAAGTCAGTAGGAGAGGCTTTATTAAGGGCACAGCACACAACTGAAAAAAAAAATCACTATCTTCATCTACAGCCATTTCTTCAAGTGCAAACCTGAGGGTTTTTTGTGTGTGTGGGGTTTTTTTTTTTTTGCTTGTTTGTTTGATTGGTTGTTTTTTAACTCACTTGGTTTTCTCCCACTAGCTAGAATTTCCATTATCAGTAACTTTTTGTGTGATGAAGTAAAGGACTTCATTTCCATTGGAAATATATATTTCTTTAACATACACAGAGAAGGAGCTAACCACATTGCTGTGTTTATTTTAATAATCTATTTTAATTCTGTCAAAGAGGACACATACTTTTTTATTATTATCCAATGATCCAGTAAAGCACCTAAGGCTGGAGTAAGTAAGAATCAGGCATCCAAAGAAAAATTCAGAAAAAACTAAGGCAACTGAGCTTGCAATCTAAGATAAATAAATAAATACATAAGAAAATGTTTCTTCTTGTGTAGCTGTGCTACCTTTCCAAACTCTGCTCCAAGGATTGCTTCTGTATTTGCTCACTAAAATTTAATTTACAAATTCTTTTTAGAGCAATGTTTGGAAGCCAGGTTTTCCCAGCTAGTGCCCTAATCACTGGAAAGTATATAGTCAGTCTATCACTCAAATTATTTTCCTCTGCCTTCTCCTGAAGTGGGAACTTCCAGAAATAAGTTGATATAACTGTTTTCAGTTATGGAAGCTCTCCATCACGAGCTGTTTCCCTTATTACATTCTGTAAGAGTGAGTGGCAATGGTTTATACATATTTGCATATGGAAAGGGTATTGTGCCTATTTCACTGCTATTAGATTATGAAATTCTAGTCATGCAGTTTACAGTCAAACTGTTGGAGAATTATTACCTTCAATATCTGTAAGAACATGATAAGACTTTGTTCCATTACAGAAAATTCTATTTCTATTTCTTGTCTCTTATTATTTCTAAGGTAGAAAATTAAAATTAAATTCTGTTTGGAGTGTATAAAGATTTTGAGATGCATCTATCAGATGCATTCAATCTCCTGTTGTGGAGAAGATGTAGATTGGTTTCATGGAAAAGAAAGAAAAAGGCTGCAGAGGCTAGTGGCTTGCATAAATTCATACAAGATGCACTGTGAGTATATATGCATAGTGAAACTCTTCCAGGCTCTTCATTTTAGGAAAAAAGAACATCATTAGCTCCTGGTAGGATGATCCTTGTTGCCAACTAGAGAAAGCATTCTGGGTTCTCTCTGATAGATGTCACAGGGTATGGAGAATATTTCAGGCAGCATTGATTTACTTGAGAGTTTTGAAGAGCTTTAGCCTAGTGGTGTTTGATGAAGACTATAAGATCTTTTTTCCTTGGCTTCCTCTGTGTTGTATCATGGTTACATGTATTCTGACATACTGGTGTTTTGCACAACATATGTGCAAAGAAGGCTGGAAGGAATATCTGTCACAGATGCCATTTCCCACAGCATGTCCTTGTGTATCCTCTAATATAATTGCAGCACCCTTCTACAGAGTAGTGTGACATATAAGAAAGAGTTTAGGGCATTTTTTTACATCATTACCTAAGACTCAAAACAGTATAATTTAAAATCTAATCATATACATTAATTTTAACTGATTGACCTGAACTGCACACATCACAACATCAGCTCCATTTGCTTTGGAATTCAAGTACCATTTTGATGGAGTTTTCAATTCAGATGCCTATAGTTTGTGGCCAAAGCTCTTAGATTTGTTTGTTAAAGATGCATATATTGACAGTATATCTTAAGAGTACAGATAAATAATAAAATACTTCTGTAAGAACATAACTCTGTAGCTTTGGGCCCATAATAAATACTTTTGAAAGGAAACTATAGCTTTGGAATGAACCAGAACTCTTTCTCCTCAGATGTAACAAACTCTCTTTTCAGATTAAATTACATATCTCACACACTGCAGTTTAGTGACAGATAAATGTAAGTTTCTATATATAGTTACATTATTTTATGCCAAGGTTTTTCTCTTTTCAAGACTTTACAAATCAAAATACAAATCCATGGTATTAATTATTGCTTCTGATTCCCTCAGTGCCAATTAATGTCAAGTCACCCACCACTGAATAAAATCAGAGATTCTGAGAGAAGTCCTTGGCATTAATAAGAGCTCAGCAGCCATTATTTGCTTCATATACTCCAAAGTAATCTTGATTAGTGCTCAGGGAGCAACATGCTTTTTTCTCTCAGCTTAATGTCGATGTAATTTTAAAAAGAAAATAAACATGTCTTCCTGTTTTCTGATATGAAGAAATTTAAAGGATGTAGTTTGTGCTCCTGATGTTAATTAAAACTAATGCATTTGTTTATGTAATGAACTCGATGGTGATCCTTTGCTTATGAGAAAGCATAACACTAGAAAAAGCTGTGCCGTATATGCTTTCAATAATTTATTGCAGGTTGAGACATAAAATGACTTGGAATGAGCAAATTTAAGAAGCAGAACATGAGCTGATGAAAACGGGACAGAGATTTGAAAACAGTGGTGAAATTTTACATTTAATTAAGGAACAGCTTGAAACCAGTGAGGAAAAAATGCAGAAGGAGAAGACCTAAGCAATGAAACTGTGCTGTATTAGAACTGTAAATAGTAGACTGAAACTCCTATTTTTTAAAAAAAAAACATAATACACAGAATTTGTCCATTTAAAACTGTTTATCTTCTCAGACTTGTTACAGTGAATTAAATTATTGAACTTTCAGATATTGATAACAGAGCAACTGATATGGGCCAGCACCTTTAAAATGAAAAGTAATTTTTATGTGTATGTGATGCCTTACTGGCATAGGGAAGAGAGGATTAATTGCTCTGTTTCATTGTGCTGCTTTTAGACCTTGTGTATGTTGAAGAAAATCCTGCTTCCCTCCTGTAAACCCATTTCTTTCACTGGGATTGGGTGGTTCCCATAGAGATTCCTCTCTGCTGAAAAAAACAGCAATTTGTCCTGGTTCCAGCCAGGACACAGTTAATGTTTGCAGTAGCTGGGATGGGGGCATGGCCAGGACCCGGAGGTTGTTCTGTACTACCTCACTTCATTTTCTAGGGCTGGCAGAAGGGCTGGCTTCTAGGTCAGCCTATGGTGGTGGAGGGAGCAGTCGCTTAATGGCTGTTGTTCGGGCATTTCCATGTGAATTGTTTGTTTCTTGTACCTTTGTCTTTAGAATTGTTGCTTTTACTCTTCACTTTATAATCCAATAGCTGTTTTCAATAAATTGTTCTTTTTTCACCCCATGTTATTTATCTTTTCTGCCTCTAATTCTGCTCTTCATCTGGCTGCAAGGGGAGGGGGAAGAGCAGGGAACGGGATGAGGTGTGGTAGGGCCAAGTGAGCTGGAGATGGTTTGAAGAGTCTCAGTAGGAGTGCTGAATTCAGGACTACCCTTCCTAAACCGTGGCACAATCTTAGGCTCTTGTGCTTTTAGGTTGAGAGTTCCTATTTCCAGGAACACAGATAGTGGGACTTTCTGACACATACCAGATACCAAAATGTGCACTTTATGGTCATTAACTAATGGTTCTTTTTTGTTCCTTGTTTGCAAAGTCGCTTCCAAGGTCAACTCTCTGTTAGACTTTTCAGCACATTTTCCTATTACTTGGCATATGAAAATTCTGACCAGTCAATTAGACAGAAATCATCAAGGATGTGACCAGTGGGCTTCTGCTCAATGAAGTGATCAAAAGAAGATCAGGTCTTTTCTGTATTTCTTGACATGAATATTTCTGTTGTTCACCACTATGCAAAATTTTCCCTGATGCTGTATATTTTTGAATTCTACAACTTAGAAACTATATAGTTTCTTCACTGACCTAATTAATTGATCTGACAAACATGTGCTACCTACTTTTGCTTGCACTTGGGGTATCGTATGTCTAACTCTGAATCTTAATATTGAAGTGAATCTGAAGTGAATTTGTTTTTCCCTTAGTGAAGATTTATGTTAATATTTAAAGCTAGATAGATTTCATTGTGGGTAATTCCCTTCATCTGAGTTAGCAAAAAAATTGTGCAATAATTTTAGAATTTGTAAAAAAATCGCTTAATATTCATCTACTTGTTAGACGCTGTTTGTAAAGCAGAACATAAAGTCTTATTTTCTACTCATTTTCTAGTGTATTGCCAAAGCTATTTTGCTTGCCAAATTATATTCATTCTTTCCCAGAAGCTCATAAAATTATATGGAAAACTATTATTCATCTATACTCTTTACTTTCACTCTAGTTTGTATTGTAGTCAAAATAATCTAATCTTTCTTGTTGCAAAAATATTCTAAAGAATATACTTCTATCACCAAATTATCTTATTGAATATGTTTTCATGTCATTGTATGCAGGTTGTATCACCTCTGTTTTGATGTCTAGCAGAAATGTCATTATTTTAAGCAAAGAATAATGTGAAGAAAAGTAAAATAGAAGATACAATACAAAATACTGATCTTCCTTTGTTTCACAGGTATATTTTTTGGTAGGAATCCATTTTCCCGTAACATCTGTATTTGCTGCAAAGGGAGAAGAAAAAAAGAAAAAAAGAACTTAAAGTTGGATAAATATAGTACAACTGAAAGTTTTTCATCCCAAAAGATTTTTCTCATTATTATCACTACTTTAAACAGAAAAATCACACACAAAAAAACAGTTATTAAAAACCTAGGTTTTTTTTTTCAAACCAACTTGCTACGTGCATTCAAGTTCAGTAGCATACAGTAGTTAAAGATAAAAGGGAAAGAAAAACAAATTATAAAGCATAAATCTGTAGCTGCATGATCTGAATTTCTAGGAATTTTGTAAGGTCCCAGTAGTCATTATACAATTTACTGCAAGCATTTAGCAATCTTAAAATGGTACAGATAAAAATAAGAGTTCTACCAGCAGAAAGAGGAAGAATCTCCCTTGTGCATGCTTGAGCAATGCCTCAGCAGGGTCTGACAGGTTTGTCTTGAACTAATGGAAAGAGAAAGCTAGAGTGTGTTCCAGAGTTCTGTGCATGGAGGGATTTTCCACAAGTGAATTTCTGCTTTCTTTGATAGAAATATTCAGCTGTCTTCAAGGGTGAGGCCTTTTTCTCTTCCCAGAGCAGGTTACTGATGTCAGAATTGCTTTCCCTTACTAAGTTTTTTCTTTAGTAAGGAATGCGAAGTTTACATTTCTATTAAAATGCATATTTTGGAAAGATACTTGATTTTTAAGGTACATTTTATTTTCTGTTACCTCTTCAATGTTTTAAGAATATTTCAACATTTTTTTAAATTTTTCACTTTGTATTTTTCTATTTTCATAATCCTAAAATTATTTTATTACATGTATTTTTACAATTGCTTGTCTCTAAGAGTATGTTAACGTTTTAATTTTGTTTTATTATTTAAATTTTTGGTTTATTATGTAAGTTCACTTATGACAGGCTGTTGCAATTTTGTTAAGCAGTAATTTCACTTATTACTTTAAAAATTAAATCATAGCTATTATTTACATTATGTTACAACTATGCATAGGGAAGAATAGAAGGGAAGAATAGAAGGGAATATTAGTTATTCCCTTCTCTATTTAATCATGTGCTGTGCATAAACAAGTAGCTATAGGCAATATGCAATAAAATACTTGCATTTCCAAATCCTAGAAATGAAGGTAATTTTACTAAATTCATGGAGGAAGATTAGTGGCCTAAATTTGAGAAAGTGGATATTACATTATGAGTATTTTCAGAAAACATGTGCCTTATAAATAACCTATTACTGACTGTGTCACTTTATCTTTGATGTATTTCCTGGCTTTCCTGGAGCAATATGAGTTTGAAGTTACCTTTCTTCAAATGTTGATGCAATTTTTGTACCATTTTAAGGCACTTCTACTGTAGTAAAGATTTGCTGTAAAAGCTTTCAACAGGTGAAATCTGTTGATCCCTAGAGGCAGATACACATAAACAAGGTGTTTTAATGAATTTCACTTTGTACATTTTTGTATGTGGGTTTGATGCCTAAAGAAAGAGTCTTTCTTAATTTGAAATTTCTGGTAAAGTAGATACTCGTTTACACATCAGAACATCAGTTTTAATCCACGTATTTGTTAACACAAAAATTTTCCACTGCAGCTCATATGTTTAGCAAATTATTGTGATTGCATATTAATTGGAAATAGAGAAGACTAATATTGCACAGGTTTTTATAAACTCAAAAATCACTTTGTCCCTATTACCAACTATATATTTTTCATTAAATTACATCTGGATTTAACTTTCAAGATATCAAAAGATTTTCTCTCAGAGATTATGAAATCCCAAGTAAGAAGATTTAAGCCAAGATACAGAAAGTGTTACTTAATTAGAGAGAGACAAGGAATTATCTTACAATAAAAACTATTGGTATATAAGCACAAAAACACATGCCAAACCTACATCACAGAATGACACTGTAGCACGGTGTTCAAAACTTTATGAAAACTATAGGGTAGCAAGTGAAAGATTGTCTCAAAACATTTGGTGTATTAAATAAAAATCCAGCCAGACCTACTAATTGAAAAGAAAGATAAGGAATAAGGATCTTTTTGCCCAAATTCTCCTACCATTCTGTTGCAGGTAAAGATTAAAAATGAGAACGGTGAAGACATAGTCATACATCATCACATACACAAATATAGTCATTATTTTCATATTTATAATGAGAACAGAGCATGAATGTATGTATGCATCTATCTAACAAACAAGCAAGTAAACAAACATAAAATACTTTCTCCAAAAGAAAACAGAAAATAATTTCTAGATTTAAATTGTAGGAGTAAGAAGGACACACACGTTTGTTTATCATATCCATTGTAGAGCAGCCTTGACCTATTTAAGCAATGCTTGCATAAGATCAGTGAGAGTAAAACACATTAATGTTTAATAAGAATGAGTTCCTAGCATTTACTACTTGGAAGTTCTTGAAATATATTTTTCAAAAATGTTCAACAGAACTTGAGGACAGAAAATCAGTATCTTTGGTCTTCCTTGAGTTTTGTGAGGAGCAGCTTACACCAGGAGAAGGAGGGCTCAGTTCAGGACAGTTTTGTTGCTATCAGGACTCAAGATAGCTTGGTTACTAATCACTATTCTCATTGCAAAAGTGACATACCTTTAGAATACAAAAGAGCAAAACTGAGGTAAAGTTATTACACAATTATTTTCAAACTTGGAAAGTTCTCAGTGTCTGAAGATATAGCATAGAACACAATTTAAATTTACAGCCTAACAGCCTCGGTACAGAGCAGTTTGAGTTCTATCATTGGCTCTGATAGAAATTCCTTCTGATGTTGCTTCATTTATTCACTCTCACTGATTTTATCATGGAAATACTACAAGGCTCTGAAACCAGGTTTTATTGTAATAGCATCACAAGATGCTATGAAAAACAATTTACTGTAAGTTTTACATTGCCAAGTGGTTCGCAAGAACATTTGCTAAAACTTAAACATTGCATTAGCTTGTGCCCTGTAATATTTGCACTTTCTGTTCTCCACGTTTTCTTTATAACATGAAATAACTTTTGAGGAAATCAGTGAAAAATGAAGCTTGTACATTTAAATCACTGAAAAACAAATGCTATTGCATGTCAATTATGTTAATAACAGGATTTATAGTATAACCCTAATAACACTTCTTCTAGATTTGATGTTTTGGACATGAGAGTCTTTAAAATATCAGTGGCAAAAATAATTTTTGGGTTTTTTTTTGTTTGTTTTTTGTTTTTTGTTTTTTTTTTCTCCCAAGAATCCTTCTCCTTTAAAATGCATCAGTCATAGACAGACTACTGCAGGTACCATAAATAACTACATCAGATTATTGGTATTTCCAGTTTCATTCCTAATTTTTAATTGTATTCTGTGATCTGATATTCTTCACCCTAGAAATATCATGTTCTGTGTTTGGCTTTACAGTTTTTAAGTGATTAAAAAGTCTTTCAGTGGCTTGAAACACTGTACCTGGAGGCTAAAATTTTGATTCAGTTTTCCCAGTCCATCTGTCTCATGGAGTGAGTTAGCTCTGAAAGAAAATGTCTGCAGCACACGGTGAGTATCAAGGCTGAAGGAACAAACTCTGCCATGGAGTAGGCAAGGTCAACTTCAGATTAAATTGCATAGACTTGTTTTGGGACAGGGTTTTCATCTCTGCAGCTACTCGGCTCTGAGGGATTATTAACATCAGTCAGTAGGCAAAAGGTGGGCACATGAGTTTCCTTGAAGTGCCTGGATACTGCTTGTAAATGGTTTGGCTGGGTATCAGTCGCATTACTTTCTCCTTCTCTTTAACCTCCAACACTGAACATACATCTCCATGATTCACCTCTCTGGACACATCATCATTCTCCTGTTTTGCTCTTGGCTGGATTTATTTCTTCTTGTTTTGTCACTCCTTTAGGAATAGGCACTTTTGACTTAAATTGACCTGAGGTACACTTGCTATCACTTGACTTCTTAAACCAAAACTAGAAAAAATATAACAGTTGTGAATATGTAAAAAAAAGTATGGACAATACCTATTGCCATGAATATACTGACAATTTTGAGGGGCTAGAAATAACAGAAAGTAAAACTTTGAGGTGAGAGAAAACAGTCTTTTTTAAAGCTGCAATTGCCCATTATATATTCCTACATGAAGACAGTTTTTGCAAGATACTTCATTATTGTTTTCTATGAATCAATAAATAAGTCCCCAAACTTTCAATTTAAGTCTCTAAAGCTACTCACATTAATCTGAGAAAGACAAGACCTTGTTAGGACTTAAAGTGAAAAAGCTCCTCTATGCCATTTAAGAAGATGAATATACTTTTGGTAATGGATAGTAATTTCATTCAGATGTATGTAGGAGAATGCGTGGTTTAAGTATTCATATACATATTTAAGTATTCGTATACATATTTAAGTATGGTAAGTGACCATACAGGTTTTGCAGCTGTATGGTCAAAGGTGAACAGGATAGAATAGAGCAGAATAGAATAGAATAGTTCCAGTTGGAAGGAACCTCCAGTGAGCCTTTAGTCCAACTGCCTGGCCACTTCAGGGCTGACCAGAAGTTAAAGAATGTTAAGCGTGTTGCCCAAATGTCTTTAAACACTGACAGGCTTGGGGCATTGACCACTTCTCTAGGCAACCTGTTTCAGCATTTGACCACTCTCTTGGTAAAAGTGTGTCCTAAATTCCAGTCTGAACCTTTCTTAATGCGTTTTGAACCACTCCCATGTGTGCTGTCACTGGATCCCAGGTAGAAAAAGTCAGCACCTTCCTCTTCATTTCCCCTCATCAGAAAGCTGTAGAGAGCAATGAGTTTGTCCCTCAGTCTCCTTTTCTCCAAAGTAGGCAGGCCTGAAGTCATCAGCTGCTCCTCAAGCACATTCCTTCCAGATCTTTCACCAGCTCTGTTGCCTCCTCTGGAAGCATGGACCTTCACATCCTTCTTAAATTGTGAGATCACACCAGTGCTGAATACAGTGGGTTAATCACCCCTTTTCAAGGGCTGGTTATGCTGTATTTGATGCACCCCAGGATGTGATTCCTCCCCTTGGCTGCCAGGGCAATGTTGACCTTTATTGAGCCTGCTGTCAACCAGCACCCCCAGATCTTTTTCTGTAGACCTGTAGTCCAGATGCTTCTCTCCCATTTTATATTTGTGTCTGGTGTTTCTCCAGGTGTTGAAAGCAGCACTGGATCTTGATAAATTTCATGCAATTGATAGTTGCCCAAAACTCAAATATACTAGATCACTCTGCAGACCCCCTTTTCCCCTGAGAAAATCAACAGCAGCTCCCAGTTTAGTATCATCCTCAGTAGTATTGTTATAATTATTATATAATCATTTTAAGTAAAAGAGCATTTCATACAATTATTGCATAATATTTTTCAAAACCATTTCCTCCTCATCATCTTCCTCCTGCAATGACATAATGTCCTCACCTATACTGATCAGACCAATTTTATCACTAAGAATTACTAGTAATAACATTTTAGAAAGAATATCAGTACAAGGTAAGTGTTCTACAATATTTTTGTGTCACCCTTTTCTGGACTCTACTGACTGGTCTGTCTGGGACAGTGATAAATTTTATATGTGATATGAACAATGTTTAATAACTCTTGGTAACTCTTCCAGTAATATTTAAAATTGCCTTTGAACCCTTATAAAATTTTTCATGCACAATACCATATTGAAGTGTGTAACAGTGAGCCTGTGAAGATGAAGAAATCAACCAAAGTGCCTTTTAAACCTGAGGATTTTTACTGCATTGTGAAATAGAGTTTGCTTTTTCCCTTTCTTCTCCCCCAGAACCCATGGGAGGAAACCTCTTACCTTTCTAATTAGTATGCAAGCCTTGGCCAGGCTGTGTGAAACCCTTTCCTGATTTGTCCGTTGTTAACCCTTCCCCTATTAGTTCCCTCCCCTTGTATCCTATAGGCTGTGAAGCCTATAAAAGGCCTGGCCAGGTGAATAAACCTTCTCTCTGCTTTCCTGTCCTCGGTGCGTGTGTGTGTGTCTCTGCTGGGACGTCTGGGCACTAGGTGGCCGAGACCATGCGACCGGGAGGGGACGGGAAAGGGGGGAGCGCACCCCCCAGCTCGCTGTAGAAGCGAGTTCCACCATTTGACTGTTCTTTACTTGGAAGATTGTTTTTCAGATTGATATTTGACAATATCATCTGCTGCCTCCTGTTTCTTGCATTCTGAGGCACCACAAAAAACCACAACCAACCGACCAAAAAAAAAAACCAAACAAAAACCCCCCAACCCTGAAATACAAAGCAAAAAGCCCAACAAAACTGTTTCAACTTTCTTGGGATTTTGTAGTTTGATATCATGTTAAAAAGCATTTAACTTTTTCCTAGGATGACAAAAGTGGCATGATTGGCATGATTTTAATCACTAGTAATGTAAACTCATGTACTTTTGGTCATCATGTTACTTTTCTCTGTATCTTTACCAAGTTTTGGTGGTTCTTTTTTGGTTTTTGTTTGGTTGTTGGTTTGCTTGTTTTGGGAGGGGTTAGTTTGTTTTGTTTTGTGGATTTTGTTGGGGTTTTGTTTATTTTGTTTTTGTGTCTTTTTTTCTTTTTGTTTTATCAGCAGAACAGAAATAAACACAATATTCCTGTTCCTGGAGCATTGTGTATTCTACAGTGCCACAACATTGTTTTCTGATTAGTCCTCCCTTCTTTACCTAATAAATTGTAATACTCAATTTGCTTGTTTGACTGCTTCTGAACATTGAGATGATTACTCTATTTTCATAGAACAATGTATTATAAATATGAAATGTCTTTCTTCTGTAGTGCAAGTTAGTTCAGAGTCCTTCACTGTGCATACAAAGTTAGAACTGATTTTCCCCTCATTTTTGCCCATGAGTATCACTAACAATAATACTGTTCAGCCTGTGAATCTAATCACTATAAAATATTGTTAAGGCTAATTGAATGTCTTTACAGACAATCACAAAGCTTACCCTGTTATATTAGAAAGGGAAATAGATACTCTCATATTTTTGGGTAGAGTTGTTTGCAATAAAGAAATTAAGTTTTATAGAACTTTCCTCCTCTTGCAGTTAGTTAGGAGTAAAATTCAAGAGTTTCTAAGTCTTATGTGACAAAGCTAAGACATGTTCTGTCTCTGAAGCTGTTCATAATATTGTCACACATCTACACAGTTTCATTGTCAAGCATTCATTTGAATAAATGGATAGAAGACCAGTCAGAATTTGAAGCAGTCTTTAAGGAAATGTTCCACTAAAATGTTACATAATACCCAGAGTTAAAACATTCATGTTTTAACTGACTGGTATATTAGTTTTATTGGCAGAATTTAAGAAGTGTCTGCTATAACTTAATTTTTCAGCAAGTGTGTCCTATGATGAATTTACGTTTCTCTGTAGCGTGTCCATTTCATAGACTGGGCACCAAACAAGAAAGTCTTATACACATATGAGTCTAAAAATTTCTGTTACAATTATACGTGTGGCAAAGTCCATTGCCTTTAATGAAAATGAGAAGTGTATGGAAAAAGAACTTTACAGCATTTTTTTAAGATAAGACATACTTTGCCTTAATGTTTTCTCATCTCTAACCTGTTTCACAGCTGAGTACCCTTGACTGAAAAAACTTAAACTATTGCTGTCATGAAATGCAGCAAAAGTTTCTTCTATGTTTTAATGTAAACCCTGATTTGTATGAAGGTGTATGAGATGCTACCTCAAATTAATCGAACAAATTGAAATTTTAATTGCTATCAGTGATCTAGGCATACGGCATATGAAGTACTGGAACAAATGCCCTCATTAACTTATCTAGAGCTTTGAAAGCAATGTCTTTCATGAGGTAATGCAGAAGAAGATGCTTATTACCTTCAATGTCACAAGTAGGATGTTCTAATCTTGGAGAATATGATTTGAGAGAGAGATAAGAATGAAATATAAGCTATTTTATGGTAGGAAAGCAGAATGTAGAAAGGGAAATGTGCCCCTTTCAGTACGTGTAAATATTGGATGACTTCAAAGGATTTACAATTAAATACATGGATTTAAATTGAGGTGAAACTACACTAAACACAATAGGTAGGTCACACTTAACCATAGCTGTTAAAAAAAAAAAAAATATGGGATAGTACATATTAATCAGATATTCTTTTGAATATGGAAGCTAACTATCTCTTTCATTCTTTAAAGGACTGATTTTCCATACAAAAATGAACACCATGAAACACAAAGTATATTTCTTTGATCTGCTACTCTGCTATAAACTCCTAATGACAAGGCTGTGACAGATGGCCTTTAGGCCTCTTTTCGCCATTCAACTTTATGATCTCCAGTTAAGTCCAGATCACATCTTCTATCTGGAAAACACTTTCTGGCAGCAGGAATTCTGGATACAGACAACAAATAAGAGGCTGTACTGCAGGTTTAGAGACTCTGAGCAGCTAAAGTCTCCTCAAGCTGCCCTTAATACCACGTAAGCTTTAGCATTAGTTTTAATATTAGTCATATTTGAATGAATATATTTCTAAGTAAAATTATTTAAAAAGCAGCATGGAGTCATGCAAAATTAACTATTTCATTACAACTTGATATTTCTATTTAATAAGTTAGATATTTTTCTAGGTGAATTAAATGAAGTAAATCTCATTGGTTTGTATATAGGAAATATAATCAGTGAAGCATCACACGGAGGGTGGCAGGTATTTTGAAGCTCAGGTAGTCCATTCCAGATGTACTTGTATTGGGATGGGACTCAAATGTCTCATTCTTTTCTGGATGCCATAGAACATCCAAAACATTCATGTGGAACTGGTTGAAATAACATAGAACCTATGCTTCTTTGATGCAACAGCTGAAGATGTGGTGGATATGGTAAAGCCTCAAAATATTGCTAGGAATACGTGTTTACACAGCCAAACCTCATCTTTTTTGTCTGGTTTAAAATACACAGGCGGTACCCTTAAGCTCCACTAGCTGTATTAACTACATCTTCATTTACTGCAGTTTGACCTAAACACCCAGAACAGATGCGGACAACTTATGCAGACACTGTCTCAATCTGTAGTTTTACCTCACTTGATAGTGACACTGGGGAAATTTTTAGGAAAACTGGAGGATGCAAGGACTAGGACAATAGTTTTTAGGGGAATGTGGGCCTGGTTCATGTAAAACCATGGAAGGAAAGAGAAATCAACAGGTTTGCTTTACAAAAAAGGCATTCTGAATGAAATTTTACTTGAGAATTGTAGTAACAGTCTATTTACTAATGGAAACAGGTAAGAAAATAAATTTAGAAGATACCACAAATGGCAAGAAAGAATTCTATGGTATGTTTTAGATGGCCTGAAGAAGGACTGAGATATTAGGAAAAGAGCAGAGTAAAACAGCGTAAAATAATTAGTCACACAGTTCAGGAACAGTAGGTATAATTCTGGTAATGACCAGGAAATCATCATTGGTGAGACAACATAGGAAAAAAAAAGACCCATTGTGTGAAGACAGCGTGATTCTGAATCACTAGCAGGGTATGACAATGGGCAAATAAATATTCTTTAATGTATAGGGATGCATATTTCCAGTAGAAACAAGAAAGTGTTCATGTCATGCTAGACACTGAGTACATGTATTTAAAGAGTCAAAATACGATCCTACTTGTTCAAGAAAAATGAATCCAGACTTCAAGCCTGCAATAAACCGTTACTCAGCCAAAATGATCAGAAGACAAAAAATCAGTAATTATAGAAAAATGTGTGTTTTTTTACATGTATATTTTTTAAAAAAATCAGGGAGTAAAAAAAAAAATATATAATGTTTGTGGGAAAAAAAATGTAGACTAGTAGATAGAAACATGTTTCTAGCCATCAGAGGAATAAAGTTATGAAAACTTCTGATTAGGTTGGTGGACACTCCAATCCCAACATAGCTTTTTCTTTACACTCTCAATTTTGTTGTCTTGGTCCCTCCCTACACACTCAAAAACTTGTGGTTTTAGATTCTGTGTAAGTTTTCTTATTCAAAAGAACAGAAAGCAAAATATTTATACAAATACATTGACTACAACAGGAAATTTCTGGATTTTTTTTCTTGGAATAATAAGAAAAAAAAAGAATTCTAAATGGATATTTGTTCATTGTCATTAACATTCTCATCCTTCTCATCATTTGCTCATGATGGACAGGATGACAATATGAAAGGTAAAAAATGCTTTTGATCTGAAATGGCTGTTTACAAATTTCACAAAGTAAATACCTTGTTCTCTTTAGTATCTTTTTCTTTTCTTTGGCTTAGCCCAAATATAACAAGTTGCTAATTTAAATAATTTCCACTTCCTTTTAGTAGAGGAAAGCATCACAAGTCATGACTGACTAACTATAAGGCAGATAATGTGATCTCTTCAGCAGTTTCACTTCCCTTGACCCAATAGCCCACAACACTCTACTTAATGAGTCCTTTTAACTCAAGGTGGAAGATATTTTAGTCCCATAGTCCAGTTGAGGCTGGGAAATTTCTGTGTAGTGGTGGCAAACTGTCTCGTCAGGTTCAGCACATATGCTATTCATGGACTCACAATCAGAAATCAATTCTGTAGTTTCTTTGTCACAGACGAAGGCAAGGTGAAATTACTAACCTAACAGAAACACAGATAACAAATCAAGATGGTTAGCTAAGGCACCAAGTCCTCTATCTTTTTACCACTCTTCTCTTGTCCAGAAGAAGTGACATAGTTGTTTCTGAAATCCTCACTGACTCGCTCACCTTTTCCTTTTCACTTAAATTCTCAACTGACTCCTTTTCTTGTCTTGTTACTTGCATTTGAAACAGGTAAGTAAGAAACTTGTATGTAGATTCTTAAATGCCCATAGGAAGATCATACAACCAACAGCTGAAATCAACCCATATGTATCACCCTGTATGTATCAAAAAGGAAAAAATTCAGACAATGACGTCACTAACAAATTTTCACTCAAAGACCTGATTTCAGTTTTACACAGTGAACTGATCCTTGCAGTGTTCCCTATTTTCTGTTGTAAAAAAGGGAACACTCAGCCCACTATACTCTTTTCAAGTGGATTTTTTTTTTTTTAAATGAAGCTATGTTTTAGGAAATATATGTATGCCCAAACTATCTCTCCCACTTAGTAAACCATTCAAAAATCACAGACCTTTTTTTCTGACTTATCTGAAGACTAAAATTAAGTGGGAACTGGAAAAAAATAAACCAGTTTAAATCAGGTTTTTTATTTCAGAAATAGGAAACAATTATTTGAAAATAATAATTAAAATAAACCTCCACAACTTCAAGCGTGAAATTATTTTACAGAGATGAGGAAAAACAGTAGTAAATCTGGTCTTCATTTTATGTATGCATTATAAAACTTCAAACAAATAAGTAGAGCTAAGGGAGATAACTGACCCTTTATGTAGCTTTAATAGTCATTATACATAATAATAGGAAGAAGAATTTCATAATACACCTGGCCATTTCCCTATAACAATCTATTATATTTTTTTCCTGAATAGAATAAGAAATATTTATACAAATTTCTGTTCAACTAACAAACAAAAAATAAGATTTTCTCCAGAACCATATTTTCTTATGTCGCTGAGACCACACACATTATGATTGTAAGACTTGTGGCAGGGGCTAGTTTCTTGCTAAGTTTTTGAAGTTCCAGTCATAAACTTTTAGTTAGAGATCATGTGAGACTTAAGCTGTAATAAAAACAAATATTTAGAGATATATATTGTTTGTTTTTTTTAAAAAGCTGAACCATGCTTACAGGAAACGGGTTAAATAAAACAGATTTGATTTCAAAGTCATAGCTTATCTATGATGTAAAATGAAACAGAAAAAAAGTCATATAGGAATATCCAGCCTCTCTGATGACAGCAGCTAAAACAGAAGGCATAAACCCTTAGCAAATGAGGTAAGCCTCTTTTCAGTCAGTCCATCCCACTGCATTTCCTTAGGGGCCATAAGAATGTTATCTTGCTATAATGCTTGAGTTATTCCGATTAATCCACTTTCGTTCAGCTACTCTCAATGGACTTGCTTCCTTTTTTTACTAGTTTGCCAAACTTCTTATTTTCTGCATAAGTCTCTATGATGTAATATGTTTAGGCTTATCCCTCCTGCATGATCCAGTCAAACAGCTCTGAAGAGCTGAAACACAGCTATGCTGCCACTTTCAAATTCTGCTCCTGCAGTACTCCAGGAACTACTATTTTGCTGTGCTTCTAGAAAGCACAAAATATACGAAGACATATATTAATGGAATTCCTTCTTTCTAAGGAAGTCAAAGTGTAGTATTCCAAAAGCTGTCATTTCCCAGATTCCCTTATTAATTAGGCAGGACTTACAGGGAGAGGACAGACAGAAAGATGCAGGAGGATGAACCTGGGAAGGACAGGAATACAAATGTGTTTGGGGAATGCAGTGCCCTTATCAGCCAAATGTTGGAAATAGCTGGTCTTACCCTGAAATGAAAACTTTCAATATTCTTCTCAAACCATTGCAACACAAAACATTTGGAATATTTGGATGATTTACATCCTGAGTTCTGGTTTCCCAGAATAGGTGTTCTCCTGAAAACAAGAAGTGAAGAGATTCAACAACTTTTCCTGCAAGTGGGTGTTAAAACCAACAAAATTAAAGTCTTGCAAAAAGTAGCAAGAAAAAAGATATTTCTGTACCGACAACAAAATTACACTGTTCTTGATAATGCAAGACCACAAGAAACTAATCTACATCATAATTTTCTGAAATACATGAAGATTACATCTCTTTCTGCGTAAACCATACGCAGAAAATATATATAATTTTCTTCATTCAAAATATATTCAGGAATATATATCTTCCATTCATATTCCACTTGTGAGATTAAACTTTTTATGTTACTATTTTAATTTTATTTAATTTAATTTTGTTTTGGTTTATTTTAATTTGGTTTATTTTATTTTATTTTATTATTTCTGAGTAGGGATAGAAGCACATACTTGGATCCTGTATCTAAGAATAAGATGTGAAGTTGTCAGAAAATATAATTTATACTTCCTTATATCAAATTCAGTCTTAACTGTCACATCTGTCATATAACCCTAAAAAATTCACTCTAAAGATATTTATATCGGTTGGAAATACAGTACTGGTTGATTTCACAGGACAGTGTTGTTGAAATTCTTATTGCCCATCTATCCTTTTAGACCTGTAATGTGGAAAGGATCTTAAGGCTAAGTTTAAGCCATCTCAGCTGGTGCTGATCTTGTGTATATATACATATATATATATACAAGCTGTATATATATATATATATATGTACATATATGTGTATATATATATGTACATATATGTATATATATGTATATATATACAAGCAGGCTCACTTAGGCTCTGTAGTTGAAAAAATGCATGCAAGGTAGTTTGCCTAATCCATTTGTATATTCTTCAATTACTAAAACAAGGAAGTTTGTTTTTATCTATTAAAATACTGAAGAGCCATACCTGTGGTATTTATTCTTCAAGTTTGATAAAGAAGACCTGGTATTACAAATGATCTCCTTGTAGCAAATCTGGTTCCTGAGGGTCAGAAAATAGTTTACATCTTCTTGTCAGTCTAATTAGTAATCTGAAATAGAGATTATCCAACTATTTTGAATGCTTTAGTACAAAACAACATGAAAGATTTATATATAAATCACTTAATTATATGAAATTCTAACTGAAAAAAATGCATGTCTCCAGTTGCTAAAGATCAGAAACAATTAAGAATGTAAAAGGAATTGTAACATCATTTTTTTTCCGTTAATAGCAACATGATTAAATGCCAAATTGCAGTTCAACATTACATCTACAGGACCACTCAGAAGGCACAGAAATTAGTCACAAATAAATGTCTTTTGCTTGTTTGTTATTGAATTAGATTATTTTATATGTAATTATACTATAATGATGGGCCAAGTGGATAAAATTTAAAAATATTCTCTTATGGTTAATATCAGAATGAATCATTGCTAATATTTTAATCCTTATAAGTCACTGGGAAAATATATCAAAGCTTACCCAGCTTCAGGGAGGCCAGGAACATTAAAACGATGTCCATAAAAAAATGAGATTTCTAGAAATCTTCTGTCAGAAGAATTCAGGATATGTAAGACTCCCTGTGAAAACTGTCATACTCCTTGTTTGCTTAATGTGTTTAAAATAAGAATATTTTATCAGAAAATATTTGCTATTATTTAGGCAAACTCATCTTTCAGTTGTGAATATTAAAATGATCTTTAGATGTTGCTGTAAATATGTATTTAGTAGTCACTTTACCCATTAGTTCTCATATGTCATTTTAATGCAAGTTGAGTGGACCCCTTACATGTAAGCACAAATGTACAAATCATGAATAGGATGATGTCGTTCTTTCTTTTGTAATTATTTCAATATTGATTTTTTATGCCATACACTTCCACATTACCTGGGCTAATATGGGTAATATCAAATGCTGAAAAGTAGAGAAGAAAAAGTTCTTTTTAATAGTCTCACAACATGCATATTTATTTATTTTGTCCAGGGATCATAATTTCCTCTAAGTTGTTCTATTTACCTACACAGTGTACCAAAAAAAAAAAGCATCATGATTCTTTCCTAGGTATACTAAAAGTATATTACTATGAAGGGTCATGTACTAAGCTTACAAAATAGAGCCATCAGTTTCAGCACTACAAATTTATTTGCATTATTAAAATCTTGTAAAAGGTATTGCTTGTCAGTTTTTAATACAGATCATCCTAATCCCCTGCAATCTAAAGGAACACGTTTTGCTATCTCTTTCTTTTGCCCTTCATAAAAAATTTCTAGAAATACCAGAACACCTGTATTAATAGGTCCAGTATCAAAATCTACATGGAGTTTTTATACAGAGGAGCAGAGAAATTAATGCTTTTGCCTGAACAAAGGCTGTGCAAGACTTGACAGTAGGGAATTGGAGCATTTGGCACAGATTTTATAATTATTTGCTGTGCAAGGGGACAGGTTGCTGGGGCAGGGGAGGAGCCAATTTCATACTTGGTGGCGCTCTAGCACATTCAGATTTGTCCTATGAGTGATTTTAATCCATACCATGGCTTCATTAGAGATGCTTTTGAAGGGGTCTGAAAGTATTTGGCACCTCTGCATACTCACCTTTCTATTTGTACCTTATCGCCTGACTTCAAAATCAGCACCGAAATGATAAAAGTATCGTGAGGACTGACTTTAACACAGAAAGCTCTCTTTAGCTAAATCCTCTCTTCTCCGTTATCCTCAGGCACTTAGGCTGGTGACAGAAGCATATCTACAACAGCAGATGGAAAAGATTCAAATGCCTCAGCTCGGCAAAAAGATATTTATTCACAGATATTTCTCTGTTGCTTAGCCAGTCCCTTAACTAGAACAGCCCACAAATGCAATGCGACTAGCATAATATAAAATAGGAAACTAAGTATGTTGCCCTGCATATTACATGATAATAAGACGATTATCAGCTAAAAATAATTAGTTATAGAAATGGAGAAAGAATTTAAAGGAAAAAAGAAAAGGAAAGAACTGGCTGTGACTGAAGCTGTTAGCCCTTCCAGAAAATGACTGCTATTGTCCTAAGTGGCTGTGCCTGTGCCTGTGTGTAACCTCCTTCCTTATTTTTCCCCAATAACTTGTGGAGGTGGCAGATGAAGTCACTACTTAGTCACACAGCTACTGTTTTATGACACAATTGTGCCAGTTATTCAATACCCTAAGAACAGTTAGTACTAAATGACACACACACTTCAATAATTGATAAATTCTATAATATAACGGAGTTTCAGAAAATAAAAAATAATATATGAACACATGTAAAAATAAGCCTTTTATGATACTCTAAAAAAAAAATAAAATATTTTTGCAGTATTCTAACAGCAAGTGAATATTTAATTTACTCCGTGTAAGTAAACAGGTTTTTCTTCTTAAAAAAAAAAAAAAATAATCATGGTGCCATGCTGTCATCCAGATTGTTTTTTTCCAAAAAATAAAACCTGTTTCAATAGCTGCCTGTGCTAGGAACTGAGCTCAGGACTCTTTGATAAAATCTTTTTCTGCATTAAAAAATATTAGCTTTGCTCTATATGAATTAACCTCTCCCAAGTAATTCACAAAATGACAGAAGAGAATTGCTGAGAAAAAAGAAAAATTACTTTGGCTTTGAAAATTTATGCAAAGACTTGTAAGAGAAAAAACTGTATTAATAAAAGGTGCCTGTCTATCTCTTTAATTTTCTGTGTTTGAAAAAGCATTTTCACACAATAGGTCAAACAGAAATGCATATTATGACACAAAATGAGTGAACATCTCTAATTCTGTCTGTAGAGTAACAAATTGCAAGTTGAATTGATTTGAGGTGTAATTTATGCCATCTAATCTAGAAAATCATCAGCTAATGGTGTCTAGGCTATTTTCAGTACTTCTATTTAAATGAAGAATAAAAGACACTATGGCATACTGCATTCAATATTAAAAAAAATAGTAAGAAATATTCTGTGGAGTTTACATAAGTCCATATATCTGTTGGTGGCCACAGAAGCTAATGCTATGTGGTGAAATGACGTTAAAAATTGACATATTAACATAAACATCCAAAATAATTCATTGCATTCAAAATCAGCAGAGAAAGATGTAAAAGTAGAACAAAAAGCAATCACAAAGCATTTTTCTAAAAATTATAGCCACTATTTTTGTTGAAAATCATCCATCTACAGAAAGGCAGTGGGAGACATAGAGATGACTTGGGAAATTCTGGCATTCTGAGGTTCAAGCTGTAGTGGTACTTTTAGGCTCCAAAGTTGTACTTCATGAGTGCAGCATATTGGTGCTGATTCTGAATACCAAAGAGGTATTTTAGTTTGAGTGAGGTGTATGGTGGCACAGACCCCACTGATTTCAGTATAATTTTTCCACTGATCTCAGCAGAGGACTTAGATTTGAAATAATTCTACACATGGCAATATGAGTTATATAGTTTTAAGATGGTGTCCATACCTAAAATATCAATTTTTAGACTTAAAGTATGTATTTTAGAGTACCATGATTAAATTCAACCTGGTGAGATGAAGTGCTCTTTGTGTTACACTTTGTTACCCAGTCCTGTTTTAACTTGACAAAACCTCAGACTTTGGACTTACTGAGGTTTTGTCTGGACTTATTATGCTATTGTGTGCAGCGTGAACCATCTATCAACCTGTAATACAAATGCAGCATAGAAGAGTGTAGGCATGGGACAATGGCAGAGGGTCTGAAAGCAGAAGCACAAGATGATACCATAGGCCAAGGGCTATAATTGCTACATTAGTTGTCAATTAGTGGCCACCTCTGGAGTGGTGGCCCTTACAGTTTGGTACAGTTGGTTTTACACAGAAAAAGGGAAAGAAAGAAGTGCTCAATATATGGGAAATCTACCACATGGAGTAGTTCTGAATCAAAGACCAATTAAGGAGTTAGAAAACTTACGAAGATATCCCCAAAACCCCAAATAATAAGGAGGAGGATACCTCATACCTCCCCCAAACCACATTACATTTCTCCTGGAAAATTATTTGGACTACTGATTAGCCCAAACACCTCTCGTTTTTTTTTTTAAGGAAACTAGAACCCATCAGTCTTTAGAACACACTGGGAAAATGGAAGGTTGAACATAACGTGAGAGAAAAAGATAAGTATTCTTTGAATAATAATTTTACCTATACTAGTAAATGAGAATTAGATGGTAAAGGTAATTTAGTTTATAAATGTTAGCAATTACTAGAGTACTAAGAATTATATTTATTAGAATACTGTATTTATAGAAAATTAGTAAATATCATTTGGTGATGTAAATTCTTCATTGTGAGCTTCTTTGGCACACACAGAAGGCACACCAGGGATGCTATTACATTCTACAAGTTTGATGACAGTCTCTCACATGGACAAAGTTCAGGCATGAGCAGAATCATACTTTTCTGACTAATGATACACAAAACAGTTGTGTTCACTTTTTACTGGCTTAATTACTTATAGAATCATATTTGAATATTTACATGGTTTCTTTTACATGAAATGTAATTTATCTTCAAAACTCTTTATGTTGCTCATCACTGAAACAATCTTTTGAATTCAGAAATTTTACTGTTACCATTGTT
The DNA here is from genome assembly GCA_035047865.1 of Dendrocincla tyrannina. Classification (NCBI taxonomy): domain Eukaryota; kingdom Metazoa; phylum Chordata; class Aves; order Passeriformes; family Dendrocolaptidae; genus Dendrocincla; species Dendrocincla tyrannina. The sequence continues at coordinate 61,534,560 of JAWWMP010000001.1, forward strand.
ACACCGGTAACAGATATATTTGGAGTATTTCTACAATCTGTTTCATCAAAATATCAATGCACTGTCCAAGCAAAGATGCACAGTCAGAGTCGTGGAGTATGAAGGGAAAATACCAGCTGGTAACCTAGCTGTGGTACTGGCTGCACCTATTCTAGTGAATATTGTGCTCATATGGCAATAATCTTTCCAGCTATGGAGCTAGATGCCTGACTGCAGAATCTATATACACCCCAAGTGTCTTCCAGTCAGAGTCTTAAAGGTACTTAATCAGAGGGGTTTTATAATCATCCTTCACTCATAATTCCCTGTGAGTAGCTGAAGATCACAAAAAATAGTCTGATTGGAATAAAGAAGAAATACAAGCCTCTTCTCCTCATTTACTCAGAGCTTTAATGAACGTTCCTTCCCTTTTTACATGAAATAATGATCAGGAATGTATATTTTCACATCAAATTAATCCCTCACATTCAGTTAACGCGTTTCTTTAAAAAGCATCTTCAGTAAGAATTCTGAAACTAAGCAATGTTTGAAGCAGTGTTACACTGTGTGTAGGAAAGAAAACAAACAAAATAAGGTAATCCACCTTCTATTTTTCTTTTTTTAGCTCTGTTTTTAGTTAAAAATAAAAGCAGATAGCTCTCTAAAGAAACACAGGGAACAGAAGAGGTGATAAAAAAGAGCCAGTTCACATGGAACTAACCATTCAGATATTCAGATTTTATATATGAACCCACTTTCATAGCGAGTTTGAATAAACCCTCTGATTTTCATGCAAGGATTTTGTTTCTGCAGTTTATCTTTTCTTTTTTTCTTTTTTTTTTCCTTGATAGATACTATCATGAAACGAAGCTTTGTGTAAGGCTTGAGCCCACTTCTGTCAGTATAAAATGTAGTTTAGCACAGAGAGACTTTTCCAGTAGTGTTAACTTCATTTGAACTTGAAAACAGAGTCTGGTATGGCAGTTAGGGCAGGGTCAAATGCTGCAGTTGGAAAAACTTGATTGTTGATTTTGTGAGACTGAAACTTGGTTCTTCAGAACTAGTTTTTGATATCATTTTGGCAACAGGTGCAATCCATAGGTGGTAGAATGAGGATATACTACAGAAGAAACTTTTAATTTATTCATAAATTAATTGCAATGAGATCTGTATGGCACAGTTTTGGAAGGGAGCCAGTGCAAGCTGACTCACAGGAAACTATTTCAGAGTTGAGTCTGTTTTAGCATAATAATAAAGAGGATTGTCATTCTTTGACAAAAAACATAGCCCTTGCTTATACAAATGGTAATAATAGCTGAATGGATAACTACAACTATATTTTCAAATAAAAGCTTTTGATCTTAGGAACTCCCAAATGTGTTTGGCAAGTAGAAGAGGAATGGGAAAGGCCATGTCTGTATGTGTACTTCACTCTTTTTTTATAGCTCTAGCAATCAGTATATTAGATTACAGAAAAAAAAAAAGGTTCTAATTTTCTCTTCTCAAAGAAATTTGATTAGAAGATAATCAGATAGGATAAGCAAATTGAAAAATCAACATTTATCATCTCAGTGATGTGTCTTCAGGAGAACATGATGGAAATTCTATAGGATGCAAACAAAATGCTGACCAGAAAATATGAAAAAGCCTCTAATTCACTTACATGCTTACATCCAAGTGATACTGCTAAGGTAACTTAAAGGCAAGCAAAAATGCTGTCATGACATCTGGGAAGTTGATATGAACTGCCTGTTATGGAAATCTCAGCGATCAAAAAAGGTTCTAAATTGTTGTTAAAACAATAGGAATCTGTGCTTAAAGGCCTCTTATATCCCTGCATTTTGTTTATATGTGGGATTGAGAAATTTCACAGCTGATGTTCTAATGTGACTGAGATAGTTCAGGATAACCCTGTGGCAGTTGCAAAATTCAGTTCAGTTCCCATTCTGTCATCTGAACTTTGACAGCACAATAAGAGATTTGATTGAAGAATGCCTGAAAGTGGCATTTTGTGGTGATCTGTACCTCAGGATGGGAAGCGCTAAATAAATAAATAAATAAATAAATAAATAAATAAATAAATAAAGAAAGAAAGAAAGAAAGAAAGAAAGAAAGAAAGAAAGAAAGAAAGAAAGAAAGAAAGAAAGAAAGAAAAGATATTGCAAATGCAGAGGACTTTGATTCAGGCAGCTGAATAGATATTTGAGGAATTTCAGTGGTAGAAAATGTTATAAATAAAGCAAGTTCTACTCTACGTGCTGCTTTTAATATTTCATTCAAATTTATCTTCCTTCAACCTTGTTCCACAGTTTTCCTTTAAATATTTTTTTAAATTGCGTGTGGAAAAAAACAAACCAAACAAACAGAAAACCCAACCAAAAAAAACCCCTGAAATCCCCAAAAATTTAGGAGAGGATTTAATTTATATATAATATAAAAGTAGTGCAAAACTGTTATCTGGATAGTATGGGCAATTTAATCTCACATCAATTTTGTAGAGTTCAATGGGAGTAAGATTAAGCTTGTTGAAATTTTGTTAGGTCTACTGCCATTCTGCTGGTGACAGTTATGGACATGGATGAAAAGTTTCCAGAAAAATAAATATCATTTTATGTATTTACAGGTGCAAAATTTAGATATGTCTGCAACAAATGCTGATATAAGAAGAGATCTGCAGAGGAACACACACTAGTTGATAATTTCCTGAACTAACAGTAGTAGTGATGTGATTGACAAAGTTTAGGTCATTGATTCTCAAAAAAATTGAAAAATGAGAGAAAAATAGCATGTATACGGAAAGATTGACTTCTTTGATAAAACAACATTTTGGCTTCTCAAGACTAGAAAGAAAAATCTTCAGTTACTGTTAGTTTACTGAAACCACGCCTGCAGGCTAAATAATTACTGATAGCTATCAGTAATTAACACTGTCTTTCCCATCTCACTCAAGTGGCAATTGAATTGTTTTTCATAGCTTAAAGCATTACATGCATGACGGGACTTGAGTTCGGGTTTAAGCATGAGTTGGGACTGAAGGGAAGATTACTTTCTGAAGAATCACACAAAGACATATGCATCGAAAGTAGACTGTATTTCCAAAAAGCTGAGAAAAAAATATATGAATCTCAGCAGTTCTTTACTCTGTTAATTGGCTGATTAGTTTTCACATAAGATGAATGTTTTCTGAAAAGAATAATGAGACAGTAACTTTTCCAGTTTATACATAGTTCATTTGGTCTTGGAAGGGAATTCTGCAAGAGTTCAATACAAAATACAGGCTGAATGACTGAGTTCTATGCTCTCTTTTTTTCCTTGGTAGGACAGCAGACACCCCCATCCCCAGAATTTTGGCAGAGAAACTACTCTTAGAAGAGAAACTGCTATGAATTATGAGGTTTCTACTATTAGGGCCAATAATATTTTTCTTCTTTGGAAAAATTAAGATTATTAAAATCATTAGATATTTGCTTCCTCACTTACTTTAGAAATAATCGTAATAGAGATTTTTGAAGGAGGAGCCCCTATTAAACTCTTATATGAGTTTTATTTCAGTGAGCAGCAAAAATTTGAGTTCTTCCCCTCTGTGATAATTATTTTTCTTTGATTTTATGTCTCCATGGTAAAGCTGTTTTTCAGAATATCTTTCTCTGTTTTCCTGGGAAAGCCCATATACGATCACTACCCTGCAAACAATATAAATTATTAATTTAATACCTTTTATTACAGTCTTTATTAAGAGGTAGAAACCTTCACCCCTTTAACTTAACTGAGTACTTGAGCCTGAAAGAGATATAAAATACATTATCTCTGCAAGTGTCTACTCAGTCATTTCTTCTGGGATGTTTTTCCATGTGGTAATTAAAACAATAGTTCTTCATGCTCAATTTATCAATGTAGTAAAAGTAGTTTTAACTAATTTGTTCTATTTGAGAAGTTTTCTTTTTTCTTTTTTCTTTTTTTTTTTTCTCTTTTTGCTTCATTAATTTTAATTATAATGCAAATACAGCTACAGGGATTTTATACAAATACTGTGGACCATAGACAAAAAGTTAATATTGTGTCTTCCCGTACGTTCTATGCCATCAATATGAAGAGTAAACAAGCTGAGTCTTGATATGCAAGCTAAAGATTTGCATGAAGCTCTTTACTAAATTGCCTTAGATCTTACAGAGTTACAAACCAGTAAAGAAATCTATTTTGATACTAGATTATCCAAATATCTTTGATTCATATGATTATTTTAAAAGGTGTATAGGTTTAATAGAAGATTTTGCACTCAATAAGAGCAGAAACACTTTCCTACATTCAGTGAACTCCCAATAATCTAGGAAAAAACAGGAGTGGGTTTTTTTGTAGATCTCCACTATTCTTTTGAAGACTAAAGGGCCAAACACAATTTACTGTAATTCCACATTGAATTAATCCTATGATGGTAAAAGTACTTTAAAGAGTAGTCTGTTTTAATATTTGTCGATATTTGTTTCTTTGCTTTTTAGCAACTCACAGTAGTTTCTCCACTGTATCTCTAAATTGTCTAGAGCCAAATTTTAAAATTTATTGATCTTACTTATTGTAAAATACTTCTTTTGATAAATCACTTTCTTGACCCCCCTTTCTTGACAAATATTTAGCAATCAATAAGTTTTCCTTCAATATGTCAGCTGTATGATCAGTGTTCTGCTTTAAATATTAAGATTACAGATCTGAAACTTAGCTTCTGAGATCATTGCTGAAAAAGTCAAGAACTATTCACAATTTCAAGAAACTCTTTTAAGTAAACTTATTTATTAAAATGCTTGTGAGACATGAACTCTGACTAAGTATAGTCAAGCAAATTGATTTAAAAAGTAAATGAATATTCATAGTCAGCATTTTGTATGCTGTGCTTTCAAATCAACCTCCTGCTGCCAAGAGAAGCCTGCAGAACAAGTGCATCTTGTAGTGTGCCCAGAGACTCCCACTTTCCTCTCTTGCTTAATCAAGAGGGAGTGCAATCGTTCAGTGAATCCTGAATCCTCAGTAGCGAAGGAAGGGTTTTTTCTATCTGCAAACAACTTTTCCTAATGCTTTTTTTCCCTCTTCTTCACAGACATTTCAGCCATTTTTTTCTCAAAGACTTCACCATGAGTTCACAATGAAATTAGCTAAGGGAAACAAGGCTTTTCATTGTTATAATCATTACCTCATATGAAGATGAAAGAAAGCCTCCCTCCTACAAGAAAGCCTGGGAAACTGGTAACAACAGATGACAAGGTTGCGGTACTCAATCTTATTGTGTCCTTTCAGTACATGAAAGGGTCCTATAAGAAAGGTAGGGAAAGTGTTTAACATGCCCTCTTACCAAAGGAGAAGAGGTAATGGTTTCTCTGAAGGAGGGTCAATTTAGATATAAGGAAGAAGTTTTTTATGGTGATGGTACAGTAGATGGTACACTAGAACAAGTTGCCCAGAGACGTGGAGGATGCACCATCCCTAGAAACAATAAAGGTCAGATTGAACAGGGGTCTGAGCAACCTGATCTGGTAGAATATGTTCTTGCTGATTGCAGGAGGGTTGGACTATACTCTTGTCCTGGTGATTGAATGTCCCCTCAGTCAGTTTCCAGATGACACAACGTTGTCATCTGGACAAGAGCGTCATCTCTGCTTGAGAGAGAGCAGGACAGGCTGGATCAATGGGCAAGTCCAAATGAATGAGGTTCCACAAGGCTTAGTCCTGTGCTTGCCTCACAACAATCCCATGAAGTGCTACAGGGTGGGAAAATAGTGGCTGGGAATTAGCTCGACAGAAAAGGACTTGGGAATGCTGCTTGACAGCTGTCTAAATATGAGCCAGCAGTGTGCCAAGATGGCAAGAAGGTCAATGGCATCCTGGCTTGTATCAGAAATAGTGTGGCCAGTAGGACTATAACAGTGATCATCCCGTACTTGGCACAGGTGAGACCACACCTGGAGTTCTGTGTTTAGTTTTGTGCCCCTCACTACAAGAAAGACATTTTGAAACTAGACCATGTCCACTGAAAGGCAATGAAGCTGGTGAAGGACATGGAACATAAGTCTGATGAGGAGTGGCTGAGGGAGCTGGTGTTGCTCTACCTGGAGAAAAAAAGGGTCAGCGGACACCTTATCACTCTCTACAGCTACCTGAAAGGAGGTTGTAGTGAGGTGGGGGTCAGTCTCTTCTCCCAGCTAACAAGTGAGAGGACAAGAAGAAATGGCCTCAAGTTGCACCATGGAAAGTTTAGATTGGATATTAAGAAAATTTCTTTACAAAAAGGATTTAAAGAATTGGAACAGACTGCCCAGAGAACTGGTTGAGTCACTATCACTGGAGATATTTAAAAGTTATGTAGATGTGGTGCTTAGGCTCATTACTTTTTTATTTTTTTTTTAAATCAAACATGTCTGAAATTATGTGAGTGCTGCACTGAAACTCAGAAGCATGTTTTTTTTAAATACCTTGAAAATGTAGAGCTGTGCTGTGTGACCAGGTGTCAGGAAGCAGTAGTTAGGGACACTGAGACTGCAGGAGTTCATGGTACAGTGCTACAGGAGCATTTTGATGGAGTAAACTAAGTCTACTAAAATTTTAATCTTCCTGTTTTGTGGGAGAGGTCTCTAGAGTGCTTTATTGGTACCCTGTGCTCAGACTTTGTCTCTAAGAAACTTGGAGTGCTCCAAAACAGTCAAGAAGCATAATCCCAGTCCATTAGTGTGACAATCAGGTGTCAGTGCTCAGTTTTTTTCACTGTCCATATTTTAGTCAACATTGCAGACACCAACTTTTTGGCATTAAATAGTTGCAAATGAATCAGGGAGCATTTGAAATTAAATTTTGCTCTGTGATAATATCTGGGGACAAGACTTGCCAGTCATGGGATGATGTGCCAAAACTTGAGGAAACATGAACTGATAGGATACCTGAATCTCCATCGTGAGGTATTGGCTACAAGGTACCACACCTGAAATGTTTCTACACCAATACATGCAGCGTGAGAAACAAAAGGAGCTTGAAACTTTGGCTCAGTCCCAGAGATTTGACATCATTGGCATAAGTGAAACCTGGTGGAATGAGACCTATGGCTGGAGAGCTCTGTTGGTTGGTTAAAGGCTCTTCAGGAGGGATAGACATGGCAGAAGAGATGGAGGGGTGACACTGTATGCAATAGAAGAGTTGGAATGTTTGAAGTTCACAGTTGGCAATGGCAGAGTTGAGAGCCTCTGGGTGAGAAGCAAGGGGCAAACAATGTGGACACTGTTGTGAGAGTCTGCTATAGACCTCTCAACCAGTATAAAGATGCCCATGAATTATTCTTTGACAATCTAAGGAACACTTTCAAGTCAACTGCCCTTGTCCTTACGGGGGACTTCAACTTGCCAGAAATTAACCAGAGGCATCACCCAGCTAGTACAACCCCCTCCAGAAGAGAAGTTTCCTAAGAAACCTGGATGTCAACTTTATGGAATAAGTCCTAAGGGACCTGACTCAGAATAATGCTTTCCTTGATCTGCTGCTTGTCACCAGAGCAGATCTCATGAGCAAAGTTGGGATTGGTGTCTGTCTTGGCGACAGTGACCACAAAGTGATTGAATTTAAAATCTCTGTTGGCAGGAAGAAAAGTACCAGCAAAACCTCAGCTCAGACATGAGGAGAGCAGCATTCAGGCTGCTCAGGGAATTAGTAAGTAAGGTGCCCTGGGAAAATGTTTTTGCAGGTGCTGAGGTCCATCCGGTGGTTTTTGCAGGTGCTTGTCACTTTTTAAACATCACCTCTTAAAGGCAGAGGAACAAGCAATTCCCAAATGTCAGAAGTCAAGCAGGCAAGGCAGGAGACCAGCTTGGCAAAGCAGAGTTCAAGAAACACTTGGACAATACTCTAAAGCACATGGTGTGACTCTTGGGCATGGTCCTGTGCTGGGCTAAGGGTTGGACTCAGTGATCCTCGTGGGTCCCTTCCAACTCAGCATATTGTGTGATTCTGTGATTCTGTGAATCAGCCCCCATTAAAAGGCTTCATTCATTTTCCCTAAATGTAAATTGCTAGTGCCACTTGAGATAATTCCTAGTATCACAGAGATCACAGATACGGAAAGTAAGGAAACTCATGCCGTTCCAAACAGTTCATGTGAAATAGTGCGTCTCAAATCCCATATGCAAAGGGAACAGTTTAGATGACTATATACAAAGGGTTTGAGACATATACGTTAACAAAGGTGTCTAGACATGAGACGGATAGCATGTGGGTATCTCTTGGTTCCATTCCAAGAAGAAAGAATATTCCCTTTATTTCCATGTAATACCTGCCAACCCTCGATGTTGGGTGCATCCCAGTCAGCATTAGATATCTATCTTAGATAACCAAATCAACCCCCACATGTCTCCAGCTTCTTCAATCTACTAGCTGTAGGGAAAAATTAGTTAATCAGGTGGCTGACTTGGTTTCCATTCTGTAAAGGGAGGTTGTTGAGCTACTTCCTACTCAGAGAGTGTACATGTAGATGTCTGAATTGCAATACCCCAGTCTTGTACTAGTTCCCATTTTTTATTTGTGCATTATGCACATTTTCTTTGTTTTCAGAATGGGTGTCAAATTAAAATCTAAGTTTTAACTTAAAAGTTGCTAAAATGCTGAAAATGAAAAATAGAAATCCTTTACTATAAAATACTAAAACAAATTACATGAGCAGATATGCAAATATGTAAGTCCGCCACTAAATGAATACAGTAATAATTTGCAAAATAGTGTTTCTGTTTCTATAATATCATTCACTTTACTCCACACTTCGTTTTGCTTGGTATTATTTGTGAATTGAAGAAGCTGTGTTCATCACATTTCTAGAACTGGATCACTAATCTGGGAAATTGTGTTGCAATGCAATGGTATTAGGATACTAAAAACTAATTCAGTCCATGACTTCTTAGAGGAAAGTACATTAAAATATGACTTATTAGGACTAAAAACTTATAATAACTAAATATGCATATTTTTACACATTTATGGAAAATATTTGTGACCCATCTCTAATAAAAAAAGAGCAATGGTGAAAGGTGTGTTTGAAAAGCTTTAAAATTTTTTCTGAAGAGACCTTAAGTTTCTGAAAGACTGAGGTACAATCATAGTTTATAATTTATTTGATAAGGCCAAATATTAATAAAAAATCTTAGAAAGTCTACAAAGTTGAAATGATTTGGAAAATTGACTAATGTACTTTCTTTAGATGAAATGTGTTTCAACATTCATATATTTTAAGATCATATGGAATTAATTTTATAGTATTATTAAGAACAAGATATGTAATTTATGTGGTAGTTCATGAGATGTTAGTATGTTTTTTTGTTTGTTTGGGACTTTTTGTTTCTGTATTTTTTCCTTTTCTCTGCAGTATTTGCCTCTGTATGAAATTGGAGTTACTTTTAGGAACACATATACTTGTTTAAAGCAACATTTTTTTCATCTCTGGGGCAAGATCCTGAACTGATGTAAATTGGGTGGTACCCATAAAGGCAACCATGTCACACAAAGAGAGCACAAAAGAGATTCACAGCAGCAGGGTCTCTGTGTCCCTCTTACACAGACGAATCAAAGTATGCTAAAATCAGCTTCCATGGAAATACAATGCTGAAAAGGACATAAAATAGGCACTTATCCCATCTTTGTATTCCAAAGGAATATCAATAATATCTACATCTTTCTTGGTGGATGCTTTTAGTTGACTTCTAAACACTTCCACAATAATGCACAATAGTATATCCAAACTTCCCAGACATACTGTTTCAGAGTTAATTTGCCTTTATTTTTACCAGTGACAATGAGGACCCAAGATAATTTATCATATACTGTATTCCTACCTCTAGTTCTTCAAAACTTGTACTAGCAGGTTGTTTGCATTTAAACAGTTTTCTTTGCATGTGTGTTATGTTGACATAAAAAAAAAAAAAAGTTGAAAACTTTACTGAAGACAAATATAAAACTCTAATATGTTGTTTCCTTTTTATCTGTAAGGCCTGTTACATTATCCTAGGAAGAATTAAACTGGTTTGATATTATTTGCTCTTGACTAATCCTGTTGGCTGTTATTTACTGATGGTCTAAAGCGCACTGACTGTGCTGTGCTGTGACTTGTGAAATCAGAAGAGAGCTTGTCATAAGATGGCAGTGTCCAATTTATCTTACTCTTTCTTTTAGTAAGGTTTACAAAATGTTATCTGTTCCAGGGATTTTGTGACAAAAATATGTCATCCGACATTATTCTTTGATTAAGTTAATTTCCTCTATTAAATTGATATAAATGAACACAGAATAGTTTTTTAAGTTACTTGGGAAAATGAATGATGCTTTTTTTAATCTCAGTACTAATATGAAATGAAGACAGTGTTTGCTTGACTAAGGTGGCAGGAACTGATATTCAATGAACATAGGTTATTTTAAATTTTTAATATGTGAGGATGACAATGAGCAGCATAAGGAAAACAAGGGAAAAATCAAAGCCTGTTGCTCACTAAAAGTATTACTCTTTCCCTTTTTTAGCCCATGAATTTAATAGTATCAAACATAATCATTTTGTGGTTTCACTATGTAAGTGTATGAACTAATAGCCAAAAGACTATTCTATGTGGGAGAATGTATTAATTTATTAATATTTGGCTTCTTGTAAATGTACTTATTCTTATAGTTATACTATGCCCTGTATATCAACTTAGAAGGAACTATTTCATCTAAAGCAGAGAAACCTGTGTGATAAAATTAAAGTACAGTTATACAATATATATATGCACAAAAATGAGTTAAGCTCTTTCAAGCACAATGGCAAAGTAAGATTCTTAAGCACTTTTATCTGTCTGAGAATAGAGGTTAAAAGTCTAAAGCTTCAGCAAGGTTTTAGGGTTATGTAATATGCAAGAAACTGAGGTCATCAAATTTTGTTGTTATCACTCATTTTTTAGTTAAAAGTTAAAATAAAGGCTATTAGCTGTACCAAAGTGGTTGGGTACTGATAATCATGCATTTGGGAAATGAGGTACAAGTTAAATTTTTGTTCCTCCAAGTCCTAAGCTGTAACTTCTGAGAAAATGCTGCAAATATGTTTTAAGAGAGAAAATTTGAAAGAATAGTTTCAAACTTAATTTAGATCCTAAGAAAACTAGGCAGAGAAAAGTTGTTGATGCTCAGTGGATTAGCAGTCTATCAGATTACCAATATTTTGCCTCGATGATGTGAATCTTCATGCTGCCTCTTGCCAGTATTGCACCTATATCAGTCACCAGTAGACAAACTCAGCTGAATCCAACCTTGATCGCATCAAGAGTTTAGCCTCCTGATAGAGTACACAGTGCATACTAAATTATGTCTGTAGCTAGGTAGCTTGACTAAGTAGGATCAACTTTATATTTCTACAGTTTTTGCTAACATATTGGACTTCTGTTTGCCTTCACTGCTTCACTGCAGACTGGCTTTGCCTGTAGTGTGTAAGCCTCAGGGCCATTTCGTTGTGTGTTTCCTGCATACATAGGCATAATCCTTCGTTGTTGGAAGAATTCTCTCTGTGTTCCTGAGGACAGCTTTGTCACAACCTCTTTCCTAGTTTGTCTGAGAGTGTATGAAGTCTCTCAGGATTTCACAAGGATGGGAGAAAATCCATTATAATTTGTATTCCAGGATATGTGAATTCCATGACAAATTAAAAACTGACCTAAAGCCAAGCCTTCATTTAGTGCTTCTTTGTGATGTTGTGCCACTTGACTTCTCCAGTGAGAGCCTGATGCCAGAAAATGCTTTCTAAAAAGCATAGACTAAGTCTTTGGGGTGTTGGAGTGTCCCCCTAGATAGTGCAGCCACACTCTGTGACAGAAGGCACCTCCTTGGGCAGTACTACCTCCGTTAATGGTGTGGAAATTTAGGGCACAGCACAAGCTTATGGAAATCATTTTAGGTGCCAGAAAGTAAATTTTAGGTAAGACCAAACATATATTATTTCTGAAACATGATGACATTGGATTGCAAACGTCATATTGTGCTTGTAGCATTGAATTTATTCGACAAACAAAATTAATGAAACTAACTCCAGAAATTATTAATGAATAGGCGTAAAAATATTAAGTAGGGGGAATATTCTTATCACTGCTCTTCCTTTTTTTATTCTGCATATTTGTTCCATGGTCAACATGGGAGACTTAAAAGTGAGCCTTGTATTTGTCTTACAGAAATGCTCTGTAGACATAGGCAGAAAATGCAAGTGCTCCAAGCCCACTCTCTCCCTTCCTGGGTGTGTGGTGACCTGAAAATAACTCTGCCTATAGGTCTTACACCTTTTATAATTTATGTATGTTCTAACTTCCATACTAAATGGTAGAGAAAATTGGGAGAGGAGAGGTAGTTGAAAGCCTCCACAATGCACCCTGCATTCCATGCTAGGTTTAATCAATACAAGTGTGTAGGAAGGAAGAAATGTTCACTTCTGGTGGTTGGTGCTTTTGGCTTCTGCATTATTGCTTGTTCTACGGCTATGTAGCCTACTCAGCTTAAATTGGGGTTGTATCTGCAGGGTTCCTCCTCCCTTAAGCACAGGAGTATTGTATAACAATCTCAGAAGTGCAACACAAAACCTCACTTCATGGATCACTTCATGTGTTTTCAGCACACTAACTAATGAATTGGACATGAATTACAAATATTGCAATCCTATCAAAATTCATTGATAATATTTTCTGTGAATTTTGCTTTTCACCTGTTTGATATAGTTAATCTCAGCTACTCAAACATTCATGGAAAATAAACATGAAAAGATAAAGAATGTGATTGAGCTGAAATTTGGTCTAGAATCTCAAGAAGCAGTTCCATTTCTGTTTTCTTTACTATTCCCCTAGTTGTAGAAAGAAAGCTAATGTTCGTGCAGCTTTTAGCTGCCAGCACTTCTGCTAAAACAGTAGATTTTAGAAACCCCAGGGAATGTTATAGATGGGAAGAAAACACGCAGAAATTTTAAATTGTCCTTTGCTTACCATACATCAGCCTTTTCTTAAAAAAGGTAGGTCATAATAACTTTTTTCAGGTCTCCTATTTTTATCTTTCCTCTGGAAAAGTAAGTAGAAAATAAAACCTCAAAACTACATGGAAAGCAGGTTTTAGAGAGTACAAAACTCTGCTACAACCAGACAAACTTCTGATACTTTGGCCAGTACCCATACTTATTTTCATTTGCTGATTTCCTTATGCAGTGCTCACTGAGAAAGACATGGTGTGGGACTTTTTCACTAAATCATGTTACCTTTCCCTTTTGACATCAGTTTATTGAGATATTGTTTGCATTGTTTGCAAAGAGGCTCTGCAAGAGATACACATACAACATGAAAAGCAAGAAGCAATTATTCATCAGTTTAGTGAGCAGAAAATGTAACTAAGATTTACTGATGTATCAGGCTAAGCACTAGTTTGCTCACCACTACTCTTAAGGCACCCAATGTTGGTCACATAGTCAGAAGGCTCAGGGCCAGCCTCTATCACTCCTTGCACAGGTTCTCAATGCTGCTGAATCTTCAGATCTCACCAGTTCTGTCATCAGTGGTGACACTGATGTCTCTATTCAAAGCCCCAGCGACTCCTAATGACTCAACTAGCTGTCCAAATTCTTATTTTAGTATTTTACATTTTTTTCATGCTAGTGCTTTTCTCCTTGAATGCTTGAGCTCTTAATTATCTTGTCTCAATAGACTTACCTCTGGCTGTAGTTTTATCCTTCTTATTTTTCTGTCCTCCTTCTCACGTCTCTCTAACTTAAGAACTTTCTCAGAAGACAAATGCAAGGTTATGCTGCTGGGCCAGATTGTAGCTGGGTTTTGAACTCTTAGAGCACAGGCTTCTGAGCCCAATGGAAAAGGGGTTTACAGCAGTATTTGCTAAGAGTTTGATATGTAATTTTATCTATGTGAAAAATGTCAACAGGTGAGTAAAAGGCAATCAAGATATAAGCAGTTTACTTACACATTTTATAAACCGAAAGCAAATCTTTCATCTATTGAAATTTGTGAATGAAGAAGTACCTATTGAAACAAAGAATACTTGACATTTGAGTGGTTTTTATTTGTTAGTTTCCAACTTCAAAGTCATAAATTCTGAAAAATAAATCTGATATGTCACAAGGAATAACATATTTGCTGATAATGTGAACAAATTTCTGATAGATTATTATGTGAAATCATTATGAGCAGGGAAATTGTTGTCCATGTTCAGGAAAATTTTCAGAGTTTATTTGAAGTTTTCTTATTCATATAAAAGTGTTTGGTTTAGTACAGTAATGAAAGAATGAGAACCTCAAATATTTATTTTAGAGAAAATAAAATCACATATGGAGACAGGAAAAAAGAGAAAAGAAAAGCTGTCACTCTACCTAAGCAGGATAGTTACAGCAAGTTCAAACTATTCAGATTTGACAAATACAAAAATATTTTTATAGTTATATTTGCAATTCTGCTATGAATAACATGGAACATTCAAAAACTGTCAAAGACTTTTCTTTAGCTGCTGCTTGTTTCAAGGGTCAGCATTGAAAAATCAAATAGAAGGTAATTTTATTTACTTTTTTGTTAACAGTTTTCTAATTTTGGCCATCTATTTGTAACTGTGATAAAATATGATTATTTGTCTTGAGATAAAATGAACTCTTGAGCATTAAAGTTAAACATTATATTCTGCAAGTCAGATTTCCTTAATAATGCTTATTGATTGGTGAGAAATACCAACCTTCCCACATCTGCATAGAGGCAATAAGAAAAAATAATTAAAAAAATACTGAAAATTGATGTGTGAACTAACCATGAGTGATCACCATAGATAAAGATCCTAGCCTTAAAATGTGTCTATTCAGTAAATGCCCTGTGAGATTATCAGTACCCTTTTCCTAGTACAGCTCCTTGGTGATAGATAACCCAACATATGGCTCATTTGTTTGCCTCACTGATTTTATTATTCTCACTTTTGCAAATGTTGCATGTTGCATCAAATTACAGTTAATCATCTTCCAGGTAACAGCGTACACACTTCCAGTTCAAGTTACAGACCTCATCTTGACTACCTCCTTTGAAAAGAAGAATGCTGTAATTCTGAACGATGGGTATAATGAAATATAATAACTCTTTTCTGGGAAGAATAATGTACAGTACCACCTGCGCTAGTAAAGCAATACAGAGCTAGATTTGTTATAATAAAAGCATGCAGCTGCTTCTGACTGCCCTAAAGCTCAGTGTTCTGACCATTATTCTTTATAATTTTTGTACTCTTTTTTTTTTTTTTTCTTCACTGAGAGCAGTTATATCCGTGGAAGTATAGATATATGCATCTAACTTTTTTTTTTTCTTTGCTTACAGTTTTCTTGCTCATTATCGTCAAGTATTTGTCAGTCACACCTGGACTTTTGGGAGCACGCTTCTGATGCAACCCTTTTTCCATACTGGGAACACAAATGAAATCTTATTTTACCTTTCTTCAGAGATGGAAGAATGGAAGTCATCAAAGTGATAACTAATTTGCTGCACAACTATTATCTGCATCAGCTGGAGTGGCTGTAATGAATGTTCAGAGACTTTATTTAGGAACCTGAATATGATTTGTAACTTTATTTAAACCAGAGCTCCAGATAGGACCAAGGGATACCCTTCCTGGCTGTCTCTGAGTTTAGATGTAAATAAGCAAAGCTTCACAAGCTATTCCCACCGCTTACTAGGATAAATAAAGGCGCATTTTCTATGCCAGGACAACAGAAAAGGGTGGCAGGAGCCTGAGAAGAGTCAGATGGAGAGATAGGTAAAGCTATGAATCAAAATCTGTTTTTACAGTACAGAGTACTTCATTAGAAAGATGAATTTGATTATGTTAATATTGAAACTTTTGCATTTACCTGGATCTTACTGTTTAGGCAGATATCAATAAGTCCTATACATTTGAAATAAGTAAGTCTTATATTTGGAGGCTCTATGTTTTACCTATTCAGATCTTCAGGATTTCAGCTACCACTATTTATCTGCTCCACTAGTTCTGAAGATACCTATTTCTTTCCCCCTCTTCATTGGAACTTCTTGTTTACTAAATCTCAGAAAAACACACATGACTGTGATTGCTCCATTGTGCTCCTGCCCTCCACATAGGTGCTTTAAGGTGAGGTATTCTCTATCTACACAGCCAAAACCCTTGGGTAATTCTTCAAATGCGCCACTCACTAAAAGGTTAAACCTAGGCTTCAAAGGTGTATGTGGGCAGGAACAATAAATCACAAGGGAAATGACAGAAAGTGATTTCAAGATCTTATTATAGAAGACTTTTTTTTTTTTTTCTCTCACATACATACTCTCACAAGTCTCCTTCTTGTCAGACTTGCTGTTGCAGATTACTTTGCACCCTAGCCTAACAGGCATCTTTCCTACATGCATCCCCTATTTAGTTGTTAAGCTGTAGTTAACTTTTCTTCTATCACGCCCATGAGGTAGTCATACTGTCTGGTCTTTTATTTCTCAGTACATCCATGCCTATTAGAGCTGATTACTTAGGATAAATTGCTCCATCTGTCATGCCTGTTAATATGCAGTTTTCTACTATTTTGTTGCTGTTTTTTGGAGGATGTTGGTGGTGGTGTTATTTTTTTAAAATATATTTTTATTTTTTTCTTTTTCCATTAAAGAGGAAAAAAAAAACAAAACACCACAAAACAATTCTAGAATGAAAAGAAAAATCTCTGTCATCACCAGTAGGAAAACTATTTTATGAGACTGAATCATCTGAAAACAAGCTAACCTCAGATTTCCTTCCATCACTGTCGTGAGCAATAACATGTGAGTAACACAGTGACAGTTAAAGACTCTCAAAAACATTTTCATGATTTGGGTCATCTGTTGCTGTTTGCTTGGTCTGTTCATCAGTAATATAATATAATTAACTTCACAAGGAACAGTTAACTACTGATGAAAATGATCTAGTATGTTAAAAGAAAAAGAACATAAATATAGAAAGCATAATTTTATAGACTTCTAGGTAAATCACTTGGAAGTTCTACCAAAATATACTAATTTTAATAAACATAAAACCTTTCATAAGGGGAAGCATTCCCACAGTGTTTCATTTCCCTCTCCTACCTCTTAATGTCAACTCCAGATCTTTTATTCCTTTTTTAGCTTGCTTCCTCCTTCATAAATCTGGTTTCCTCCGGGTGACCTTCTCTTACCATTCCTCAAGTCCTTTACCTATGTCTTCCTGATGTATTTGTTATTCTTCTGCCTCCCTATCTTTTTTAGTTAGTCATATATCCTTAAAATAGCTCGATAGCTACCTTTTGTTTATATTGTTTTTTACTCTTTGTTTGAGTACTGCAGTTCAGATAAATATAAGGAACAAGGAAGATGAAACATTGTGCAATACACAAGTATAAATGCTGCTTGTCTGGAAAGGGATTTTAAACAGTTTCAGCTTCTTTTATTATTTATTTTGCAAGAGAAATTATCAAAGCCCAACAAGGCTGTTACATGGGCAGTAAGTTTGATTGCTTTGAGAATATATGTATCACAATATGTACATGCACCTCTATCATTGAATAAATAATACATACTATTAATTTTATTTAGAAAGTACTTGCTTGATTTGATTAATCTGAATCAACTGTACTGTGCTATATATAACCTTTGCTTTTACTAAGTGGTGAACATTTGCTAGGATTGCATTTCTTTAACCTCTTTTTATATCGTGATTTTTACTGTTTTCATTAGCTACAGTTATTTCGAGTTCCTCTTTGCCAGCCTTCTCAAGCCTAAGATTATTTGTCCATTTTCCACAGCTGTTTTTAATTTTGGAGATATCCAAGTGAAATTATAAAAAAAACAAAAAAAATCCACAAAATATGCTTTTCACAAGTATAAGGGACAAATGTGTATTTAAATTCATGGACTTGAACAGAGAATGAGAAGGCTGTTAGTAGCCCATAGAAACTTAGAAAATGCAGGTCAATGGTCAAATTACTTTTTTGGTATAAACCTCTGTGGTCATAATTTAACACAATCCCAGTTGTTCAAAATGTCTTAGAGTCGGACCACCATCACTTTTACTACACCTAAGATATAATTTCTCAAATTCTAGAATTCAACCCACTCTATTGGGTTGCCCAGGCAAACATCTAAGCATCCCATCATGCACTACCTCCTGCAAGCTGATCAATTCCCAGCCAGTCTTTGAGTAACATCCATCTTGGAAGACAAACACCATCCCCCTCGACCCTCTTCATCTACCCTCAATTTTAAATGCTGAGAATGGCACTGTAAGATATAGAATATCCCTTTTACCAATTTTGGTCAGTTGTCAGCTAATTGTGTGCACTCCCAGCTTCTTGCTTAACCAGAAACTATTTGTTTAGAGGACAGAGTAGGACGAAAGAAAGCCTTGATGCTATGCATGCATTGTTCAACAGTAGCTGATATGTCAGTGTGTTTATACAAATGTTTTTAGCAACAAATCCAAAACACAGCACCATATGGGCTGCTGTGAAATAAATTAACTTTGAGTCAGACACTGTATACTTATGTTTCTCAAGATTATATCTAAATTTTGGAATGTATTTTGACAGTCAAATGATTTTTACTTTATACACATCTTACCATTTACTATACTGGTAATCACACTAGCTGTAATTCTGTCTTTCTTTAAATTCATTTCTAACATAAGTTTAAAAACCTAAATTATAAGTTCAGTGAGTTGTGTTATGTTTTTTAGAACACTTGCTGGGATGAGGTGATAAGTTTTTGTAAGCAAAAACTAATAGAAAATTAAACAAGATTTGAGATCCTAGTTTTACTCTTTAATAAAATTGAGGCTAAAATAAAAACAACTGGTCAATAGCTTGTCATTATTAAAAATACTCCAACTGATTTGAATGTTTGGGACTTTAATCTTTTGGATGAAGAATTGAGAAGGTGAGTCCTGAACTCACATATGGGCATCTAATATTTATTATTATGGAGGGAGGGAAAATCTGGCAAACAAAAGCTAGCATTCATTCTACCTTCATGCTCTTTGTGGACTCTGCAGAGAGATCAGTGGGCTTATGCAGTGGCTACACTCTGAACTATAGTAACTCTGTTCAGCCTGACCTTGAAAATGTGAAGGTCACATTGGCTCAAATCAATTCTTTTTTTTTCAGCTGCTCTTGGTGCAGTTCATGATGATTCTCAACTTGCCTCTGCTCATAGATAGTTGCTCAGCTAGGGATTACAGGAGGTCTTTCTGCCATCCACATCATTAAACCAGTGCCATACAGTAAAATCACTAAATTCTGCTGTAGACTTTGGGGATGTCACTTCCCAGCGAGAAAGGCACTCAGACTTTGTAACATATTGCTTAAAACACCATATATTGTAGCTATCAGGAGACATAAAAAGAAGATAGTATGGTTTTATATCTTAGGGTGGTGGAGAACCCCAGGTTACGCAGTATCAGATGGACCTCGTAATGCAGGTCATGCCGTGCAGAGACCATCTATGGAAAGGTTTGCTGACATTTTGCATTTGCAGATCTTACAGTATTTTCTTAACAGAAAACAATTCTGTCCATCAATTCTACTGCTGAGCAAAAGCATATTCTCATGTGAACATCTGCTGCTCTGCTTTAAGATAAAGGCAAGGGTATGTAGGTGGCATAATTGCCGGTGCCCATAGGGAGTTGCCTCAGAGTCCTCCATTATAATACAGTGCTTAAGGACATTTTGTATCGGCTCCCTCCAGAGGTAGAACATGATCTGCCTCCGTGTCTTTGTAGCCAGGCTCTTTTCAACCACTGTCTTTCCATTGTATAAAAACTGAGAAAATGAAGCAAGGAAATGTTTGAGCCATGGTTGCTTCTGTTTGACCAGCTTGCCTTTATCTGCATGAACACTTGAACCACACACACATGCACACATGCACAGAAGAAAACTTTCTCATTGATAAAAGGAAGGACAAAAAATGCTTCAGTTTGTAACTCTCTAATGCCACTTGGAAGACTGCAACTTGACTTTGGAATGTATATACAGTCATGGAAATGGAGTAACTATTAACTTGAACTGAAAAAGTCATGAAACTTTCTGGTCTTTTCGCTGTTTCATGAAGTAAGCAAATTTCTAATGTTTTATGATGCTTTTAAACATGAATTCAGGATTTTGCCTTGAGGTTTTCATTGCAGCAACAACTAATCTGATTGAGAAGAGATTGAGATGTAACCCCTCTTTCACTAATTATTTGTATTGAAAGAGACAGTAAACTCATATTTTTATGATGTTTTATTTGCTTTAAACACTTTTAAAACAAATTAGCTCTATTAAAGTTCCTGGAATATCTTCAGATATATACTGAGATCAGTGAGATTATAATTTGGTGATTAATTTAAAACTGTTTCAAAGTCAAAACAATTAGAAGAGGGCACTTTTGCTGCCAGCCTTTCCCAAAATTGTATATCACATTGCCTCCCTAGTGCCATGACTTATTTTCACATATCTATGCACACAGTTCCTGTGAAGATAATGTACCCTTTTAAAGTTACATTAATGTTTTATTTAGGATGAATATGATATGATTAATGTTCTATGAAGCAAAGGAGGTAGAATGATGTCTGCTGCTTCAGATTGCAATGCAAATCATATTTTTTACTTACACTATTTTTATTTTTTCTTTTTACAATTTTTTAGGAGTGGCATGAAAACCATTAGCAGCAGCATTTCACACAACAATATTGACAGCTGCAATAAATTCCATTTTATGTCCTACCATAGATATGAAACACCTTACCTCTGTAAAAGTAAAACATCAAAAATAAATATTTGAAATTAATAGCTGTGGTTTGCCTTTGAAATTAATCTATCCATGTCTCTTGTAAATTGACAAAAGTGGAAATTAACCAATCTAGCTCTATCCAACTTGTTTCCTACTAGGTTTGATGAAAAGCAATAAACACATACAAAGGGTGGTTCAATCTGCCTCTCATGACTATTTTTTGATGGAGTGCCTGTGCTGAAGACAATGATTTCTTTCTTCCCCATAAGTCCCCCCACTCTGCTCACAACCCAGTAGCCCATTTCAGCTCCCCACAACTGTCAGCTCCCTGGACCAATGACTATGTATCACGGCCAGCCCAGCTCCCCACAGCCCTGCCTGGCCATGGGCCCTGCCAAGTCTGACTCACCTGTGGACACTGTGCCAGCCCATCCTTGGCCTGTTGCCGCCCCCATGGGCACATCTGATGCCCGGTGCTGGGGCTGCCCTTGTTACCCCAGTTGCCCTGCTCTTGCCAAGCAGTGCTGGTGTTTCTTGAAGCAAGAAATGATTTAGGAGAGAGGTTTGGTAAACCCCCTCTGCCTCTCTGGAACTTTCCCGGAGCTTTGCAGAGGTCCCGGTACAAGGTCTCTCACTGAATGAGAAATGGGTTCAGGTCTGAAGAAAAGAGATTTTGCAACAATTCTGAAGTTTTTCCTGGCCCACTAGCTGTGGGGCCTATTCTGTATACACATAACTTTTGCAAACTTACCACCTATAGAAAACCTTTATTATTCTAACTTTTCTATCTTCTTTCCTATTTATGTGAACCAAAACTGTTTTTTTTTTTTTTGAATACTGTATTTTTGTCAGTTATGATAAATAAGGAGCTCTATACTCTTGTTGGTGGACATATCTTCCTAGGTGCTTTAGTGGATTTCATTCTGTGGATGGGCGTACAACAACAAACGAAAAGATCCCTGAATTCTGTAACAAACCTGTGCCTTATGAAGAGGCTTTTTGTAATGATGAAGAATTTTTAGGCAACATCCTATTCTGTCCTGTCAATTCCTATTATCCTGTCAACTAATTCAAGCTAAGCTATCTGAGAAGAGCAATTAACTTGATTTTTGACCTACATGTTAAATGATTTTTGTTAGGTAGACAAATGCAATATTAATTAAATGCAGTGGTGTCAGCCAAGCCAGGGGGTATTTTTATAAGATGAGTGCTCTATTTTTTTTTTATTTTTTTTTTTACTAAAAGGCAAACAAAAATAACCCTGACACTAAGCCTTGACAAATCAGAACAGAAAATATAGCTTTATTTACTGGCTCTGTCAGACCAAGTTTACACTGTGCAGAGTTGATTTATAATTTTCTGCTTGCAGTAAATACTGTTTATGATAGAAAATAATCAATTTCTATCTCATATTAGAGGTAGATAGATTTTTGTGTATTAACTCCAGAGAGATAATGAATGTGAGAAATAAAGTATGGTGGTGCTTTATAATGCAGCAGGAAAAGCCAAAACAGTGAAAAATAGGAAGCAACTGAAGCTCCCCTGACCTCAAACCACCAGATAAATAGCAGCAAGAACAATACCTATTC
Source organism: Dendrocincla tyrannina (assembly GCA_035047865.1). Lineage (NCBI taxonomy): Eukaryota > Metazoa > Chordata > Aves > Passeriformes > Dendrocolaptidae > Dendrocincla > Dendrocincla tyrannina. The sequence continues at coordinate 61,556,899 of JAWWMP010000001.1, forward strand.
TGATGGAAAAGCAGAGTGGAGGTTTTTTTGTCAAAATTGAAAGGGCAAGAAAGTGAAATTCATCACTATGTAAGAAGCTCACTACTGAGTTGACAATCAAACAATTGATACTTCAATAAAAGAAAAAAAAAAAGAAAAAAAGAGTTTGTAATGGGACTATGAGGCAAAATATCCAAAATAAGCAGCATTTAAATGAGTTCTTTGTGCAAGACTGAGGAGGACAATTTTGGCAGTGTTACTTTTGTACAGAGATAATTGTTTTTTATCTAGGTGTCATGTGTACTTGTTGCACTGAAAGGAACAAAAGGTAATTGTTTTTTCGCTCAAACCCTGTTGCTTCAGGGAACAATATTCTAAAATGAAAAGGAAGAAACATTTTATGTGTTTATTTTTGTATACTGCCTATACATAGGAGAAAAAAGGTCTTTCATCATCACTCAAAATTCATCATTATTTGTTGTTTCCACATTTTTTATTAATCAAAAGCAAAAGTACATGAAGGTGCCTCTTTAATACTACTTTGATAGTACATCCAGTAGTGGAAAGATGTAGTCAAATGCTATTTGTGATCTTGGGATCACATAGGACTGGCAGGCAGATATGAACTAAACTGTGATATCTTGAATCAGGCATCTCAGATGACCTCAAATGCCTGTATGTAAAAAGCTGAAGAAAGCCCAAAGACTAGGATTCATTTTCTTATTCCAGATACACAAATTAAATTTTCTCTAAATGGAAGAGTCTATAAACTAATTAGGTGAACTATGGATTTGCAATAGTGAGAAATGCAATATGAGACTTGGTTACTCCACCTGCAGTGGTCAGTTCTTGTTTGAAATACTCTACTTCAAGTGACTACCAGCTGGAATTCCTGAGAACTTGGCTCTCCAACAAGCTCAGGCTCGTGTCTACCATTCTTTGGTATATGCTCCTAAAAAGGTAATATATTTCTACACTGGATCTGTCCTGAAACTCCATTCAACTCATGTGATCTATATAAAGAAGAAGAAATATGAGAATCTGTGACTGAACAATTTTTTTTCAATTTATCTGAGGGAATAGATTTTACAATAAAGAAATTCTTGCTTCTTTTGCAGTTATTATTCCCCCCAAATGAAGAGAAATCTCTTATCTTTGAGTCAATAGAAAAAATTTCACTGTACAAATCTATTTTCACATCAAAAAATGAATAATCCTACAAAATAAGACTAATCTTAAAACCCATCCTTCAAAAATTCCCCTAGTAACTTCCCTGTACAATTATGTTTCCTCTGTCAGCATTGTTCACTGCTTCACTTCAAAAGTCAGTTATTGTATATCCCTGTGCCAAATTTGGCTGATTGCTTTTCACATAGAACCATATGAAATACTTTGTTAAGTACAGCTAGATTAAGCCAATTTACGTTCCTGTTGTCTAAAAAATCAATAGTCCTGCTGAAAACTGGTATCAAGTTAGTCTACCACAACCTCAGTTTCACATCTATTTGCTAATCTTATTTGTACCTTTAGCTGACTTTTCTTCTAAAGCTTTTCCTGAATGTTTTCAAACCTCTGACATCAGATCACAAATTCTGTAATTACTCTGATCACACTCCCACCCTGTTAAATAAACATATTAGGTTTGCTTTTTTTCATTTGTTTGATTCCACTGTTATTGCTCCATTGCCATCATCATTTACTGTGACAAAAGTGGACAAGGTAGGGAGGAATCTGCTATTGAAAGAGCAGCAAAGTAAACCTTAGTTTCTGCTTCTGCTACATGCATTGCCTAGTATTCAGCCAGTTGTACTCTCTCAAGGTTATTACTGGAATAAAGCTGGCAACTAACTTGAGTTTATGTCCCTTTCATTAAGGTGGAGCTATGGAAAGTTCTTTTAAATTTTAACCATGAAATAGTTGTCTACATAAGGATTCAACAACACGCTGAGTGCTATATACATGCCTTCTTGAGCATTCTTCCCTAAATAGTTGCCTTCACATGCATTAGTTCAAAATACAAGTAGGCATAGTATATTGTTCTTGATAATTTTAGTGGGGTTCTTTGTTTGGGTCTTTTTCCTTCAGAATTTTATCAATATTGCATAGTATGCTTTTAAACCTGTGTTCTTTGCACACAGTAATTGATTTTATTCTGTTATCTGTATCTAATCTCCATATCTGTTGCCCTGAAGCTATTTCAAGATATTAAAGTTAGGAGAGATAGATAATTATCTTCAAAGATTTTTAGAGGTTAGGGCAAAAAAGATTATTAGGATCATTTTGTCAAGCCTGCCACGTACTTGGGGCCATTAAATGTCATCTGGTGTTGATATATGTTAAAAATGAGCTGTGATGATCTGTATTTATTATTATTGCTATTATTGATCACAGTTGTTGTATCACTACCCAAAGGCTGAAAAAGAAAATAACTATTCTGAGATAAGCATTGTATCAATACAGACTACTTGATGATCCATGTCTTGAAGAGTTTACAGTCAAGACATGAACATCCTGGAATGGGAGAATTGAATGTGAAACACCCAGCACAATAATCATAAGACAACAGCAGAAAACACATTAGTTGTATTATTTAATTCTATCTTTTCCCAAATCAGAGGAATATAGCTAGAATGAAGCTGTATGGAAAAGAATATCAAACACATGTTGACAGGCCAGAAAGATTGGAAGGAATGTAGGGTTGGAATGAAATTATTGTGAAGAGATATAATACCTCTTTTTTAATTTTTCCTAAGTGCATAAATGTACTGACTATTCAGCAAGAACAAAAAACAATACTCAGGGAAAGATTCTCTTTATTTATCCTTTTTAATGTTAGATATTGTAGAATACAAAAGGTTAACATTTAGTAGAAATATTCCAGCTTAATTTAACATTACATATTCCTACACTTCTGATTTGACTATTTCTATACAATATAGTATAGCTAGAAATACAAATACTTCTGAAAACAGCATTCCTGTACCCTCAAACTCCACCCAACCACCTCTGGATGCAACACAAAGTACTTTACCTGTGTTGTTGACACAGTACTTGTAAATAACTGTCAGATATGCTACCAGATATGGCACCCTAGTTTTGAATGAACAGGAACATTTGACTGTCTTTTCTACTCTGAACAATTATGCTTGTAATATAATTCTGCCCTTATGACCATATCCAGCTTGATATGTTTTTCTGTGAGTAAAGCTGTTTATGCATTGCACTGCATTCTCCTGGTTGTAATAAGTGTTAGATTTAGAGATAATCTAGAAAGAGCTGAGTTGCATAGATTTCAGGATTTGCATTTCAGTGTCTATTAAAGTAATGGACTTATCAAGAAATCATCATAGGGTATGTTTATATATTTGGTGTCTAAGGCTATTTTCCTTATTGTTATGGTGCAAATCTGCATCCCTAAAACCCACACGTAATACCCAGCATCTTGATTATCAGGTCCTAAACTCAACTGCATTAAAACTATGAATTTTTTATAGATTGCTGAATATATTTGAAAGGTTTTCACTTACACGAGATAGGTTGGACTGTGGCAATGGTATAATACAGAAAGTTGCATTTTCCTTGTCAGGAACAATGGCAAAACTGTTCTCTGAAAAGAAATCTCTTGCCTGATAGTAAAGGTTCTAACTTCTTTGTTGAAATAAATAAAATTAGCTTTTCTGTCAGCAAATTTGACTCCACTGGGCTGAGACTGAGGGGGAACAGGTAGCACTTTATTGTGTTCTTACATACTAATTAAATTACCTATTAAGATAAAAACAATGGCTTTAAGCAAATCCAACTGGAGGTATAGTTTGCTCATTGGTTACAAAGATGTGGTAAATTTGCATGAAAAGCAAAAAAAAAAAAAAACAGCTTTCACAGCTCATATTTATATCTTTCTTGCAGTGGAAGGAAAAAAAAAGGTGTTTATTTTTTCCTATAGAAAGAGCAAACCTACGACAACTTGTCTTATCTGACAGTGGTGCCTAAAGAGATTAATTGACTAAGGATCTAGTTGTTGAATTAGAGTTGTCACGGAAACTTGAATCCTGGGTGATAGTTTTATAAGTCCATAACCAGTTTCACACAACAACCGATAACTCGTCTCCAACATTGAATCTGGGTAGAGATCAATGAATTGTCAGACACTCAACCTACTTGACTCAGTACAGTAATAGATAAAACAAACATCTTGGATCCAGAAGTATTAGTTATGTAGTTCTGTACCAAAACTTATAGATCCTGCTTTATAGTCTTCAGTAACCATTTCATGTGAACAGAATCATAGTCTCCACATCAGGGTAAATTTGTCTCCAGCCATCCTGAGCATACTAGTGCCCACATGATTTATGAATCTGCGACTAGCACAGATATAGAGAGATAAATAAAAAGGTCATGTTGGACATCTCAATGAAATTTTGCACTAGAGACAGGAAAGAAGGGGGAAAACATCCCAAACCTTCTATATCCATATGCTGAGAACATCTACAAGACTGTGGATGGGATGAGAAAAAGAGATGAAAAACTGCTCCAAGAGTCTGTCTGGGTACTTGTTTGTCCTCTAACCTTCCACTTTAAACTAAGAAAGGTCAGAAAAACTAGGTCAGAAAGAAACGCGATGGAAGAAGACTTTAGAGAAAGCTAAGTGATATAAATGGATTTTGCATTTAAATCTGAAAGCTGTGAGATCTGAGCTCTTTTCACAAGCCCATATCACATGTAAAAGAGAGCTCCCTGATCTCTGTGCAGCTCTTGAAAAAGTTTCCTCTCCTGTGCTGCAAGTCTGTCCTTGACAGAAAACTTCATGGCTTCTTTCAATTATAACAGCTGTCAAGGGAGGTCATGATTTCTGAAGAGAAAAACTGTCCTTTTCTATGGAAGACTCTGAATATTAAGATAAACTATAAGGTGGGGTGATGTGTTCAGAGACATATGTAGCAGTGAGAAAATGGGTTGATGCATTTAAAAACTTTTTTAACACCTGTTTGGATTAATTTCCAGATCTAATGAGTTTAAATAATAAATTATGATGGTGAGGTATATATGGCTTACTCTAGTAAGCTTTATTTCTGCTATTCCAAAGAGAACAGAATGTGACCCTATTTTATTTTTTTCTTATTATTTTATCTAGTCAAATAAGAGAACGAACTTTGATTCTAACTATTGATATAGCACATTTGTTAAATCTGGTTTCTAGAGAAAGCTTATAATCTAATTGTACCTAACTCAGCATTTGCAGCTGCAAATGACATTGAGTTAAAGTAAGTGAAGAGCTTGAACAGATTAAAAAAGAAATAAAAATCAGTGTTTTTATTCCCATTGGTAATATGCAAGAGGTAATAATAAGATAGAAAAAGAAAATAAATTCTACATATCAGAGTTAGTTATTGAAAGTCTGCAGCATAAAATTGTAGAATGGTGTTATCTCTACAGCAAATACATAATTGCACATAAAATTATCTATCTGTGTAAAAAAATATATCTCCAGTTATCTTGTCCCAATTTACTTTTCCTCAGTGAAATCTGATACCCGTGATATGACTTGTTGTTATTATTATTGTTTTAAAAGGTTATACTATATATTTATTTAAAAGGACTTAAAATGCAACTAGAAACTGATAAGATTCAACTACTAAGCAAAGGGAAAAAATATTGAATAGAGTGGAATGGAATGAGATTGGGATGGGATGGGATTGGGATGAGGATAGGATAGGATAGGATAGGATATTTTCATTTAGGAAGAGACCAACAAGAATCATCAATCATCTTTCTAGGAATCCTGTTCCAGTGTTTGTTCATCCTCTTGGTAAAGAAATGCTTCCTAACATCTGGTGCAAACGCTCCCTGACAGTTCTGAGGCATTCCCATGGGGTCTGTACTAGATCCTAGGGAGAAGAGGTCATCAGTCAACAGCTGGTTTTAGTCAACAAGTGGTTTCTACTTTTCTTGGGTTAATTTTGCCCTGCCCTAAAGTAATGCAAGTGGGAGGAACTTCTTCAATAAGGCTGACTTCATTTAAAATTATAACTAGACCCACAGATATCTTCATTTACATTTTAGATGAAATCAGACAAACATTAGTGTTCTGATTAGTAAATTAGTATTCTATTATATTACTCAATGACACACAGAAGTGGAAACTGCAAACAAGCTGACATTCTAAGTTCAGGAGACAAATGCATGTATTGGAAGCAATATATTTGCTCAGTGATATTCTAGCTATCATTATAGTGTGTTATGTAAGATAGCACAGTTTATGCTCAGTGTTTATAGGTTTCACAGTTATTCAAGCATCCTGAAGGAATCCAATTTGGACACATATTATTCTAACACAGTGTTTTGAGATCCAACTGTATAGAAAATGAGGAACTGAGTTCTGCTTCACTGAAATGTCAAGGTGAATTACTGGTTGCACCACAGATGTCTTTTGAATATATTTTCCCATTTTTAGCCAAAAGTCCGGACAGACAGCCTCACAATTTTTATTCAGATTTTAAAGAAACTAGAGTAAAATCTCAACTAATGCTGTATCACATGACTTTTGCCTGAAGTTTTAGATTGAATGACAAATGTTTCCATTTCTTTGAAGGTATTCGGATTCCAAGTTTTATCTTTGCTCATGATAGTAAAGGTTACAAGTTTTTTAGTTTAAAATTGCTAGAAAAGCACTACAGTTACTCTATGTATTCCTAAACTTGTAGCAGAAGAGAACATAATATGTATTAGTCATTGTATGATTTAGCTGACCTCTATGAATAGGTAAGGTTTTTCTAGGGGATGCAATGCTTAGGATTGAATTCTGGCACTATAATGACATGGGATAGCATTAAAATACTAAGTTAACATTCCGACAAAGCACCAAACAGCTATACTAGAACAGTTTTTTATATTTATTATGGCAGATTTCCTCCAACACGTTTAGAGTTGAGTTTTACAATGGGAATTTAATGGGTATATGGCCTGCTAGTGACACATCCAATAATGAGGGGTACTGAAAGACACTTTCTGAACCATCACTTGTTTCCTAACCTTCCTTTGATTACTTGTATTTGTACTGCTGCAGGAAGTAAGGAAAACAGAACTCCCTCATGGGATTTACCTGTCCCTGTCACAGTCATGAAGAGTTACCTACTAAATTGCTTCCAGAACACTGGCAGTGGGAGCACTTTGGCTGTCTCAAGCTGATAAAAACTCTATTAGTGTACAATTTTCACGTGTAATGGCCATAGGCAAGTCCAACACAGAAATTTACCAATGCTTCAAAATGGATTACAGCAGCAATATTGAGAGACCTGACCCCACACTAGGCATGTCACAGCACCAATCTTTGCTGCAGTCTGCAAATCTGTAAAATGAGGAGAATAATAGTTCCCTGGTTTATAAGGTACCTAAAAAGCTGACATCACAAACTTATGAGATGGACTGTTTACAACAGACATACTAAAATACATAAATTTTAAATGAGTATTAATCACAGAGAATGGATTTCCCCTGCTATAGTTCAATTACATCATCACAATTAATCAGTCAGGTTGTTCTAATTTTTTTTGTGTGAGCGTGTGTGTGTAGGTATTACTCTAAAGCAAGCCTGTCTTTTATAGGATTAATGGAACACTAAAGAAGTTCCAGCTGTAGCAACACCAGCTCAGGCTGAAAGAAGTGTAACTTACCCTACTGCTTTTAACTGAAGTATCAGTCAAACTTAAAAGCAGTTCATTTTATCAAAACTGCAAGATAGAAAAGTTTTTTCCCAGTCACCTATTCAGAAATGCAGACAAATCGAAGACAAGCATTCCTGTTCTGAAGCACACACGACTTCTGAGCCTGGAGAATACAGTGGAATGCACTGTATAATCTACAGTTTGCAATAGTTTGTGTTTAATAAATTCTATACATGATGGATATCTAGCTTGAAGCTATATAAAATGGTAAAGGAATATTTTTTAGCTAATCTTTATGTGCTATATGAGATAACACGCGCATGTATTTACCTAGGTGTTCTCAGGGTAAGAGGCTAAAATTATAAAGAGGGATAATTTGTTTTCAGTTTCTTTTCTACTTAGAAGAAAACTGAGTCTATCAGGCAAAACAGGAGTCTAAAGTTCTGATCTTGTGCCTTATAACACTGAGACCTACACCATTTATACATTAGTAGGGCTTAAGCTTCAGATGCAAATATCAGAGGATTTGAATTTAACTATTGGAGTTTGGTTACCTAAAAATTCTATATTTCATTCATATATGTCTAAATTTTCACAGTGTGATTTCAATGTGAGTGTGAAAATCATTACTGAAATACTGTGTGCAATTCACTTGTGCTTTCTATAGATATCAATAAAAACATCCTCTTAGGGGCATTGGGGTAAATATTTGCTGGAGTAAATAATGGATGCATGACAAACAATTTCAATTTACTTCTTCTTTGTTTCTCTTCACATGGGTGTACAAAGCCTGCCCTCAGTCCCCATGCATTAGTTTTCTACCTACAAACACACACTGAGCCTTTACTTTTCGTTATTATGTCAGAGGTGTAGTTAATTATGATATTAGCCAGGGGAACAATGTTACAGTTTCCTGATAATAAAAAGAGAGAATGATAAGACATACAGAAGTTTAATTCACTTGATCAGATATAGGAGTCTACAATCATTTGAAGAATATGTCAGCTGCCAGGTCAGAAGAGAAAGGTTAGGATTCAGTTATCCTAACAGAGGTAACTAGAATCAGGTAAAATGGGCCAGGGTGATATTATAAGATAGACATCTGCATAGGCTATAAATTGTGGCACAAGACAAGAGGCACTAACTTTCTGGAGTGGCTGCTAGAGACAAAGTAAAACATGTCACTTTACCTAAAATGACAGTAGGAGGCCGTGAGGCTTTTGAATTTTGCCCCAAGTTAAGGGGCAAATTGAACTCAAATTAATCATCTAGGGTAAGATTCAGTTCTTAAACTGAGATTTCAATGTCATTTTAAGTGCCTTGTGGTATATCTAGCATTCAGCTGGTGCACGAGTTTCCCTTAAATCCCTTGACATGCTTGTCAATCTTCTGTATTTCTAGGAAAGTGAGGCAGCCTGGCCACCAGAAGGCTAGACAGGATGCTCTAATATCTAAAATGTACATTAATGTCTATTGGCTGCTAGGGAAATATTTTGCATCAATTAAGCCAAAGAATAAAATGCTAATTTAAATGTTTTTCATTTAAATGTTTCTCAGATATATACACCCTTCCTAGCTGACTCTATGGCTGAGCATATGACCCAGTACCCTCTGTATTTCTCTGTGCCATTTGTTCCTGGTATTAGAGATGTTTGAAGTTCAGTTCTACTAGAATATATAGTTTTCAAAAAGTTTTCAAATGTGAATAATAGCAGATTGTTAAATTCCTTTATTTTTTCCACTAGAACATGTTGCTTATCAACATAGACATTAATATCCCATAGCTAATCCCTTAACAAATGGGGGTTTTATTTCTTTTTATTCAAAAATTGCTTAATAAAAGATACATTCTTCTATTTCCTCATTACTCAAAGTGTGATCCTTGCCTAACAATATTTGTGCTGCAGTTTTTCATTGGAGACACCTTCTTTTATCTTGCACAGTGTAAATTTTTTTGATGAATTTTGAAAATCTCATTAATGGCTTTATTACTTCATGACTCCATGCAATTCATTATGCAATACCTACTAAATACTTTTCATCTGAATATAAAATTTGAAATATACACTAAAAAAATCTTTGAGATGGCATGTGGTAGTTTATGAAGAATAATGCAAAGATTTTTTCATTTATCAAGACAATAGATGGCCCTGGTCAATCACATTTCAGAAGACTAGCATTATATTTATCTGACTTACAATAAGTGAGATTATATAATTGACATACGTATCATCTATTAAAAAATCCTGGAATTTCATGATGTCTTATAAATTTATACCAAAATGCACTGCTATAAGAACCCTTTTGTAGCAAAAATTATTGGTAATTTTGTATTTTGTTTGACAAACTGAGGCCAATACCAGCAAGCCCAAGGACATCAAACATAAAATTCACTGTTCAAAGAAAAAGGTATGTGTCGCATCTTCAGTATAGTCTGGTATCACAGAGCAGCAAGAATGAGTGGGACTAGTTAGTGAAATCTGCTCTGTTAACAACAGATTATTAGAAGGTCAATGACAGAAGAAAAGTTCTCTTGGTTTGAGGGAAGATGGATGCTGCAGAAAAAAAAAAACCTTTAAATAAGCATTCGAAATGATCATAGCTCCCACAAATCAAAGCTACAAACATTTTGAGGTTTGTATTTTGCTTTTTGACACCCTTAAGCCTTATCCTATGACGCGTGAAAGTGCTGCAGATTTTTTACTGTTAATAGAAAAAGGCAAACACAAATCAATACCTTTCTCTGTTGCGAGCAGGAATGTTGGACATTCTACCCCTTTAGTGTGTATTATTGCTTGCTGGCTGAAGATAAGATTGATTTACTTTGCCCTCAAATTCTCGTTATACATTTCATGCCACAGTACATTCATTTTTGAGAGAAGAGTAAATGAATTGCCGGGTTAGAGATGACACATACTTGTGGTGCAATATAAAAATTGTTAACATCCTTCTGGGAGAGCAGGGAGATTATTTCCATGTGGCTGTCATAGTTCTCTGTCTCTGCTTTAGTAAACAAAGCCTTTTATTCTTCTTTTAGACATGCAGTCACAAACAATGAACATGAAACATCATAACTCAAGGTTGCTTTTATGTTACTTATGGAAAGAAGGCCAGGCAATGAGCTCAAGAATTGAGTTCCTCCATGGGCCTAAGCAGTAGTTTCGGTGCAGCACACAAATGTTAATTTTCTGCCAGAGCAGGGGTTTCTTTAAGAAAATATGCAAGCAATTTGGGCATAGTCACCCAGACGATAACCCAATCTGCCATCAGGCTTTCTTATTCCCTTGTCTTTTCTGTCTAGATCTTTCTGTCCTTGGGTGAGAATAAATCATCATGTCTTTTCTGAAATATTTTGGACTGCATTGCAGACAAATCACATGATTTTGTGTTGCTTAATTTATAAACCCTTTTGCATTGATGGATCCATTTGGTCATCCAGTTGCAGGTCTTGATCTAGAATTTTAACAAATGTGATTAATCATTAACTGTGGAAACTTAATCGCTATATTCTAGCAACACCCACACACACGTCCTCCCACACCCACCCCCAGACACACTCCCTTATTGCTTTCTGTGTCACACAGTAACTGACAAAGCAACCTTTAAAGCAGTAACCCATAGCCCATAGGTGGTATTTTTTCTATAAGCACTTTATCAGGTCAAGACACAAAACTTATGCTAACTAAACAACTGAATGGACCTATACCCTGATCTATAATACTATCTGTCTGTTGGCTTTTTCCCTAGCTCTAACTGTTGTCCTCAAAGCAAATCTGCCATAGATGGGAGCTTCATGCATGGCAAATGTTTGTGTAATTTAGGCTTAAATACAAGAAGGATAATTTCTTACAGCTTTTAGAGGCAATCTATTTCAGAACTTCATGATTTTTACTGTTAGAAAAGTTTTCTAAATATCAAGACTGAGTTTTCTTGCTGTAATCTAAGCCTCTTTTTCTTATTCTTTATTGTAACCTGTTCTTGATTAAAATTGTTTTCTTTCATAGGAAATTGTGCCAAGGGTATCTCTGAAAAGTGACTTACTTATGGTTACTGTGTCTTAGGAAAAACCATATTTAAACACTTTGTGTCTCTCTGTAACCCATCTAAATGCAAAAGATATCTTGTTTTTAATTTATTTCCTCTGAAAGAACAGCAGCCATCATCAGTGAGCAGTCAGCAGGGTTGGCTGAAAATCTTCAATCAAAACTATAACAAAAAAATCAGTATTTGAAAGAAAGTTTTGCTTTTCTACAATTTTTTTTGTACTGTGTTTCATTTTCTTAGCACTTTTTAATTCAAATGTAACTTTTTTCTAATGAAAACTTCTTAAAAACATTCTGTCCAAAATGTGTTTATTTGCACTCATAATCAGTAACAGATCCATGAACAATTAAAGTTGTTATTACCTCTTTATTTTTGATCATGAAAGAGGACAATATGAAAAAAATGTGTCTTCCCAAAATAAATATACTTACACACACAGTTCTGTGTATAGTGATATTTGAAGGTTATTTATTTTTTTTAAAGCATTGCAAAAATCTGGATGGTTATATATTAAAGGAAAAGAGAAAACCAATTTAATATGACTCCTCCTGCAGAAAATTTGTCTCTGTGCTTAAGTAACCCATAAAAAAGTATTCTGAGAATAATGAATACTACAAAAAGTTTCTGGGCATAAAATGCTTTTAGTTGCCCCATATCTTGTACAATAAGGACATTCCAGATTAAAAAAACCCAACCAAACAAACAACCAACACCCCCCCCCCCAAAAAAAAAAAAACACCAAAAAACCAACAAAAAACCTAAAACAAAACAAAACAATCCACTCCCCCAAAAAAACCAAACAAAACACAACAAAGAGCAAAAACAAGCTCAAAACAAAATAAACCCACACAAATATGTGCATTTTTTTTCTCTCTCTCTCAATAAATTATTGGAGGACACTGAACTAGTTGGATAAAACTAGTTGTGGTGAAATTGTTATCCCTTTTCCTCTTCATGGAAAGGACCATGTCAAAGGACTGACTGCAAAAGCTGTATACTTATGTTGTATCAGGATACAAAATACTTCCTAAACAAAACAAACCACTGGGAGAATAAGAGGGGAAAGCACTAAACAAATTACCTTCTTGCCACTGTGATCTACAGCAAATTGTTGCTTCCTATCTAGTTCTCAAGCTCACAAGTGGCTTCCTCTGTCTTTTGGTCAAAGGCTGCAAGCTACACACAATTGTGATGACTTTGCAGTGGAGTCTCCTTCTCTCCACAAATTTAGATTTTAAGTAAGGTGCGTTGTGTAAATCCCTTGCTTATACTTTGTCACTCTTTCTTCCTTATAGTCCTCTCCATGCTCTCCACACCCTGACATAATCAGGCTTTTCTCAGGAAGATGTCATTTTCCCTTTTGCACAGTACAGATCTACTAGAGAAACCTTCTGTTATTTCCACCAGGGCTGTGCCTTCTCTGGTGAATGGAGAATGGAGAATGAGTCGCTTTGCTGAATGGAAACATCATCCCTACATGTTACTTTAGTCTGACATACTTTGTTAAACCATATTAGCTTTTTTTTCCATTTTCTCAGACCCTGTCCTTTGTTGCTCAGTATATGTCAACATGACCACCACTGCCTCAAGAAAAAATCCCAACAATCAAATAATCCTACTCTGATTCTATGTATTTTACTGCTATCTTGTTTGAGCCACTGCACATACCCATACAGTTAGCCAATGAAATGGCAGCAGGAAATAAAGTAGGTGAAATTCTTTCTTATGAAGAGGAGGGAAGGTGGTTAGAAAAATAAAAAAAAAAAACAAGAGGAAGAGAGATTTTCAATTTAGGTCAGTTATACAAGGTGGGCATAATACACCTTTTTTCAGCTGCAGTCTTGATTTATGTTGCTTTAAATTGAACATCAAGCTGTGACATGTATAATTTAGGAGTTTGTAGGAAAATATTTTTTTTTTTTTAAACCTAGAAATAGGCTTGGATGAGACCTTCAGGTGTGTGTAACAATATTGACATTCACTTGTCACTGTTTCTAGCTTGAGCATCTGTTAAATTAACAGACATCAGAAAACCCTTTTAGCTTTAAAATCAGATGAATTTTTATACAGAATAGTTGCCATCATTTCTCATTTTCTTTTGTAAATACACGTTTGGAAGCAATGCTCAAGCTAACATTCCAATGTAGAATGTGGAAATCAGTACTCTAGCCTACTGTAAAAATGTTTGGCTGTTGTTTAGAAATTATTTAATAGAAAATGTCAATAATGTCCTTATCTTATTCCTCAAACAGATGTTGGAACTTCACTCTGTGTTGAAAGGAGATAATTATTTCTTTGGAGAGTTCACAGCCAAGAAGATGATTTAGATTCTTCCTGGGGAATTATTTTTTTTTTCCCCTTCTGTTACCTAATAACAGCTCTTTTCTTTCTTTACATCTATGTTAACCAAAAGATACTACTTAGAATATTCTTTACAAGGAATGGTGATCCTGTGTAGTTGTGCATTTTGGAGTTTATCTTTAATTGTGAAAGAGATGTCCCTTATTCTTCTTCAGCTCAGTATCTGTTGCCATAGGCATTCATATGGTACCCAAGAGAAAGGAAAAAGTTTAATCTATAGAACATTTAGTTGACTAACTGTAGCTAAACACTCCATGATGCCACCTACACACATCTAAAAATACTTTTGGTTAGAAAATCATAGAATGATTTTTATCAGAAGAGAGCTCCGGAGATCATCTCATGCAACTCCTTGATCAAAGGGGTCATTTTAATGCAGGTAACTTGGGGCCCTGTAAGGTTAATATCTGAGTATCTCCAAGAGTGGAGATTTCACAGCCTCCTTAGGCAATCTGCTGTTGTATTGGACACCTCTCACTGCTAACAATAGTCTAAGTACCTGTTTTGAATATTCTTTGATGATTCACTTTCAACTTGGTCTCCTGTAGGTCCTCTTCAGCAAAGCTGTATTTTAGCTTGTTGTGACTGAACCAATTCTATTGCCAGTCTAGTATTCAGTCACTGGTGAGGCAGACTTTATTTACATGGTCACACAGCACATGCAAAAATATTCAAATGATAAATGTCTTTTGATTATGAATCAGTGTTCTGTTTTAAGCAGTTCTGCAGGATCTCTGCTCTGTGGATCTCATTTATGTGCTGCACAGGGAACAACACAGAATTTATGTATTGTGTAATGAACAGGATGAAAAATAGCAGGAAAATAATATGGTCTTATCCTTACTGCATTTGTTTGCAGTTTTGATGAACTGGACATTTTTTTGCCCTTGGCCACACAGACCTTATGTAATGCTGGATAATCACTTCAAAGAAATTGCTTGAGTGACTGATGTGGTCTTCATTTTTTCATTTGATAATCTAAGTTCTAGCTTGTAGAAGTGTTGAATGTCACCAGCAACACAAACTGCCTTAAATCTGTGCTTATCTTTGGAACTGTGTAGTACTGCTTTCTGTCTCTTCTTTTTTTTTTTTTTTTTCTCTATGGCTCTCTGTGTGCATAGCCATATACCCATGACATGCAATTGGATTTAATCCAAGTGTCTAAGAATTGACTGAGCAGTATTCACATAATTAAAACATTTAAATCAGTCACTATCATTAAGATGAAATATGCCTTCCTTTTTGTTCAATGAGAATAGCACATTTATCACTTATCCAGTAAAATTTATTTAGAGTTTTACAATTTCATTTGCAAATGCTTGCATTTATTAAGGAATTCAGTAAGTAAATATCCTGATGGCAATTAGTAACTTTATTTGATAATATAATGAGTATTTTCAATTTTTTGAATAAAAAAATAATTCCTGTATTAAACCCTCACAAGTAAACAGGTTGAGGAAAAATAGCAATATAAGTTTGATGACTCAATAGCCTTGGAATAGTGGATCAGTTTCCATGCATTTTTAAAGGATATTGCAATAAAATTGCAGTGCCAACAAAACAGAAATGCCTCTGAGTTCAAAAAGATTTGGAACAGGGTAGGGAAGATTGCTTTGAAGAAAAGAAAAAAAAAAAGAAAGCAAAAGCTGCACAGAGCTATAAATAGCCACAAATGAGATATTTAGAAATTGTTTCTTTGGTGTTTACTGCAATGAATTCAGAGTGAATAATGAGTCTATTTATGCCATAGTGACCAGTCTATATGCTAAAGGAATTTTTTTGGGTGGTAGGTCTTATATAAACATTTTTTAAAATATTAGGATTAAAAAATGTTTATATTTCTTGTTACCCATCAACAAAAAATGTGAATATTTCTCAGAAGGTAATTATTCCCTTAAAAAGATCCTGCAAACATAAACCACAAAAAAAAAACAATCAAAAACCCCAATAAACCTGCTTCTGACACAAAAAACAAAGTAGTACTTATAGCTATTGTTTTTCAGAAAACTCTGATTTGTCTGCCTTTTACAAAAGTTAGATTTATGTCTGGTAGTATCTGTGAGAAACACAGAGTCAACCAAATAACATGGACCAGCTTCCATATAACGCCAAGGGAAGAATAAAATCTTTATAGTTTCAAAAGCTGTAAGAGCCTTACTTTGAAATGTAGGCCGTGCTTTTTGAAAAGGCACGTATGAAAGCAGTATGAAATTGCACTATTTGTTCTTGGAATAGCTGTGATAGCTAAAGAATTTCTCAAACAGTTCAGGAACAGTCTTCAAGAAGAGGAGTGTATTTAGTGGGTTATTGTCAAAGCACAGGTAATAATAAATGACACAGTCAAAAGTGTAATGAAAAATTTCATCTAGTTATGATGCAGATATGGATTTGTTATCTTTCTGAGCTTGGATAGAGACATCCTCATGAATGCGCAGAATGTATGTTTGATCATGCATACACAACACTAAACAGAGCAGAAGGGACAAGCTCCATAAGCAAATGTGACCTTGCAACAGTGTTTATACTGTGATTTTTTTTAGGCAGTAAAACATATTCTGGATGGGATCTGACTGGATCCTAATATTTTATCGAGTTAGAATTCTTAGTGTAACCTGTGGCAGTTTTGTAGGAAAGGATTACAAGATTTAAAGGTAATGTCACTAAGATCAAGAGACACAGGTCTGAGACTTATGTCCTTACCCCTTGCATTCCAAAGGTTCCTAGAATAAGTTTATGGATACGTTATGTTGGATAATGAAAATAATTCCCGTGCTGTCTTTATTTTTGAGAAGTATCAGAGAACTGAGTATTTGACTACATTCCCCCTGTAAAAGTATTTTAATTTTGGTTTTTGACTCCTTTTTCATTCAAATACCACAGGAAGTTGGAGCAGTCAGGATTTAATACCTCTTTTGCAACTTAAGAAGAGAAGAAACAGAAATATGAAGCAAAGAGGCTAGTTGAGAGGACGTCTTTTTGTTTTTCCACTAACTTAAGGTCATTTTTTTAGTCTCAACTCATAGTAATGGGAAATATGACATATTACATTCAGCATTTACTCAAAGTCAGAAATAGCTCCTATTGAGCATAGCTGCTTACATCTGGCAAAGGAAAAAACCCCACAACTATCCAGCATTTTTTAACTGATCTCTAAAATTTTAAAATAATTTTTACCTTACTGTAGAAAGAAGAACTAACTGGTGCCTAACCTTTCTTTTTCATCATTTACTCTCAATTTAATATGTTATTTCCTTTTTCTTTTTTTCCCATCCATATTAATCAATCTAAAATTAAACCAATTCTGTGGCAGTGGCAGCTGTGACAACATCTCTTCCTTTAAGCTCAAATACTGAACTCAGATGTTCATATGAAACATTGAATGAGTGCAATCTCCTCTGGCAGTCACAGCCACAGGCAGTTGGCCATAGTTGTCAATTCCTTTACCACCACAGAACACAAAAAAATATTTTGGATCCACTGTATTCTGTGTGTCATTCTAGGAACTGACACAGAAGGTTGATGCCGAGAATAAAGTTAGTTTATTTTTTCCAGTTCAAAAATGTTTCTTCTGCTAATGTTTTATAAGCAAACACAGAAATATATTTTCTGTTCTGAGGTGAAATACAAAGTGTTCTTTAGGACACACTGTTTTTATTTTGCTCCCCCAACTTGTGCTTTGTATACATTCTTAGTTAAACATATTCAAGTAGAAATTCTTTGAATTTTATTTCTTTGAATCTTTTACCTTTAAAATGTCAAAGGTATGGATTTTGGAGAAGGAAGCTTCCGTCTTGGTAAGTAGAGAATCCAACCAACTGTATGCTGATACTCCTTGCATCTTGTGTACCTCTTGTATTTTTTGGTTCCCATCTTTGCAGAACATAAGCATAGTTTTTCATTATAAACTGTCATTCATTTCAAAGACAGCAAAACAATTCTTGTGTGAGCAACCTTAGCTTTGAAGTCTGAGTGAGCAGCAGAGGGTAATTTTGTCAATTTTCTTTTGCCCAGAGTATATTCCATTAAATAGCTCAGAACTGCAGGGGATAACTCCCCGTTATATTGCTATATGAAGTTGTAATGGCACACCTTTGGTAATATAAAGGAATATACCCGGATTTAACATAGAACATGAAATCAAGAATGGTTTGGGTTGGGAGATATTATCTAGTTCCAATGTCTCTGCCAGATGCAAGGAAGTCTTCCACTAGACCAGATTGCTTAAAGCCGCATCTAACCTGACACTGAACATTTCCAGAGGTAGGGGATACACAACTTCTTTGGTCAATGTTTTCCAGTACCTCACCACACTCTCAGGAAATAATTTCTTCCCAGTATCTGACCTAAATTTACCTTCTTTCAGTTTAAAGCCATTTCTCCTTCATCTTTTCACTACATACCCTTGTAAAAAGTCCATTTTTAGTGTTCTTGTAAGACTCCTTTAGGTACCGGGAGGTTGCTATAAAGTCTCCTTGGAGATAATGTAAAGTATAAAAGTTAATTCCAAATATTATGTGTTCCCTTCATTAAGTGACCTGGAGTTAATTGCTTACATGTCAAGTGTACTTACTGGCTTTCAGAGACAAATCAATTTTAAAGGCCAATTTGAACATTTTATGTTCTTATTTTCTTATTATTCTCTCTTTTCCAATGACATATTGCAGTAATTTTGTTTCATTGGCAGATCTTCTACTCTTCTACTGTAGTAATTCCACACTGCAAAGCTATCTGGAAGATACAATTTCCCTTTGCTTTTCTCTTTCTTTGGTCTTATCCATTTTAAGTTGTTGAGTTTGAATCTGATCTCTTGTCTCCACTACATGAATATTATTGACTGAGGCTGATGTCATTTAAAATTTCATATATGTCATATTAAATTTGAAATCTTTGCCTTCTTGGGATGGACATGTGGTTTTCAGGTTTCTCGTTTTTTTCCTTTAGGAATAGCTAATTTTATAGCTCATTTTACTATATTCTGCATTATTCTTACCTAGATTTCTTTGAGTTCATGATCTTTATATTGATATCATTACTAGAATTTATAAAAATGTGACACTTACTCCATGATAGAATGTTCTTACATTCCTTTAATATCATATTCTATTATTATAGTCATATGTGAAAAAAATCTGTTGATTTTCTCAGTGCTTCTCTGAACTTGTCTGGACAGCTCTAAAGCTAAAACCATTATTATGCCAAAATCATATGTAATTTTTCATATTCAACTTTTCAATTTTATTCTTGGAGAATATCTGTTATTTTATTTTCTTCTAGAGTGTTTTTTTAATCAATTAGCACATTTTATACATCTGTGGTTGTAAAAATAAGCTGTATTTGAGGCAGAATTACTTTTATTATAATCTGCTTTCATCTTTAGTTTCTAGTCACATTTCTGTAAATTCAACATTTGGGGTAGAATTCATTAAACTAAAAAATAAACATGTTTTGATGACTTTCAGTTCTGCTGTATCTTAGAAGGAAGAACTTCAATATGGTCAAGAAAACATGAGAGGTCTTATCCATAACCAAGTATGGTTTGTGTTTCAAATTTCATACTTCAGAGGCAAGAACATTGTAGTTCTCTGTTAAGTAGGAGTACTTCAGCTTAAAAAAATCCAGGTCAAAGTGTTTTGCTTTTTTTTAAATTTTATTTGTGAGTTTCTTTAATATAAATTATCAATTTTAAATATATTTAATTAATTAAGATGTTCTTAAATACCAATTTGAAACGTTACGTATATTCATATGAAAACAAAAAAACTAAATTTGTTTTCAAAAATATGGGGCTTAATTGTTTTTAAACCTGGTAATTGATAGAAAAATTGCTTGGATCTTTTATATCATGTAGAGGGTTGCAATCTCAGTGCTGATCTAGTCTGAAAACCAGTGTCAGAACTCGCTAGCCAAACAGCAGATTAGATCAATAATGTGCTCATTAAAAACTCAATTTAAACTTGGAAAGATATTTGGCAAATTTATGGGAATAACAAAAAATTGCCTCAATTGTTCAAGAAATGTATGGGTCCCAGTGATATTGAAAGGAGGCAAAGAAGACTCATTGCTCTTGAAAATAAACTTATCTTTTGATGCTTCGTATGTTTCAAACTGATTTTAAAGTGCTTCACATTCCTATGTATACTAAATAAAGAAAGGTCAGTCATTGGTTTAAAATTTTTTTTAATATTTCATATTTAGACTTACAGGGATTTATTATTTTTCTTTCTGTTGAATGACATTTTGGTATATGTTTGGCTTTCATTTACAGATTTGACTGCAAATATATGTACAAAAAACTCTTAGCATTTCTACTTAAAATGAAAAGAGATTCTTGTGCTAAGATGATGAAGTTCTCATGCCTGACCTGATGACTAATTTGAAAGTTATGAAGACTTTCTTGATAAAAACAGTGATACAGATATCAATAACTCAGCTTAGGTTGTTCTGTCCAAATATACTTTTTGATAATAAAGTTGATCTACCAGTTCCAGCATTGTAGAACTACTCAACAGCTTGCTGATAGAGGCAGAATGAGCTGTACTACTCAGTAGAACCATTAAGTCTTACGTTTATAATGTTCTCTAAGCTTCTATAACGTTATTTCTAACCTTCCAAACTGGGGAATCTGACAGTATTTCCACAGGGGTTTTTTTCACTCTTTGTTTTATTCACAAAATAAATCCCACAAATATAGACCTCTGTGTCCACTTAGGGATTTCTGATTTTTGAAAAGGGTTAGAAATCTGGTTGCACTGACAAATTTCTACTGTTTTGGTTTGATTTTTGCTTTTGGTCACATATAATCATCACTACTCTTCCCTAGGGCACAAGTAGTTCTCCTGAGACACATAAACCTGCACAGATGTTCAATATATATTGCATTGTCTCTGAGCTGCATCTCTATTTTGTTAACTGGTGCTGCAAATTTGCCATGCTTCTAAGAGAGTGACACTGTAAAAGGTTAAACTACAAGATTCACAGATGCTTCACTCTAGAAATATTTATTTTTGATGTCAGTTGATACTCAGTGTGAGGAGGAGGACTGAAACTGACAGTAGGAGATTTTAAGCACAAATATGAAACAGATTTACTGTAACTAGCTCTGGATGTCTATCACATATATTTGGAGTGTCCTAATCTGGGAAGGTTAGGTTTATCCTATCTCTGCCATGCTGTTAACACATGAAATAGAGCAAGCTAGTACGTAGCAATTTTGAAATACTCCTTGATATTCCAGTGTATTTTGATACTGTGTAACCAGAACAATCAAAATGGTTTCCCTATTTCAATTTTGGAAGAAAAATGTGTCCAGAGTGGTAAACTATAAGTAAAAAGACTTATTTTCCGGAAAGAACGTTTACTGTTTAGTACAGATGTTGCATAAAATAAAAAAATCTTTGAAACAACATTGTTATAATCGGAGTTTCTGCCCAGCCCTCCTATCATACCTGATAAACTGCATTTTATACTTGTATTCTTGTTTTCAGACTGGATTGTTAATTGTTTCCTTTACTAATCCAGAAAGCTATTAAGCATCGTGGATAGCTAGATATAATCTGAATGCATAGTTTCCTCTGTGAAATGGTGTAAAGGAAGAAGATTTCATTGTTGGTAAAGGCATCCTGAGTGCTAAAGAAAACAAAACAAGATCAGCATAGTGTTTTATTCTATTTACATAAATGTTATCACTTTTCATTTTTCAATTTTACATGATAATACAGTGGGGTTTTTTTCCTTTTTACCTCCAAGGCAACAGGAAATGATAGAGAAAATGTTCCCAGGAAATGGGACTGCTAAATTCCTTGCTTGATGGCAACAGAAAGAACACATTCACTGAAGCACTTATTGATGTTTCATTGACTTGAAACAAATAATTAGAACCCACAGGAAACTGTTAAGTATGAATTTATCTGAGATCTTTAATTCTAAAGAAAGCAAAATGTATGCCACTTCTGGTACAACAAACAAACAAACAAACAAAGCTAAAACAACAACCAACCAATTAAAAAAGAAAAAAAAAAGAAAAAAAAAAGATAAAAGTTAAATCCCATATCCGAAGAAAAAATTAGGAAGAATATTCATCCTGCTTTCTCCTTTCACAACAGCATACAGAATGTGACATCTGTAAGACTGTTCTGAGCTCATTTCCTATAACAAGAAAACTCTAGATAATTAACTTTTAAATTATTATTTATATCTACATTAGTTTAGGGGTGGGGCAAACTTAGTTTCTTTCTCTCTTCGGTGTGCATGGGCTCTTGTTTGTCAAATCTATTTCCTATCACCTTTATTTTTACACCTTTGAATTTATGTTTACATTAAAAATTCTCATAATAATAATAATAATAATAAAAGACTTGCAAATATTTCTGCAGAACACTGGTTTGAAAGTTTCTGGAATGCAATCAGAACATTACAAAAACTAATCTAATGTCCACACAGATGTGCAACATTTCTAAAAGTAAAGCCTTTATATATATATAATATATAATGTATAATTTATACACTCTTTTGCCCAGATTCAGACTTCTAGATACCACCCCTGCCCCACTGTGCATAGACAGAAGCAGATTCATGATTTCATAGTAAGCTTCAAGGATGGGGAACTGCCTGTAACAACCTGGACAGAGATGCATATATACAGTTTTGCTTTATAGATATTTAGGAGAGCTGCTACTGCCACAGAGACCAACTGCAGTCTTTTCAGATCCTTCTCCAGGCATACTGGAAGCTCCAGGACCTTCTCTAGAGGAAGCCAAGCAGGAAAACGTATATTGTTTACCTTCCTTGAGTACTGTAATCATACAGTTGAAGAAAAAAATGCAGCTGTCTCCCACACTGTCCATTTAAGGCATACCAAATGTCAATAAAACACTTCAATACTTTGTAAGGTTTCTGCTTGGGAGGTCTTGGGCACATTGCAGTGCAAGTTCAGGTCATATGAAATTTTTTTCTAGATGAATTGTGGTTAAAGCTTAGCAGACCTTTTCCGCAGTTTGGGTAATGACAAGTATGTGATAGTTATTGTTATTGCTTCTGTTACCTTTATTTGTAATCTAAAGCTTCAGACTACAGATATCTAATACTGTAGTAATAGATTGTCATTTGCAGATGATAGCTGTGTTGTTCTACAGTGTGACTGACCTTAATCATGCTATGAAAACTGGAGGGGAATTAAAAAAACTATTTATGTAACAGAAGATGACTCCTCTTTGAAGATGTAACTTAACCAGCAGACAGTTGACTCCAGAACTCATTCATTGAAATGGAAGTCTGATTAACTTCAATGCAAAAAGAATTAGGCTGCTGTCAGGTAAGGAGAAAAATCTCCAGTTAACAGCAGACATTCAGAAAAAAAGCGTCCTGAATACCTATGCTCAAACTTCTTAACATTTTTTTCACATGTCCCCTTAGTCTATGACAGAATTGAAATGAAATAAGATCTCATTAATTCACAGGATTCCCTTAGTTTGCATAGAACAAGGCAGATGGTTTCAGTCAAGACATTCACGTTTTCATTTTTTTTTTTTTTTGCAGCTCTGGTTCAGTAGACTGGCTGATGTAAGATCTCAGGTTTAGAAGGAGGCAAGTAGGAGGCGGGGGGAAACACCAAAAAAAATCATAGTTCATGAGAGAACAGGAGAAAAAAAACCTACATTTTTTCTTTTACATATTGACTTCAAAGCAGACAGTCAAATACACAGTGATTTTTAAAGACTAAAAGTATGGGTTTTTTCAGAAGTAAATGCAAGTTTTATCTCTAGAAAGAGTTTTCAGAGGAACTGGAACTAGCAGTACTGCAGCTACAGATTTTTCCTGTGTTAAGACAGTCACAATTTTTTATCAGACCCACAACTACTACTACCATCTGGAGGTTTTACATGACACTACTTAAACATTTGTAAATGATTAAGAGGTCTCTTTTAACACAAATATGAAATTAAACTTCCTGTTTATATCTTGATTCTTTTCCTGGCAACAAATTAATAGAAATAAAGTTAAATCAGTTCAATTGATTAATTGAAATATTATTTTTTTTTAGATTCTGTATTTCAAATGTACCAATACAGGCCTGCACGAGCTGCAGCTTTCCATTTTACATCAATGGCTCATGTAAATTTGTTATGTTTTGCTTCATGATGAAATGTATTTTGCCCTGGACAGAAAAACAGCAGTGTATGTGATAACAAACAGATGAGTTCAGATGGAATTTGAAAAGCAATTTTATATTTACAGTCTTCCTGAAACTTGTAGGCACCTCAAAAAGTGCATTGGAGTTTTCTGCAATATCACTTATTTAGTTGACAACCTTCTAAAATAAAAATCTTATTTTTTAATTTTCCCATACTTTAATGTTTTTATTTCAAATTTTTAAAAAAGCCCTTGTAATTGTCATGTTCTATCTAAACTTTGAATAAACATTTATAACTTTAGCCCAGTTTATATTATCTCTGTGTTGCAAATTCAAAACAAATATTTATATTGCAATCAAAGCTGTAATGGCAGCACATCAACATCTGTGTTAAAAATGTCCAAAATACCAATCTTTTTTAAGAAACATAAAAAAAAAAAAAATCTTACTTGAATGTCTGTAAACAATTATGATCATCATTTCCTTCCTTCTGAGGTACAAGGACGCTGTCCTGGCTATTAAATTGAATACAGACCAACAATAGTCTGAAAGTTTTATTTTGTTAGAAAGATAATATTGTCGCCATCTTATGTCAATAATTTTTGTGTGATACAATAGCCACAGTTCAATGGTGTTAGTCCTGGATTAAAATCAGGTGTCAGACTCAATTCAGTTACCAAATGCAGTATTTTTCAAATAAAATTGCTTGTAAGATTGATGAGGGATAGATGACTTTAGAAAGGCATAATTGTTTTTTTTTAAATTTTTCATAACTAAGATGGAAGCACATTCAGCCATGAATTTCTGAATTTTTTATTAAGATGGTTATCTGTAACAAAAAATAACAAAGTGCATTTTGGAAATAGTCTTAGCTTAGCTTAAATAAATACATTACATATATATATAAAGTTTGGCTTTATACAGAAGCAAACTTTTTCTTTTTCTAAGATAAAAACACCTAAAATAGCAAAACAAGAACAAGAAAAGAGAAAAAGCTCAAATTCTTCTGTTTTAAAATTTTTGGTTAAAATTTTTCTAAAAAATTTTAAATTTTTTTATAGGACTCTCTAAAAGGCCTTAGAAGGTTTTGTACCTTTTCAGATACCTGAACTTGTTCTAGATTCACCACTCTCTCAAAATAATGTGAGCAAAACTTGAGCCTACATAGTGTTTTGTTTCTGTAAATTTTATGTAATTATTTTTCTTTGGAAAGGAGTGTCCCTTTTTAGAACAGCAATTACAGCAGAGACCAACTTGAAATGGTTTTTATGGTCCTTTAGCTAAGGTTAGCTTCATGAACCAAAATAACCAGTGAAGACTGGAAAAAAATTGCCATAGGGCATTTGGGATTGGTGGCTTTTTGCCCAGCATAGTGGTTTACGACTTGTTCTTTTTCATTACATATGCTGTGGTTATGACTCAGTCACTGAGCTGAATTCACAGCAGAGAGGATAACAGAAATCAATACCATGGAAAAGAATAAACAATAAACAATGAAAGCTCTCTATTAATGACAGCTTTCTTCTAACCAGATGAAAATTGAGCCCTTTAGTCAGAGCTTCTACTTCTTGCACAATTTTAAACTTAGCACAGCAAAAAACCCAAATAACTAACCACAACTGCAACCCAAGCAGTAACCAAGCTAAACCAAGCCAACTCATTCAAGTCAGAAAGTCCTATAAATTTTGATAGTAAAGAATTAAAGTTAAACTTTAAAATCGACTGCTCTGCACAAGACTTCAGGTTATCATACTCTGTGACATACATCAGATCTGACAATTCTTCAGCCAGTAAGAGAGTAGGCTTACTTAAGCTGTTGAGATAAACTATTATGAAGGAAGTGGATTAGCTTGCACTCAGCAAAAGCCTGATCTCAGATATCTTCCTGCCTCACATTTGTTTGGGTCCTCACCAGAAAGCTTGCAAGCTACCTGGAAGAGACTTATGGACATGATATCTGGGTATTTAGCCACAGAACAAAAGGTGGAATTCAGTTAGAGAGTAAATGTTGCATTCAGTTTTCTAAATATAGGTGCCTAGTGCCGTTTTATTGTTTTCACTGGGCTAGGAGATAAAACAGGGGATGTAGGAATTATCTGAATCTTTTGGGATCTGCAGCTAGGCTAGAACACCACCACAGTACATAAAGTGACAGTAGGCAATTGTTCCTAGGTTGCTGAAGTTAGCAAGGTCATCAGGGTTTGTTTCCTGAAACTTTTCTGGTTTTGGATTGATAGCAAAAAGTGAAAGCTCTCTTTACTTTTATTGAAGAGTTAGTCATTACTTTCATGGGAGTAATTAGGCTGACATCTGTGATGTCATCCATCTGTGATGGATGGGATACTTTTGCCTATACGTGGACATCCGAGGTAGTGTAGTATACCTTTCTCAGATTCCAAAGACTGATTCAGTAAACCATGGGAACTGTGTTGAGCCTGCGTTGTATCTGCCAGCTGAAGAGGATATCTTAGATACCCAAAGAGATCCCAAGTATTATTTTAGGCATAAATACTGATACAAGTAATAAGTAATACCTGATGCGTATTACTTACATGACATGCTGTCTGCGCTCCTGAGTCGCCTTTGGAACAAAGGCTAAGGTAAATATCAGGCATCATGAAGCAGGCATTTAAAATTATATCAGATGCCTGTGTTTAGACATCTGAATCCCACCCTTTGCTCACATACAGTCATTTAGATTAGGGTATCATGATCACTATTAGAAATCAATTCTAGTTTCAAAGTAGCTTTTGGAACAGTTTGTCCCTGAATAGTATAGGCACATGCTGTGGGAGTTTTGTTTGAACAGAAGAACTATGGGGTTTCTCCTTAGTTTTTCCTTGCCTTATTTTTATAAATATCTTAATTTATAAAATAAATGCCTAATTTCCCTGGTATTGAAATGAGTGGTAATAATACTAATTTTGTACTTGTCTCATATTTATTATTTATTCTTTCTCTTGGCAGAGCATTAAGCTACCTGAAAAAGGACCGAAATCTTGTGCCAATCAATAGAGCCAACATTTAGACAATGTAGAATCTGCAGAAGAGCTAATGTTATATGGCAATTTTTAACATATCTTACTAATAACTTAAAACACCTAAATTGAATCACCATTGAAGTTCTTGGTTTTCCTACTATCAACAAAATATTAGAGAAAAATTGTATAGTATTGAGCAGTCTCACTCCTCATAATATTCCTTACTCTACACACACATTTTCTTCATACAGAACTGTACCAGTAATTAGGACTTTACAATTAGGACTACTCATTATGCTGGATATGGTAGTGTTATGTACACTGAAGCTCATATATAAGCAGAAGACACTGATGAAAATGTGTATTTAGAGCAATGCCTGTGTTTGGGTAGCCAGCTTTTCTGATTTGTCGCAGGTGTCATATTATGGGGCAAGATTCAAGTCTGTATTCAGTCATCTAACATCAGGTAATTACAATACAGAAATTCACACAACAGCTGGGTGTTTCATGTAACAGTATCTAGTGAAAATTCCAAGGGGTTATTCAGTGATAGTCTGCAAACATGAAATGCATTTTGAAAGGCCCTGGGATATCTCTCCCAGCCTCCAACTGCCCCTGCAGCAAGACATGGATAATGCCTTTGTATAATCTGCTGAATGCCTCCAGATAGCTTAGAAACTCTCAGGTTGCAGCATGTATGTGGAAAACCTTTTCCAGGCTGCAACACTGGTCTCCAGAGCCTTATGATAAGCTGATGAGAGATGAAAGCTATTGCATTCATTCTTACAGGCTTCAGCTTCAGGTTCTGATGATACAGATCCAAGACCACAGGAATTTCCTCTTTACCAGTTTCTATATAAACACACAGAACTTCACAAAGTTTGTGGTTTATGAGATGCCTCTTTTGCTATACTACTGCCAGATAGCAAAAGGCAGAAACAAAAACTTCCTCCAGCAGAATATAATGTTCCTGTGCTGACAGGACATTTTAGTTCTTTCTTAGAATTAGAAAGAGTTTTTCCTTTCAAAAGGCCAAAAGTTTTGGTGTTTTTTTTGTTGTTGTTGTTCCAATACTTGTCTTGCTGTACTTGCCTGAATGTCCAAATGCCCAATCTGACCAAGTTCTCTGGAGAAGAGCAAGGGTTGCTCCTGTTTCTCTTTTCCTATAGATACACAAACTTTCCATTCAATCAGAACCTTCCAGTCAATAAGAACCCTTGATTCATCTTTATTAGATTCTTTCCTTTTGTGATGTTCTATACTTCTGCTCAAGTGACAACACATTTAAGGGAGAAAAGATTGTTTATATTTCCAGAGAACGATGTACAACATAGCTTTTTCCCCTACCCAACTTACTTAAAAAAAAGTTTTCTCAGACCACTGTATATGGTGTTCAGATCTGTTTTCAATGAATTCTGGCTCCCAACTCTTCATAAATCATGTGGCCTTCCAGTGGTACTGGAAGATACACCTCACAAGACACTATCACCCTGTATATAAGGTTCAAGAAGAGATGGGGATATGGAGCTCTAAAACTAACATTTCCATTTATTTTAGCAGTTCTTAAAGCTCCCATGGCGACCCTGTTTTAATTTTCCACCAGTTTCTAATGCACTGTTTCCAAATTTGTTTTTGTGCAAGCCCTAGTGAACACAATCAAACTTGAAATGCAAAATGAGTTTGTGGGGAAAACTGCAATCAGCTTTAGAGTTCTGAGGACTCTTTGCAGCCTGTTTGCCAGAGTTCATAAGCAAAGAGAAAAGTAACTGCTGTTTTTCTCCTGAGGTGTGAATTTGTTCTCTTTCGTAGATGCTTATTTCCATGACTTACATTAAAGCTATTGTTGCACATGAGGGAGTATCGACTTAAAGCCAATTCTGCTTTAGTTGGTGAAAGCAGGAAAAAAGGGAAAGAAATGTTCATTCACTTGCAGCTATGCATATATGCACTTAATGAAGTTAGCAGCCCCATTCTCCTGTATATTATATCCCCAGTATAATAATTTGCTCCCATGTAAGAAATGAGAAAATTGGTACTAACTCACAATGCTTGTGTCTAAAAACAAAACTAAAATTAGAATTCTGAGTCTTACAAAATAAATGTGGAGAAGGGAGAGTTCATTGGAAAGCTGATTATTATGCCTTTATTGTCTGGAGACACTATGGGACCATCATGTTTGAACCTGGCATGTTCTTAAATAAGAGTTGGAAAATGTACAATGTGCTCTTTGATACATCTTCTCTCCCTGTTTCTTATGGGAATGCAGACACAATGCTGTAGTTAGCTAATGATGAACTTACTTCCAGCAAATTTTGCACATAAGTGATATCAAATGATTTTCTCCAAAACTTGATACAGACAGTGCCAGCAGACTTATAAATTTGGGAAAATACTGAGATTTTACTTCTAGTACTTACTGGTGCAGACATACATAATATTTCTCTCACTTATTTATTTGTAGTTATCTGTCAAGTATTTAGTTAAGAAGGCAAGTCATTTTGCTAAATCGCAAATTCATTGAACTACTTAATCCTTTCTCTCTCTCTCTCTCTCTCTTTCTTCCTTCCTTCCTTCCTTCCTTCCTTCCTTCCTTCCTTCCTTCCTTCCTTCCTTCCTTCCTTCCCTCCTCCCTCCCTCCCTCCCTCCTTTCTTTCTTTCTTTCTTTCTTTCTTTCTTTCTTTCTTTCTTTCTTTCTTTCTTTCTTTCTTTCTTTCTTTCTT
>JAWWMP010000001.1:61587762-61608741 GCA_035047865.1 Dendrocincla tyrannina
TTTCTTTCTTTCTTTCTTTCTTTCTTTCTTTCTTTCTTTCTTTCTTTCTTTTCTTTCTTTCAACTAGATTTCAATTAAATGTGATTCCTAAGCCATAGCATTAGTGAAAAAAATCCAAAATAAGCACACTAAAATATGCTCTGTTTGTGAGTTCCAATTTTATTCAATTTTCTCCATGATGTTCTCAATAAAAGAGAGAGTTCAAGGAATAGATGAATGATGTTAAGTAAAAAGGCAAATAAATTTATTATCAGTTTGATACCAGATATTATGATGAAGAATTCTGACTGCTGCAATGTTTCATTCACTGCTTCTCACAGTACGTTCAGAAATAGTTTAGCATACAGTGAAAACAGGTGGACAAACCAGGTTCAGAGTCATACTGTAGTTAGATTCAGAGATAAAAGTGATGAGAGTCCCTGGAACCTAGAAAAAAGGAAGTAGACAGAGATTTTTTTAGTCCAAATGAATATGTGAGGGTGCAACACTTTCAGGGAATTTTAGAAAAGTCAAAAGTAATGAAATATGTCCTTGAGGGCATATAAAAGCACATCATCTATACCTATGAGAAGTGGGGTATGTCAGTTACAAGGAGAAATAACTGCAAAGTGGAGTAGAAGAGCAGGCCTAAGATCAGATTGAGACATAAGCTTAGTAAGGCTGATTAGTTTTTCATTTATGCTGATGACACACTTCTGTTAAATGATACTTGGCCTTTGTTTCTCCTTAAATGAACACAAGGTATCTGTGAGGCTGAAAGTTGGGCAAGTATTCAAGGACTTTCATATATTGGCACACGAGAAATGTGCTCCTTATCATAGAGGAGTTTCCTTATATTTAAGTAGACTTCTATGTTGAATTAAAGGTTTATTTTTTCCATTAAGGTGATACTGCCAGCTGTACAATCATTCATTTCATGTCTAAATCTGTCCTTTGCATCTCCATAAACTCCAAATGCACCACCTTACGTAAAGACTTTTTTTCCCTTTTGATTTTAATCAAGCTCCATCTTCATGTACTAGTGTAATATTAGCACTTTATTTTTCTACTTTAAAAACCCTCAGTGCCATGTGAGTTTTCCCAGTCTTTCACAGCTCTTTGTCTTAAATTTTATTGCTTCCACAATTGCTCACCGAAAATAAAATTACTTTTGTCATAAGAGTATCAATTCAGTCATAATGTGGCATCTTATTCAACAAAAAGTAGTTCCCTGCATGAAATCCAGAACAGCATCAAAAATTCATTTAAATGTTTTGTGCAGAGGTCTGTGTAAGAAGAACTTCTATGTGCACAAGGAATATCAAGCACAATGTCAAAACACGAATTGGTGCACTGAATAAAAGCCATGCCTCAACTATAGAAAATCTGTAGGGACATAGAAACCCTGTGTTTTCATTAAGAAATAAGATGACTTGTGAAAGAGGATGCCTGTACAATCCTTCTGGGACTAACAGCAACAAAACAAATCAGTTTTTAAAATAGAAATATCACACAACAATACATTTACTCATAGACAAGGGTTGCAGAGCTGCCAGGCATTTGGGAGATCATTTCCAAGTGCTCCTCCAACCTCAGCCAGAAAAAAAAAAAAAGCCCAAAACACATTTAGTGGGTTCATAGAATAGAAAATAAAATTAGCTTTAAACAGTGCCTAAGGACTGACTACATGACACAGAGCCTTCTGTGATGTGGCAAGGAAATACGCACTGACTGGTTCTTATAAGTGACCCCCACTGCACAGCTTGGCACACAGATCCACTCCTGGCAAATCCACAGTAGCTGTACAAGGAGGTTGTATGACAGATCTGCTCCCTCTTCTCTGCAGTTCTTCTCTGCAGTTCTGGTCTCTCTCTTCTCTCTCCTGTGGCAGAGCAGCTAGAGAAACTGTGGCAGGATATGGCATGTACAGCTCAGCCAAGAAACTCCAGTGGGAGAAGGAGAGAAAGTGAACAATATTTCTTCTAGCCTATGCTTTAATGATTTATAACAAATAATAGGATTCTGGTCCCTTGCTTCATTCTGGTGATGACACTTTCCAGTCTTAGTGAGAAATCAGAGAGAAAGAAAGAGATTTATCTTTTAGAGCAAGT
Source organism: Dendrocincla tyrannina (assembly GCA_035047865.1). Lineage (NCBI taxonomy): Eukaryota > Metazoa > Chordata > Aves > Passeriformes > Dendrocolaptidae > Dendrocincla > Dendrocincla tyrannina. The sequence goes on from JAWWMP010000001.1 coordinate 61,589,853, forward strand.
CTGATGAGTGCAACCTGGCTTGTACTGGGAAATTATTTTGTCTATGTGAAACAGAAACCTGGCCTTTCCTGCTACAGAGACCTGTTGTGGTATGTGTCAGAGAGCTCTGACATGCAGTGCACTGGAAAATACAAGAAAACCTCCCAGAAAACAAAAAAAACCATGGAAACAGATAACAAAGGTACAGACTCTGAGTTTGAAATAGGCAGTCCCAAGAGTAAGTGGCACTTGGAGGATATGTGTGTAAGTGATAACCAATGTAGAGTAGACTTGCATGCTGCATCTTCACCCAACTCATTCCTACCTATACATGATTAAGTGTATGAGCCTTACTTTTAAAACTGCTATTTAAAAATGCTTATAGAAAGGTAGACATACAGAAGAAGATTTAGTCTTTCCCACATGGAAGGACAACACTTAACCAGATGTACTTATCTCTACATCCAGCAGCAGCAGCCTGTGAAGACTGAAACCATCTCTCAGTCCTTATGCTGGCCTAGGGATGAGAAATAAGTGTCCAGGGTTACACAAATTCTGGTAACTGGTAACCACCTTTTCTTTTCTCTTTTCTCCTAATATGCCTACTAATTTAGAATGTGGGGAGGCACTTAAGATAAGGGCAGTACTCTATTATCCTAGAAGAAGAATGTATCCACAAGCATGAATCAACTGGAATGCTGATGACTCAGACAATCCACATGTTGAGGGTCTGCACACCTGCCACCTCAGTCTATGAGCTGGGTATTGTTTCTTTCTCCTTACACAAATTACTCATTTGTGATAACTCCCCTCAGGGAGGCATCAGGACAATTCACACACATGGCCTGAAAATATTAATCTTTGCTGATGGCCATAATGGATCCACCTGTGCGGACATAACAGGTAGCCTTAACATTTTAGAAGGTGTCACTCTTGAAGTGTCCCGTGATCCAGTATTAATCATCCAGTGAGGAACTCTGTGACCCAGTAAAGATACCAGAGTTGTTCCCACCTATCCAGGCTACACTTGACAGATTGATGGTCTCCTTCCCTCACTCCATGGGACATCTACCACCCACAGCTTCTAACACCACATTAGCGGACCAGGACTATAACCACTACTGAAGTTGCAGGAACCAGGTCTCATTGCTTGATCCGGTGGGTCCTTCCAGTCACCTGGAGGTCCACAGCCCTGCTCCAACTTCCTGTGCCAATACTGCAGCCTCACTAACACTGACCCTCCAAACCAATCCTAACTGGTTTTAACAGGTGGTGGGAGGCCAGCCGACATCTCATTTTGGTCTGGGGGGCAGGAGATTGGGAATTTTCTCATTTGCTTAACCCCATTTTATCAGTATTGTTGTTTAGCATTTTTCTTGCTAAAGAGTTATTTTTTTCCACTTACGTCTGGGTATATTTGATCTCTCTCTCTGTGTATTGGAAAGAACCAGGGGTACATCAAATCAAAGGGAATCAAAGGAAGAATATTTCCATCCGAGGTCTCTGCCTCTCCAAATTATCTCAAACCTAGACAGTAGCACACCAGGAATAATCATTAGTTCCATGCTGATGAAGGAAATGGATTCTGCATCTATAAAACAGAAGGAAAGACCTTAAAGATCTTAGGCCTGCAGTGGCCAAAATTTTCTAGAATTGACTATGAAAGGGATGATGAATCTGTGGCAGGTATCACTATTGCAAATGATGTGCAAGTAGGGCTTGAGATATCTGGTCTTTCCTGGCTGCATTGGAACTTTTCCTACTCATACTGTCCAACAAGCAGTGGCTGGTTAGAGGAAGTGTTCAAAGCATGAACTAAAAGATAAGGATATAAGTTAGGTGTTGTAGGGAGCAAAAGGAAATAAGCTTGAATAAAGAGCAAATGGGGGGAGAAATACTGGTACAAAATGTGAGAAAAGCTCATCATCACATCTTAGTCTCTACAGTACTTTTCACAGAAATGTATAGGATTGAAATGTAATGTTTAATGATGACAGATACAGCTGAAACAGTACCATTATGCTCTGAACAGTTTATTAGCTTAAACAATGGCAGCTCTTCTCCACTATATTTAGTCTGTTTTTTGAATGTTCAGACATCAAATTTTCAGATGTGATAAAAATTTAGGAATAATTTATAATAATAATGTAATATTATAATAAATAGTATATAATATTAATTTATAATAATATTTTATATTTAACATGTCACCAAATACACTGGTTTATGGCTCCTTCTATGCTTTTAACATATGTACATAATGCCAGTGCGTTATGTAGAGTGGTAAAAATATGAGAAACAGTCTATCAAAGTCACATTAGAAATACTATTTGCAGCTGCCCAAATTGTACATGATGAGGTAAATATATCTTCAATGCATTGTGAAATTTAAGAGAAGTGCAGTGGTCAATTCTTTACTGGTAAAAGTAGGAACAGTTCTAGAGAAATGAAAGGTCTTCTACCTTAACTGTTAAGCCTTGAGACCTGTGGTGGATATTTTTTCTCCCTGTGGGTCTTTTGTCTGTGAAGTTAGTGATAATGTAGAATGACAGAATAATTACCCCTAAAATATCTTTTTCCAAATTGAATGTGATTTGTAATGAATCATCTGTGCAGAGAATAAAGTATATTAAAGCACCTCACTTCATTTTGTTGGAATCCAATTGGGAGTTTAAAGCACCATGAAGTTTATTCTTTTTCTTTCTTTTTTTTTTTTTTTTCCCCCATCTTTCTGTGGAAATCTTAGCTCTGAGATTTTTTTTTTTCCTTTTTAACTCTAAAGGAGCTTATGTCTCAAATAATCTCATTGAGGAGATAAAAGTAGAAGCTCTGCAAAAAACTGCATTAGAGGGAAGAAAAGTTTCTTGAGTGTCTAAGAAAGACAAGGCAGGGTCATTTCCTCGGATATCAGGTATTCTAATTTCTGTTTCATAGCTGTGACCCAGCTTCATGACTTGTGGATTTTCTGTCAGCTTCACATCATCACCTGCAATTTGCATAATGTGAAACTCCAGGAAAACATGTGGTAGGACAAGCTTAAATTAACCTTGTAAGGTCTGAGCTTTACAGTGGCTCATTAATTTCAAAGCACATGTAGTTCTGGTACCAAATGAACAGAGAATAAGATGTAAAAATGAACTTTAAGAAAAATATGAAAAATTGTAACTTTAGTACTAAATCTGCTAAGAATGAGAGGCAGATTTGGGGTTATTTGTGTTTAGTTTATGTTTTTGTGATGATCTTATAAGAAACTTAAATACTGTAACATAATCAATTTTCTATATTAAGGCATTGATTGTACAAGCACTGAAAAATTCTCTGAAGATATTTTTGAATATTATCACTAAGCTGAGGAGGGAATATATCTATGTTTGCTAAAATACAGGCCCTAGTATCCTTTGGTAGTGTGCTTGGTATTGTCTTTTTAATGAAGTCACATTAACTATTATTTTGTCAGATAAGGATTGTTCTGCATTCTTTAAGCTTGCTGTGCTCTAGTAATTACTCTAAATACATTTCACTGCTTCTGAAACATAGCTTATGTACATGATCCATGGAAAATTATCCTGAAACAGCGTGTTGATAAATTAAAAGTATAATTCGCTGGTGCTTTCACCTTTTCTGAATTTAAATATTGTCAGGGCTGCTTCAGAGATGTTTTAAGGACTAATAAATTTCAACATACTAACACTTACTGTGATGACATTAGCACAGTAACACATAATGTGTTTAGCTACATCAATCTGCCATATAAACACAGATGACTGGTTATGATAGTGGCAACCCATGTTTGGTTTTTCTGGGTTAAGGATATTTATTGATTTAAGTACACAAAATGTTAAATTTGTGCTCACTCATATGTCCTACTGACAAAGTAAAATATTCTAACTACTTAAAATAACCAATTTATTCTCTCAAATTATTTCATACTCCTGTAGTTACATGTCTTATAACATTTTCAGAAAACTCATTAAAAAGGAAACAATCAAACAAAAAATTCCAAGCAAGCAAGCAAACAAACTCTAAAACATTAAATACATTCAAAGGAATATTTCAGAAAGTCAGAAAGTCCCTAGTCTCCCAAAAGTGTTGGCCCAGTACTAATGCTGCAATCCTAACTACTGCTTCTGAGCTGAATGTTTCATCTGTCTTCATATCAGTTTCTTGGCTGACAGATCCTCAATTAAATGGTTAGAAGAGATTTTTGAAACAATATGTTTTCTTTTCTTTCTCTGATCCCTTTTCGTACAAATGTTCAGAAATAATATTCCAGACTAAGGCAGATACAGGACATGGAAAGTTTCAGTACAAAGAATAGAGATTAGTGAAATTAAAAATAGCTGAAAATAGATGTGTTGGCTAACTTTATTGATAATAGTGATGATAAGTACCGGCTTATCCATTTATTTATAATTAAAATGGTTCCAAATCAAAAAAAAAAGAGAGATCTCCCATTTCATAGATACTCAATATTCACATATTCAGAAATGTCCTCAGAAGTAGAATATTCACCATGAATAGCAAAATATTATATTTTAAACTGAAATATTTAACAAAAGAGCAAAATCACATCTTGTATTAATGAAATGTTTACTCTAAAAATACTGAAAAGAATAGGATAAAACATCCAAAATGCCAATTAAGCAAACTTATTGCCCACATACTGTAATGTTGAAATTTACTAGTTTCTACCTGAAGACAATGTCATGGATACAACTTTTACAGAATCACAGAATGAGTGAGATTGGAAGGGACCACAATGCGTCATTGGGTCCAACCTCCCTGTTCAAGCAGAGTCATCCTAGAACACATTGTACTGGATTGTGTCCAAAGGGTTCTTGAGTATCCTCAGTGAGGGAGAGTCCACAACCTCTCTGGAAACATCGTCCTAGTGCACAGTCAACCATACAGTAAAGAAGTTCTTCCTCATCTTCAGGTGGAACTTCCTGTGCAGCAGTTTCTGCCTGTTGCCTCTTGTCCTATATTGCTTGGCACCACCAAGAAGAGACTTAATACTCTTAATTAACTAAATTAATTAATTAATTTACTTAATTTACTTACTTAATTAAATAATTTAATTTAAATAACTCTACTTAATTAAGTACTTAATAGACATTAATGAGGTGCCCTATCAGTTGTCTTCTAGAGACTGAACAAGCCCAACTCACTCCGACTATTCTCATAAGAGAAATGCTCCAGTCCCTTAACCATCTGTGTGGCCTTCTGCTGAATCTCCTTCAGGAGCTCCATGTCTCTCTTGTACTGAGGCACCCAGAACTGGACACAGTATTCCAGATGCGGTCAAACTAGGGCAGAGTAAAGGGATCTCCCTTGAGCTGCTAGAAATGCTGGACCCATGCTGTTCCTGAAAGTCTGAATCCTGTAGAAGGGACCCATGCCAGAACAATTAATGAAGAACTCTAGCCTGTAAGAAAGACTGATGTTGGAGAATTTCCTGTAAGACTTTCTCCCATGGGAGGAATCCCATGCTGTGGCAAGGGAAGAACCCTCCTTGTGGTAAAAGTAGTGGGAGAAACAGCATCATTTGCTGTGATGAACTGACCATAAACCCCATTCCCCATCTTTCTGCACCACTGAGGGGGAGAAGTTAGAGTCTGAGAAGAATGGAGGGGTGGGCAGAAGGTATTTTTTAGATTTGTATTACTTTTCATTATCTTATTTTGATTAGTAATAAATTTATTAATTTCCCCAAATCAATTCTGTTTTGCCCATGAAAGATAATAAGTGAGCCATCCTTCCTGCCCTTAACTCATGAGCCTTTCATTATATTTTGTCTCCCCTGTCCCGCTGCAGAGGGGTGTTATAGAGTGGCTTTTGTTGGTACCTGACATCCAGCCTGGGTCAAATGACCATACATGGTTACCATCTTACTTGTTGCTTGCTTCCTTCTCAGCTGATACTAAACTCTACAATTTCATGAGCACAACAGGGAAGGCTGCTGTGATGACTCTACAGCTGCTCCCTAACCTTCACATATCCAACAAGGTCTGTCTTGATAGTATGAGCTCAAGCAACACACCATTCTTTGTGGCATCCTCCTAGTTGTGACAGAACATTATCATCACTGCTTTCCAGGAACCTTCTGAACTATTTGTGCTTTGTTGTCTTGCTTCTCTAGCAGATACCAGGTTAGTTAAAGTCCCCCACAGGCATCGGTGCCTGTGACTTAGAGGCTGCTTCAAGCTGCCTATAGAACGTCTCACGAACTTCCAAATCCTGATTAGGTGGCCTGTAGCAAATATCCATAACAATGTCTCCCTCATTAGTCCACCCTTTTATCCTAACCCATACGCTCACTACTTGCTTGTCATCCACCCCAAGACAGAATGCAAGTATTGTCTCACATTGAGGGCAACTTCACCACCATGCCTTCCTGCTTTGTCTTTCCTAAACATCATGGAATCATTCAAGACAACACTCCAATCATGTGAGCTATTCCACTATGTCTCCGTAATTGCAATGAGATTAAAGTCCTGTGATGGCACACAGATTTCTAGTTCCTCATGTAATTAACTTACTTAACCTCCTAGCTTTCTTAACCTTAGAAAAACAATGACATAAACAAAATGATTTAGAGTACAAAGGCAACAAGTCTTAATGCAGGAAAAAATATCCATTTTTCTGTGCAACACTAAAACAGTGCCTGAGTCCATTCTGGTTTTATTACATAAATTAGTATTTTCTCAGCTAAAAGCTGTTAATCTGCATGGGATTTGGTACGCTTAATAGAGAATGAAAAGGCTTCCTGAATTTAAGGCCATGAAGTACAAAGAGGTTTATGCCCATTTATTAGGACAAGCACCCTGGAGGGTAGATGGGCTGTATCCATGGTGGATAGTGTTTTTCAGTTCAAGGTACCTGAAACAGCATATCTGCAGCTTTAGTCCACAGCACACAGGGGTGTACTGATAGAATAAAGTTTAAGGGAGGAGAAGGTCTGCATCTGGGATCTGACATAAGAGCATGGGATAGCATTTGTGGGAACAAATGCTTCTGAGATGTGCTGTAGGGCTCTTTAGAATGGAGGGATTCAAACTTTATACCACTTAGATCCTGTTTTCTAAGAAAAATCTTTTCGGAAATATTTTCCCAAATTTGCCTTATTTTCCTAGATATATTTAGGTAGAATGCTAGAAAATTTCTGAAGTGCTCAGGTAATGATCAGTGCTACAGCTCCACTGAGTGTCAGAAGTAACCTGGATCTCTGGACCTTAGTCATAGGCACTAATAAATTATCATCTCTATTTCTGATTCTATCAGTCTGACAATCTTCTTTACTTCTTTTGCTCTATAATCATTTTATGCATGAGTTTGTGAATTACTCAAATGGACTTTTGACTTATACATTCTGGTTAAAAGTCTAGGGTGAGACACTATTGCAAAGTTTGATATTTGCCTTGAGCAGAACAACTCATAAAAGCAATATTCAGTTCAAAAGAATAAGGTTGCAGAGAGGTGTTTTAGCTCACTCTAAATGTAGATAAACTCTGTACTGTAAGTTCTTTGTGTTAGGACTTCCTTTCCTTGTAACTACCAAAGGCTAGATGCATTGAAAATTTGGCTAGTTTAAGAAAAGACTTGGAAAAAAAGTCTCTCAAGAATGTAGAAGATACTTTATGGTGCAAGGAATTTTTTCCAGCTTCCATCAATATTTAGTTTAGGAATGTCTGCAGTAAATGTGTTGCAAACATATTGATTGGGAACTTCTCTTGCAAGGTATTTAGAAATGAAAACAAACATTTCAGAAAGAAGTACTTGTGGTTTATTTTGCCACAGAGTAAAAGAAACATTGAATAACCAATGCATATTTTCTGGTTTTCATCCCAGTGTCCATTTCACTGGGAATAACACTTCTAAAAGAAGACTTTTCCTCTTTTGGTATCAGAAATTTACTCTTACTGTTGTTTATGGACTGTGTGGCTTCTTGTTTATCAACATCATTTCAAAGGGTCAGGAAGAGAATGACAGAAACACATCGCATTCCTTCCAAACTTCCACAAAACAAAAAAGAATTACATCTTCTGTAAGACACTGATGTGTGAAACTGTCCTCTTGATAGACATAATGTGTGTGGTGCAAGATAATACTTGCAGCAAACAACTTTTGCAGTTGATTAAATGCCTCAGTTCCACAAAGGCCATTTATTGCCTTGTCTACTTCAGCAACATAGAAATTCTCCATTAAATAGAAGAAATGTCAGTTCTAGAAAATGTGACACTCAAACGTTCTGTTATAAAGCAGAAAACCCTGACAGCAGATGTTTTGTGTGCTTTTTTTTTTTTGTGCCTTTTTCTTTTTTTTCCCTTGGATGGCAGATTCCAATACTTTGCCTCAGTGTTTCAGATTATCCTCCTTTCAAAAATGAGAAGATATAACTGGACAGAGAAAGTTGATGCGTACAATGAATTTTGACCTATTCAATTTTCCAATCCATTTGGATTTTTGCAGCCTTGGAGACAGCCTATGCTTTTGTTGTGCAGGAAAGGATTTAAATATTTTTAAAACCCATTAGTAACAGTTAGAAAGCCTTTTCAAAGCTGTAAAAAGTTTGGCTGTATATATATGGAGTAAATTTTCAATGCAGTGTGTATAGACTTAGATATAAATTTGGTAATTTTAATAATGTTAATAGCAACTGTTGTTGAACGTAGGCATATGCTGCACAGAGTGTTGTTACCAGAAACAAAAAAAGAAATTAGTCATAAAACTGCATACAGTCTTAGAAAAATACAGGGAATACTTACCAGGTTTTCTTTTTGTTGATTTGGCTGGTTTCTTTTCCTATACCAACTTCAAATAAGTTTTTCTCAAGATTATTATGTTTATGAATGGTATAATCACTAAAATGTGGCTTATAAATGTCCTAGTGTGGATGCCTAACAGTGTATATGACATGGTCATGTTTTATGTGCTAAAATAGCTGTAGTAAAAGTTCTGGTTTGAATTTCAATTACAATGGCAGATGTTTTATAGCTACCTTAATGTACCTACTTTCTAGAAGTGATCTGAATATATGTACATCTGAGTTAAGAATAGACCAGTGGAACACTAGACTTCCCACTTTGGGAAAAAGCTCTACATTTCAAGGAAGAGTTTATGACTTTTCCTTATCTCTGTAGTCCTCAAAGACTCCTATGCAACTACTTTACGTGATGTAGAGAAGTCAGTGTAATAGACATATTTGCTTTTTAGTGAAGACATATTTCAATACTGAGGTAATTGGACATAGGTTGAAGTAAACCAAGTAGCTTTAATGACAGAAGGCACAAAATGCTCTAAAAGATGAAGCTCAAAATCTAGAAGCACTAAATATTTTATCTTGCTTACTCTATGCTATAAGTGCTTTGAGCTTAAAATTTGATGCTATAATTTTTAGACACCATGACAGCAAGCTGTGAAAAGAACATAATCCTTGTTTTCAGCTTTTATAACTATGAATTGTGTTCTACTGTGACAGTCAGAATTTTGTTTTAATTTGTGTAGGAGAAAAGATTAGAGAAGTAAAAAACTGCCCCAAAACCTGCAGTTGACATATTTTTTTCAGTGTTTAACAGAATAAACAGTCTGATTAGTTTCCAGCATAGTTTAGGAGAGGTGTTTGGTTAAAATATGTGTTATACATGTCAGGGTGTCACAGTGGTCATGACTACTCATGTGTAGCTGCAACTTGAAAAGAAAAAATTAAAACAACTCCAAACAAGAAACACCCACAATTACTCTCAGTGAAAAAAAATAAAAAATAAAAATTATGTTAAGGGAAAAATCATGTTTGTCTTTGCATTATGTATCCTCTGTCTGGTAGATGTTCATCTACTACGTCAAAATATTCCATTAATCTCCTAATATGTAGTAAAGTATTAAGCAATCTATCATGATCATGGCAAGGTAGATGGTGCTATAAAGAAATTATCTAGGCATATGATGTTGATTATCTTAAAACTCTTCATCTTGGATGTACTCAGGCTCATGGGAGGAACATTAATTCAGTAAAGTCCACTATAATTATTTATATGATTCAGAAAGGGGGATTTCGTGCTTTAGATGTAAGCCAGGTAAGCAAGTATTTCACATTAAAGGGGCAAGTTTTAGGGAGGTTTAACCTATAATCACATTGTAAGATATAGAGAAGTAGCTTATGTAGCTTTTGATAGTTACAATATATTTATTTATTCAATATCATGCTTTAAAGTTGCTATATGTGTCTGCAGAATGAAAGGAAAAGCCACTCTGCAAAGCCTCAGTAGCTCTTTTTTGCTTTACAAGTAGAAAGACATCCAGGTTAAAAGTGTGTATTTGTACCTGAAGATTTTAAACACACAACATGAGAGAAAATATCACACAAGTCTGCTTTCTAGGAGTGGCCTGGCTATTAAGGGAAGCAAATGGACTCTAACAGAGGATTGAATGTTTATCAGGATGATTTTAAGTGTCAGGTGGTAGTGTCCTAGGCTTTTGTTTGTTTGTTTGTTTGTTTTTTCCTGTTTTCCCCTATTCCTACATTTATACCATGTCCTTTAAATCCAAATGAGACAAACGTAAAGAAACAGTTTCACTGTATAATCTCACACTACTTAGGGAGATCTTGCATACTCATGTGGCCTGCTAAAGCCTATTCCTGGCAGCCATGTGACTATATCAAGAGCAAAGAATGGGCAGGTAAAGGCAACTAAACATTATACATGAATGGGCCTTTCTGATAAAATATCAAATGTTAGGTTATGAATTCTGGGAAGTAATGTGCAAGCTTCAAGGAAACCATCATCAGTACAGTCAGCTGCCAGACAAAGCATAGCTCTCCTTTTAATAATTAAGTAGGCAAAGTGTCACAGGTTTTACTTGAAATATGGAAAAAAATAGGTTCAGAATCTTTCTTTTATGGCATCTACAAAAGCTTTCAAATGCATGCTACTGTGTGTGTGATTTATCATCCTTGCTGGAATAGTTTCACTTTGTGTAACTAATTAAATATTTATAGGAAAAGAAAGTGCAAAAATAACTCTGTGTGAGAGGGGAAAACAAAGCCTGAGGATAAATTCTATAACTTAAGCAAAGTAGATTTGGATGAGAGCACCCACATGATTAAGAAAGATTCTTAACTTGGGCTATATGATGTACTGCTTTGGGACTGTCTCATTGTAAATTACTCTAAATTGATGTGTGATACACATATGTACTGTTTTGATTAACTAACCTATATAAATAATTCTATGCAATCTGCAAACAGCAAATATGACTCACAGCACATGAGATTCAAGGGAGAATCAAATATTGTATTTCATATGCTTTTCAGATGGATTTTGCAGGGCCATTTGACGCACTGTTTTGTAGATTGCTAGTATCTATATACCCACTGAGTCTGTTTACAGCATGGCCTGCAGTGGAATGAAGAGACACCTGAACTAACACACGTCAGATGCAGTAAAGTCCCAAAGGCACTGTGTTCAGCATGAGCTTATTCCTTCCACTAATGTCATCACAATACAAGCAGGTCTCCATTATGAATCCTAATTGGAGCTTGGTAGAGTTTCAAAAACAAAATTAATGCTATGGTTCCCCTACTGAGTTAACGTGCTCAGGATCAGCCCCAAGAACAGTCCATTTTTCTTTATGAAAGAAGCTATGCCATCCAAATGCATGGAGCCATTTGAGTCTGAAGCTCTGTCCAGCATCTAAACCAATAAGCCCTCCAGATATGCCAGAAGTATGGTGTGAAGACAGCTGGGACAGCTCTTGATCACTGGCAAGGGCTCAGCACAGCATGGAAGCAGTTATAAAGCTTCTGGGCCAAGGATAGATGCCATTGCACTCATGTGGCTCTGTACTTGGTGCAGCAATCTGTGCAGCACTTGTATGAGCTTGCTTAGATCATCTGGGATCTTTTTGCACCTTTGGCATGACTTAGCTACAGCATGGATAGCTACTACTCAGATGACGCAAAAATTCTGAATTTGAGTTGCCTCTGACCAGCTGTTGACATACCAGCTGTAGCATGCATCTGAGCTACTCAGCCCAATGCCCTCTATGATTAACTGAGAAAAATAACAGCTTTTTCAGGTTGTGATCTATTTCTTTATAATCCTCATGAAAATTGCTCTTCAGTTTGCTTAATTCTCTGCACTGAATAAAAGAAATCTCAAGTCTCTATCTCAAACATGGACACTGATGTCTAGAGCTAGCTGCCATCATCCTTAGCATCTACCATGACTTACTATTTTAAAATGCATTATCAAAGATTTCTAGTAGAAAGAACAGAAAAAAAACCAACGACTATCTTTGCATTTACAAATTGACATAGGAGGGACGTGTTTTGCATATTTGGAGTTCACAGACACTGTAGAGAACTGATGTTATTTGACCCTCTGAGACATCCATTTGAATTGCCAATTTAGGAACAAGCAGAACATGTCTTTGCATGGCACTGATATAAAATACTGCAGTGGGTTTAGCAAAATGATCCTGCCTATAATTAGTTCATAACATCAAAACAAAAACACTTATTTTGTGAGTTTCTTAGGCACCTGTGACACTGGTCTAAAATGTTATATCATACTGCTATTCAGATAATTATGGATGCATAAACTCTTAGTTAATTGAGTGGATGAGAACTGCATCCAAAGGACAGTTTTGGATGAATGAGCCCTAGCTAAAGGGAATGTATGGTAGGTGTGTAAGTAATTGCATATACTATATTCATCCTGAGAATTGCTAAGTACTTAGCCCTGAACTTGAAAAATGGGGTAAGAGGAATGCTGCATATATTCCTTCACACATTTTTGAAACAACTTTGTTTTATTGAGAATAAAAATTAACAAAAAATAGGGTTTGGGTCAAGGAAAAAAGGGGGGAAGGGAAAAGACCAACTTCAATTAATCTCCTGTTTTGAAATACAAAATATCAAACTGTTGATATGTGCTTTTGTGACACGTGCTTTTTTGACACATTCAAACTTCCAAATTAGTAATATCAAATCCTTTTCAGGAAAAATAATTTTTTTGCCCACATTTAAATATAACACCATAGTAAATATCATGCTTATTTTAACTAGAGACAGTCTGAGGATAATGATAGTTTAAATATACGATTTATGATTGAAGTGTTTTGAAGTTTTCATACACTTATAAAATGTGATCAATTGGCTATTATTTATTAATATTACAGCAATGGAAATTGCTTTGCAAAATATTAAATTATTTTTTTAAAGAATACAACACTAAATTTATACACTACTAATCTACATGATAAGCAATATTGATCATATGACTTAATATATTGTTTGGTTATGTGTGTACTGATTTATAAAACTTAATGAGCTGCTGTAATATATTGTTACATTTTTAAAATAAATGCCAGGTCACACTTGAGAAACTGTTTGGATAAGGGTTTGATACAATGAAAAGACTGTATGTTTTGATCACTGTATTTGTTTTCAGACAACGGTACGTCACTGAAAGGGTGTACTTCAACACCAGCTTTCTGTGGCTAATAAAAATTATGCAGATTGTACAGAGTAATTGTGGTGATGTGACTCCAGCCAGTAACTAAGTTGACCCAGTCATTCTCTCACTACTCTCTAGCAGGATGGGTGTGAATCAGAAGAGCGAAAATGAGAAAAGTCATCGATAAAGGCAGCTGAAAATGTGAAGCAAAGCTGCATGCACAAGCAAAGTAAAATCAGGAATTCATTCAGTACTTCCTATCCACAGGCATTTTTCAACTACCTGCTGGAAAGCAGGGCCTCAGCACACATAATGACTACTTAGGAAGACAAATAGCATTACTCTGAATATTTCACCTTCTGCTTCCTTTCTTTCAGTTTTTACTGCCGAGCATGGCATGATGTGGTATATAAAATCCCTATGGCCAGTTGGACTCATCTGTCCTGGCTGTGTCTCCTTTCTGCTTCATGTGCATCCCCAGCCTACTCAGTGCAGGATCAGAGTAGAGAAAAGAAAATCTTGAGTTGTGTTAGCACTATTTAGCCATAGCCAAAATGCTGGTGTGTTACCAACACTGGTTTAATCACAAATTAATACCACTGTTCAAGCTGCTATGAAGAAAATTCACTCCATCTTTTCCAGTTCCAGTACAATAACTGAGGAGTCTTTAGTCAAATAACAGGAAATATATATTAAAAAAAAAATCTTAGGGCCATATTTTGGCAGATTTTACTTGTGTTACATTATATAAATAATAGAATTTACTTATATCAATACAATTGCATAAGTTATGTATACTAGGGGATTTTTTTTTGGTCAGTTTAGCAAGAGGAAATTCGTTACTTTTGAACTTCTAAAAGGTGATTGCAAACAAGAGGTTTAAAAGCTGTGTGTAACAGGGGAAGATGTCTATTAAAACTAATGGATACTGGCTGTCTATAATTGTGTGAGTGGCTGCCTAGAAAATGGCCCCCAAGTGTTTTCAATAAAGTGTAAAGAAATCAAATAACCTGAATTACAGTAGAAAGAATAAGTCCACAGTCTGTCCTTAATTTATCTTATTGACACTGTAGACAAGTCTTTTGCATCTCTATTAGCAGATGGGAGGAAGGAGTCCCATTCTAGAAGGCAGGTTAAAAATGAAGTTGATGCAGACTGTTTCAGGAGTCTTTAAAATAATTACATTTCTGTAAGACTTTCTACTCTAGAAAAAAAAAAAAGCTTTTAAACTGCTTAAATATTAGGTTTAGAAATATATCTATGAGTGAAATATTTAGTAATACCTTAGAAATGGACTGACTCCCCCCAAAAAACTGTCACTACAATTAGGTATCATACTGTTACTCAGATTTATTCCCTACATATCATGCTCAATTTAATTTAATTTGGAGCTTACCATCTCTTGAACTTTGCTGCATTTTTATTGCCTCTGTTCTGATGTATGTGCTGAGATGTGCATATCCAAGTATCATACACTGTGGCCTTCACCTGGTTTCGTTGTATCGAACCTAAGTAAATCAGTTACTACCACCTAGTGAGCTAGTGACACGTGAAGGCAATAAATTAGGTTTTCTGACTTCAGTCCTGTTCTTATAGAGAAGAACTCAGGAGTTTAAGTCACTCTTGGACTCACTTCTTTTCTTCGAGATTGTATTTTTTCGTACATTGTTTGATTTTATGGCTCAAATTAGGTCTTTCAGCACCTTACAAATATTTAAACTTCAGTTACTACAAATTTCATTGAGTAAAAATCTCTTGCAATGGCAAATTTTTTTCTTCTGGGATATGTGTTCTTGTCATGTGCTGTGGGAGTGAAGAATTACACGGAATGAAAAAGACAGAAACCAGAGGATTGTCGTAATCAGAGGGATGAAGAAGGACAACTACCTAGAAGCTATCCCAGACTGACCAGAAGCTAACACTCCTGGAAAAAGCTGTTGGATGTTCCCGGTTTCATGAAGTTTTATGGTTGTATATGTGAAGTTAAATGTTCATATAATGTTTTTGTATCTCATGAAATGGATTCCCCAAATACCCCTCATGTTTGTCTTCATATCTGATTGGCTTGGATCTGCTGCAGTGCAGTCTATCCATATATGGTTATCTCCTCCTATGGTTATTTCCCTTATTTGGTTATGTCCCTTCCCAATTATACCTTATATGTAAAGGAACTTGCATGCTCCTCCCCAGTTCAGCCAATTATCCAGAATCTTCCTTGCCTACCCTATATGTCTGATGCTCCCTGTAATAAACCCCATTCTTGTTTCACCCCACAAAGAGTGTGCCATCCCTTCTTCACCCCTGAGGATCGTGACAATGTGCTCCATTGACTATGAACCATGTTTAGGCCCAGATTCTCTCTCTAAGTTTAGGCCGTCATGTGGAGAATTACAGAATCACAGAATCAACCACAGAATCACGGATTCACAAAATCATAGAATTACAGAATGGATAAGGTTGGAAGGTTGGAAAGGACCACTGGGGTCATTTAGTCCAACCTCCCTGCTCAAGCAGGGTCCTCTAAAGCACCTTACTTGGGTTTGACAGCTTTTGAATATCTCCAGGGAAGGAGACTTGATAACCTCTCTGGGCAGCCTGTGCCATTGCTCAGTTACCTCCACTGTAAGAAGGTAAGAAATTCTTTAAGAAATCCTTCCTCAAGTTCAGGTGAAACTGCTTGTGTTCCATTTTGTTCTCTTTTCCTCTTGTTCTATTGTTTGGCACCACAATGAAGAGCCTGGTTACATCCTCTTGACTCCCTCCCTTCCACTGGTAAGATCCCCTCTCATTCTTCTCCATTATACTATGGATGAACTGATAGAATCATCTTCCAGAGCTAATTCTTTGGAAGATAATTTTTCTAAGGCCTAGCAGTTAGCTCAAGTAGGTGGGAATATTTGAGATTTAAAGTTCGAGGACGTTGAATTCAAAGGTGAAAACTACGTAAGACAAATAGGAGACTTGGGTTCCACCTCTGTATTCGTGTGGAATTTGATGCTGGTATTTTTGGTCTGTGTTTGGCCCAGGCACCTGTGAGGAGTTGTGCTTCTCCTGCCAAGTTATGAGAAAACAGGCCAATAAAAATGGTCTCTGGCCTTGAGGGAGAGATTTCTGTGTAAACTAAAATTAATTGATCTCTCATGATTGGCTGATGGCCCTCCAAAGGCACTTGAAGAAGAAAGAGAGGAGGAGGAGGATGAAGTAAACCCCCAGACTCAATTAAGGAAGACCCTCTAAAATGGACTGCAAAAGTGCGGAGAGAAGGGTGCAGGTGCAGAGAAGTACTAGTTATATAACCGGGGAGGAGGTGACAAATACCTTTAATTGGGTGGTGCTGGCCACGTAGCTTAAGTAAACATCATTTGGCCAATTAGATAAAGGGCAAACGGCTCATACCTCGGGGCTTTTTGCTCACTTCACGTCACTAGGACAACATTGTCTTTTGGTGGGGACACCCACCTTCACGAGGAGCCAGCCTACCCTTGAGGATGCAGCCACTACCCTGAGGTGGGTGGACATTCTGGGGTTGGTGAGACAACCCTATGGGAAGACACCTTGGGGGAGTGGGGTGTGTCAGACCCAGGGGGGCTTTTTCCCCTTCGCTCTCTCTCCCTCTCCCTGGGGGAGGCTTGCTTTTCAGTTCACTTGGTCACTGTTTTGATAACAAAGTTACTGTTTGTTTGAGCTTTCACCGGTGTCCCAGTTTCAATTTCAACAGCCTGCTGGACCCCCTTGTTCAACCTCCGTGTGCTAACTTCCTTGAAATTAAAAAAAATGTTCTTATTAAAACGCATTTTCCCTCAATTCCTGAGGTTTTAGATTATGGCATATGGCTTCCAGCTGTTAAACTGAACTATGGTGTGAAGTAATCACTATATTTAGTAGCTACCCCCTCCACTCAAATCAATATTTTATTTCCCCAGTGTTGCAAAAGAAAGGAAAAAAAATTCTGAAGTCACTAGTGCTCGATGTTAATTAGTTCATGCAAGAAGCAAATTTTATCAACTTACTTTTTTCTCAGTTCAGTAAAAAAAGAATTATAATTTAGAAGCAGTAATAGCTTAGCAATTTTCTTGTGTGAGTCTTCAGATAAAAATTTGTTTTTGAAAGTAAAAACTCTCAAATAAAATATTTGTGATTCTGTAATTTAACTGCAGTATTATGCTGCTGACTCCCTACAGATCTTTGTGACAGTGAGTTATACCAATGGAGCTTCTCCACGCATATCAGGGAATAATACCCAACCAAAGGCATGCAGACCCTTGCCAAAGCTAACACATTTGCTGCTTGCAGCCATGGGTCTGCCTCCCTCCCTGCATCTCTGCAACAACAACAGCAGCTTATTCAATTTTTGAGCAGGCTTCAGGCTTCCTTTCATGAGAAGGTGGCCTATTGTCACAGCTTGTATTATTAATGATGAACCATTTTCTATGGTGTTTTCTGAAGCATCTACTCTAGCACTTTGCCTCTTAACTATTGGGCATTATGTCAGAGTTGGTATATTGAAGTGGTAACATTAAAAGCTACCATGGGCTGGATCTTGTGTTCCACTTCAAAGAGGCAGCTCTGAGCGGATCCTTGAATTTTCAAATAAGATCAGCTTTCTTAGATGTGGGGAAAATGTCTCAATTTTGTTCTGATGCTAAATTTCAGCCTTGAGCAATTTATTTACAGAATAGATTTGCTTATGAAAAAACAAGAACCAGTGATAATTATAGCAATGTTTGAATGTACTGTTGTGACTTGTCTTTGTAGCGAAGCTACCAAAGTATCCCCTGCAGTAAACTGCATTTTTCATAAATACCAAACATTCGTGTATAATTACTGCAAAGCATTTGGATGCCTGAAGGCTTACTTCTTTGTGAATAGAACCAACAGTGAGTAATAGACATGGAACAACCATGGATTTCTTATGCCTGTCTGTCTTTCCCAAATGCATTCAAGCTAACTTGTTCTTCAAATCCAGTTTAAAAGGCTTTTTTATCCTTTATGAGAGATGAATATCATTAAACAATCACCGCTTTTCTTGTTTGAACAACATGCTCCTCTCAGTTCCAGATTTAGTAATGAAGTCTGAAATTCTGAGATGAGACATTTTCTAAATGAGCCATCTACCTCAACTGAGAAGATTTTGTAGCATGATTTTCATCTTCTTTTTGTTTTCGTGTGGACAGATGAATTAAGATTATCAAGTGCCAGACGGTTGACTTTGCTTAGCACTGTTGATGTAGTTGAATACGTTTATTTTCATGATTTACCTTTCAAAAGTATAATTGAACAATCTTTGTAGCAACTGACATCTTACATACAAACCTTCCCCATGCAAATATTTGCTCTTTCAAATATGTATTATTTTAAGCTTTTGTTTTTGTACTTTCTCACTTCCTAAAGTACTTTTTGAGGTCTTTGTTTGTCTCTTTGCTACATCATGTCCTCTCTCTAATGATACTGTC